>CM048821.1:28817181-29452927 GCA_026586065.1 Dioscorea zingiberensis
ATAATTCCCAACTCCTGTTTTCTAATAAGCTTGGCAGTCCATCTGCAACCATATTTCCTTCTCTTAGGTTGTACTAGATGTCCCAGACTTAATGTGTGAGAGCAGTGCTCTATATCTTTCTCAAGTGTCTTTGGTTCTCCAGCATGGCTCAATATGACTCAACACGTCCTTCACAAGGAAAGCTGGTTAGCCCATCTAACCTTATAAAGAAAGGTTGGGGGTTTAAATCACGTCTCGGATGTATTTACAGTGGCTTATCCATATTTATAAAAAAAATTTTGGTTGGAGAGATGTAGTGTATCCCATGGAAGGGGAAAGTTCTCGATGTGTTGAGAGATGTGGGAGTGGTATTGTAATCCTTTCCATGGAAGGTAAGGTTACCCCTTATATTTATTTTTAAAATATTCTAAATTTGTTTTATTTAGTTTAATTAATGGATGATTTTCTTTAATTTATTTAACTTAAAATTTTTTATGATGATATTTATTAATTATTTAGTTTAAAATGTTTTGAAATGGTATTAAGTTGAATTTATATTTTAATGGATAATTAATGGATAATGTTTTTATTTTTTTATTTAGCTCAATCAATCAATACATCCATTAATCAACAAATATTCCAACACGTGAAAGCTGAGGAGAAAACGCTAGAGGCTACGTTGCTCTGCCATCCATCGGGATCAAAGTCTGATCGCAAGGCATGAAAGAGATACTCTTGCCACACGCGGAGAAAGATCATCACCGTCCATCAAGCCATGGACTAGACCTGAGGCGATTCGAGTTCACTTTAAACCTTTATACTGTCGATCGTTGACGCGAATCTGAAGAGAGATTTGTCTTTTGCGCGATCAGCGGTTGAGGGAAAGGAGGCGTCTGTCCTATCGAGCAACTTTGGTCTTGATTCCGTCATCGCGATGTTTAAATGAGCATGATGCTTGCTGGGAAATGCCACAAGGGCCGCAAGCTTCTTTTCTCCAAGACTTCGGTCTGCGGTGAGAGGGGAGGAACCATAACGCCTATGTTCAGGCTTTCCACGACGGAAGGGTCGTCCGGAGGAAGTCGTAGCATTGGTGACTGCCAGAGCTCGTGGGAACGGAGTCAAGGCGAGTTGGTGAAGGGAACTAGCTCAGGTAACACCAAACCTATACACCACCTTGTGCTCAGTTTTAACGTTTAAGAGTCATACATGAAGGGTTAGAAAGAGAAGGAGAGTGGTCTCATGGTTAAATGAGTGCGAGCACGCCCTTGTATGTATGCATGTATATAAGAGGGAAAGAGTTGAATGGTGATGCAGAAGGCTCGAGTGAGAATATTGAGTGTAGGTTGGTGGAGTCCAACGCGTAAAAGCAGGAAGTTATCCGGTCAATTACAAGATTGCGGTCGGTTTGAGTGTAGTTGTTATTTTGTATGGCCATAGCTCTGGAAATATACTCGATATCGAATCGAGTTCAACCCTAATTTAGAGCTCTTTGTGGGCCTTACGGCACGATATGAGGACGTTATATTAGAAAAATTTTAGTTTTTTTTCCTATTTATAGAAATATTTTAATCCACCAATTAGGGTTTTGGTCTTTTCTATTTTTGATAATATTTCATATGCCAAAGTGGGATAGGATTTGAATCCGATTTGATCTCGGATTTTTAGAAGTAATCATAGATTTGTTTAGAGTTTTAAATTTAGATATAAGTTTAGTTTGAAATAATAATTTGTCAATTTTAGCAAATTTAGATTAGAAGATAAGGGTTCTAGGTTAAGCTTTTTGGGGCTATTTAGCAGAGCTTGTGGGTTGGATTTTTTCATTATTGAATTACGAATGATAGAGTATTTGCACGAATTTGAGTATTTTTCTGGTTCTTTTGGTTCTTACGTTTATTCTTAGCTGCGGTCCTTGGATTATTTGCTTAGCAGCGGGATAATCGCTACTACCACTTTCGTACGTCAAATGGGCTGCTTTGTGAATACATGGGTTTGAAACACCAACTGTGATTGTTTAAAAGGGTACAAAGAGAGAGTGGGTGTTGTATTGAAGTACATATGTAGAGTTTTCTTTTGGTATCTATTGCTCGATATAGTAGCGAGGTATAACTTGGGCTTGAAGTAATACATCACCATGGAGATGTTGAATTAGTGAACTATGTTGTGAGTTATATTAACCTTCTTAAAATGAAACTTGTGTTGGTGAGATATCAATAATAAATATTGTAGATGTGTAGGTTATTGGCCCATAATCGATGAATTAAAGGTGTCCCTATTGTACTTAGTAAGAGATGTACTTGAGCTTGCATGAAAAGTATGGTACTGACTTGGGTGTGCTTATATGGACTTGATTGTGCGGCATTGATGAATTTGTTAATCTATAGTTTGCTATAACTAATGCTATGTCAACTAGAGTTGTTTCATATCCATTATACTCCAAGGTTTGTTGATTTAATATTTTCTAATACCTTGAACCTTCCTTTTACTTTAGAGTAGACCTACGTATTCCGACAATCTTGTTATTATAGGATTGTTTACAATAAGCAATAGTTAATGACAATTAATGGTTTAGTTCACTCTAAGTTGCAGAACGTATTAATAATAGGACAGTTTCATGGATATATAGATTAGCCTTATTTATTTCGTCACTTTGTGATTAGAAAGTACATTCAAGGATGCAATAAAGAAGTTACATGAGAGATTGCAAGAAATTTGAGGAAATGATACCTTGTATTAAAGAAATTGAGATTGTACATGCTAAAGGTGTTGGAGCATGAGAATATATTATATATATTTTAAACTTATGGATAAAATATTGTTGTTTAAGGGGTAGATATGTCATAAGCTGGGTTAAGTGTTGTAGGTTATTTATTTTATTTGTTGATTGAATGTCCATTTTATGAGATAATGGTGTGGAACTTAAGGTTTGGTTTAGATTATATGGGTTATTAAATCTATTATAAACCCAAAGTTTAGGTAATTGAGTTTATAAACATAAGTAATCCTAATACAAGGTATTTAGGAGCATGTATCCATTGCTCGTGTGATTCGTTATACTTTATATTAAAAGCTTGGACTAGAATTGTGGGATCCAGAGCGTAGTGTTGAAAGAAGGCGCGTCGAGGAGGGAGATTTAGAAGGATGAGGTCGAGGCAGCGCTTTTTAATCCGGGTAAGTGTCTTTGCCTAGAATCCCCACATATTTTTGGATGTTTTACATCATTGATTACTTGATTCTTGGGCATATACATACATCTATCTTATTATTTCCAATTAGAATCAGGGGATTTTAGAAAATTATTTTTCCTAATTTGTGTGGGATTGGTATGAATTTTCCATTAGAATAAAAGTTCCCTAATTATTATTTAATTAATGTTTTAATGAATTAAAGAAAAGAATCCACCGAGTTGGAATTTATTTGAAAAGGGGATTAAATGGTTAAAGAAGCCGGATTAGGGGTTAAATGTAGAAGGCCTCAAGGACCCACAACTAAATTAATTCAAAAATAAGGGGACTGGAAGTAAAACCCGCCTCTCCCAAAAGATTCATTTGAATAAAAAGACTTTGCATGGAAAATATGGCAAACGTACATGTGGACTAAATCGCAAATCTCCCCAAGAGCACATGTGACAACATGGGAATAAGAGGAATGGGTATTATATATTATGGGGAATTTATTTAAGGTGATAAATAAAAGAAAGGTAAGGGAGCTAATTTGGCTAGAACATGTTAAAAGAAAGGGAGAGGTCCCGCGTTGAGGGAAATGCTTGAACAAAATTAGAAAAGTCTCAAGGGCTTTTACTAAAAAAGTTCAAAGAGAGCCCATTACGTATGCTGATTGATTTTGTTTTAAAATGGGCCATGGAGCCGGCCAGCTATTACTACAATCATGATGTACTCGATCGATCGACTGTTGGACCAAAATAACAAACCCAGCGTGGAGATTGGATGGCGCCCCCATCACGGGATCACGATCCCCCCATGCTTCTATCCACCCAGCGTAACCCTATAGAGAGTATAATCAACTCCCCAAACCCTGAGATGCACTTTTTGTTCCCTCCTCACTCTTCTGCTTTGCTTCCAGAACCGTTAAATGCATGAGAAGGAGACAATTACCCTTTGAGGAGAGCCTTGAGAGGGTAGCTGATTTTGCCATCCCTCGGTCTCCTGGTGAGCATACCTTATCGCTCGTTGCATGGCCGAGATCATCCATGCCTTACGAAGAATTATATATGCGTACACTTATTTACTCCCTATGGTTTTCTAGGTTCACTTAGTGTGCATGGAGTTTGGATTTTTAATATGACAAAGATAGGTACCGCCGGCAATGTTAGAGTTGAGTAAAAGGTTGGATTGTTTTAAGGCCTTGGCATACCTATGGGTTAGGTAGATTGAGATGTAGTGAACTCCACCGTTGTTTATTAGATGGATTCAGTTTGGTTAGTAGGTTTGGAAGCTTCTACACCTGATCCTAGGTTGGCGTGAACTACAAGTCTATGTGTGATATTTAGTTTCTAAAGATGATATAAATCTGAAGTCTTACCATTTAGTTTTGATTTTTTTGAAATCTTTGTGGGTATGCTTTCTATCGGCCGGGTTATAGCCATGGCCATAAAAGCTGTGGAGGATGATGAATTAGGGGAATGGATTGGCTTGAAATAGGACTCCCCACAAGGACCCAAGGAATTGATTGAGTAGAAGCACTTTGCTTTAGTTTTGCCTGAAATAACATGACCTTTGAAAATTGGAGTTTAGCTTTGTGTGCACCTTAATGAACTACTAGAACTTTAAGAGTTTCATTCCATGGGGATCTGGTTTATGAATGGACATACATGGGTAATCTAAATTGATTTGGAAGACTCAAGTTAATAGCATGATGTTAGATGATCAAGGGCTCCATGTGCATGGATTCTTTATTTATTGTTGCCTTTGGAGTTTCTATATATGCTTTCAAAGAAAGGGTAATGTCCATGATTCCAGTTTTTCACTTGGAAAGTGAATAGATTCAATAGTCATACGGTGTGGAGAGTTATTGTGTTGATTAAAAGTGGCAAAAGAGGAAAGCTGCCTCCCTTCAATAGAACTTGTAGATTAAGGGTACTTGATTTGGTTTTCCTGCAATGAAGGTGGATTTTCGATTTTGCCCTAAGGGCTAGTGTACAAGGCGGTGGTGGTTTTGGCAATTAATGAAGTAGTTGAGTTGTTTCAGTTGAATTATTCTTGTGGGTTTTGGTGATGATAAATTTGTGAATCAGGACTCGTCAAGTGACAAGTAGTTTAATAGACGGTCAAGCTTAGTCAAGTGGGGAAACCATAGACATGGTCGCTGTCTAGCTGTCCCATTCAAGGGACAGCTGAGTTTTCCTGTGGTTCTTTCGATTGGAAGGTACGTATTGTAATATACTGTTAGAAAGATAGGAAAAGATCTTTCCTAACGTAATCACTTAGACTCAGCAAGATCGGGTTCTCGGATTAAAAGTTATGAGCATGTTCATTTATATGTTTTGCCAGTAAATTTTAGAATTTTGCATTTACACTAATGATAATAATGAACCACTTTGCTTGGGATGATTAGCACCTAAGTTATGGTTAATATCATTACACCAGATTTGTATGTGTAGAGCAATCGAGGCTTCATAGGGCCATAGACAGCAGCATTAGTTTACAGGTAAGATACAATTCCTTGCCTAGTTTCTAACTCCCATCTATATTTGGGTTTTCTTTAGATCTTATTGTTGCTATTTGTTAGTATGTTTGGACTTGATTCCAATGAGGATTCTGTTATTGTGTTTTACTGTTATACTTGCTTATTGTATTATTCTTTTACCGTTATGTATGTGTATGTGGTTGTTTGAAAGCGTTCTATTGGACATGCCCACCCCAAAGGCTTGTGGGCCCATTGACTTGACTGCAAATGGGCATCATAGGTATTGTGTCTTTGGCAGAAAAGGTGTCGCCTAATGGCTGAGCTTTGTTCTTTACTTGCCCAATGCTTAGTGGGAGAGAGGCTTCCATTTGGGAATGTTCAGGGCGAATTGTATACCACATGGCGTTGCTTACATTAGCCATGCACGAGTGGAGACTGATTTTACACCGTTGTCCCTAAAGAGGATGTCATCGGGGCCGGGACACCTAGGGTGTTCTCAAACATGCCATGCCGGGAATGATACCTGCGGATTTGTCACTGCCACTATCTTGGTTAAGGATGATTACCGTACTGGTGACCAAACGTCGACATGTACGAGAAGGTGAGCGCTACCGAGGTGCGACAATGATTTGTCTCTTCTTGCGGCCGAGGCTGCGTCATGTTCTTTGTCCGGGTGAAAGTTTGTTAAGCTTCTTCCACGAAACTCTCTCTTCCAGGAGGTTCCGAGGGGCTACCGTTTGGATAGGAGTCCATACCATTCTTTGTCAAGTGATTTCAGTCTGGTAGACTCCTAGTGTCTTGGTTGTACCCAGTGTAGCCCCTTGGAGATTGATGATTATGGGATTTGACTCATGCTTGACTTATACAATTTTATCAAATCTTTGTTGGATTTACATCTTTGTGGATCCCTTGAGGAATACTTACGAGGGCTTCTTCAATTCAAAGCTCACCACTTGTTTTCCTTCTCTCTTTTTAGGTCCTAAAGAATAGGTGACTACTGCTCTCAGAGAATGGTCGATGTGAGAGTCGGGGTTGTTTGCCGAAGCTAGGTCGGAGGGACCATACACTTGTCTTTCCTTTTTTTGTGTAAGAGACTTTTAGATGGATTTTGGGACCCCCATACTTGTAGAGGCTTTGGTATTGTGTAGGGCATTTGGATCCCTTTAGTGTTTTATTATTATTTCCGTTGTAGGACTACGAGATTTATTTATCTATGTTATTTGGAAACATTTTGATTAAGTGTATGTTATCTCACTTTTGATTTTACACAAGCCTTATATATAATATACCGTTGAAAAGTTGCTTGTACTTAGGTATAGCCGATTTCGCTCCATACGCCTTGCAGGGTCACGGAATGCAGTCCGAGGGAAGGGCTATAGGTTTCATTACCTTTCTTCTCAAGATGAATCTCTTGAGTTTTGGACAATCCTTCTTCATATGCCACTTCTTCTAACAAAAGAAGCACTTCTGGACACCTTCTAGATCGGTACCGAACAAGTATTATTGTCCCTTTATCCCTTTTTCTGACTAGCTTTGTTTGCTTGCTTTCTTCTTATCACGGACATGGCGATATGTATAAGCTTTCACTCTTTTCCAATAGAAACAACCTTTCCTCCTCTTGAACACACAAGGTCAAAAGTTCATATTAATCAGACCATTTATCACTTATGTGTGTTACATTGATAGAAACTAATAAATAACCATTTAAAATTCCTTTAATACACATGGGCCACTTAAGAAGTAAAAATTATTTATTATTTTATCCTAATTAATTATGAAAAATATAACAAAATCCCTGTGGGGCAAAATTATTATATTAATCATAATTAATCACAATTTATATCATTCAAACTAGATGTGATCAATCACACTCATAATGTGTAATTTTTAAAGAAGATCGTAGGTATTGTGGCTACCCTATAATAAAAAAAATTTCATTCCATCACATGACATGTAAACAATATGCATGAACAAATTCAATGCAAGATAATTAATTATTCTACTTACAATTAATGTTGTCCATGTAACCCTCAGAAAAAAATAAATAATTAAATAGGGTCAATATGCAAAAGGGACAATCAAATTTAATTAAAAGGCAAATAGCAAAACAATTTTGCACAAACACCCATGAGTTTATTTTATTCAAGTTTTATTCAAACCATTGAATAAATAAAAGTATATATAAAACAAAATATATAAATTATAAAATAAAAATCTTTATTTTAGGGTTTCCTTCAAAATCATAATGGCGGCGCCTAGACGTCGCTCATGCAACAGCGTGCCCGAATCCGCGCTGTCCACTCTATCATGGCTCGGTTTGACTTTGGGCCCAATGCCCCTTTATTCAAACCCTCTAAATCACAAGCAATTTATTTGATAAACCCTAAACTTCATGTATGCTAAGAGATATATCAAATGTCCTAATACCAAGCATTTAGAATTATGTAATCATAATCATCACCCCGACATCTAATATGTCATGCTACTAAAATAATTAATTGTGGAAGCAAGATCACATACCTCCAACCATAGCTAATCGACAAGATGATGAGTCAATTGAATCGCACTAAAAACTAGGGTCTCTTCTAATATATCTCGTTCTCTCCCGTCAATGGAGCTGTATATTTGCTAAGAACGATAGATCGGGGACCCCTAGTGTTGCTCTATATATAGCATTTCCATCAAAGGTTATCTCCACTTAAACAAAATTTTTAAGTAGATCATTATCCAAACTACTAATTAGGATTAAGATAGGATTCTAGTGATAAAGTTATCAACCACTTTATTTAGTTTGAATTCAAATTGGATTAATATCATCACGAAGTTAATCCAAAACAGTATTTAAACTAACAAATATTACTCTACTTATAAATCATGCCTTTATGAGGTACTGGTGTGCAGACCACATGGCTACATGTTTAGCATATCATTGATTCCACTATGATCAACACCAAAACAACAAAAGGAAAAATAATGGCATGATCTATGATATTATTTTGGGTCTTAACTCAACATATGTAAAGACTATAAGTTGCAGCACATAGAATGTGGAACTGTTCCCCGAAAAAAGTAGCTTAAGAGTTTGACCTATTAAAATAGAAGAAAATTAGTGTTAGAAAAAGAAAACAAAAAAAGGATTAATATCTGAATAAGTACATCCAAAGTTATCCAAACAGATAACCATGTGTTTTTGCTTGCAAATTGGAAATCCGTATGAAATGTGAAAAGAAATGCATTATGTTTGTGTGCTTAACATTATAGAGCAAAGTAAAATTTTGACAAAGCATGACATAATCTACATAACCAACAGATTTACATGTAGAATCATACTCATAGTAGATCACTATTCCTAGCAGGCTAGTAGAAGAACTAACTGTTAAGTGTAGATCACCCATGATAAAATGGAAAAAAGTAAATACTTCAACAATTAACAAATAAATCAGAGACATATGAAAAGGATGGAAAAATCAACCAGCTATGGATGAAATATTCATGTTTATCCACTCTAAAAAACATTTTGTATACATCCTAGAAATAATATCACATTTATGTGTGAAAAAGAAGCTACAAAAAGACAACCAGAGAGCACACACAAGTTCTACTAGTGGTTGGCAGGCTCCATTCACTAAATTAAGATTTCTATGTTCTTCAAATGCAGGAACTTCATAAACTTCTTCCAGCAACACATGACCTGAATGCAAATATTCAGTTACCTTATGATATATAGTACATGGATTAAAGTGGCAGCACCCTTTGCATAAGATTGGATTCTGCAATATAGGATGAAAAGAGATATAGTGAAGCTTATGAAAGACGAGATCAGCTTGTAATTCTATAATAATGGCACAATTTGTAATTACTTAATTCAATATCACTACTTTTTTGGTAACACACATGGGATTATGATTTGATTAGTAGCTTAGAGTCATATTTCTCACACAATTCTTAATTCTAAAAGGGCGTTACCAATTAGCATATAACCGCTCGATATATAGATCTCTACAAAACATCGTTCATACTATTAAAACACAACATTTTAACATAGGACTAGATAGATATATCAACAATTTAAAAGAAAGTTATAACAAGCCAATCACATTAGTCATATGGTGATACTCAAAGTAATTCATAGGAACTAGAACATCAGTGCAAGGTCAACAAACCGCCAATGTCTAAAACCATGACAGATAAATCACAATGAATCACAAGTCCTATATTTGACTCTAGAAAAGAATAGAAGACATGGGCTTGGTTTGAATCACAAGGATCAAAATTGCAGCAACAAAGTCATGGAACCTCACTATCACTATCACTATCACCATCACCATCAATCATCACTTGTTTTCCGTGTGAATATGAGAACTTGGAGAAGAACCACCACATATGCGACCTTCTCAAACATGAAAGAGGAGATCTTCAGTGCAAAATTGACGCCGGGTAGGATAGAGATTATCCCACGGGCTAGGCGAATCCAAGGACCGCAAGGAAGAACAAATGAAGAACCAGATAAAATACTCTGAAATTAAGGAAAATACTTTTATTCAAAACTCGATAATAAAAAATCAATCCACAAACCGGGTTAAAAAACTTTCAAAGACTAACATAGAAACCCTATCATCTTATCTAAATTACCAAAATTGGAAAATTATTGTTTAAAACTAAAACTTATCAAAATTTAAAACTCTAAACAAATCAGATAACTCCTAAAAATCCGAGATCAAATCATATTCAAATCCTATCCTAATTTGATAAATAATTTTTAAAACACTAAAAATATCTAAGCGATTACTTTGGTTTGGATAACAACGAATTTGAATTCGAAGATGATGCCCACCAGGTCGATCTGGGGGACCACGTGGTGCGCGCCAAAATGAGCTTTCTGGATTGGGATCAAACTCGTGATTCCAACATCTGTAGCCAAAGTTATGGCCAAATTATAGAACCACCTCCAAAACTGCTCGAATCATGAAATTGACTTGATCACTTCCAGCCTTTACGTTGATCTACCAACTCGGTACCAACTTACCCGAGCCTCCTGTATCAAAAATTCACATCTTGATCATTATTTTAAAACGAGACCTTTCTCTTGATCCTTATTCTAAACCCGAAAGCCCATCTCTACCTTTGTTGTTATTCTTCTCCGTTGCTTTGTTTCCCTTGAATTCGCCCCATTAAATTACCAAAACTACACCCAAGCCCCTAACTAGCATCGAAGTCTAAAGGACAAAATCACAAAACAAAGCCATGAACACTCAACATGAAAAAATTCAAATCTCTAATGATCCTAACAACCACCATTTAGAGACCAAGCGATCCAGAAATCATCATGAATCATAAGAAACCATAGAAATCCGAATCAAAAAATACAATCAAGGACCCATAAATCAAGCAGTCAAACAACAATTCGATCTAGGGTTTGCTTACATACCTTCAAGAGGTGTGCATGATCTCTCTCTACCATACTATGGATCGCCAGAAGGCACCGCTCTTAGATCGAAGGTGTCTCTCATCTTTCTCTCAAAAATGGGGGGTATTGAGACAACGATGAGGGGGTTGCTTTAACGCTCCAACGGTCGAGCTCGGGATGAGCTTTCTCTAGTTGTTGGAGGGGCAACTCCAACTTCTAAAGTCCAACCAGAGAGATGACAACTTTTGGTCGAAGGTTTCCATATGTTTTTGAAGGGATGTGACCATCCATTGAAAGTCCACATCCAGTTCTTTTAGGCACACCAAAAATGAAAAGTAAAGATTCAAGGATGGGCCTTTTCCCATCCACTTATATCCAGTGCATCAAACAACCCCTTAGCGTCCGAAGTTGGTTATGTATGTTAGCATCGGTATAGTCTTTAATAAAATTCTCCTTCAAAGTACATATGACTGCATGAATTACTTGTCGTTTGAAGGTCTTATCATACTTCAGACCATTTTTCACCTGTGTTGCCATAAATTATAATAAAAACTTGCTCTCAATGTCTCTATCACATATTACTTGCGGATTTCTTACTGTTTGAGTGGCTACCAACAGACATAATTTACTCCTAGACTGCCAACACACGTTCACATTTAAAACATGAAGAATAAAAAAATATAATACATAAACACAAGCTTCCACTCAACATGAAGATAAACATAACAAGTTTAAGGGTAACAAAAACTTTGAGCAAAATGATAAAAGTTAAAAGTATAGTTGAAAACTATAAATTTCTTTGAAATGTTCAAGATTCCTAAAAAATAGGTTATATATTGTTCCACATGTCATCATTATCAAATCACTTTTTGTCCAACTAGATGTAAGGATCTTGAATCGACTTTTCAAAGATCCAAATATATACTCAATTGAAGTTCATGCCGCGAATGCCTATGGTTAAACAACTCCTTAGGGTTTTTCAAAGGTGACTTGAGCCTAATTCCTTTAAGTGATATCTAAGCAGCTTATAAAAAGTGATATAAATCCAAGTCTCATAGCATATCTTGTGTCAACGAGAAAATATTTTACTGAACAACACAAAAGGGTATAATAGGATTATGTTATATTTTAAAATTACAATTTACATTTTGTATATTATAAGAGTAAATTAAATGTATACCTTGTGACACTTTAAGACCATTAGGTCTTTATAAAGCATCACGTAAGACCATTGAGTCATGGGATGAACCTTCCCAACAAACAAGCACATAAGTGAGGTTCAGGTCAAAGTCTACTACAACAAGTACATTTTGTGTTAGGTAACCCTTTATTTTAAGAAAAGGTGCAACCATGTCTACTGGAAGACTCACATGTATATGTGTACCGTTAAGGGCCCCAATACAATTATATCTAAATCTTTTTCTTCTAATTAAATAAGGTTTTAGGAGTAATTAACTTGCCATCTGTGATCTTCTATATGTGTACCTTTCTCTTTCATATCATGAAAAAAGAAAAAACAAAAAAAAGAAGAAAGCTGGAAGAAGGTAACAATATTTGACAAAAATGGTGGTTTTCCTTCACACAGGATCATTATTGTGTGCTTTTAAGATGAGCTGAGAAAAAATCTTGAGAGTAACTCGAAATTACTTTGGATTGAAAAATCTTGAGAATTCAAGATGACTTTGGATTGACGAAAGGTGTTAATTAAAAACCTCATTAGCAAGATAATTCTCAAAATTTTTCATAAAGAAAAAAAAAATCTTGAATTGAAATTTGTGATTTGAGCCTCATTTTCAAGAGATTTTCATGTTAGATAATTACAAAATCTAATCAACAAAATCTAAATTTAATAAAAAAATTATTCCAAGATTGAGAGGAGAGAATGGTTCATAGTTCGTGGCAGCACATCGTCCTAGTAGCTCGGTAGAGAAGAAGCTCAGACTAATGGACCTGGTGACGCCGGGTAGGATAGTGATTATCCCGCAGGATAGTCGTAACCTAAAAATCACAAAGAAGAACGCGAGAAGACATCCACACAAGAGAGAAACGTCTCTCAAATTCAAAACAATTTCAGAAAATCAAGGTTGTTTGAAAACTAACCGATAAACCGAGTTAAATAGCCAAAACTAGCAAATATTTATCAAAAACCTAAACTTATCCAAACTTAAAATTTAAACACACCTAAATAGTTATCTCAAATCTGAGATAAAAATCGAATTGAATCCTATCATGATTAGACAAACTAATTATTACCAAAAGTGGCAAAAAATATCTAAAAATAAAGTTTTGAAGGGAAAACATTTGGAATTTGGCATGGCTGGCCAAATAACTAAATCACATAATCACGGCTTAGGTCTTCTCACGCATCATTAGGGTTGGAAAGAACTCACCCTCGAGTTCACATGATATGTCTTCGTAATCCATGAAACAAGCATGGTGTTGGACTTCCCTCGTTGAAACACACTTACGATGACCCACGATAGAAATCAACGACCTTTGCTAGATCTTGAGATAACCACACGACTTGCTTTTGCAAATCCTCAATCATCACCTCTTGAATTTTGCGATAATGGCGTTGGACTTCCTCCTTGGAACACACTTATAATGACCATGATCGAAATAATGCGCCCGTCGGTACGGGATAACTCTAGCGACTTGCCTATATAGATCCTCAATCATCACATCCCCTTGGCGTCACGCATCACCGTCCTGGACCTCCTTGTTCGAAACCCGCCCACGACAACTATGACCTCAACCACCACCAACCATTGATGCCGATGTGATCTCATCCTAGGAATATATTGAGTTATGGTACCAACTGACTCCGGGCATGATAGCGACAATCCTGCGGGCTAGCCATAACTTAAAGATCACAAGGAAGAACGCGAGAAGACATCCACATAAGAGAGAAACGTCTCTCAAATTCAAAACAATTTCATAAAATCAAGGTTGTTTGAAAACAACCCACAAAAGTCAGGTTAAATAATCAAAACTAGAAAATACGTATCCAAAACTTAAACTTATAAAAACATAAAATTTAAAACAAACTAAATAGTTATCGGAAATCCTTGATAAAATTTGATTCAAATCCTATCATGATTTGACAAACTAATTATTACAAAAAGTGGTAAAAATATCTAAAAATAAAGTTTTGAAGGGAAACATTGGAATTTGGCATCTAAAAACGGGAAAATAAGCTGAATCAACGCGTCATCGGCACGGATCTTTTGCATCATCCAGTGAAAGCTTGATAGAGGCAAATTGGATCATAATCGACAATTCTCATAATAAGGTTCTCGGATGGTGATTTTATTTAGGAAAAGGACAAGAGATTGATGGAGAGGATGGGAGAGGGATGGCGGCATCCACCGCAATGGCGGCGTTCCTCCGATTTGGAGGGGCCCGCTGCATCAATTCGAGGCAGGCGCATCCCCGTCTTGCTCCATCCGGGCAACCAAAACGCTCGAATGGAGCCAGATCCTGGGATATCCCAGTTGTCAAATGCAACATTAAAATATGAAGATCCTTTTTATATATGTTAATGCAAATTCAAGAAAAATCCTCAAATCCTGTTAACACTTGAATTTTTAAAGGATTTTGGGGAAAAATCTCCAAGAAAATCAAGAGAGGATGAATCAAGGAAAATAACACCAAGACTTTAACATGGAAAACCCCACCAAATCGGGGGAAAAACCACGGGTCTCCCATGGTGGGAGAGAGAATTTCACTATGGGTGATTTTTTGGAGTACATGAGAGGGAAAGAGAGAGTGTGGGTGTTTAAAGAATCAAGTATCTTTACAGGTATGAGGTACTCGCTATTTATAGGTCTCTGATGTACCATCTTCGGTTTTTAACTCGTTTGGGATTCATCTAGAAGGACTCAAAGCTCCTCGGTAATCCCCTGGGACCTTTTTTGTTGTAGAGTTCCTTGGGATATCACCGAGGCCATGGGCTCTTATGGGAAGTCTTCTTCTCGGAACCGTAGGACACTTGCTCTTGAGATCCGAGGAGGGAGAGGCTTGTGACTATCCGAGGAGGCATCCGATGAGGCCACTTAAATGATCCGAGGAGATACATAACCGAGGTGGCGATGGAGTTAGTTTGATGAAAACCGAGGGTCGAGGGGTTTTCCACGTGTCATCTTGAGTTAACTCCACGTGTCTCCCAAAATTCACCCCTATTATCGGTCCCTCCCTAAGTATGCTTGTGTGAGGCTAAGCATATAAGAAGTGGGTCGTGGTTATTCCGGCGTCTCCCGAGGAGGGTCTCTATTAGTGATCTTGGCGAGGGCAGGTGCTTGATTTTGGACTTGATAGCGGTTGGCGGAGGGAGTCTTGCATTACAAGATTAAGTAGAGCACATGCGTACTTTTGAGTGGCCAAGTGAGAGGTCCAATCGCTGTCCGAGGCCGAGGCGCATTAAATGCATCATGTCCTTTTGCCTCCTCGAGGCTTTTTGTAAGCGCCCGCTAAGGGAAATGATTGCGTCGATCCTATCAATACTCCACGTGGCGCGTATCCAACGTGATATCTTATCGCGCTCCGATCCGAACCATTCCTTGCTTATCCACGCATTACGGTTTGGATTACGCGCCCGATTAGGGGAAGAGATCCGGGCCGTTGGGGAGTGGCAGGGTTTGTTAGGCGATTCTTTGCAATGGTTTGAACTTTATCTTTCAAAGAAGATTTCCCTCTCAGAGTCAAGTTCATCCTCTTCTCCGTTATCGGCGTTTGTATGCGCGAGACCACCCGTATTCATCCGGACACCACTCATGGCTTGGTGTAATCGTCTTCTTCTTCCTTGACTCTTTCTACCCTTGCTTTTACTGCTGCTTCTTCCATTTTGGTCTTGAACCCTTCCTTGATCCTTCCAGGGCCGGGGAAGCTTGTTCCTCCGCTTATCCTAACCTTTATCCTGCTGAGTTGATCCATGAGATAGCTTTGGAATATAAGATCACTGGTGTTGAGTCTCCCTTAGAGTATAGGGTCCCGGCTCCTTCTGAGCGTGCGAGTGCTCCTTCAAAAGAAGGGGAAATTGCCATCTATTGTGCTGCATTGCAAGCTGGTCTTAGACTCCCTTTTCCCCAGCTTTTCTTAGATATTTTTCAGGAATTCGAAGTTTGTCCCTCTTAATTGGCTCCGAACTCTTGGAGGTGCCTCTGTAGCTTTGTAATTATATGCACCCAATGCCAAATCAAGCCAACAGTCACTCGGTTTAAACTTTTCTTTAGCTTGAGTAAGCAGAGGAATACCGATTGGTATTACTTCGGGGCTTGGCCGAATAGGAGGTTCCTCGGTCCAGTTCCCTCTTCTATAAAAGGATGGAAGACAAAGTTCTTCTTTGTCTTAAGTAAGGAGGGTCTGGGGGTTCAGACTCGGTGGGGTACTCCGAAGATCCCTCTGTTGGACAATAAAGACCTCGTGCTTGAGGAGGAGCGAGACCTCAAGAAGCTCAAAGAATATTTTGATATTCCAAATGGCAAGTACACACTCCCGATATCCTCATGAGTAGTATGGCCTCTTCACACGGCCCTAGTAGGGCTTCGCTCATTTTCTATATCTCTCTCTCTCTCTTCCTCCCCCCCTCTCCTTTCCTTTTTTTTTGACCCCCCTCCTTTCCTTTTTTTTGACTTTTATTCTAAGATTTTGGGATGTGACTCAGTTTTTGCTTATTGTGGAAGAAAAACCGATAAGTCCAATAACCGCATTAACCATCTTCCTAGGCGGCGTCGCGAGCAAACGAAGTTTAAACCCGAAGTCCGCCAGTGAGGAGAGAAAAAGAAGAGGAAGGTTGCTAAACTCAGAATCCATATCAAGGAACCTTCCAAAGAGAAGGAAAAGGAAACCTTGGTCGAAGGAGGAGGAACCCGTGAGGCTGCATGGAGGATCACGATGAGGCTCCTCGACCCACATGCAGGATAATGAAAGTACTTCTTCTTCATGCAAAGCACCGCGGAGGAAAGAAGGCTATCATTCAAAAATGACTCCTCTAGTTATTATTCACGAAGAAACCGAGGGAGGCTGTTATTTGCTTCGTCATGGCCGGAGGAGGGGCCTTATAACGGCGTCCCCCTCTTTGAAAGGAGAAAAAGGATTAGGACTAGAGGCAATGCTCCCCCCAGCCTCTTCTCGGGGAGCATGACTTCGGGTGATTCCTTGAGTCCAGAAGTGGAGAGAGTGTTGGATATGCAGCAATAAAGAGGTCATAGGCACCGCCCAGATTCTTTGCCAATCCTTGAGTCGAACCATTGAGGCTGAGGGGGTGGACGGGTTTCATGGTGGATCCTTCTACCAAAATGAAGAGACCCATATTTGAATCAAGGACACTGGTGAAACTTTGGGATGCCCTTCTCAAGTTGGTTCAACCTCCGATGGTCTCCTTTGCCTCGACCACCTTAGTGGTACGTGGTTTCTCTAGAACTTTTTCCAACCGAAGAAGTCGATGCCAGACTTCAGTGTTTTGAGGAGAATGAGCTGGCGGCTTACCTGCGCTTCTCTGCCATATCTGTAAGTATCTTTACAGCTTTACTCTCGAGGCCCCTCATGTGTTGTAGCGATGTTAACTTTTTTCTGTTGCAGAGTAGTGCCTTGATAGACCAAGCGGCTAGCCTTCTTGAGAAGGGGTAATCTCCTCGAGCGCCCCTTGACTTTACAAGTCAAGAAGCAAAGTTGGAGACCGAAGTTCTCCCTTACGAAGGGAGAAAAAGAGAAGGTGGAGGGTTGGCTTAAGTCCTCAAGGTCTCAATGCCAAAAATTGTTGGCGAGAGAAGATCAAGCTACGGCGGGTCCAATCTCTTGAGGGAGGAAGTCAAGAATCTTAAAGGCGGGGGTGGAGGAGATTAAAATTTCAAGCTTGATTATTGAAGATAGATGTCTTACCCGGAAGAGAGCTCTCAACGAAATTTGAAAAGAAAAATTCTCTTGGTTGAAGGCTGTTGGGGAGGCGGATGAGCCTTACGGAGGCGGGGAGAAAAACAAGATTTCTATGGCCTTGGAGGAGAAGGACAACCTACTTATCCAAATTTCTTCCCAAAAGCACGCCGCCGAAGAGGAGAAGGAGAAGGCCCTCAGTGAGAGGGCCTCCCTGCAGGAAGCATTGGACTGAAGCCATGATCGGGTTTGAGAGCTCGAGAATCTTTCTTCCTTGTGTGAAAATGTCGAGGGGTGGTATATGGCCTGCTTCCATAAGGGTTGCGAGGAGGCCTTCAAGATCTTTAAAAAGTTTGTTGTAGGTACTATCCCCTAGGAGGTGTTGAGAACGCTCTCTGTGGACTTCCACTCGTTGACTTATAAGAAGGCCCTCAATACCCTTGCCGAAGAGGATTCTAATTCGAAGCAGGATGATCTAACGTCTTGATGAGGAGTCCTCTTGAGTGAGGCTATGGTAGAAAGGGGTAATCCGTTTAACTGCTGTTCTTTTGCTTTGTTATAGAGAACGTGACTAAAACTATCCTTTAAACCTTTGTAGGTCCAAGCTGAGACTCAAGAGAATGTTCCGGGTGAAGTGGGTCCGGCGTCGAGGCGCCCTCAATTCTTACCTATTCGAAGAGCGCCCCTTGGCCCGTGAACACATGGTATCTTTCTTTTTCTTTTCGTGCAAAGTTGTTGTCTAAAAGGTTGTTTGTGCAACCTTTATACGTGATGTCCTTGTAAAATACTTTTTGACCTATTTCCTTTGGGTCTAATCACAATTTTATTTTGATGAATGAAGCGTTTTCGTAGTATTGGTACACATTGTTCTTCGTAGAAACCCGAAGCCATATTTTTGGAAGTAGATGTGTGGTTCCTTAGATGAGATTTGGAAATAGAGTGGCTCATACCAAGGTGTAGAGTCATTATTCGAGGAGAGGAATTTTGGTATCTACGCCATCAAAGCCTTGAGAGGCGTAATTCCGAGAAAGAATTTTGGCGTCTCGCGATCAAAGTCACGAGAGACATAATTAGCGATCAAAGTCTGCGAGAGACATAATTAGAGGAGGAATTTTGGTGTCTCGAGATCAAAGCAGAGACATAATTCCGAGGAGGAATTTTGGTGGTCCTTGATTGAGGTGCACATTCCACCTTCGGATGGGAGAGCTATGGCTTTGGAACAAAATGCAAGGATATATCCTTAGAGGAGTGCCTATGATTTGTCGAAACAGATTACTTAAGTAGGAGAGCGAAATTTTATTGATAATACTTTCTAAGTACTTCGGAATGAAAGGGACGCTTCAGTTTCTTTCCATCTAATCTAGTGAGCCAGTTAGTGCCAGGCCTTACAACGTCTTTTATGATATAAGGCCCTTCCCAATTTGGGGTTAGCTTTCCTATCCTGCATTTATTTCCCTAGAATTTGTTCTCTCGCAGGACCAGATTACCAATCTAGAAAGCGACCTTCTTCATCTTTGAATAGTAAAACCTCTTTACCTTCTGACGGTAAGCCATTGCTCGGAAGTTTGCCATGTCCCTTTTTTCCTCCAAGAGGTCTAACTCATTACGAAGTTGCTCTTAGTTAGTTCTTTGGATCAAACACTGCGTTAGAGGGTGGGAACTTTAATCACTCGGCGGAATCACCGGCTTCCAACCCGTAAGGCTAGGGCAAAATGGGGTCTCTCTGTAAGCGTTGGTAGTGGTTCGGTATGCCCATAGGGCCCTCGGAATCTCATCTACCCATGAGGAGCCATTACTGAGAACCCTGGTCTTCAAACTATGGAGGAGAGTTCGGTTGGTTACTTCAACTTGCCCATTCGCCTGGGGAGGGTTGACTGAGGTGAGCCTATGCTCAATCCTCGAGCCCATCGCAGGCTTTAAATCTGATTGGCGACCTAGCGCCATTATATCGATTATGAAGGCCAAGGGAATTCCGAATCGGCAAGCTTTTTCTGTAATTGAGGATAAAGGTTCTGCCTCCACCCACTTGGTGAAATAGTCAATTGCAACTATTAAAAACTTCATTTGTAGAGCCGCCACAGGGAATGAGCCAAGAATATGGACCCCCCAGAGGGCGAACGGCCTTGTGCTTATGATAGGTTTAAGGTCGGTGGTGGCTTCCTCTGGATATTTGAATGCCTCTGACATGCGTCACATTTCTGGACGAACTCAATGGCATCCTTGGACAAAGTTGGCCAGTAATAGCCTTGCCGAAGAACCTTGTAACTAAGCGTCTTACCACCCTGATGATCCCCTGCCACACCTCCATGTATTTCCCGAAGGACGTAATCCGCTTCGGAGGGCCGCAAGCACTTCAGAAGAGGTAGGGAATAGGATCTCTTATAAAGCTGCCCATCTATTATACTGAAGCGGGTGGAGCGAACAGTAATTCGGCAAGCTAGCTAGCTTGGGGTCCGCCGGGAGAGTTCCATCCTTGAGATAGTCCAGGATGGGGTCCATCCAGCAGGGCCCTTCTTCAATATCGGCGGCTCTTACGGGCGGCATTTAATGGTCTTCATTTGCCAAATCTTGGATATTAATGGGTTGCTTTGGATGTCCTCGTCAAATGCCACTACGAGAAATATACCCTATAGCGGCCGGATATAGCGCGGATATTTCCGCCGCTTATAGGGTATTTTTCCGCCAAGTTATATGTGTATAGCGACAACTTATTGGGCCGCTAAATCATCCGTCGCTATATGTTTTAGCGGCAAAAAATCCAACTATAGCGGTGGATATATCCGCCGCTATAGAAATCATCTTGTAGCGACTACTAAGGGATATAGCGGCGGATATATCCACCTCTATAGGTCACAGCTGCACTCTAACGCCGTTAACGGCATCCTATAGGTCACAGCTACTAAGGGATATAGCGGCGGATATATCCACCGCTATATTCTGTTAAGTTATGGTGGACCTATAGCGGCGGGTATATCCGCCGCTATAATCTTTGTTGGCTTTAAGTTATGGTGGACCTATAGCGGCGGATATATCCGCCGCTATATGGTCAACGGCTGTTTACACAACATTATAGAGGCGGATATATCCGCCGCTATAGTATATTATTATTATTATTATTATTATTATTATTATTATTATTATTATTGATAATTTTTAATATATGAGAAGACCAAATTAAATAATAATAATGATAATAATAAACATTTTATTGCTGAAGAAATGTTTGGTATTAAATAAAATTCACTATACAATATTTAGAAATTTAAAAAAAGAAATACTAAAGTAACTATACAAATTTAAAGAGAAAATAAGAGAGTGAATAATAGAGGTAGCATCTTTGTGCTTGACATGCCAATACTTCACTCTATCTACAAACACCTTAAAGCATGTCTCTGCATAATTTGCGAAGTCTTTTCTGCAAATGATCCATAAGAAGAACAAATTACTTTGTCGTTCATCACTAATTTCTCAAAACCAATAAACAAAATCGAATAAACAATGATACATTATCTGAGAATCAAGTCATCCATTGTATTTGTCTTCCAAGGCTTGAGGCAAATCCGAAGTTTGATGATCAATTAATTCTAGCTTGATTTACTGTTCCAGTCCCATCAACACAAAGCATTAGAACTGTATATGAACATTGAGGTTTCTGCAGTAATACAACAAATATGATATTACAACATCAGCGAAGCGATCATTAGGAATATATCGCAATACAACATCAAGAAGCGGTCATTAGATAACATAGAGCACCTGCTTGATTTTGCATAACCCTTACAATTTCAATAGCTAAGCGCCTAACATTTGGAGCAAAGCACCAAGAATTGGTATGTGAATGGTTGAATTCATTTGATACGAGACAAATTTAAAAGTCATACGAAGCCAAATAAAATCAAAATGAGATTTAGTTACTCCTTTTGGCACCATTAAATCATCCAAATTTCAAAACATCCAGTGAAGCAATTAATCAAATATTCAGTGCACATGAATACTCTGGTCATTCAAAGTTCAAAGTGACATAGCTGAAAAATCCGGCAACAAACCAGTGCCCACAACTAACTATACTAGGTCACTAAGAAAAAAATCAACAATAGATAACGTGTTGATTAGCACTGAAAACTGATAAACTATACCTTACGATGAACATAAATCACAAATGGTATGTCACAAACAAAATAAATATCAACAGAAAAAGAGCAGTATAACTGATCATCATGTTAAATAATTTGTCACTTGTTAACAGAAAACTCACCTGCAACATCAACAAAAACTTCAGGCCGATAAACCTTCTTCTTACCCTTGTAAAGAATAAGTAGAACACCAATGATTAGAAGTCCAATTATTCCTCCAATAGTTCCAAACACTAATCCTATTTTCGAATGATTAGATTCTCCTACATAGTTCAAAACAAAGGAAATATTTCTTATAATGTAAATACATCCAATTGAACAAGGGACAACCAAAGAATAAGAGATAAGAATGCCTTGATTGGATATAGTGGATTCACAAGGATATTGGAAACTCGTGCCACAAATTAGACTGTTTCCTGTAAAGCTACATTGAAGAATATAGATTAGTTCAATAGGAAAGTTACACATTGAATAACATAAATACTACAGGAGTTTACCATACTTGTATCTTGCAACTTGAAATAGGTGATTAGGGATCTGACCAGTAAGATCATTGTCTGCTAGACTACTGCAAATACACGGCAAGTTCTGTAATGTAAGATAGAAGATAAAGAAGTCTTATTGTTATGAGATATATATGAAGATATGTATGGATAAGATATATATGACTATTAGGTTATGTTGTTTAGTCCCACATCGGTTATTTTTATGTGGTGTCTACACTTTTCGTCCCTGAAAATGGTGTCATTGTTCACTTTTATCCTTGTATTTTAAAAATGTTCAATACAATCCTTGTGTATTAGGAAATTTTGTTCTTTTAGATCCACTGAAAATATTCATTGTTCACTTTTATCCTTGTATTTTTAAAAATGTTCAATACAGGCCTTTTGTATTGCGTGTACGCTCTATTTTGGTCCCTAACATTGTATTGCATTCTGCCAAGGACCGTGTGAACATTTTTAAAATACAAGGATAAAAGTGAACAAATATTTTCAGGGACTAAAAGTGTAATTAATCTATATAAATAGGCTTTTGTTGTACATTCAATAAGATGATTCATTTTATTGAATGTGCAACAAAAACCTATTTATAGGCTAGTAACACAGACACCATATAAAAATAACCGATGTGGGACTAAACTATATAACCTAATAGTCATATATATCTTATCCATACATATCTTCATATATATCTCATAACACTTATTATGAGCTAGTGCTCTCCGATATAGCCAAATATACATGGATTCAAGTCTAAGTACCATCACAAAATATCTAAAAAAAATTGAACATAAACACCAACAGATTAGCGGCATACTAGCACTTACATGTCGTTTAAGCCAGCAAGGTTTGAAAAGGAATCAGGGATGTTTCCACTGAGATTGTTTCCACTCAAGATCCTAAACAAGATTTTTCCACAGATATGATTAAATTGATAACATAGATAGCATGGCTAGAATAGCTTGAATTTGAAAAGAGAAAAAAGACTACTCACAAAATTTGAAGCTTGGTAAGTTTACCAAGAGAAGATGGTATCTCTCCACTCAACTGATTACTTTCCAAATCCAAGCTTGTTAAACTTGAAAGGTTTCCAAAGCATTCGTGTATGCCACGGTTATGTTATTGCTGGCAATAATCTACGACATTGAAACATTCATGTGTTAGCAATTAAGAAGGTGATTCATTTCTTGAAATTAAAATGAAAAGCTAAAATTACAAAGACTATTCCATTAATGAAACATATTAAAGTATCAGTTTCCCTTAAGAATCACCATACTAAAATGAGAAGAAGATACCTTGAATATCCGAAAGGACTAAAGAATCCAATGAGACTAATATAACTAGTATGCTGACGAACTTCATCTTTCTTGAAAATATTACAACTGATCGGATCAATCAAAATAGATGACTAATTTGTTTTAATCAGGACCTATAGCGGCGGATAATCATATCCGCCACTATAGACTATGGTTATATTGCGGCGGATAATATTATCTGCTGCTATATATAGGTTTTAGCGGCGTATAATATTATCCGTAGCTATAGACAACTAAGTACAGCTCTCGTGAAGTCTTATAGCGGCAGATAATATTATCCACCGCTATAGACTATGGTTATGTTGCGACAGATAATATTATTAGTTGCTATAGATAGGTTTTAGCGGCGGATAAAATTATCCGCTGCTATAGACAACGAAGTGCAGCTCTCGTAGGGTATTATAGCGGCAGATAATAATATCCGCCTTTATAATGCATCAATAGCGACGTATATAGTTATCCACCGTAATAACTAGCGGCGGATTTCAAAATCCGCTACAATAGATCAACTTTCTTGTAGTGTGCGGCTAGCTTGGATAAGAGATCTGCTTCTTGGTTCTCAGTTTTGGGCACCTTATTGATATGAATGCTTTAAAAACTCTTCATGAGCTACTGAACCATAGCTTTGTACTTCACCATATTCTCCTCTCGTGCTTCGAACTCTTCGGTCATATGGCCTACTACTAACTGTGAGTCGGTATTGACCTGCAGGTCTTAGACTCCGAGGCCTCAGGCGAGCTGCAGCCCTGCTATTATTGACTCATATTCGGCTTCATTGTTGGTAACTTTAAAGGTAAATTTCAGAACTGGGGAGGTACTCCAACTGAATGGCTATCGGAGGACTATTCTCGCTCCAGAATTTTCAGCATTTGCCGAGCCATCGGTATGCAAGACCCACTAAGGAGGGGAGGCGGTCTGTATCCCTGTGTGATTCATAACCTCATGCTCTTCAGTTTTAGTGATAGTGAGTTCGGCAATGAAATCTACTAATGCTTGTACCTTAATGGCTCCGCGGGGCGTGTAACTAATATCGTGTTCCTCGAGCTCAATGACCCATTTAGATTGCAAGAATTTGCTTTCGAAGTATACAATTGCCTGAAGCACACCTTCTGCGGTTGATCACTGAGTACCTTAACTTTATGGGATTGAAAATACGGGTGAAGCTTCCGGGCTTAAACAACTAGGGCTAAAGCAAGTTTCTCGAGTAGGAGGTATGTTGATTCGGTATCTGAAAGCACTTTGCTGATGTAGTAAACTGGCTTCTGTACCCCATCCTCCTCCCTTGTGAGAACCGAACAGATTACCAAGTCCGTAACGACGACATAAATATACAGCTCCTCTCCTGGTTTCGGTTTAGAGAGAAGGGTGGCCGACTGAAGATAGTCCTTTAGCTGGGAGAAAGCCTTGTCACATTCCTCTATCCACTGCAATTTTTGTGCCGCCCGAAGGGCCCGGAAGAAGGGAAGGTTCTTTTCCCTAGATCGTGAGATGAATCTCCCTAGTGCGGCCAACCTCCTATTGAGGTGTTGAATCTTCTTAATACTCTTCGGGGATCTAGTCTCCATGATGGCTCAGATTTGCACCTGATTGGCCTCGATCCCCCTCCGTGTGATCATAAAACCGAGGAATTTACCGGACTGAACTCCAAAAGCACATTTGCTTGGGTTAAGGCTCATGTCGTGGGCTCGTAATGCCTCGAAAGTCTCTTGGAGGTCAGAAGCATGGTGCTCGGCTTTGGCACTCTTAACTAGGATATCGTCAACATAGGCCTCGACATTCCTCCCAATTTGTTTTATAAACACTTTATTTACCAGCCTTTGAAATATTGCTCCGGCGTTCTTCAATCCGAAGGGCATAACTTTGTAACAATATGTTCCTCGGGAAGTAATGTAAGAGGTCTTCTCCTCATCTGCTTTTGCCATTCGAACCTGATTATACCCTGAGAACGCGTCTAGGAAACTAAGCTTTTCATATCCCGAAGTAGAGTCTACGAGAGTCATTCGGGATATTGGACTTCCCGAATAAACTATACTTTTAGTAGTTTGTTAACCTCCTCCTCGGCAGCTTCTAGACGGTCTGGAGTGAAGTTCCTCCTTTTCTGGATGACAGGCTTGAAAGTATGGTCCACTTTTAGGGGATGCTCTATGACGCTGCGTGGCACTCTAGGCATCTTTTCGGCAGTCTAGGCGAAGACATCAGCATTGCGCCTTAGAAGTCCAAGGAGCTCTTCCTGCTGCCCCGGACTGAGTTCGCTACCGATCTGCACCGTTCGCTCGGGGATCTCTTCGTCGAACTAGCACACTTTCAACTCTTCTACTAGTGATGGGCGGCGAGCTTCTCGCTCCTCATCTTCTAGCAGTAGCTCTTTGAGGGTTAGTGTTTCAGATACCCTGCTGGATTCTCCTCCTCGGTTCTTCAGATGGTTCACATAGCATTGACAAGAGTCTGCTTGATCACCCTTTATTTCTCCGCAGCCATTCTCAGCCTGAAACTTCAGCATCATATGGTATGTTGAAGGGACAGCCGCGAACATATTCAACAATGGCCTCCCAATTATAGCGTTATAGCTGGAGGAGCACCGAACAACCAAGAAGTTGACCATGGAAGAAACTGCTAGGGGCTGCTTTCCGAGGGTAATTGGAAGGGTTATGACCCCTTTCGGCTGAAGGCGGCTCCTATTGAAGCCCATTAGTGGGGACTTTGTTGGCTTTAGGTTTTCGGCGCCAATTTTCATCCGCTAGAAGGTATCCCAGAAGATGATATCAACCGAACTCCGGGTATCAACCAGCACCCTATGCATCATGAAGACCCCCACTTTAACAGCTATCACCAAATCATCATCGTGCGGCTGGGAGACTCCTCGGAGGTCTTCATCGGAGAAAGATATCAATTACGAAGGACGGGCTCTTTTCCGAGAAGGGTCTTCGTGTACCGTTCCTACCATCCGGCATAACTTTTCCTAGAGGAGGAACTTTCTCCTCCGTAGCCAGGGCCTCCAGCAATGAAGAGTAGGGGAACATCCTCCTCGGGTGTGGCCTATTGTGGCGGATGATCCTCTTTGGGTGTCCGCTCTTGCGGTAGGAACTAATCGAGTTTTCTGGCCCTGATGAGATCCTCAATTGTATCTTTTAATTGGACACGGTCTTCAGTTGTGTGAACCTTGGCTTGGTGGTAAGCACAAAACTTTCTACTTCGCTTCATGGCTGCAGATTCCTTGATGGGATTTGGCTGCTTTAAGATTTTTTTGTGCTGTATTTGCATCAAGATATTCTCTCTAGATGTGTTGAGGGTGGTGTAGGTGTTGTATCTCCCCGGAAACCGTGGTCTCCAAGGTTCTTGGGGGCTCTGGTCAGTCCACCATGGAGGTGGATCTTGGCCTCTTTCTAGCTTTCTCCGAGGCCTTTATTCCCCCCGCCTCGGATCTTTATACCTTTCCGGTCGGGATTCCTCCCTTTGGAATTCTCTGATTCTTTGCAAGGCTTCCTCTTTTCAGCCAGCTTTGAACTCTTCGACGACAATATAAGACTGTGCCCTGCTCATTAGTTCGGGCAAATCCCTAGGAACCGCTTTGAAAATTGCATCAAGGAAAGGGCCATCCAAAAGCCCATCCAACACCGCACCAATAACCATGATGGAGTTAAGGTGGGACATTCCGGAGGTCTCTCTATTGAATCAATCCAAGTAGTCCCGGAGACTCTCCCCCTCCATCTGCTTACACCTGAGGAGCATCACAGGATTTCTCCTCTGCATGTGGCAATTAGCCAACCGGCGGAAAAAGAGTTCAGTTAGTTGTCTAAAACTGGCTACGGATTTAAGCGGCAAGCTTCTGAACCAATCATAGGTAATTCCCATGAGGGTCCTCAGGAACGCGCGGCATAGAACGACCTCCTTGAGGCCATTTGTCATAATCTCCGCGCAGAAGCGTTCCACATGCTCATAGGGATCTGTTGTCCCATCGTTCTCTGGGAATGGAGCTTCCCAAATTGCCCTGATGAACGGCGAAAGCATGTATGGGACATGAGTCATAACTCTCTCGTGGTTGCTAATCCCGCCACCGTGGCATGGTCCTGGGGAATAATCGCGTTTGGGTGATTGGCCCCTTAGCTAATAACCACGGGGGGAGTAGTGTCGTAGCGAAGGATACCCTTGGGGGCGGTGCCGAGGCAAGTATTGCAAAGGAGAGTATTGTCTTGGAGAGTGGTGTCGAGGCGATCGGCGCCTCCAGCGTGGTTTTGGAGACTCGAATCCTCTTTGCCGGGTGACTTGCCTCCTTCTGTTCCTTGTGTCGGATCTAGAGCGTTGCCTTCTGTGCGAGTATGGAGAGGCATAACTACGGGATGAAGAGTGGCGACTTTCGCCTCGCCACGGCGTAGGAACCCGCGGGCGGGGGGAGTGAACTGCAGAATGCTCGCGATTCCCAGGCGGGAGAGTAGGACGCGTGGTGTCCTTGCCTGGGAGACATGACGTTCTACTGCCATCAAGGTGTGCTCCAGATCAGTAATTTGCCGCTCCATGGCCTTGGAGCACTCCTCGAGAACCTCTACAGTACGGGCACAAACTAGAGGATCCTCCCCTACAGCTGGAGGAGCTTCGATTGGGGGTGGGGGAGTCACCCCAATTGGGGCGGGTGTCGCTTCAATGGCGGCCAGGGAAGGAAGGGTGGTCGTTGCTCGCTCCTGGTCCTGGCCCTGTCTTGATCTTCTTGTCGTTGCCATGACTTCTTGATCGAAGTTCCCACAGATGGAGCCAAAATGTTAACGCAAATTCAAGGAAAATCCTCAAATCCGGTTAACACTTAAATTTATAAAGGATTTTGGGGAAAAAAAGCTCAAGAAAATCAAGAGAGGATGAATCAGGGAAAATAACACCAAGACTTTAACGTGGAAAACCCCACAAATCGGGGGGAAAACCACGAGTCTCCCGTGGTGGGAAAGAGAATTTCACTATGGGCGATTTTTTGGAGTACGTGAGAGGGAGAGAGAGAGTGTGGGTATTCAAAGAATCAAGTGTCTTTACAGGTTTGAGGTACGCGCTATTTATAGGTCTTTGATGTGCCCTTTTCGGTTTTTAGCTCGCTTGCTGATTCTTCTTGAAAGACTCAAAGCTCCTCGGTAATCCCCTCAAACCTTTTTGTTGTAGAGTACCTTGGGATATCAGTGAGGCCATGGACTCTGACGGGAAGTCTTCTTGTCACAACCGTGGGACACTTGCTCTTCAGATCCGAGGAGGGAGAGGCTTGTGACTATCCGAGGGGGCATCGGATGAGGCCACTTAAATGATCCGAGGAGGTACATAACTAAGGTGACGATGAGTTAGTTTGATGAAAACCGAGGGTCCAGGGTTTGCCACGTGTCACACTGAGTTGACTCCACGTGTCTCCCAAAATTCACCCCTATCAATATATATATATATATATATATATATATATATATATATATATATTAACTGATTCTTTTAAAATGTAAAGAATATTTTAAACAAACAAGAAGGAAATGATTTTTGGTGATGGTCACCCTCCTTTTATCAGTAGACCGTATCTTTTTAAAAATACCTTTTAATCACAGGCCCAAAAATAAAAAAATAAAATAGAAAACATTTAAAAAAACACCATTTTTCATGAGATACAAACTCATTGCTGTCCCTTGTTTGCCTCGCGATGTGAACTTCCGTTATATAGAATGGAAGAACATGGTCTTCAGATGCGAACTTCTGTTTGCCTCGCCATGCTTCCTCTTCGATTCTTGCCTCCTCTTGCCGATAAAGAGCAGCATCAGCAAGCTCGCATTTGGAGATGAAACCATGAGGGCTCCAGCGACTTAGGTGAGCAGCGTGAGCTCCTAATGAACTCAAAGGGTTCTCTCCTTTCATCTCTTAGAACTCCGCCTCCATTGATAGCCACTTTTCTCTGATCTCCGTGCCTGTGAGATTTTGAATGGTTTCCACTTTTTGTTCTTCAGATTGTTTCTACAATTGGGATTTAGTGGTGTAATCTGTTGCAAAGTTGATTGCTTTCCTTGGTTTTTCCATCAAAGACTTGATTTTAATCATGTATTTCTGAAGGAACTCAAAAAGGTGCCTTCTTTTGTTCTCAAGTAGTTAATTTTAATTTTAATTTTTTTTTTTTGGTGGAAATAGAGTTCTTTTAGTTTTGATAGCTGGAGATTGTTGACTTGGGGGTTCTGCGCTGATGCTATTCTGTCAAGGTTGTGCAACTTAGTAATGGAGATCTTGGTTTGGGAAAGCGTCATTTCCTTTTGTGCAGAACATAGTACTGTCTTACTCTTAGAAGCTTATGTCAAACTGTTACCTGCTCGATTTGATGCTTCCTTTACTATCCGCCGGCACTTTTTTTAGTTTCATATTGAAGTGAAAATGGTCATTCAACTAGTTTGTGGTTTTTAATTCCATCAATTTAGATATTAATATTCTTTCAATTTCTTTTTCAAAATGTGGTTTTGAAGTAATAAAATTTGACTTATATCTGCAGAGAAGGATCTTTGAGAACTTGTTATTTTCCTTGGGTGAAGTTTGGTATTGGGTAATGTATCTGTTTTAGCATTCCAATGAGTCGCATGTTACTTCCAAAACATGTAGCCAATGTCATAAAATTTCAGAAGGATCCTCTTAGGGCTCTAGAGATGTTCAATTCAGCAACAAAAGAAGATGGATATAAACACACACTCTTCACGTACAAGTGTATGGTGGAAAAACTAGGTCTTCATGGGGAATTTGAGGCCATGGAGAATGTTCTGTCAGACATGAGAACAAATATTGACAATGGTTTACTTGAAGGAGTATATATTGGTGCAATGAGAAGCTATGGAAAGAGAGGGAGGATTCAAGATGCTGTTGATATGTTTGAGAGAATGGACTTTTTTGGCTGTGAGCCATCTACAATGTCATATAATGCTATCATGAACATTTTGGTTGAATACAAATATTTTGACCAAGCCCACAAAGTATACTTGAGAATGTTGGACAAGGGCCTTGTTCCAGATGTGTACACCTATACCATTAGAATAAAATCCTTTTGTAGAACATGGAGACCACAGGCAGCACTTAGACTTCTTAGAAACATGCCTGATAGAGGGTGTGATCTCAATGCAGTTGCATACTGCACGGTGGTCTCTGGTTTATACAAGGAGGATCATCGAGCTGAGGCATGCAGTTTGTTTGATGAAATGCTTGAAAAGGAAATATGCCCGGATATTGTCACATTCAATAAGGTCTTGCATGTGCTCTGTCAAAAAGGAGATGCACTAGAGAGTAACAAGCTTATTGTGAAGGTTCTGAAGAGGGGAACAGTTATGAACCTATTCACATACAATATATTAATCCAGGGGCTTTGCAAGGGATCCAAGTTGGCGGAGGCTGTTTCTTTAATGGACCATATGGGCGATGGACTGGCTCCTGATGTGGTTACTTATAATACACTGATTTGTGGCTTGTGCAAGAACTCAAAGGTTGTTGAGGCTGAAAAATACCTGAGTGAAATGTCAAATAAGGGTTGTGCTCCTGATGATTTCAGTTATAACACTATCATTGACGGGTATTGCAAACAAGGTTTGTTGCAGAATGCATGTAAGCTTTTAAAGGATGCAGTGTTCAAGGGTTTTATTCCTGACCATGTAACATACTGTTCACTTGTCAATGGTCTATGTGAGGAAGGAGACATTGAAAGGGCCATAGAGATTTTTAATGAGGCTGTTAGCAGAGGGTTAAAACCTGATCTTATTCTATACAATTCACTGATCAAGGGTTTATCCAGACTAGGCCTAATCTTGCAGGCACTAGATTTAATGAATGAGATGTTGGATGCTGGATGCTCTCCAGATATTTGGACATATAACATCATCATAAATGGGCTATGCAAAATGGGCAAGGTTTCCATTGCCAATAATGTCATGAATGCCGCAATAGCAAAAGGCTACCTTCCTGATGTTTTTACTTTCAACACACTGATTGATGGCTACTGCAAGCTACTGAAGCTGGATACTGCATTGCTTATTGTTGATAGAATGTGGAATCATGGTCTTACTCCTGATGCAATCACTTACAACACTGTGCTAAATTGTCTCTGCAAGACTGGCAAGGCCAAGGATGTCATGGAGACATTTAGAGAAATGCTTTCAAAGGGTTGTGTACCTAATGTTATTACCTATAACATAGTGATAGAGAGTTTGTGCAAGGTCCATAAAGTTAAGGAGGCTTCTGATTTGCTTGTGAAGATGATAAATGAAGGTTTGAGTCCAGATATTGTTAGTTTCAGCACATTGATTCATGGATTTTGTAGGAATAGTGATATTGATGGTGCTTATGAACTATTTAGGAAGATGGAACAGGACAAATTCTTTGCTACAACTGATACATACAATATAATGATCTGTGCATTCTCTGACAATTTGAATATTCACATGGCAGAAAAATTATTTGGTGAGATGTCCAGCAAGAACTGCTCACCAAATGATTACACCTACCATGTCTTGATTAAGGGATTTTGTAAGACTGGAAATACTGATCGTGCATGTGAATTTCTTATAGCTATGATTGAAAAGAGCCTAATTCCTTCAATGGCTACATTTGGGCCGGGTTATTAATTGCTTATGTGCAGCCTATAGAATTGAAGTAGCAGTTGGTATTATTCACATAATGGTCAGCAACAATGTAGTGCCTGAGGTAGTTCATTCCATTTTAAGTTCTGATAAAAGAGAAATTGCTGCACCCAAGATCCTTGTTGAGGAGTTGATGAAGAAGGGCCACATAACCTATCATGCTTATGAACTTCTGTACGATGGAATTAGGGATAAAAAATTGTTGAAAAAATGGCATCGCATTAAGTTTTCCTGAGGTCAAGAGATATAATTGAAAGACTGGAGCAGCCTTCTTTCTAGTCATTGAGAGCTTCTACAGATTTTTTGTCCAAGAAATCAGTCATAGGGGTGTATCTAGACTCAACAAAGCAAAGGTACTCCTCCCTTATAATTATTTGGATTGCTTTGGACTTAACTGACGATTTGTTTTTATTCAATCGGTGGTTCACTTGTTGATGCCCTTAGGATAAACGCAATTGCCAAATTGGAGGTACATCTTTGACATGGCACTTTAGTGTGGATCCAAGACAATGTGCAACTTGGTCTCATCCTTGGTTCTGGATTCATGTTTACTAGTGTGAGTAGCCTACCATCCCATACTTCCTCTGCATATTCATTTTGTGGAAATAATTTTTTGGATTTTGGTTGATATGGAATATTGTGCTATAAATGGGGTGCTTTTGGTTGTGAATTAGTCACAAAGTGTCATTCCAATGGTTGCATTTTACATCCACAGTTGTCCTTAAAATCTAATTGTTGATAAATTTGCAACCACTGTCACCTATTTCTTCTGTCACCCTGACTTATTTATTTATTTATTTATGTGTTTTGTTTCATCTCTAGTGTCCATGCCATGCTTCTAGAATAAGAATTTGTTCTTTCCTGATATAGTGATCATCAAGTTAGTCTTTAGTTATGAGTCTAGTGATCTGTTTTAGAGCAAACTTTTGTTGTTCAGAGCCCAAATTAAGCTAAGATCCAGTATGAACTAGTCACCAGAAATTTTACTTTGACCTCACACAACTGACTTAACTCTTGTTAAATTTTCCTTCGAAATGTATGCATCAGATTAGCTTCTTGATTTTTTTTGATGCTCAATATTGAGCTATCAGTATATACATCTTCTTTTTTTTTTTTTTTTTTGAAGTCTCAAAGATTTTTCATTGTATTTATTTGTTGCCTTTAAAAAGAAAGAATGATTTTGACATTTCTGGAAGAGCATTCTTGCTATCTTCATACAGGGAATACCTATATCACAGACATCAAGGGACTTGGAAGACAAATAAATTTGTGTACTTCAAAACCAAAATACAAAATAGAAGGCAGCATTATCCCATATAGATTGGAGATGCATGGCACATTTTTTCTTAAGATACGCCTTGAGGTAATCTCAGATACATCAACTTTTGATTTTTCAATCAGAGAATTATTGCTTGATTCATGTGATCCGCAGCTTGTTGTTTACATTCCCCTAGCAGACCTATTTGTTCAAACTGAAAACATGGTTCTGAATTATGGTAGTTTCAGGGAAGCAGTTTTTCCTGGATGGGAGTTCTGATTCTGCAGAAATATCCTCTTCAAATCCAGTTGAATGAAGTCTCAGAAATCTTGTTCTTGATTGATTTATTTATTTATTTTCTATCTGGTTCTTTCTTCTAGAGCCTCCTTGAGGAGGAAAGAATATTTGTACCTTGTTTATCTGTGAACTGTTAATTATCTGTCGGGAAATTAAGAAAAAGGAATGGTTCAATTGCTTCAAATCAGTATTTATTTGTCTTCTGCGTTATTTGTTATATATATATTGTTGTGGAGAAAAATATCCATGAATTTTAAATAAACATGGGTAAAAATTTTGAGAGGTCATCAAACTATGTCCATATTTCATTTTGGGTATAAAACTTCAATTTGTATTTTTTTGGTCATCCTATTTCTATTTGATTTTAGCAGGAGGGTATCCGAGGGAAACCGGCGATAATTATTTGATGTGATCACCGGATTAACCACGTGGAGGGTATTAAAATACTAATTTACAGAAATCCTAGCTAATTGAACAACATTTGGGAAAAAAAACATTTGAACCTTGATTTCGACAAAGGTCAAAACGAATAACTTTCGAAGTCAAGATTCAAAGGTTGTTAAATTAGTTAGGATTTATGTAAATTAGGATTTCAATAGCCTCCGCATGGCTAATCTGGCGACCACGATAGATAATTATCGCCGGTTTTCCTTAGGTACCCTCACGCTGAAATCAAATGGAAGTAGGGACCAAAAAGATACAAATTGAAGTTTGATTCCCAAATTGAAAGATGGGTATAGTTTTGTGTCCTCTCAAGATTTTTATATGATCCAAATTGCTTAGATATAAACTTGGATAATCAGTCATCCAATGGAGGAAAATGAATTTCCAATGATGTCAACATTTGGCGAGTCAGGTTAGTAAACTATAAAAGGAAATCTCCAATCCATAGTAAGAGGAAAAACCTCTCTCTAAGTTCTGACTTGACGGTCGAAGAGTCATCTCTAGAATGAGCGCTCGGGTTCATTTTCTCTCACAGTTCTCTTCTCTTTCAAAACAGGGTTGGATATATAAAGACTGATCCTAGGAGTTCCTAGTCCAAGTGACGGGAACCAGAAGGAGAATCAACACCTTGATCGACCTCTCCCTCAAAAAGACAGAAGAATTCCCACCATCTTCAACCCATTTTTCTTGTTGGTCAAGATCCATTTAGATCCTGTGGAAGAGCAGATATTGGCATCAATAGTTTGGCACCGTCTGTAGGAAAATCTTCTTGATCAAAAAGTCGTGAAGCTCGATCATAGCAAGAGGCAAGCGAAGTCACATCCTTGATCAAGTTGAAGAAAACACCATAAGGCTGAATAACATCTAAGAAGCTGAAGAAACTCATCAAGATCGGCGCACGGTTCCTTAAGATAAAGTTCAAGATTCAAGATATGGAGTTCTTAAAGAAAAGATCGATACGCTAACCCGAGCACTTCGGAATATGGAGCAATAGGCATCTTAGCTTCCACCACCGTTATGAAACACTGTGACAGACTCATTGGAGGCAGAACGATATTCAACTATTCAAGCCTCGGAACCCAAAGACAGGATTCACATGAGGGAAATAGAAATCGTTCCATTAACTAGCAGCATAGGGTCACTCAAGTTATGACATGAAAATCCTCCAAGAACTCGGTTCAAGGTCGTTTCGCAAGAAACGAAAGAATGACCTAGGTATGTTGTTCAGACAATTTTCCATTCCATCTCAGAAATCCTTGACACTTTGTTCCCAACTGAATTCAAAGTGTTATCGATCGAGACATATCATTTAGAATCCTTAAAGCTATGATGTTGCTCTAGGGCGTTCCTAACCTCACTATGAAACATAACCTAAATGTTGATGTCGAAGAGCTCGAGTTAGACGATGTGGAGCTATCTGACTCGACCATACAGGCGTTGGCATGTTACGAGGTAGCAGATGGATGTAAAGGAGGGAAGTGATCGAGCCAGTTTCGTGTTGGGGCAGTTTTGGGTATAGTTCTGTATTTCAGCCATAACTTTGGCTACATGTGTCGAATTCACGTGTTCAACCCCAATTCGGAAAGCTCATCTCGATGCGCACATAGACTCCACTCAGTTATGCTCGGTGGATGTCATTATCATCCTCAAATTCCACTGTTTTCCCCTCTAAATCTTTGATTTTGCTATTTTTTGTAATAATTCAAATGTCGATTTGAGGCATGATTTGATTTCGATTTTCTCTAGGATTTTGGCTGCCTTTTTAGTTTGATTTGAATTTTGAATAATTTTGGATTTTTGTCATTTTTGATAAAAATACTGAATTTGGTGTGATTCTAGGGTTTCGAGGCTATTAGTCCGGCTTGTGGACTAGTCTTGTTTTGTGAATCTTGTTTAATGAAAATTGCTTGAATTTCCAAGTTATTCTCTGGTTCTTCTTGGTTCTTTGTTATCTTCCTTGCAATCCCCTTGGTTCCAGCTAGCCCGTGGGTTAATCACTACCTTGCCCAGCGTCAAATGTGGTTCTCTTGTCTACCACCGGAATCTGTTTCTCTTTTCAAAGAGTTGAGTGAACTTTTCGTCAACTATTTCATCAGCAACAAGAAACAAAAGAAGCTACTAGTCATGTTGATGAGAGTGAAGCAACATGAATGAGAAAGTCCCTGGTCTCAATCAGGTCTTTGCTTTAGATGCACTGATGGAAGGATTATACTGAACTCTATTCCCAAATATTTGGCTAAACTCTTGACTAAAGCAGAGAAGTATATTAATGTTGAGGAGAATCGAGTAGAGAGACGAGAAGAAACTAAACCAGAGAAACCAAAGAGGGAACAAAATGAGAGGTAAGAACCTCAAATTAAAGTGTTTCAAAAAACTTAGATTTTAACTCGAAGAAAGGAATCAAAAGGAAGTAGTTGCTCATTTTCGCAACTATGCCCTATTAAACACTAGCCGAGGAAAGATCCTCATGCAGATCCAGGATTAGAGGATCGTTTAGTGGCCCACCACAATGAAATTCACCGACGTTCAACTACTCAAGCCCCAAAACCCAAAAATAGGATCCACACGAGGAGGGAAGTAGACACTAAACAAATTAAGAAGTATTTGGTTGAACTATTGATTAAAGTAGAGAAGTATATCAATGCTAAGGTGATTCAGATAGTGAGGCGAGAAGAAACTAAATAAGAGACACCAAAGAGGAAGCGGAATGAAAGCTAAGAACCTGAAAAGTCTTTCAAAAAACTAAGATTCCAACTCAAAGAAAGGAATCAGAAGGGAATAGTTGCTCATTTTCGCACTATGCCCTATTAAAAGTCAGCCGAAGAAAGATCCACATGCAAATCTTGGATTAGAGAATCATACAAGTGGCCTACCAAAATGAACTTCACCATCAGTCAGAAAGATATGAAGAAATATTGCAGATTCTATCGAGATCGGGGTCATGATACTGAAGAATGTATATAGTTGAAAGATACAATTGATGACCTGACCTGATGAGAACACCTCTCCCAATATCTTCGATGAGACCTGTAGAAGGAAGGTTTATCTTCTCCAAAAGGAGGCCGACCTCTTATTGGAGTTATTCATCATATTACTAAAGGCCTAGCAATAAAGGTGAAAGTAGCTTGACACGAAAAAATTATGCTTGAATGTCTACTTGAGCAGATCAGAGGAGGAAGAAACCCCGAGCCACGCAACCTAGTAATTTCTTTGATAATGACGTCAAGGGAATCCATCACTCCCATGATGACGCTCTGGTGGTCACTATTAAGATCACAAAATTTTGATGTTAGACGTGTCATCATCGATAGCAGAAACTTGACTGAAATTTTGGAAGGACCCTATATGCTTGCAGGGGTTGTCCGACTTAACTTGACGCATATTAGATAATGGACTTTGTTGGGAGGGGGGAGGGGGGCTACTTAAAAGATTATTCCATATAATAACCAGAATTAATTTCTAAAATATTAAATGACGACAACGTTAACCAAGAGGTGGAAAGGGAGAAAGAAGGTAGAGTGCTTTGAGAAGACTATTTCTAGGATTTTTCCAATTGTAGATAAGTTTGGTCTCTTTTGTTGAGATAACCCTACATGTTAGCCTTAAATGTTTCTATTTCTTTTGAAAAATCATGAATAGTTTTTATTTCTTATAAAAGACTATGGATGTGTAATAAGTTCTTGATTCATACATTTGGTTATAAACCTAGGTATATAATAGAGATTAGATCTAAAAAATGTATGGTTTTTTATTGGTATGAAATTCTGAAGAAAAAAAAAGAGGAGATTTTCAAAAGTTTGTAGGATTTATGAAATTCTGCATCATTTCTGAAATTTTGCAACTTCAAAAAATTTAGGAAAAATTTGAAATTCAGAAATTATAGTAAAAATGCAATAATTATGTGCCTTGCATAACTCATACAATATAAAATCCTCTTAATACTAGAGAATTTGATTTATTACTCAAAAATACCATAGAATCCTCATAGTTATTTAGAAATCATAATTCATACAATATAAAATCCTCTTAATACTAAAGAATTCGATTTATTACTCAAAAATACCATAGAATGTTTCTTCAAATCCTCCCAACAAATTAAGATGATTTCTGAATAATTATGATTTCTGAATAATTATGAGGATTTAATAATTCTTTAGTATACAAATTAAGATGTATTATGTGCCTTGCATAACTATGAGGGTAATCCTATAAGTATGCGACGTTGTCTCGTTCTCGAGGGCAGAAAGGGTTTTGGGGCGTGACATTCCATGCTGAGCACTTGAAGAAATATTTTCAATGATTGAGCCAAACAAACAGATCGCAGTACCTACATGGACTTTTTTCCCTTTTAAGGACTCAAACATTCAACCCTTTTGAGGGCACATATTCGGTCCTTAGGGATCAAATCATCCCCGTCCCTTGTTAAGGCATGCAAAGACTGATCGCTAAAACTCTTAAGACCTTAACACGGATTCGATGTTCGAGGGATCATATCGTCTCTGTCCCCTTCAGGTTATGCAGAGATTGATCGCTAAAACCCTCAAAACTTAAATACGGACGACCCTTTTCAGTGCACCCTTTTTAGGGCTACCATTCAACCTTTTTCAAAGCAAAGATTTGGTCCTCAAGGATCAGATTATCTTTGTCCTCTTTCATGACACACAGAAACTGATTGCTAAAACTCTTAAGACCTCGACACAGATGGCCCTTTTCAGGAAGCCTTTTTCAAGGCACGGTCTAGATCCTTTGGAGCCAGATCGTCTTCATCCTTTCCAGGGTTTAGGGTTTAATCAAACAAATCCTTAAAGCCCGCAGGATCTATTTGTTTCTGCTATTTTTCAAAACTCCAGAAGAAGATATGAAGGAGTTGATCCCTCACATCCTTCACAATATGCAACTCTTCTCTACTTTGTCCAAGCTCGATCGGGAAGATAAGTTGCTTACTCATATCCACCCTGGTTGGGTTTGGAGACTTGAGCCACCAAAGCCTAAGCGACTATGTTATTTCAACTCTGGTTCGGGTAGAAGATTAAAAACCTGCAAGAACTTGTGGGAGTTAAATCCCATAGTTGATAACCAGAAAAGTTAAAGACTTAGTAAAATTTTAAAAGGCAAGTTTGATTGGCTTGGGAAGATGAAGAACAAAGCATTCATTCAAACAAAGAAAAGTGGACAAAGTCAAACTTTACTTCTTTATTAATTGAGTGAATATTTTGTAAGTTTACAGATATTAGAAGAAAAAATATATAAAGTATAAAAGGGTTATTCTTGAGGAGAGAATTGAAGTGCCTCAGCTTCAATTGAGGTCGAAATACCAGACTCCATTTCAACTTCAGCTTCGGCTTGACCTACATCATCGTTAGGTTGAGGGGAAGATATTAGAGGGCACCCTCGAAGTCTAGAGAGGAAATGCCCAACTCTTGATGTTCGAGGATGATTTCCTTGAAGATCTTAAAGCCCTCCTCAACTCCTTCAGTAGCATGATCGACAACTTCATCCTTGAACTCCGCCATCATTTGTGCAACGTAAGTGTCGAGCTCCTTCGAGAATTCCTGGGAGCCCGTGAACTTCTCCACCACTCCTTTACCGAACACGATGAGCTCGTCCCTCATCGTTCTCCTTGAAGTTGACCACTACATTCTTTTTCGATACGTCCATTGCAGCCCGACACTTCACAGCTTCGAGCTCCTTCCTTAAATAGCGAGAGTATGCCTTGAAAGCTCGCAGGAGATCATGGATGCTCTTTATTTCATCGAGGGTTCGAAATCTTTCGTTCCTCTCGATCTCGATCTCTCTCTAGAACTTTTACTCTTGTTTTGAGGTCGGTTAATTGGAGTTTGAGGTCAATGAACTTCTCCACCACTTCTTCACTAACACGATGAGCTCGTCCTAGTACTCCTCGTTCTCCTTGAAGTTGACCACTACATTCTTCAATGCGTCCTTTGCAGCTCGACACTTCACAGCTTCGAGCTCCTTTCTCAAATAGCGAGAGTATGCCTCGAAAGCTCACAGAAGATCATGGATGCTCTTTATATCTTCTTAAATAAGAAATAAGGGCTTCCAAGTGTGGTCGGTTATTTGGAGTTTGAGGTCAGTGACCTCCATCCTGGCCTGAGACAACTCAGTCTCGGCCTTATTTAACAGCTCTATTATGGGGCTTCCACGTGTGGCCTCCTTCCACAACCACATGGCTATATGGGTCATGAGGTGACCAGACTGCATCATATCCCGACTAAATATTAGGTGATCAAAGTGACCTTTCTAATGAGATTATACCTGTAAAAGCAGCTATGTTTATGGATTTATTAATCCTTATTTATTCTGCCAAAATTTCTTGGGTTATTTAAATTCCCTACTTGGATTAATATGATGTATCTACGAAGGTTTAATTGCAATATTGGCTTCTCACAAGAAATAAGAAATAAGGACCTAGAGCCAATAATTTAGAATTGGAGGACTTAGGTGCAAAGTTCACTTTTCTCTCACGGCTTGGTGAGAAGAAAAGGGAGGGATGTGAGATGATATTTCTATATCTTTATAGAGAGGTCATTCAATGCATGATTGGATATGTGAGATGATATCTTTTTTATATCTATATATAGAGGTCATCCAATGCATGATTGGAGGGATGTGATAATGATATTTTTCTATCTATATATAGAGGTCGTCCAATACATAATTGGGTAGATATGATGGTGATATTCTTTATATATATATATATATATATATATATATATATATATATATATAGAGGACTTGCATATTAGGAAAATGGGTTTTATTGCTAAATGTTGTCATCATCCATGCATGAGATTTTTGAAATCAAGTTTTTTAAAAGGATTGTTATAAAGGACGAGTGGACTACAAACCCTAGCTGTCATTATGTTTTTGTTTCTATCCATTAGGAACCCTAATCCCTAAATCGCAAGAAGCCTCTCACGTGGATTGATCTTCTAAGAAGGTAAGATTGTCGTCGATCTCTTTCTAGCGTTTTTCTTTTCCTTATTCTTCTGTGAAATTTGTGATGTCTTCCCATATTTACATTGAAATATTAAATCACAGATGAGAAATGTGATCTATAATGAATAGCAACCTAGATTTTATAAGGAAGATTTCCAATTCTCTTAGGTCAATCATGGGGTCTTGGTAGGACCTATTATGTAATGATCTTTTTTCCATGATCATGAATCAGACTATGCGATTTCATACAATTAATTATTTTGAAGCCCAAAAGTTTGGATATTGATTTGATAGATATTTAGTGAAAGAGGGCCTTCTAGAATAAATGTTCACCATGAATGTTGAACTTAGCTAACAATCATAAGTACTGCCAATAAGCTTAATTACCTCTGAATTGCTATAGAGCTAGGTGTAGATGAACTACAGGTTAGTGAGTTGATATGCTAGAATAAGCTACTGCAATTCACTAACTTATGTTGTATAAATTGCTAATAAGGAATCAATGAAATGGGAAGTTAATGGGCTATAGTCTGGTTGTCCCTTTCAAGGGATAGTTTGGTCATTTATATTACCCCGATCGGATGTATAGTATATCATTAGAAAAGTTAGGAAGAGATCTATCTAATGAATCTTAAATCAACAAGATCGGGCTTCTGGTTAGAAGATACAGGTAGTTCTTTCTGACTGCGCAGAACTGTTAGAATTTTGCATTAATATAAATAGTAATTGCGGCATTTCTCCAAATGTCTCAGAATTCGATTTCGATCATCCCGATAGTTTGGGGATATGTTTAAGCCAGGGAAAATACTATGGGCAAGTGTCTAACAGCCCAGATTCGTCGGTTATGAAATTAAAAGCTGATATTTAGGCCAATGCATAGTTAGGGTATTTTAATGCATGTATTGAATCGAATTGGGCCAACAGAAGTGGGCTATGCATATACACCTATATATATATATATATATATATATAGCGGTGGTTAATGAACTCACGGGCCAATTGAGGATAGGGCCAGACCACTATATATGAATGGTTATTCCTTATACATTCGTATACGTACTGAGGTTAAGTCTTGTGACTAGATCTCGACGTAGGGCTGGGAGATTCATCAGGAGGGGCACGTACTTACCGGATAGAGCCTGTATTAGGTAAGTTACTCTTGCCTAGTTCCTACTCAGTGATGAGTATTTATTGGTTTTGTTATTGCTATGTTCCAACATTTTTTGTTAATGAGCTTGATCATTGCTTTGTTGACTGTACACACGTACTTGATATCTTGCTTTGTTGGATTGTTTCCATGATTGTGTGTGTATGTTTGATATCTGTTTATGTGTGATAGTGTTTACTAAACATGCTTGTCCATTGATCGACACGTGGCCGTAGGCACACGTGAGCCTGTGCTCCGTCCGGATAGGCGTGTGTCAGATTCTCCATCTGTTGTTGAATGTTTGTGCTAGCTGAGCATACCAACCTGTGAACCAGGACAAGATCCATAGAAACATGATATTCTTGTGGGCTAGCTGGGTAGGTGTCCGTTAGTTGAGTTCTATTATTCCACCTTGTGTAGCGGAGCGAGGCTCTTGTAGGATGTTCAGGACCAAGGACACCCTAGCAACCTGGTAGTCCATGCTAGAGGAAGGATACTCTGGGTGTCTAGCCCGTCAGTGGGACAATTCGCTGACCATGTTGACACGTACGAGAGGTGGTGCTACCGACTTCTGACCGGATGGTTGTTTCCAGCTGAGGCTGATGATGCTGACCAGAGGATATTTGAGGGTCTTCCTTGGATTACTCCTTCAGAGCTTGAGGCTGTAGTTGTGGTTAGGAGTCCCTACCATTGATAATCCCTTGTGGTAGGATTGAGACTCCCAAATATTGGATAGTGTCGGGCGTGGTCCCCACTTGCTTGATTCAGTCATATTGATTGATTTGCTTTACTTATTATTGGTTTATCTATTGTTTATTATATGACTTCCTTGTGATCCCTGCCGGGGTGCTTACTGAGATTTTCCTTCGAAAGCTTACACATTTGTTCTCACTCTTTTTGAGATTCTGAATAGTAGCTGACTCGGACTCAGGAGCGACACATGGGTGGCAGATCCTTTGTTAAGGTTAGAGTACCTCTTATTTTATTTGTGAGTGAGAGTATGTTATGTAGGACCCTTGTAGGGCCTTGACATTTGTAGGGTGACTGTAACCTTATTTTATCTTCCGTTCTGGACTCTAATCTATTTTATTATGTTTATTTGGATTTTTCGCTGTTTATCTGTGGTATGTTCATGATTACCTAGGCCTTGTATCCGAGTGGGGTGCGCCTCTACTTGGGTACGGTCGATTTTCTCACGTGCTCGTGACCAAGGATCTGGGGTCGGGGCGTGATAGATTAAAGTGGTATCAAAGCATTCAGATAAAGGACACCTTAGTTGCCCTAGTGACCTAGTCAAGTAGGTAGAACGGAGTGTTGGGTTGGGTAGACAAAGTCTCTGGAATAATGGACTGATATTTTGCTATCTGGCAGTGAAAATATCTGAAGATGGGTACCGCGGTCACCGATATTTCCAACCGGCATCATCTAAGGAGGTGGAGTCCATGCGAGAGAACTCCACACCGCCGAGAGCTGAGGACCACCCAGTACCTGAGGAGGATTTCCGATCTGAGTTGCGGATAACCATTGAAGCAATTAATCAGCCCATAGACAGGATACAGGCTATCATAGAGCTAACGTTCCAGAGACAAATGGAGGCAAACTTGAGGAGTCCTCGGCATGTAAGTAGAGCCTGAGACTATCGTAGGAGTCTCGCTGATTGACTTGGAGTCAAAGTTGGAGGCTCGTCATCCAAGGGTAGTAGCAAGGTGAGGTACCTCCGCTGTGGAGGATATACACATCAGTGGACAGTTTGTCAGCGCTCGCCCAGCAGATGCTTGAGCTGTGGGAGTGAGTATTACCTCACGATGTACTGTCTTGGGCCGGATGGAGACAGAGGACCTACAGGCTTTGGGGGATTCCTACCACCAAAGGACGATGCAAAGGACACGTACAACCCGGTGTTGCCATAGGGCTAGTATGAGTCGTGTTGTTTCACTATGTTAGCGTCTATTTAGAATAATGTAGTAGTCTTAGGAACCATACTTGGGTATGGCTTTGTATCCAAGTGGGGTGCGCCTCTACTTAAGTACGGTTGATCTGCTCACGTCCTCGAAGCTCGGGATCTGTCACATCCCGACCCTAGATTATTATAAATAAACGCTAACATAGTGAAATGACACGACTCAAACTAGTCCTATGGCAACACCGGGTTGTACGTATCCTCTGCATTGTCCTTTGATGGTAGGAATCCCCCAAAGCCTGTAGGTCCTCTATCTCCATCCGGCCAAGGGCAGTACATCGTGAGGTGATAATACTCGCTCCCACAGCTCAAGCATCTGCTGAGCGAGTGTTAACAAATTGTCCACTGATGTTGATATCCTCGACAGCGGAGGCACCTCACCCTGAAACACCCATCTCTTTACTGAGACGGATATCACACCAGCCAGGTCAGGAGGGTATCTTGTGCCTAAGGTTGTAAAACTTAGAACCCAATAGCAATAAAGTACTTGAATTTAAACAAGATAACATAAAAATAACCTATTAAACATCGGCAGTCTCAAACATACCCGAAGTCATAAGGAGTACAACTTATCAAGTCTTGGGCAACAACGGCCCCAAATACAAGGAAGCAAATAAACATAGTGTCAAATACAACAACAAGATACAAAAGAAATATTAGGTACGCCAGAGCCAATCTAGACTTCAATCCCCGCTCATGACACGAGCTACTACTCAGATCCCTGTCTAGATCCTGCAATATAAAAATAATAACCGAAGGGACCGAGCTATAAAAGCTCAGTAAGTATGGACTAATCTGCCAGGTATTATCTACACCTATCTCTCGACAGAAAACTCTACTAACATAATAGTACTTGTACATAAGCAAATATAAATCATGAGGGTTTGCATAATTATCTTAAATCATGATAAGCATGCCAACACAATCAGAAATGTGAAGAAAGCACATACGCGATCTCACATCATAACAAGCATATAATGAACATGTATATGCAATGGTCTCATATCATACAAGCATGCACCCCTAGTTCGAATGTCTCGGGAAGGACTCCAACTACCATCAAGGAACAGAGGTATACATCTACATGAGCCCTGTACCTGACGACCAGGCGGTATACATCTACATGTGTATGTCAAGTATGCATCTCATATCCGATTTGGGCTCTCACAAGAGTCAGAAAGGGGTTTTATAAAAAGAAACGACTTTCGCAAACATTTTTGTTTTAAGAAAAGCGATTGAAAAAAAGTCCCTTTCTTAACCCGGTATCGTCTACTTAATTTCTGGGCTCTAACCTGAGCCCCGCTGGATCCCTCATATATATCTAACTAAGGTGCGGCCTATAATACATATAATAATCAATTTCTACCAATTAAAGTTTCACTTTACCATTACTCATGCTCTTTCAATTTTAAACAATTAAGCAAGCATGAAATCACTATACTAAAATAGCGATAAAATCCATTGGCATCCACAAACCGATAAAACTCATTTAAAGCACGAATAAATCGAGTTACGATAAATACATGCATAAAACAAAATATACAGGGATGTCTACTCACATAAAGTCCTTGGAAAATTCCTAGGTCTAACTCTGTCCTGCTGATGCTCCCGCGGGACCTTTACCCTTTCCTAGAATTTACAATAACAACTACATAAATACGAGATTCATATTTTTATACTTTTAGTTCTATCGTTTCGAAATAGATAAATACTCGACATGCCCATATTTAACTTAGCTCATGCTTATAGTCTCCTAGAATGCCCCTAAGCATGATTCATTAGCCAAGTTCAATTAATCTAAAGCATGAAGCAAGTAGGCATGCTAACAAGAACACTAATAGGGTATTAACACTTCGAATTTTTCATGAAAATTAGGCGGCACCTCCCCTATTTATAGGGCCCCGAAATTATACAAACATACAAACAATTAATCTAATTAATCATAACAAACAACTAAAGCTCTTAACATGAATTCATGCTTCAATCTCCCCCTTAATCCCTCTCTAGTTCACAGTCCTAATAGTTCATTCAATTCCATGAAATTAATCTAGGGCTTCCCCCAATTTCATGCTTACAATTGCAAGGGACCTCGCCGGTGTTTAGTTCATCGGAAAACAGGGAGAGAAAAAGATCGACGGTGCAAGTGGCCGAGCAAATGGGGAGGCGTGCAGTGGCTTACCGGGTAGAGGGGGTGCGGCCGAGCAGAGGCGGCGCCGATGTTGGGCAAGGGTCGTAATCACGGCCTAGCAGCGGGTCGGAGGAGGGTGGCGCTCTATTGGGCGGAGAGGGACGGCCGGGCGGTGGGCACAGTAGGAGAGAAGAAGGAATAAAGAGGAAGAAGAGGAATGGAGGAGTAGGGCACGACTTCTCTTCTCAAAATTGAGATTTGAATTCAATTCCAAAGTTAGGTCTGTGAATTTAGTATATATATATATATAAATATATATTATAATTTTTAATTCATTTCTTTATCTTATCACTAATCCTTTGATTATTTTAAGTTATCTCCCCACTTTATGTCCCATCGCCTTTAATCTATCTTATCTCTTCAATGATTCACCCACACAGATCCGGAAATCCCGGGTCAATGATTCTAGTGGCACGGGCGGACTGTAATATCACGGGGTCTGTTTCTCGTCAGACCAGATCTGAAATTATCAGCTTTTCACTCACCCGATCTACTTTATCGGAACTCTGACTTTTATGTGGTTCTCCTACTTAATTAATCTTTATTAATTAACACTTAGAAAATTCCCCAATTAACTAATCGGGGTTACACTATCCATCCACCTCCAACTATTCTATGTGAAAATGGCCTGGCCCAATAAAGCCTTCTCTCGGGCCCAATAGTTGCGAGGCTGGATTTTAAGTCCAATAATTCCCGATTTTCCTTTAATTGAGTTTTAGAATAATTAATTTATTTCCCGTGCTAATTAATCTCATTAATTTTTGAGAATTTTTTGATTTATTTATTTAGAAAATTCAGGCTATAACCCTTGGACGACGAGCCTCCAACTCTCACTCCAAGTCAATCAGCGAGACTCCTACGATAGTCTCGAGCTCTGCTCACACGCCGGGGACTACTCGGGTTTGCCTCCATTTGTCTCTGGAATGTCAGCTCTACAATGGTCTACATCCTGTCTATACGCTGATTGATTGCTTCAATGGTCAACCGCACCTCAGATCGGAAATCCTCCTTAGGTACCGGGTGGTCCTTAGCCCTCGGCGATGTTGAGTTCTCTCGCACAGACTCTACCTCCTCAGATGATATCGGTTGGAAATATCTGCAACCACGGTACCCGTCTCCAAACATTTTCACTGCTAGATAGCAAAATGTCAGTCAAGTATTCCATAGACTTTGTCTACCCAACCCAACACTCCGTTCTACCTACTTGACTAGGTCACTAGGGCAACTAAGGTGTCCTTTATCTAAGTGCTCTGATTCCACTTTAATCTGTCGCGCCCCGACCCCAGATCTCGGGCGGCAAGCACGTGAGCAGATTGGTTGTACCCAAGTAGAGGCGTGCCCTACTCGGATACAAGGCCTAGGTAATCATGAACATACCACAGATAAACAGCGAAAATCCAAATAAGCATAATAAAATAGATCAGACTCTACAACGGAAGATAAAATAAGTGTACAAGTTCCCTACAAATGTCAAGGCCCTACAAGGGTCCTACACTCACAAATAAAATAAGAGGTTCTCAAACCTCAGCAAAGGATCTCCTACCCACGTGTCGCTCCTTAGTCCGAGTAAGCTACTCCTCAGGATCTGAAAAAGAGTGAGAACAAGTGTGTAAACTTTCGAAGGGAAAGCTTAATAAGCACCCCAGCAAGGATCACAAGGAAGTCATGTAATAAACAAGAGATAAGCCAATAACAAGTAAAGCAATCAATCAACATGACTGAATCAAGTAAGTGGGGACCACGCCTTGCACTATCCAATATATGGGAGTCTCAAACCTACCACAAGGGATTATCAACGGTAGGGACTCCTAGCCACAACTACAACCTCAAGCATTGAAGGAGTAATCCAAGGAAGACTCAAATATCCCTCGGTTAGCATCATTAGACTCAGTTGGAAACGACCATCCGGTCGAAAGTCGGTAGCACCACCTCACGTACGTATCGACACAGTCAGCGAATCGTTTAATTGACAGGTTGGACAACCAGAGTATCCTCCCTTTGGCATAGACTACCAGGACACCAGGGTGTCCTCGACCTTGAACATCCTACAGGAGCCTTGCTCCACTGCACCGAGTGGAAGAATAGAACTCAACTGACGCACACCTACCCAACCAGCCCACAAGCACATTATGTTTTCATAGATCTTGTCTCGGTCCACTGGTGGGTATGCTCAGCAACCATGAACATTCAACAACAGATGGAGAATTTGACACATGCCTATCCGGACGGAGCACAGGCTCACGTGTACCCACGGCCATGTACTGATCAAAGAACATGCATGTTCAGTAAACACCATCACACATAAAAAGATATCAAACATACACACACAATCATGGAAACAATCCAGCAAAGCAAGATATCAAGTATGTGTGTACAGATAATAAAGTGATGATTGAGATCATCAAGAAAATATACTGGAACATAGCAATAGCAAAACCAATAAATACTCATCACTGAGTAGGAACTAGGCAAGAGTAATTTACATGATTCAGGCTCTATCTGGTCAGTACGTGCAACTCCTGACGCGTCTCCCAGCCCTACGTCAGGATTTGGTAACAAGACTTAACCTCAGTACGTATACGAATGCATAAGGAATAACCATTCCTATATAGTGGTCTGACCCGATCCTCAACTGGGTCGTGAGTTCATTAACCACCTCTATATATATATATATATATATATATATATATATATATATATATATATATATATATATATAGGTGTGTACGCATAGCCCACTTCTGTTGGCCCAATTCGATTCATTACATGCATTAAAATACCCTAACTGTGCATTTACCGAAATACCAGCTTTTAATTTCATAACCGACGAATTCAGGTACTTGGATACCTGCCCATACTATTTTCCCTAGTTTAAACATATCCCCAAACTATCGGGACGATCAAAATCAAATTCTGAGCCGTTTGGAGAAACGCCGTAATTATTATTCATATTAATGCAGAATTCTGTCAGTTCTGCGCAGTAAAAAAGAACTACCTATATCTTCTAACCAGAAGCTTGATCTTGCTGATCTAAGACTCATTAGATAGATTTCTTCCTAACCTTTCCAACGTTATATTGTACATCCCGATCGGGGTAATATAAATGACCAAACTGTCCCTCGAAAGGGACAGCCAGACTGCTGGCCATTAACTTCCTATTTCATTGATTCCTTATTAGCAATTTATACAACATAAGTTAATGAATTGTAGTAGCTTATTCTTGCGTATAAACTCACTAACCTGTAGTTCATTAATACCTAGCTCTATAGCAATTCAGAGGTAATTAAGCTTATTGACAGTACCTATGATTGTTAGCTAAGTTCAACGTTTATGGGGAATATTTATTCTAGAAGACCCTCTTTCACTCAAATATCTATAAAATCAAGATCCAAACTTTTGGGCTTCAAAATAATTAATTGCATGAAATCGCATAGTCTGATTCATAATCATGACAAAATTATAATTACATAATAGGTCCTACCAAGATCCCATGATTGACCAAAGAGAATTGGAAATCTTCCTTATCAAATCTAAGTAACTATTCATCATAGATCACATGTCTCATCTGTCAGTTTAATATTTCAATATAAATATGGGAAAACATCACAAATTTCACAGAAGAATAAGAAAAGCAAAACCCTAGAAGGAGATCGATGACAATCTTACCTTCTTGGAAGATCAATCCATGTGAGGGGATTCTTGCAATTTAGGGATTAGGGTTCCTGATGGATAGAAACAAAAACATAATGACAGCCAGGGTTTGGAGTCCACTCATCCTTTATAACAATCCTTTTAAAAATCTTGACCATTGATTTCAAATGAGATTATCTCATGCAAGGATGATGGCAGCCATTTAGCAATAAAACCCATTTTCCTAATATGCAAGTCCTCCATATATATATAGATATAGATATAAAAGGAATATCATCATCATATCCACCCAATTATGCATTGAATGGCCTCTATATATAGATATAAAAATATCATTATCACATTCCTCCAATCATGCACTGAATGACCTCTATATATAGATAAAAAAAAGATATCATCTCACATCCCTCCAATCATTCATTGAATGGCCTCTCTATATAGATATAGAAATATCATCTCGCATCCCTCCCTTTTCTTCTCACCAAGCTGTGAGAGAAAAGAGAACTTTGCACCTAATTCCTCCAATTCTAAATTATTGCCCCTAGGTCCTTATTTCTTATTTCTTGTGAGAAGCCAATCTTGTAATTAAACACCCCCGTAGATACATCATATTAATCCAAGTAGGGAATTTAAATAACCCAAGAAATTTTGGAGGAATAATTAAGGATAAGTAAATCCATAAACATGACGGCTTTTACAATATCCCAACTAATGACCGAATTCCCCAAACCACCCCTGGCTAAAGCAGGCCGGTCTGGAGAGGGACAAGTGTTATGGTGAAAAATATCCATGAATCTTTAATGAACACGTATGATCCAAACCACTTAGACAAAAACTTGGATAATCAGCCCTCCAACGTAGGGAAATGAATCTCCAATAACGCTAAGGTCTACCGAGTCAGGTCAATGAGCTATAAAAAAAGATCTCTAATACTATGGTAAGAGGAAAAACCTCTCTTTCTAAGTTCTGATTTGATAGTTGGAGAGCCCCACCAACACAAGAGTTCAGATCTCTTTTCTCCTACGGTTCTCTCCTCTTTCAAAACAAGGTTGGATATGTAAATACTGATATTAGAAGGAGTTTTTGGTCAAAGAGGCTGATGAGAATCAGAAGGAGAATCAACACAACCTCTCCCTCAAAAAATCAAAACAATCCCCCCCTCCTTTCTCCAATCTATATTTCTCTTTAGTTAAGATCCGTTTAGATCCCAATAAAGCATTGATATATATATATATATGACAATACGTATTCTAGGGACATCCCTAGCATTGAAATCTAGGGATGTCCTTAGGATAGCCGTTGGATCAAAATTCAATTTGATCCAACGGCTAATATGAAATTATAGGAAAAAAAGAGGGGATTTTTCAATCGTTCGCCCGCGTTTTCTCTGAGTTCTCTCCCGCATCTCTGAGTTCTCTCCTGCATCTTCTCTGAGTTCTCTTCCGTTAAGACGACTAGCTCATTGAAGACCTATTCTGGAGAACCCTCGCTTGGAAGCCCTATTCTGGAGAACCCTCACACGGAAACCCTATTCTGGAGAATCCCAATGCCCTTGTTGGCTTCTCTTGTATCCTCACTGCGAACTCAAGACCAGGTCATGGAAACCCTATTCTAGCGAATCTCGCCCCTTCAGTTGTCACGCCGGATCTCACCATTGTCTCCTCGTTAAGTCTTGCTGTCCCTTAGGGATCTCGCCAGTTGGCTGAGGTTTGGATTTTAATTCTTATTGTTAATTGGTGATCCATAAACCTAGATATATCATATCTTGTTTTTGTATGCATGAAGTAGCCTATTTCTCTTGCTGCCTTTATTGTCCAAAGATCAATGTTCTTATTTTTGTTTTAAAACAGTTTGAAGAACTGCATTGTCTCAACTCTTTACCTGCAATCTCTTCATGTTAGTGTACTAGAATGAACAGGTTGCCAATTGACGCTTCAACTGTACATTCCCGATTCCTGATGGGGATATTTTCAATCTAGAAATTGAGGATGAATTTGTACTTTTTTATGTTATTTTATTTTTAAGTTTAAAAGGTAATTATTAATCACATGTCTACTTTTTAAAGAAAAATTGATGATTAATAATTGTGCCAGTCAATAATGAAAAAAACAGGGCTTTTTTTTCTCTTTTCTCTCTCACTTTTGTTCATATTGAGCACAAAATGTTATCCTTTTTCTGCTTCTACAGTATTTGCATTGTGGGGATTGACAATTAAAAAAGGACATTTACACACAGCACAAGATAGTTGGCCTTGAGAATGATTGATTTATAGAGGTAAATGCAACCCCACCATTCAAATCCACTCAAGGCTCTCTACCTTCTCACAAATTCTTAATGCAAATCCTTTTTAGTGCAAACTCAACTTCAATTTGCCTGCCATTTCTCCACCAAGGCCATGTTTTTATCATGAAAATTTTCATATTTTGTTTTGTATTTATTTAATTTCACTTCAAAACCTTTGTTTTGAAAATTTTGTATATGACATATTGTTTCACAATTGCTAAATTTTTTCTCCAGTTAAAGTTATGAATGGGTTGGGTACATATATGATAAAAGAAATATAAATAATTAAATCAAAATATATTATTTTACTATTCAAAGTGCAATAGCTTTTGATAAGAAATTCACAAGAAGAGTGGTACAGTCTTGATATTATCCATGAGGACAAATTTTGAGGGACTCATATAGAGACAACTTTGACTGTTGAAAGTTTTCAGGGAAACTTTTGAGAACCTCTCAGTCTCAATATCTCATCTCACATTCAAAGTATTTGGCCGTCCCACTCTCAATTATAATCCAAAGTTGAGCTTTTAGGCTATGTTCCATTTGTTCCAATTATGTGTTTGTTTGTTTGTTTCTTCTAAATCATGACAAGTATAGCCGCGATGAACTCAACATATCTGCAGTAAATTTTCAGAAACAATTTCTAAAAAAAAAAGATTGTGCATTTCAATCTTGATCAATCAGAGCCGTTGTCACCATTCAATCTGTTCAGGCTTTCTAAAAATCTGTATGATCAAGCTATTGGCACTTAAAAAGTGAAAATACATCAATACACAATCCTCACTTGTATATTACCTTTTAACTGCAATCAAATTGCAGGGGCAGTGCATCAAATGATGTGCAGTAAAATAAGAATCTGAGCTTTTGCGATTTGAATTCACATATTATTATGAAGTAGCCTATATTCCCCTTTTTTGTATAGTTTATAGTATCACGTTTCTTATTGTTGTTTTACATATTTAAAATACTTTCCCTTTTATTAGTTTCAAATTGTATAGGTTCTTGCAGATATTCAAAGTAGCTGGAGAGGTCCCAATCTAGACCTTTCTCCATATCATATCCATACCCATACTGGGTTTCTTAAACACTTGATGCTAAGAAGTGGTACTTTTCATACTGTTCTTTCATCTTGCCCTAGTGATGTGGTTTATTCATTTATTTGATTTTTATTCTAATTGGTTGTATTTTTCTTAATAGAATATTATGGCAGATATTATAGATGAAATATGCAAAGGCAATGATTCCATATTTGAGGATATTGATATAGATCTGAATGAGCTCGAGTCATGTGGGTTAAATGCAGAAGATGGTTGTGCGCCACAAGAGGTTAATACCCAACAACTTGAAGATGGACATGAAATGGTAGCACAAGATGGACAAGAATTTACAATGAGTCCACAGCCTCGAGATGAACAGGAATTGCCAAGAATCCCATTTGTTTCTATGGAGTTTGAGGATGAGGATAAAGCTTTTCAATATTACTTGGATTATGCAAAGTCCAAAGGTTTTGGGATAAGAAAAGGTCACGTGTATCGTTCGTCTCATTCTCAATTAATTACATGTCGACACTTTGTTTGTGATAAGGAAGGAGCTAATTATGTGTATGACTGACAAAAGGCAACTAGGAAAAACTATTCAAAGACATAGAGATACAAGAACAAATTGCCAAGCTCGGATGGTAGTATCCAAAATGAAGAGTGGTATATGAACCATAAAAAAATTTGATGATGTACATAACCATTCTTTACTACATACTCCCTCTAAGGTGATGAAGATACGGTCCTACCGCCACATCAGTGAGACATGTAGAAGTTTGATGGAGACATTGCATAAAAGTAGAGTGGGGCCAAGCCAAATGTGTCGAATATTGAATGACACACTTTCAAATACGGGGTGTGCACCAATTACACGGGATGATTGTTCAAATCATTTGAAGGGAGTTCGAAGCAACAACATTGGCCAAGAATGCATGGCTATTTTTAAGTTTTTTAAGGAGAAAAAATTGCATGATGATTTTTTCTTCTTTGATATGGAGCTTGATGAGTTTGGTTAGACTAGATGTGTCTTTTGGGCTGATGGGAGATCTAGATTGGCATATTCAGAATTTGGAGATATTGTTATTTTTGACACTACTTATCAAACCAATAGATTTTGTTTCCCCTTTGCTCCTTTTATTGGAGTCAACCATCATAAGCAGTCTATGTTATTTGGTTGTGCTTTAATCGTAGATGAAACGGAAGAAAGTTTTTTATGGGTATTTCAGACATGGTTGAAATGTATGCTAGGGAAACATCCACAAACCATTATTAAAGATCAAGACTTGGCTATGGGGAAGGCCATTGCAAAAGTTTTTCCAAATTCTTGTCATCGGCTTTGCTCTTGGCATATTGGGAGAAATTCAATGAAGTATTTGGTAGATTTGTGATGCAGGAGGCTCGAGTCAAATGTTGGTGCCGGGTTGGCGGATCAACTTAAAGACGGGAAGTTATCGAGTCAATTCCAAGATTATGTTGGTTTTGGGTGTGGTTCGGCATTTTGGCCATAACTTTGGCTACCAATATCAGAATCGGGCGTTCAACCCCAATTCGGAAAGCTCTTTGCGGCGTGCACGACATGGGGAATATTAGATAGAATTTTAGTTTTTTTTCTATTTTTAGAAATATTTAATCTGCTAAATTAGGGTTTTCGGTTTTTTTTTAATTTTTGGTAATATTTCATATGCCAAATTAGGATAGGATTTGAATCCGATTTGATTTTGGATTTTTAGGAGTTATCTGATTTATTTAGAGTTTTAAATTTAGATAAGTTTGGTTTTAAATAATAATTTATCAATTTTAGCAAATTTAGATTAGATGATAAGGTTTCTAGGTTAATCTTTGAGGCTATTTAACCCGGCTTGTGGGTTAGTTTTTTATTATTGAATTTTGAATAAAATATTTTTCTGAATTTCAGTCTCTGGTTCTTTTGGTTCTCCGTTTATTCTTTCTTGCGGTCCTTGGATCCGGCTAGCCCGCGGGATAATCGCTACCCCGCCCGGCGTCAATTTGAAGAGCAAAGAGGGCTTCATGAGGGACTACAACAAATGGTTGCTCCATAGTGAATCAATTGAAGCATTTGAGAATAGATGGGGTGAACTTAAAGTAACATACAACATTGATGATAATCATTGGTTGAGTAAGATGTATGGAATTCGAAATAAATGGGTTTCTCTATATTGGCAAGACATATTCACCGCTGGAATGACCTCTACACAATGTAGTGAAAGTATCAACTCATTTTTTGATGGCTTTGTTAATGCACAAACTCTATTGGATGAGTTCTTTATGCAATATGATAAAGCTTTGTCAGCTCAACGAAATGATGAAGAAAATGAAGACTTCAAGACTTTAAACTTTATGGCTAATTTTTACACAGGTCATCCAATTGAGAGACATGCTGGAGAAGTATATACAAGATCCGTGTTTAATATCTTTCAAGCAGAATTGCGAGAAAGTGATAGTATGCTTGCTGAACGCATTCGAGATGGGTCTAATCATGCTAGATATAAAATTTGCAATCAGGTTGTTGTATTTAGTAGAGATTGTAGTGAAGATGGGGAGCTATCTGCTACATGCTCTTGTAAGAAGTTTGAGATGGAGGGTATATTGTGTTGCCATATTTTGAAAATATTTAAAAAGAAAGAGGTTGCAAACATTTCCAAAAAATATATTTTCCATCATTGGACTATGGATGCAAGATATAGGTCAAGTGTTATGATGGTTGAGACGCACAACACCACCTGTACACAGTTGATGAAGTGGAGGGTACAAAATATGTGTTTTCGTATTGCACACTCTATATCATCCCTAGAGTTGTATGAGAAAATTATGCCTAAATTGAATGACATCTTCGAAATGATTGGTGAAATGTCTAGTGAACGAGAACATAGATTGTGCACTGAGCAAAATGAGGACAACCGAGAGATTATTGGTTCTTCTTCTTCTTTACCTACCTTCTCAAGTAAGGACGATGTTTGTAGAACACACATTAGCATTATTGATCCAAAACCTGTCAAAAGCAAAGGTTGGCCAAGGGTGAATACAAGAATTAAGTCTGGAATTGACATTCAATTATTGGGCAAGAGGAAAAGGACATGTAGCAAATGTGGGAAAAAGGGTCATTACTTGACTATCTGCACGTTCAGTAAGAATATTTTTTTTAAGTGTTGTATTAATTTTATTCATACTTTCAATCACTAATTAATGGTTAATAATGAAACTTTTTATTTGTGAATGTAGGTCCACCTTTATCTACAAGGAGTTGTCACTTTTTGGAGCTAGCTTATGGAGCATGTAACAAATTTTCCAGAAAGGTTGTGTGAATTTTAGTTTATTTTATTCTCACCGCTCAATGGTTTGCATGTTTATTTTTTTATTTTTTTTTATTTTTTATTTACTTATATGTGCAGGTATATGAATTGACTATGAATTTAAAGTTGAGAAATCAATTCCATGTTGCAGTCGAGACGATTGTATTTCAGATTAAACAGAGCTTGTGATTTAGTTATTTTCATATAGTAACACTGAATATGTCATGACCTTATACTTTGAATTGTGAGAATAGTATGTGTGTTTACTGTATGGTTAATGGCATTGATCCACATGATTTTAATTTTATGATGTTCATTTGGATGGAATTTGGATGGAAACTGTGTGTGTGTTTGCAAACATTACTCTTGGAACTTGTTTCATATACAAGTCTGCCAATTTCAGTGATTATGTAGGTAAAAAAAAAGGGCTTGCGGCATATATGATAAAAAAAAGTCAATATATACTAACAATATTCAGAGTGTGTGCGCTTGTGTGGTGTTTATGGTAGTAACACATTTGTTAATGAATTTGCTTCTGATGAATGTTTTATCTTCAACATGTTGATTATAATGTAAACCATTTTCTCAAAGTGTCATTGATGTGCTATACAAGAGCATCAAGTGAGCCAAAGGTGGTGTTGAAAGACTGGTTCCAATCATAGCTATATGTTGTGCAGGACTCATACAAATCATAGTTATATATTGTGAGCATTCTCTGTCGTGGCAGCCTCACATGTAGTTATGCAGATTCTTTTCTTTAGCATTTTGCAGTTATTGGGTTACTTTATTGGGAATGCCTCTGTATCTCTGATCAAGTGGAACTATTTATTTGAATATTAGTCTTACAATGGAAATGTCTTACATAATTCATACTATTCATATTTCTGGTTCTCCCTTTGCATAGCATGACCATAATATTTCCTCATCAATTTAGTTTCATGCATTAGAATTTGTTCAACTTTTTTATGTTGCATGGAACTCTTAAATAGAAAACTGAAAAATAATCTGGCAATTTGTCACTAATATGATTAGTGACAAAATAATCGGAAAAATAAACTGGAAAATAATAAAATGATAAATACTATCCATCTGCATATATAGCCAACCATCTGTATTAATTTTAAAAACAAATTCTTTAGGACCTGATTACAAATCGGATAGTAGCTTCTAAAAGTTCAAGCCAGACTCAGCATCATATGTATATATTTATATTCTTCTGGATTTTAGAGAGAAGTAATAGAAGGTAAAAGCTTAAACATAAAAGATAAAGGACATATATAAATACCAATGGTATCACTTATTACTACCTATCCTAATTATACACATGCAATCACTTCCAATGAGATGCACCTCCATGCCCCTCCACTTCTATACCCACCTTCATGTCCATCATTAAAGCAGCCATTTACATGCTCTCTCTCCTTTGCTTGCAACACTTTAACAAGCCACTGAAACAATTCCAAGACATCACATCCATTAAAGAAGCTTGGTTCATGCATGAAGACAATCACTCACTCAACCATTTGGCCTCATTTCTGCTTACAAATATAAATCAACCATGCATGCAATCCATCTCACCCAATATTTAAAAGATCTGGTCTCTGATACCATTAAAAGCTTCGAGTATAAAACTATGATCCTTTGTACAACACTTCAAAGCTAATGATCTTGAGAAAGATTGAGAGACTAGATTTCATATACCCATCCTATGAACATGTTAAAAAGATAGATATTAGCTTCCATTTCCATTATAACTTGTAAATGCTCTAAATAGGCATGCATGACAAAGAATCCCAAATCTTGGCAAATCAAGCTTTCAAGAGATGATCATTAAAACATAAAAGGGTGGCATGTGAAGAGTACCTAAGAAAATAAATTTTTTTGTCACTACAAACATAAAAGTGTTCTAAAGACATGGTAAGGCCATCAAAAAGATTGCTTCAAGTAGGCCATCACCCCGAGCCCAGCAACAAGCGCAGCACCAGCGGCAACAGTGTTGTATGCAGATGCCCACACTACAGCAAGGTTATAACATAACACTTTTGACATAGGATCATGGAACTAGATATCACTATATAGGCCAATATAAGTCAAATTACTGAAACTTGTGAGTTTAGAGACTAGAGTAACCATCAACATTCTTATACTATTTATTATCATGATAAAAAGTTGACCAATAAATTTGTAATAAACATTTCATCATGATGTTTAGAGAATAGAGTGACGACCATCAGTTGTTCTTTAAGACATGAATCGGATATCACTCCAAATGGATTTCTTTGCCATCTAATTTACTATACAAAATGTCAATCTTGAGTCTCTCAGCCTTATTAGACAAATGTGAGTATATTGACACATCAATTAGCCACAAGATCAAGAAGACCATAGATCACAACATTGCATGAGAAAGGATATTTGGAAGCAAAATATCAAAATGATACAAATCTTGAGAAAATTTTATCATAATGGCCAAGAATAAGAAGTTGAAGAAATTAATTAACATACACAAACATCAACAATGGTCTAACAACAAATATAAGAATTTACTCCACCAAAAGATATAAGTGTAAATATATCCGCCCTGAAAAGAAGAATGAGCATTCTTCAACAAAAGTTTGAAATTTTAATCAAATGTTCCGTTTCACCTCATAAGATTTAACTTGATTTCAAATGTCAGGATTGCACACTTGTATAGAAGAATAACATGATTCACATGAATTTTGTTGAGTTGATTGCACTTGAAAAACATCAATGACTTACAATCAAACTATATGATGAGGAATATCCAAAATCACTTCTTATCAATTAGCAGTTATAGCATGGCGTAGTTGGCAGTAAACAAAGAGCTAAAGCCTCAAAATTGAAAAATGTTAGTTAACTCATCTTCTGATAAATTTGGGGTACTAAGAAGTGAAGAGAACTTATCTACTAATCACTCATGTTGCTCGTATATCTGCATGTAAGCCTCTGAGAGAGCAACCATCTAGGGAAGAGTTTCAATCACATGGAGATCCTGCATCTCATACCTGTTCATGTAGAGAATTTCTATATTTAGATGAGAGAGTTCAAGGAAAACATTACGATGAGATAATAAATACATCAAACCAAACAGCCAGAGTAATAGCTCTTCAGATTTACACTACATAAAAGCCCTGTAGAATCCTTCACCTGGCTTCCCATCATGAACGATATTGCAATAAGGTCATACTTTGATCTCATCTTTTCGTCCTCCTTTGGTTGTGGTTGTAATGGAATGTAATCTTTCAATTCAAGATTCTTCACAGGAAAATTAACTGAAATAGGCAGAAATAAGTTGACTAAATTTTAGTAGGGTTGACGCTAATGCATAACATGCTTGAGTAAATAGTTGCTAGTGAACATACCAAGAGTTGGATTCTTTTCGACGAAGAAGTTATTTTTAGTGAATCTACGCTTGTGAAGAATCAGATACTTTAGCAATCTAGTGACACGATATCTCATTCTTGCCATGTGTGGCCGCACAACTTCAGTCACAGACTCCCCATCAAATTTCTTCAATATGTTAAACAGAGGAACCAGGCAGAAGAACATTAATAAAATGAGAGAATAGTCAAAGAATAGCGATATCACAGGACAACTAATTCAAATTGGTATTTATTTGCAATTAATTCAGACTCTGTTAGTCATGAAATTAAACCCTCTCCAATAACATCGGCAGAAAGATGTAGTAAAGACAAGACGATTAAACAGTAACCATAGCATTCAAATTTCAAAAGATTGTGTGCAAAAAATATGCTTAGAGTCAAAAGCTAACTCCAGTGCAGAACAGTGGGATGATATTTAATTATCTATGGCTTCTTCTAAAGATATGGGAAAGGAAGACAACATTACACATTAAGCATAGCATTCTAGATGTGTTATGGCAAAAAATGCGTTCAAAAACTAAGAAAAGCAAACAAAAGATAACTTGTGAACCTGCAGGGTGCTTGGTTTTGCTGTAATGGTGATTAACAAGGCTTGCGAATTAGATCCTTAATCGATACCATGAACTGATCGAAGTACCATCCCTAAAAGAAAACCCTTGGAATGCCATCAAAATGATACCTAAACTAGAAATCACATCACAACATAAAGAATAAAGCCAATCGGGAACCGATAGCGATTTTCATACCCGCTGTGAGGAGTTCAAGGCGAACGGACGGAGGGGGGCTTGTAGACAGGGTTGATGGAGGCCGGAGCTTGAAAGGTGGCGGGGGCGGGAGGCGGAGGATGAATGCAGGATTAGGGACGGAGAGCTAGGAGTGAGGAGGAGAAGGGATGGAAGCGGAGAAATGGGAGGAGGATTGATTCCATCCAGGGTTTCTTGGCATCGAGTTCAATGGAGCGCTCTCTCTCTCTCTCAGATGAATGGATTGACTCCATATTACACCGTGGCCGTTGGATCAAAATCCAACGGCTATGCTAGGGACGTCCCTAGAATTGAAATCTAGGGCAGGCCGACCGGACATCCGACCGCCTGATCCTAACACCTATATTATATCTTAAATATATATTATATTTTTTATAATGTTTTTAGATATATTTTGATTTATCAACAAAATATAGATATGTATATATACTTTTTAAATTATTTTATCTTCAAAATACATGTATACATGTGCATATAATTTTAAAAAGTATATACACATCTATATACTGTTTAAAATTTATAGATAAATCAAAATATATCTAAAAACATTATAAAAAATATAGTAATATATATATATATATATATATATATATATATATATATATATATATATATATATATATATAATATAAATGTTACAATCAGCTAGCCGGTCATCCGCCAGGCCAAATTATAACATTTTTCTATATATATATATATATATATATATATATATATATATATATATATATATATATATATATATATATATCTGTGTGTGTGTGTGTGTGTGTGTGTATGTATATATATATATATGTGTATGTATGTATGTATATATATATAATTGATATGATCCGGTCGGTCGGAACACTGTGCAAATTAGGTCACCTCCCATTTGGGCATTTGTTGTAACGCCCCGAATTTTCAAAGTAAATAATTCAGAAACTTTTCGATAATTAATGAGATTAATTAACACGAAAAAAGAATTAATTATTTTAAAGCTCAATTAAAGGAAAAATCCAGGAATAATAAATTAAAATCCAGCCTCGCAACTAATGGGCCTAGAGAAGGCTTCATTGGGCCAGGCCGCTTACACTTGGAATAGTTGGAGGTGGACGGTAAGGATAACCTCGATTGATTAATTGGGAGATTTCGTAAGCGTTAATTAATCAAGATTAATTAAGTAGGAGAATCGGACAAATGTTAAGAGTCCCGATAAAGTAGATCAAGCAAGTCAAAAGCCGTTATTCGCGAATCTGGTCTGACGAGAGGCGGACCCCATGAGGCTATAGTGCGCCCGTGACGATTGAGATCTTTGACCTGTGATTCCCGGATCTGGGTCGAGATATTATTAGGAAGATATTATAATTAATGGGCGACATGACATAAAGTGGAAATATATTATTAAATAAATTATTTGAATGTTAGTGGGGAAATAATTGAGAAGATAAGTTAGAGATGATTTAAATAAAAGGAGGCACGTGACCAATAATTCAAGTGTTTGAAGATAAATTTTAATAATTCAAAGTGATAAGATAAGATAATGTTTTTAGGTAAATGATAAAATAAAATAATATAAGTTATATATATGACTAAGCTTCAGACTTAGGTTTGAAGAAAGAAATTGAGATTCAATTGAAAGCCTTTAGACTCGTGCCCTCTCCCTCACACGACCCTTGCCTGCGCCTCTACTCGCGCCGACAGTCAGCCCGCCGATCTCCGCGCTCCATGGCCGCCCTGGCATGACCAGCGCATCCGCCCCTTGCGTGACCGCGTGAGCTCGTCGTCGGAGCCCCCTTTCTCGCCGCATTGCCTTGCTACTATAGCAGCTGCCTGCTGGCGAGGCTTCTCCCTCATGCCGCCGTTCCCTGGCTACCGCCGGCCGCATCTCAGGCCGCTATTCCCACCGCCCCTGCAGCCAAGCTGCGACAACGACGCCGACAGCCCACAGCAACCCCTCCTTCCTCCTCTCCTCGACTACGAGCCCTAATTTGGGTAAAAGCCTACTTTACTCCAAGGGTTTCAGTTTCATGACTTGAATTAGGGATAAATGGGGGAATTAATCAGAGCTAGGGCTGTGAAGGGGCTTGGGTTATGAAATTGAAAATTTGTATGATTCTATATGATAACCTGCAGAGATGGAGATGGATGTGTGTGTTAGAAATTAAATTATGAAATCCAAGTGTATTGGATTATAATGGTTGATTGGTTGTATAATTTTCGGGGCCCTCTAAATAGAGGAGGTGCTGCCCAATTTTTCTGAAAACCCCTAAGCATAAATACTCTATTAGCGATCATGTTAGCATGCTTAAGTACGATTAATGTCCATGATTATCATGTTTAAGTGTTACATGATGTAGATTGATCGATCTTGCGAATCTACCATGCTTAGAGATATTATAGAAGCGTTGAAGGCATGTAATGCTCGTTAAGTAGGAAAAACATGAATTTATGAGTTTAATGTCTTTATATGCTCCTTGGAGCTTAAATGGAATTTCTAAGTTAAGAATACGATTTTCGTATTCTTAGATTCCGTATTTTTAAGCTATAGAACTAAGTTATGGTAAATACGGACTTTGTATTTACTTAGTACTCTCGTTGATTCTAGGAAAGGGAAAAGGTCCAGCAGAAGCTGTAGAAGGACCGAGCGATTCCTAGAAATTTGCAAGGACTTCAGGTGAGGGGACTTCACCGTAGACCTAGTGTTAATTCATGTATTTATCAGGATTTCAGCTTTATTGTATTTTTATGAGTGTATTTCTGTTTGTGGATGCCGATGAATTTATCGTTATACTTGTATAGTGTTTCATGCTTGTATAATTGATTTAACTTTAAAGAACATGAGATATGATTAAGGAAACCCTAAGGGCTTGCTTCGATGGGGGGTTTTGGAGGTTTCATAAAGGAAGGGTTTTGGAGGGTTGACATGAACCCTTGTTTGGATCTATGGGAGATTTTGGTGGGTAAGGTATTAGGAGGTATTTGGAGGTAAAATGGAGGGTTAAAACCCCCCATTTTACTTCACTTTTCAACCCTCCAAATCAGAGGGTTTGGAAGGGTTAGACTACAAGATTACCTAAATGCCCTTAGTTGAGAAAAAAAACTAAACCTATCTTCTCAAATCTCACGAGCTGGCCGCACCCTCTCCTCTTCCAAATCTAGCTTCAGCCGCCGGTACTGCAGAAATCTGTCGAGAGATCATCCGGCAGACCTGAGATTGGGCTAGTCTTCTTCCTTCAGTATTAGTGGGTGTTCGGAATACTCTTTGGGGTAATTTGCTCAATTATGTTGTTCTTGATGTTGTTTTGTTATTTAATTTCTATGCAAAAGATTATTGATTCTTCAACTTTAAACCCAAGAGATTTTTGGTTTATGTTAACTATGGCATGCATATTAGAAGGCTTCTCAGCTTCTAACACTGTTGTGCTTGATTAGGAATGGAAGTGGGGCGGGGAACCCCCGCTCCCCGCGGGGACCTGCCCCGTCGGGGCGGGGATTCCTCGAAATGTCCCCCCCACGGAGCGGGGAGCGGGGAAAAATCCCTCCCCGCCGGCGTGGTGGGGCGAGGGCGGGGAGCCCGCCCCGCGGAGTTCCCCGCCCCGCTCCCCACGGGGTTCCCCACGGGGATTTCCCGCGCCCCACGGGAATCCCCACTAATATATTTTTATTATATTTATTAAAAAATATTTCAACATAAATATAATATTATTATATATAAAATCACCAAGTATTTGATTTTTTAAAAAATATTTATAATATTTTATTAATAATGTTTTTGTAAATATAACTTTCATATTTACTAGGAATTTACCCATGAGGCTTTTTCATTAATATATAATGCATTCCAATAATAAAAGCTCAATTTTAAAAAAATCAATTTTGTAATTATGCCTTAATCTCCTTCGGATCCATCTCAACTCAAGTACTGAGGTACCTCCTCCTCTTCTCCTCCTTCTCAGATCCCCAAATCCTCCCTCTAATTTCTCCAAAACAAATCAATTACTTCAATCCAAGAACCATTTCCAAAGTCAGGAGAAGTGAAATCAAGCCTTATCTTCTTTTTTTTTTCCTCTCTCTTTTATTTCTTCTTGTTTTGGAGATGCTTTTAGGGTTATTATAATCCTCTTGGGCTTTTGGTTTCATCTCCCGATTCTCCCCCAAATCACAAAGGTCGACAGCCCGGCAACATCGATGGAAACATGAAATTATTGTGTTAGTTTTGAATTATATATTTTGTTAATGGAGTTGTGATTTTAATTTAGTTTTAAACTTATGTTATTTGTTTTACTTAACTTGCACTTTAATATTGTTGTTTAATTATACATTATATTATGATTTGTTAGGAGAAATATTTGTGTGAATGTTTATTTTATATATAGGATGTTGTAAACAAATTGGGTGATAATTTTTATTTTATTTCATCTTACATTATAATTATTATTATTATCAATTGTATATAGGATTTTTTTTATCAATGTTGTAGATGGGTAGGGATCCCAAGGAAGTGACCGGGATTTCTCCCATGGGAATTTTTTTGGGGAATCCCACCATGGAGCCGAGGATCGGGATGGGGATCCCCTTCCCCGCCCCGCCCTGCCCCACTTCCATTCCAATGCTTGATCTGTTTGTTTATTTGTTTATTTGTTCTTGTTTTCCTAAAATTTAGGGCAAAGTTCTAATCTTTGTGCTTACTATGTTTGTTCCAATGCTCATTATGGAAAACTGATGGTGTTTGGAAGGGGGAGGTTTCTCATTCTCTGTGCCTGAACCCAAACACAAAAAAAGCTTTGATCTTTGTGTTTAGAGTGTTTGTTTCTTTGTTTCTTCTTTTATGGTACTCTAATTGAATGAGTTTTCTCATCATATAATTTCTAAAACCAAAACTTTGTGCTTAGTGTCTTCCTTTGTTCATCCTCTGAAACCAAGCACAAAATTTGATTGATTTCTTTGAACTTAAAAGGTTTCCCATCATGTATATCTGAATTCAAACACAAAAGTTTTGATCTTTGAGCTTGATATTATTATCTCTATCCAATCTCCTACAATGTTTATTCTCAGATCAACAAAGAGAAAGATAACAAGAATGAGAATTGTTTTCTTCTGTTTGGATGCAACGTACTGATTGTGAGTGCAAATTACTTGATCAGTTGAAGGATTTTAACTTCAATATAGAGAGAGAAACTAGAGAGATATATATGAAACACAAAAAATGTAGATTGTATGGAGAGAAAAAGGTGATGAAATTAATATGATGTATTTTTAGGAGCTTTGAGGATTTTTTTTAAAATGTTTGTGATGTATTTTTTGTTTCAGTTGTTTTCTATGTGCAATTGGAATTTGGAGTTTGTTCAATTGTTTCCTTTGGAAAGTGGAAACGATTCTAATAGCGTATTGATAGGAAGTAAGAGATTGTGTCAATTCTGAACTAAGGATCATTTCTATGTTTGGTTGGACTCTAGTTCTTTTCTAGGACAATGATTTTTGTTCTTTTTTTTTAATCAAGTTTAGTGCTTCATGTGTTGTTGTAATTTTTTTAATTGGGGAAAATATATGATTCTTGGTTTTTGTTTCGCTTGTATAAATGCCTTGAATCTATTTGTGGTCTATTTGTGTAACTTTGAGAATTATTCTTGCAGGTACTTGGGAGGAATTAGAGGGCACATGTTGACTGATTTTTTTTTTTTTTTTTTTTTTTTTGGAGTTGTCCATGTTTTGAGTTGTGCTTGTTTTGTTTTGGACTTGTAATGTTGACTAGTAATGTGGACTAGTAATGTGAAACATTTTATGGTTGCAACGTGTAATTCAAAGAAGAGATCAATATCAATGTCATAATTTATGTGTTTCAGGATGTTGGTAATGAAAACCATTTGCGGTAATAGGTTCCTGTCAAAGTTGGTCTCTTGGTTGATGTCTCTATTTTGTATTTCCGGATTTATATTTATATGTACAGATTCCTGTCAAAGTTTTTCACTTGGTTTAGCTCTCTTTGATGTTTTATTACAGCAAGTTCATTTATGTGCAGGTTCTTGTCAAAATTGGTCAGTTGGTTGATCTCTTTGTTGTTGTATTGCAGCAAGTTCATTTCTGTACAAGATGTATGAACTTATATCCGTATTAGTATTTTATATTAGTATTTTATAATTTTAGAAAAAAGAATTATTAAAATTATAAATCAAATTACAAAGTGTGTAAATAAAATTTTAAAATTAATCAATCTATTAGTATATAATATTAAGTATTAATTGAATATTAGTATAACATTCTATAAATTTTGTATTATTTCTTCAAAGGGTATTTTGGTAATATTGGTATATAACCTTACCTTCCATTACCTTCAATCCAAACACAATAAAGTTTAAAAACCTCCTTTTACTTTACCTTGGCCCCAAACAAGGTTTGGTTAAAAACTTTACTTTCTTTTCCCTTACCTTCCCTTACCCTCCCTTACCCTCCTTTGTGAAACCTCCAAAACACCCCATCCAAGCAAGGCCTAAGAGGTCGTTAAAGATTATTTTATGTATCATAAGCTGCACCTTAGTTAGTTATGTATGGGGGACCAAGCGGGAGGGCTCAGGATAGAGCCCAAATATTTGAGTAGATGAGACCGGGCTAAGGAAGGGGATTTGTTTTCAATCGTTTTTCTTAAGACTAAAAATGTTTGTGAAAGTCGTTCTTTTATAAAAACCCCTTCATGTCTCTTGAGAGAGCCCGTATCGGATACGAGATGCTAGCTTGACGTACACATGTAGATGTATACCTCTGGTCATCAGGCGCCGGGTTCATGTAGATGTATGCCTCTGTTTCCGGCATCAGGATCATGTAGATGTATGCCTCTGTTCCTGGTGATTGCTGGAGTCCTTACAGAGACATTTTAACTAGGGGTGCACGCTTGTATGATATGAGGCATCGCATATACATACTCTTTATATGCTTGATATGATATGAGACTGCTTATGTGCTTTCTTCGGATTTCTGATCGTGTTAACATTCTTATCAAGATTTAAGATAACTATGTTGACCTTCATGATTTAGACTTGCATTGCTTACGTTCTAGTATTTTAGTACAGATGACAGGTATGTATAATACCTGGCGAAGTAGTCTATGCTCAGCCCCTTTTCTATACTATTTTTCTGTTACAGGATCTAGACTTGGATTGGGATAGTAGCTCAAGTCTCGAGCAAGAATCGAGGTCTAGCTAGCTCTGGCGTACCTGTTTCTATGTTTAATTTCATTGGGTTGTATTAGACTCTAGTTATGTTTTCTTCTGCTGTATTTGGGGTCATAGTTGCCCATAACTCTGTGTGTTGTACTTCATTATGACTTTTATTTGAATATGACTCTCGGTGTGTAACCGGTTATGCTATGTCATATGAATCTTATTTAGAGTGCATGCTCCTTGATTTCAGGTTTAAATTGTACAGCTGGTGTTATATCCGTTTCATTAGCGAAATGGGTGTTACATTTGTAAGGATTTTCAACCGTACAGATGGAAAGAACATCGAAAAATAAGTTAGCATGTCGATTTTCATAAAATTTGGTGAGGTGATGATCCTCCCACTTAACGGTTCTTATTTTGTAGAAATCTTAACAATTCAGAATTTCAACCATTAAGTGGGAGGATCATCACCTCACCAAATTGTATGAAAATCGACATGCTAGCTTATTTTTCGATGTTCTTTCCATCTCTTGGAAATCTTTAAAATACTATTCAAATGCCCAAATGAGAGGTGACCTGATTTACACAGTGTTCCGACCGGCCTGATATTATCATTACTATATATATATATCTAGGCACGTCTGATCAGTACGTGGCCAAGACTATATATATATATATATATATATATATATATATATATATATATATATATATATATATATATATATATATATAATAATAATTATTATATATATGTAATTATTAAATTACATATATATATAGGTGATATAATCAAGCGACTCCACCTGTATATATATATGGGTTAAAGCCATTTTTGGTCCCTGAAAATAGGGCCAATGTCCATTTCCATCCCAAAAATTAAAAATTTGTTCAATACGATCCACATTATCATATACTGCCACTTATCACTCCACATTAGCAAAATAACGACCTAAACATAATAATAAAAAGATTATATGTATGTCATTGGTATTCCACATGACCGTCACGTCAGCAATAAAGACCAAAAATGCCAAAATACGGAATATATAGGGACCCAAAATGTCAAAATATGCAATACATAGGGATCATATTGAACAAATTTTGAATTTTGGGATGAAAATGAATCTTGGTCCCATTTTCAGGACCAAAAATGGTTTTAACCCTATATATATATAAATATATATATATGATTTTGGTTTCTCACTCACATATGACTGTTAGAGGGATAGAGGGAATGCCTCGAGATCGGGACTCCATGGGCTACAGTTATCCGTTTAATGGCCTCGGGATGGTTACCTTCGGCTGTTTTTTTTATTTTATTTTATTTTTTCAGCCTTATCTCCCGTGGTTGTTGGTGTTCGTCCGACCTATCTCGAGAATGGTTTCTCCGTCCTTTTTCCTCGTCCACCGTTGGCTACCTATCACCTCCTCTCACTTGTTTCCCAATGGTTTCTCCAAGCTCTCGGCTTCGAGAGGCAATGGTTTCCTCTTTGGCAAAGATGGAGCCTTTGCCATTCCCGTCTCTCTTCTTTCCGATTCCAATCGAAGCTCATTTCAGAGGATCTTGGATGGTAGAAGGATGCGAGCACCATTCACCTGCTTCTATGATGCGAAAGAGAAGTCTGAACCCAATTCACCCCAAGAGGTCCTTTTCTTTATCATTTTAAATTTATGTTTTGGAACCAAAATGCAATCTTTGGACAATTCTGATGGTTTTGAAGGATTTCCACTGGTTTCTGAGTTAACAAATGTGTAATAGATTCACCGTGGAATTCTAAATTCAGATTTTGGTGGGTATTTGCACGCGTTGGAATGATATTCCCTTTCCAACAGGAAGTTTCAAGGAGTTCTAGTGGTAATAAAGTAGATTATCAGCGGCTACTTTTCTGGGTTTTACTGATTGTACATAACTTTATTAGCAACAGTGGGAACAAACTCAAATTTCATTTGATAGATAGAGCTTTTGAGCTTTTGGTTCATTAGGTTTTTGTTAGATTTGTGGAAAATTTAGAGATTAGGTAATAATTACTCTCTAACATAGTAGAAGTGTGTTTTGTATTTGTTGCAGGGCTCAGCATTAGATTGGCCTATCCTGGAGCGATGGGATGTACCTTGGCAGTGGCAAACCATAACGCTCACTATGTTTGCTTGTGCATTAAGGTACTTTTGTGGTATATTTTTCATTTTATTTATGTAGTAAGGAAAGACAGTTCAGTATGCGGTAGAAGCCCCAGAAGTGTCCAAGAAGAGTGTGGCAAATTACCTAGATGATTAGCGGATATAAAGGGGTTTTATTTATTGGCTCAAAGTTGTATTTCCTCACTTTAGAATCTTATTTGCTTGAATCTTATGTATATGGGTGTTAAATATTGTGATAATGTATGATAGTAACTTTTCACAAAATATCTTCAATAAGTCAGAGACTTGATGCCAAGACTGGACTCTGGTTAACATTGTAGAAACATGTAACTTTGCTGCTTTTGAATAAGATCTATGTTGATATATTTGTGATCAGTTATTTTAAGTTGTTAGGTAGCCTATACTCTATCAAGTGCCTCTGATTAACTAGTTTCTTTTCAAAAAAATTTGGTAGATATCTGGTTTGAAAATCATTTCTTCATACATTATATTAAGATCCAACTTTGATCTTTATCTGTTACTTATTTCTATCAATGCATCTGTTCTAACGGTTTTTCAGACAGCATTGCTCTGACAGAGTTGGTTGAGGCGTCAGTTTTGCCGTATTTAGGACTTCAGATTGGGGAATTAAATTTGGATGAGAAGGCAGAAGTACTTTTTGCAGGTCAATTGTAAGAACCATTCTCTTTGGGCCGTACAAAACCAAAAGCCGGTCCATGATTTATTTGTTTCATTAGATTAAAGTCAAAACTGAAGTGTGAACATCAGTGCAGAAGTCTCCGAGTGACATGCATGTGTGTTGTTTCTGTTGTTTGTGCAGTACTGTGACAGCAGCTGTACTAGGAGTTATCTATGGTATCACAAATTCCTTTCAACCCCTTCCCGATGATATTTTCCGTTATGGTAAGCGCTTGGGACAGTTTGCTATTTCCTCACATATCAACTTAAGTTAACCATTTTTGTTTCATCATTTATTTGAATCAAATTAAGGGGAGCCTTGGTACAACGGTAAAGTTGTTGCCATGTGATCTGAAGGTCACGGGTTTGAGTCGTGGAAAAAGGTCTCTTGCAAAAAAATGCAAGGTAAGACTGCGTATAATAGAATAGATCCAAATGGTCCGACTTTCCCCGGTCCCCTCGCATAGCGGAGGTTTGTAGCACTGGGCTGCCCTATTTATTTGAATCAAATCAATGGCTCTTTCTACCAGTTTCTTTTCTTTGTTTATGACCAAAAGAGCAAAAAAGTAAAATGCAACTAGGTATAGCAATGTTTCTTTCTTTCTCTTTTTTTTTTGACAAAGTAGAGCTTAAAGCTAACAACAAAACTGCAAAAACAAAACAATACTAAGACGGGCCAACACAGCATAGGTGTTCAGGAATGCAGCCCAGCTGCATGCAGGGCATCCTCCAGCCATCTTGGCCTCTCCCTTCCTTTTTGGAACATAGAAATTTGGGGGTTCCGCCTGCCCTGGTTAGCAAGCAGATCAGCAACTCAGTTGAGTTCTCGAGGGATATAATTTACTTCAACTCCTGGGTCCTGCTCCAGCATTATTTTCACTATGTTGATTGAGTCCGGTAAGCTCCAGTTGGCAGATGGATTTCCAGCGTTCAGTATGTCTACAGCTTACAAGCAATCAGTGAATATTTTGTTGGGCCTCAATCCCCTCCGTATGCATTGGTCCAGGGCTTTTCCTATTGCCATGATTTCGGCTTCAAGTATAGTCCCAGCATCACATGGAGAACATCCAGCAAACATCACAGTGTCTCTTCCTTTTATCACCACATATCCTGTACCAGAGGAAACATATTCAGAATTAAAAGAAGCATCACTCATTATAGATATAGTATTTATGTGAACTGAGTTATAGAGATACTCCCTTAGCTGTCCTTTCTTTTATTTGACTTATCTAAGGAATTGGTGGTATTGTTAAACTATAGACCTTTCATTTGTGCTTCATTGGCTTTATGAACTTGAATTTTTTCATGAAAGACACGGATCACAATCTCTCAGTTAGTTTAATAGGTTTTAATGGATCTTTGAAGATAATAATCTCTTCTGGCTATGATGGACTATTTCAGATCTGAAGGAACCATTCAATCTGCGAAATGGTTGGCTTCTTTGGGCAGGAATTGGGTTTTCAGGTGCAGTTATTGCTATAGCATTAACAGGAGTTGCCTTGTCATTCTTCACTGGGGGAAATCCTGAAAGAGAGGTAGTTGCATCCCCGTGCAGATTAATCCATTCTGTTTGCTGATTACTAATATATTGGTTCATACTACCCAGACTGATGCACTTGTCCGCTTGTTGCCCTTGATTGGTTCTTCTAATGTCAGGTTGCGTTACTGTTGAATTCTAGATATCATTTACATTTTGAATATTTATGGAAGTCTCTAACTCTAAGTCCTTTTCTTTTACATTATATCTCTAGGACTGCCTGTCTCATTGGCATTACAGGAGTTTTGGCTCCACTACTTGAGGAGACCGTGTTTCGAGGATTTCTTATGGTATCCTTGACTAAGTGGTAAGCTTTTGTTTTGGAAATAAGAATTTATTGGTTTTTCCTTGTGACATAAAGGTGTTGAAGTATTTGTATCTAGTTCTTTGATACTTTCATATCTAGATACTTTCATATTTAGCAGCTTATTATCTTTCTTTTTCCTCCTTTAACTTGTTTCTGAGATATCAATCTATTTGTAGTTATATTTGCACAGTAAATACAAAGAAACAAAGTAAAATAAAGTTCAAAGATCCAAAGTGAAGGCAACTCACCAAGAACTGTGATTCCTTACAATAATTAGTAGGCTGATGGTGACTTGGTGCTCTATGACATAAATGGGTTGTTAGTTAACTTGGAGATAAGACTTCATCATGAGTTTACAATAATGGTACCAACTAACGTTTACATCACAATGGTGCTAAATGTAATATTAATTGAATACATTGCTTCCTCTTGAATGAAGATATTTTCTTCACATATTTGTATATCCTTGAGGATTCTCTACTGAAATTCCTTTTTGTGCAGGTTGCCGACACCAGTTTGTGTGCTTATAACTGCTGCTCTATTTGCTCTGGCTCATCTTACTCCTGCAGAGTTTCCCCAGCTGTTTGTTTTAGGTAATCTATTAAAAACATGTTAATGCTTAAGACAAGGTCAGCAACTATTTTACCTTGATAGTTCTGTATTCCCAGAACTTCAGATGAATGGATATGGTATTAAATCTATAAGCCATAATAACATTTGAAGATGAAGCAATCAGCGCATGCAAGTTGTTTATGTGTCACAATTTTTATTTTATGCAACTTATGCTTCTTAGCTAGTAATTTCAGCAATAGATTATATTTGTGTTCACTAAATTGGAGAGGTCTAGATCTTGATGTGGCTAAGAAGTTATTCAATCAAACAAGTCTAGTGATGGGAAAGAGAAATAATAAGAGTATAACATTGAGGTTGGAAGCCCAGCATGATGGAATACAAAAACAAAAATGAAATATTGGCTGTTACTTGCCCCACTAGGGCCAGTATTAGTGTTGGAAAGCACAAGTCTGATGTTACACTTCAGCAGCTCTATGGAAACAATTAACTAATACTACTTAATCACTCAGTAGCCCAGTACTCAGTGTTGGATTTTGCTTGCAAGCATCTAAAATTGTTGCTAACATCACCTTCAATCTATTCCTTGTGAAGAAAAAGTTACATCATTTGATGTTGCACATATTTTAGATATTTATGCTTGACTGTTGCAAATCATATTTCTCCAACAGGAACTGCTTTAGGATTATCTTATGCTCAAACTCGTAATCTGCTTACACCCATCACCATACATTCATTTTGGAATTCAGGAGTCATCTTATTGCTCACATTTCTTCAGGTAATTCATCTATTCCCAGTGTTGAACTTTTGAAGTAATAAGTCTGTTTCGTATGTCAACTCATTTATCCATCAATCAAGGCCCAACTATTAAGCCAGTATTTGCAGCTAAACAAACACTAGATTCAAATGATCTTAATAGATCAATATACCCGCGCTTGGTGTGGGACTCACAAATAGATGCTTTATGTTGATAGTTTTCAGTCACATGGGCATGCAGACTCAGGATTCCACTCATTGTGACTGCCCAACTGAGTGGAAATTTGCGAAAGCAAAAGAAGAAAATCATTGATACATCTTTCATTGATGCAAGAAAACATCATAACTTTTGTGGATCTTATGTTCTTCACTTCAAGAAAGCATTATAATTTTTATTGATGCAAGTTCTGGTTTGAGTTGTTTCCAGGTCCAAGGATACGATATTCGGGAATTGCTGCAGGCATCATCCTGAGATGTCCTTGTGTTATCCTGCATTTTGAGGAACTGCAAGGATGCAAAAGGAAGCTGGCTTACTAAATTTTAGCACAATCTGTTTACCGAAAAACTTGCTATACTTGGTTGTATAAAAATTCAACATCATCCTTTCTTCTTTCTTTTTCATTGTAAGAACTATCAAGAAATAAAACAAAGGATTGAAAATGATAGGTACTTAACTATTTTTAATGTTACCAAGTGTTTGAATGTGAAATCCTATTTTAATATTATTTAAGGAAAACTGCCCTTCAAGATGTTTTCTTTAGATAATTCTTGAAAATTGACACGATTGTTTGTCTGAATGAATGGAAAACCAGTTCCTTTCTGTTCCCCATCAGTAAGAAATTGAAAGGCGAATCAAGCAACAAGTTAATCAGAAAACAACTAGACAATTAAAAAAAGGAGATAGATATAAAATGGAGTCTATTGTTCTTCCAAGATGCTTTTAATCTCTAATTAATCCTTAAATTTAAAATGCCGTATAAGTCCATGAGCTCGCAATCAAGCTTCAAATCTTGTTCTTAGCTTTCATCCAGAACAATAATTGAATTAATTCCCTTTCATAGATTACGATTCATTAATCAAGATATATATATATATATATACAGCTATAAAACTTCATGTCCTTGTCATTAAGATAAGACCTTGGTTATAACAAATCTTTTTAGTGCATAGAGTTCAATGTCACACTTAATATGTATGTACTATAATAAATAGAGGTTGTTGTCAAACAGAGACCGAATTGATGATTGAGTGGAAACAAAGGATTGCACTTAGATATAAATACTTATTCACACTCCGCTGCTAAACTCATGTAAACAATTGTTCATTTTGACCAGTTTTATATTGATTATAAAATAATTGGAAAATTAAACCATACATTAATGTAAAGATTACGGTTTGAGGTAACTAATGATAAATTAATCAAGTGGGATTGAAAATGAAAGGTGGTGTTACATTGGAAACATGTAACCTCTTTGAGGAGTGTTTGGTGTTCAGATACCAAGAGTGGGAAATGTGGAAATATAAAGAAGCTTAGGTTTTAAGGGTTTGACCCAAAGTTCTGACTTGGTTCACACGTTTGGGTGGGTTGGGTGGTGAGCCCTAGGCCTAAAAGAACAGACAAGAAGGGTTCAAACCGAGGGCCAAACTTGGGGAAATTAACCCAACTAGGGTTAGGGTTTAGGGTCCCCAAGCAGTGTGGTTTGACCCTAACCCTAACCCCATTAATTAGAACTTTCTTCATGTGTTCCTTGTTTGGCAGACATGGTTAGCAAACTTTGCTCTTTCATGGAACTTGTGAAATTTTCTATACCTGTGCCTGCACGGATGAAATTAATCTTGATTAATGATCAAATTAATCCTGCTTTAAGGAAGAAGTATCGAGATTAATTGATTAATCAACATGAGGTTATATATATCAAGAAAGAGCATGACCTTGTTGAATTGTTTTTTTGCTCATTTGGTGCACCGAAATAGACTAAGAATCAACATAAGTCCAAAGCTTTAGCAAGTTAACATCAGATTTAATTAATTAGATTTCCAAATATATCTTGGTGTGAAAGTGAAACAGTCACTAAGATGCCTGAATTAATTTATAGAATTATTTATTATGGCTAACCATTTTTTTTCATATATATAATTAGGGTTGAAGAATCTCCATATGGTCCCAAACCATACACTGACAAGCAGTGAACATATGTATCCCAAGAGAATAGGGAATAGAAGGAAATAAGAAGGGTTTTTTTGGATCATGAGAGTCTGAAAGGAATGCATAGATATCAAAATATAGGGATATCAGAAGAATTAGAATGATATCTTGGGATTGAAATATTGAATGCTGACAAATATATACTTGAACTTTTTCTATTGTTTTGGGAGGGTGTTCACTTGCCGTGCATATAATATTCATGAGTTTCTTCCTAGAAGCCAGTCCTTGTATTGGTTTTCATGCTCCATACGTCTGAACTCTTGTGGAACAATATTATTATAATTAGTGTGAATGAATAGGGTTTCGAATCCACATGTAATGCCTGTTGAGATCCTTCTATTTGGATTTAAACACCAAGAATGGATTCAATGAGAATTGTAGGAAAATGAGTGTTTTATTCTGATAAACTATTCAGACTTAGCCTTCTTCTACTTCTCCTTGGTGGTTGTTTATAAAGACAGTGCTTAAGCTTCATTTTCTAGATCACAGAGATCTTTGCAGAGGTACCCCGGGAGATTAGCTGGATATTTTGAGGAACAAGCAAAGAGATAGCATTGGATTTCATGCTTGAAGAGAAACTCTCTTGGTTCTTGAGTTGTTTACCTTAGAGAGCTCTTGAAATAACTTCGTTTTTTTGTTTTCCTCCTTATACTTCTCTTGGTTCTCAAGTTCAAGTTTTAGTTCTGCATTGTTGGCTATTTAGAGCTTCACATATATATATATAGAGCTCTTCTTTAGATTTTTGGGAGTAGTTTTCTCTTTCTTCTCGAGTTGTAGTTCTAGTTGTCTATCTCTTTTGTCATTAAGAGATTCACAGAGAGCTAGCTCTTCTTTAGATTTCTTTGAGTATTAATTAGTTGAGCATCAAAATAGCTAGCTAGTTGATGGAAGAGAGAAGCGAGATGGATAAGGTTGATGAAGTGATGCTTCCTGGATTCAGGTTTCACCCCACAGATGAAGAGCTAGTAGGGTTTTATCTCAAGAGAAAGATTCAGCAAAAGCCTCTCTCTATTGAGCTTATCAGACAGTTGGACATCTACAAATATGATCCATGGGATCTTCCAAGTAATCTTTCAATTAACCATTTGAAACTCTTACTTTTCATGTTGTCTTTCACAAATGACAGTTATCCCAGCATGTTGTTTTCAATCATATGAAAAACATTTCACTGTCTCATATTATCAGACATGTTAAAAAAAAACATAAACTTCTCATTATTGCTCCCAACAAGAGCAGGCACTGTACTGAAGTAAAATCAATCATGTTAATCCCCCCAAGTTTTCAACAAACTAACAGTGGATGTTCTTGTTTTAATGCGAGAAGAGCTTGCTACGACGGGTGAGAAGGAATGGTACTTCTACTGTCCAAGAGATCGGAAGTACCGGAACAGCGCAAGGCCGAACCGGGTCACCGGAGCTGGATTCTGGAAAGCCACTGGCACAGATAGACCCATCTACTCCTCTGAAGGCACCAAATGCATAGGCCTCAAGAAATCCCTGGTCTTCTACAGAGGTAGAGCTGCCAAAGGTATCAAAACAGACTGGATGATGCATGAGTTCCGCCTTCCTTCGCTCATCGATTCATCCCTTCCAAAGAGACCTCTTGACAAGAACATACCTCCCAATGTAAACATACATAAACACAAACACATATGAATATGATTCAAACATATGCCTCAACTCATCAAATCCTTTAATTTCCTATAAAATTTTCAGGACTCATGGGCGATATGTAGGATATTCAAGAAGGCAAACACAATGGCGCAAAGAGCACTGTCTCACTCCTGGGTATCACAATCAAGAGAGTGTAGCAGCACAGCTTCAGATATATACTCAGTTGCACTGCAACGTCCCCAGTCATGCAGTACTTACACTAGGTTTGAGAATGGGTTTCAGCACCAAACCAGCCCATTAGATGTCACCTCCTTCACAGCCATCAATCTTTTAGCTCCTGTTTCTGGTACTGCTGCAGCTGAACTTATACCTCCCAACCTCCTCTTCTCACCTGCTGAGCTGTCAGTCCCATCCATGGTCATGAGCTTACCATCTGCAAGCATAGAATTTGAGCAGTCCAACCTGCAGCAACACCCACAAGGGTTTGTATTTGATTTGCCAGTAGAGATGAATGGTAATCATGTTAATGGAGAAGAGGACTTGTGCATGATGAGGAAGAGTTCCAACATGCAGTGGTTCCCCTTCAGTTTGGCACCAACTCTCTCTGAGGATGAGTGGAAGGGTCAGTTGCCATGGGAGTCCAGTACTTCATGCCCTAGTGAGCTTTCCACCTGTTACTCCACTACAACCAAATGCTATACTTGATCGATTTCAGATTTAGTATCTACAACGAGGAGATTAGTCTTATCTGTTGGTATTACTGTTAATTAGCATATCTGGAGAGACTGTTTAGGGTTTTCTGTTATCAAAGGATATGTGTGATTACTCGTCGGAATTGTTTGCATATCTATTTAATGTTTGCTCCCTTCTAACGGTAATGCTAACAAAAGAAGAGGAATTGTTCGTTAGATTATTGTTGATATGATTTCATAACGCAAGTATATATGTTGTAAATAAGTAATATAATGATAAGTGAGTGTCAATCCCATAAGCAATTGCCTTAGAATCTATGCTACTAAAATTGTATCAATTCTAGTTATATTCTAGTTCTCTTCTATCTAGGATGGATGAGTTATGAACCTAGAACTCCAATGTATTTGTTTTTTTTTTTTTTTGATAAAGTGTTGATAAAGTGGATAAATCACATTTTATTTATAAAAGTTAATAAAGTTTTACATTGCATAGACAGATCGGGAAATTAACGATACATCATTTTAGTAACTATCCTATCTGCCTGCAATATTTCTGGTCCTTGCTTAAGTGGCTGGAGCTTGCTCTTCCCCGGGAGAATCTTCCTCCTCAGCCGCCCTCCTTGGCGTGCCATCAGTGAATTCCAGGCTCCTTTTTACCAGGTTCGCCGCCGCCTCTAGCTTTGCGCGTTTCGCCAGTGGAGCTGCATCAAACCAAGAGATGATGAGGAAAGAAATATCGCGAATAATTCGTAAGAAAACGCGTTGTTTTTCCTGAAAACATCGTCTATTCCGCTCCCCCCAAAAGCTCCAGGTGATTGCCATAACGGCGACCTCCCATCCTCCTCTTAGGGTATGTTCTACCCTTGAGGAGGTTCCCCTGGTTCCCCAAATCTCTGAGAGCGCCAGTCCCCCTGCTCGGGCTCCAAATATTGCCTCGAAGTGGTTCCAAATATGTCTTACATATTGGCATGAAATGAGGATGTGCTGTACCGACTCCTCCTTCGACTCGCACAGGTAGCAATGAGTGCGCTCTCCTCTCAATTTCTTTTTGTGTAGGTTGTCGAGCGTGAGGATCCGGTTTTCCCGGGCCAACCATGCAAATAGTTTTACCTTGAGGGGGCATGGTTGTTTCCAAAAGCCCTGTTTAAGGTCACTTCTTATACCCCCGTCGGTCCTGAATCGGTAGAGTGATTTGACCGTGAGTAACCTATTGCTCGTAAGCTTCCACTCTCTGGTAGCGGGTGCAACAGTGTTTGTGCTAAGGGTGACTAGCATCCAGCCTATTGTTTCAAGGCCCAGTCTGTCTCTGTCCGTTAGGGGTCAGAACTTAGAAGTAATTCATATTTGTGTAATGTGGCATGTTTGTAATATTGTGAAACATTAAAACTTGTGTTGTAATGGGTTGTAGGGTTGTATGCCCTAATGTTATGTTTGGGAAAAGGTAGTGGTGGCTATCATTCTCCCCTCTTTTGAATGAGAAAAAACACTTTGAGATCTCCACAAAATATCTACAAATTTCCTCTTGAATCTCCATACAAAATACTCTTCCTCATTTCCTACAAGTAGTACTAGAGCTAATTAAGATCCAAGAAGGTGTTTTTTTTTTTTAAGAAAAAGAAGCATCTGGAGAAAAAGAGATGGCAACTTCAAGTGGGATCTAAGCACCTCCTTTTCCAATCTTTGATGGCGAAAACTATGATTATTGGTATGTAAAAATGAGAACTCTTCTCATTTCTTGTGATATTTGGGAGCTTGTGGAAGGGTTTGAAGAACCCCAAAATGGGGATGCTTTGTCAAATGCCAAAGAAATACTTTGAAGGAGAATAGAAAGAAGGATGCAAAAGATCTCCACTTGATTCAACAAGGAGTTTCTAATGCAATCTTTCTAAGAACCATCAATGCCCAATGTGCAAAGGAAGCATGGGAGATCTTGGAGAAGGAGTATAGAGGCACTACAAAGGTGAGAACTATCAAACTTCATACTCTTAGAAGAGATTTTGAGAATATCAAGATGAATGACAAAGAATCCTTAAGTGATTATTTTTCAAAAGTTGTTGAGATTGTGAATCAAATGAAGACTTATGGGGAAGCAATTAGTGATCAAAAAGTGGTGAAGAAGATTTTAATTTCCTTACCGGTGAAGTATGATGCCATTGTTGAAGGGACCAAGGACACCTCAAATTTGAGTATTCAAGAGTTGATGGGTTGCATTGTAGCATTTGAGCAAAGATTGAATAGGTGTTCCGAAAACTCTATTGAGAGTGCCTTCCAATCCAATTGCTCAAGGTGGATTCCAAAAATCAAGAGAGATTTCAAGTCCAAGGTGAGTTTTCAAGAGGTGGAAGACAAGGAAGAGGAAGAGGAATGAAAACAAGAGGAAGAGAAATGAACTCAAGAGGATGAGGGATAAACACTTACCAAAGAAGAGAGAATGAAAGCTTCACTAGAAAGTTGTGTAGAAATTGTAAAGTACTCACTATGAAAATGATTGTTGGTTCAAAGGGCAACCAAAATGTCACAATTGCGGCATGTTTGAACACTTGAAGAAGGATTGTAGAGGCAAGGGCAATCAACAAGCAAATTTTTTAGAAGAACAAGAAAGTGGAGACAACATGTTTTATGCTTGCCAAATGGCTTCGGAGAAATGGAATGATGTGTGGTTCCTTGATAGTAGTTGTAGCAACCACATGACTGGTGATGAAAGTATTTTTGTGAACATAGATGGCTCCTCAAGTTCTCAAGTAAGGATGGGAAATGGTGCTTTGGTCAATCCAAAAGGGAAAGGTACTATTGCCATTGAGACCAAGATGGGAAATAAATTCATAAGAGATGTTTTGTTGGTTCCGGATTTGGAGCAAAATTTGTTGAGTGTTGGGCAACTTCTTGACCATGGATATTCTATCTACTTTGAAGAGAACTCTTGCAAGGTGTATGACAAAGGTGACAAAAGGCAAGTTGTAGCAAACCTCAAGATGGAGAACAATAGAAGTTTTCCTATTACCTTCCGATATTCAAAGGATGTGGCTTTGAAGGTGGATGTTGTGGACAACTCATGGCTTTGGCATAGAAGGTTTGGGCACTTGAACTTTCAAAGCTTGAAGAATATGCAACAAAAGAGCATGATTTATGGGTTGCCAACAATTGAATATTTGAAGGAAGTTTGTGAAGGTTGTGCTCTAAGCAAGCATTACTGGGAGTCATTTCCAAAGGAGAAGGCATGGCGAGCAAGAGCACCATTGGAGCTTCATACCGATGTTTGTGGGCCAATGGTCACTCCAACTAATGGAGGTAACAAATATTTCATCACATTCATTGATGATTTTTCTAGAATGATATGGGTTTATTTCATGAAGCAAAAATCACATGTGTTTGCTATATTTAAGAAGTTTCAAATGCTTGTGGAAAGGCAAAGTTGTTATCTCTTAAAGGTGCTAAGAAGTGATAGAGGGGCAGAATAAAACTCTCATGAGTTTGAAAAGTTTTGTGATTCTATTTGCTTGAGAAGACAATTGAGTGTTGGGCACACACCTCAACAACATGGCGTGACGGAAAGGAAGAATAGAACCATTGTGGAGATGACCAAGTCTATGATTCATTAGAAGGGAATGCCTTAATCCTTTTGGGGTGAAGCCGTATATACGGCGGTGTACTTGTTGAATAGATATCCAACAAAAGTGGTGAAAAATAAAACACCATTTTAAGCTTAGAGTAGAAGGAAACCATCGGTGAATCATTTGAAGGTATTTGGGTGTGTTTGCTATGCTCATTGTTCTCTTTATGTTGATGATTTGGTGTTCACCGGTAGTGATGAGAAGATGATTGAAGATTTCAAAAGAGATATGATGAAAAAGTATGAAATGAATGATTTGGGTCTTCTACATTATTTCTTGGGATCGGAATTGAAGTTAGTCAAAATAAAGATGGTATATTCATTTCTCAAAAGAAATATGCTAGAAGTCTTCTTGAAAAATTCAACATGATGGGTTGCAAGCCTGTTGATACTCTCATGATTGCAAATGAAAAGTATTCCAAGGATGATGGCTCCAAGGAGGTTGATGGCACACTCTATAGAAGTTTGATTGGAAGTTTGTCATATTTGGGATCGACAAGACCGGATATTATGTTTTGTATAAATTTTTTGGCAAGGTTAATGGCCAAGCCAAGTCAAATTCACTTTGGGGCGACAAAGAGGATATTGAGATACATCCAGGGTACGGTTGATTATGGCATCTTTTATGAGAGACATGTTCCGATCAAATTAGTTGGATTTTGTGATAGTGATTATGCCGGAAGCATTGATGACATGAAAAACACTTCCAGTTATGCATTCTCTCTTAGATCGGGTGTATTTTCATTGACTTCTAAGAAGCAAGAGAAGGCTACACTCTCCTCCGCCGAAGCCGAATATGTGTCCGCTTCATTGGCTACCTCACAAGCAATATTGTTGAGAAGAATTTTGAAAGATATTGTTGAACCACAAAAGGAAGCAACTCCACTTATGTGTGGTAACAAATCGGCGATCAACATGGCAAAGACTCCGGTATATCATAGTCGGACAAAGCATATTGCTATCAAGCATCACTTTATTAAAGATGCAATTGAAGATGAAGAAGTTGAAATCAAATATCTCAAGACTGAAGATCAATTTGCCAACATTTTCACTAAAGCTCTTCCAAGGAACAAATTTTAATACTTTAGAGAATTGTTGGGAATACAAAATATGAATTAAGGGGGAGTGTTAGAACTTAGAAGTAATTCATATTTATATAATATGGCATGTTTGTAATATTGTAGAACATTAAGACTTGTGTTGTAATGGGTTGTAGGGTTGTATGCCCTGATGTTATGTTTGGGAAAAGGTAGTGGTGGCTAACATTCTCCCCTCTTTTGAATGGAAAAAACCCTTTGAGATCTCCACAAAATATCCACAAATTTCCTCTTGAATCTCCATACAAAATACTCTTCCTCATCTCCTACAGTATTCTCAAGTCTCTTTCAAGTACTCAAGACTGTTGTAAGACAATAAGAGATAATAGTTTTGTGGTGGATTGTATTTCTCTCTCACACACACAAAGAATGTAGAGAGGAAGAAGATGATAAAGATGATGGAACCTCCTTATTTTTTTTCCACTTTTTTTCATTATATCATTCTATCCTTGTTACAAGAGACACACTTGAATACATTAAACCTTGAAAAGACTTTTGAGAAGAATTTACACTCATTACCAAGACTAACTTACCCATCACTAGCCCACTAACGTTTCATATTCCATTACTCATAACAATATATATATATATATATTCCAAAACTAAGTTTATTTTTTCACCATCCCCCCTTAAACTTAGTTTACGCCCATCTATCGTACCAAGTAACATCTTGAACTTGTTGAAGAGATCAACCTTGAGTGGCTTAGTGAAGATATCCACAACTTGGTCATTTGACTTAATATAAGTTAATTAGTTCAATCTCCTTCTTCTTCACATGATTCCGTGTAAAATCCGGAGATTTTAGTTTTTCTTTAAGGAAAGCCCCCAAAGTTAGATATGTTTGAATTGTTGGTTCAGATAAAAATTTTCCTAGTTATCCTTTAAAGTAATTAGTTGATTAATTTGTTAAATAAAGAAATTTTCTAAAATTGGAGATTTGCTCAATTTATGGGAAATGAGGGATTAAAGTGGTAAATTAGCAAAAGATTGAATTTGGAGTATATACATGTTATGCTATAGATTTATATATATATATATATATATATATATATATATATATATATATATAATCTTTTAATTATGGTTAGAGATGAGAAATTGATTAAGATAGAGTATTATATATATATATATATATATATATATATATATATATATATATATATATATATATATATATATATATATCATGAAGGTTTTTTAAAAAAAAAAGATAAAATAAGGTAATGTATTTATTATGGAGAGGAATGACGTGGATGTATATGATTAAATATATATGGTTAGGAAATTGATTTAAAATTCAAAACAAAATAATAAAATAATGCAATGATGAGTAGCTTCTTGGATGTCTTTGGAATCAATCCTTTCTTGCTGTGAATTTCATTAGTCCATATTAAGCAGCTTTTGCAACACGTACCAGGGCTCTCTCAACACCGTCTTCTGAAAAAGATCGTTGGGAGAGAAAAGGGCGATTCTGAACCACTGTTCCTGAAACTCCACCGTCCGGCGAACTCGGCCCCACTTGCAATGGCGAGTGGGGTCGGAGGATCGGGTAATAGTGCTCAGCCTGGAAAATCATGGTCCCGTGTTGTTGCTGGGGAGACGAAGCCACGAATCATCGGCGATGAGACCATCAACTCACGGGAAAACTTTGAGAAGCTGAAGAAGCTTCAGCATCCAAGGTTCATCCCTGACAAAGAGTTTCAGCAGAGAGCTCACTCTCGGATGAACACAGTGCTCTATGGGAAGTTTCTAGGGAGATCTATGCCCCTTGATCAGGTGAGATCTGCACTGTTAAATCTTTGGAAAGATTGGGGCACGTTTTCTATTTCAGATCTACCCAATGGCTTCTACTTCATTCGATGTCACTCTGATGAATTGGCTGCAAAAGCTCTGTGGGAAGGTCCATGGACAATTGGTGGTATGGTATTTCAGCTCATGCCTTGGAAGGAGAATTTCCAACCTGCTTTTGAGAGGCTGGAATCAGCGGCCGTGTGGGTTCAATTCCACCACCTTCCAATGGAATACTGGGAAGCAGACACTCTAGAAGGGCTGGGTTCACTCCTTGGACAAGTTCTAAAGATAGATCAGCACACATTGGAGGTGGACACTGAAGATTTTGAGATAGGAAGATCAAAATTTGCCCGAATATGTGTGGAGATAGATCTTTCTCAGCCGTTACAAAGAGCTATCTGGGCTGGAGAAGGTGAAGGGGCGACACTGGTAGCCTTAACCTATGAGAAAATTCCGTCGCTATGCTTCAGGTGTGGCCGTATCGGACACACGATCGGGATATGCAAGATGGTCCCTTGTAGTCCGACGACTGATCATGGAAGCAGGGATGCTCAACCCGTCGATCCGGTGTTAGAGTTGCAACCGATGAACATCGCAGTGCCAGGGCAGGGGTCCTATGAACCAGCTTCCATGGAGACACAGAGTCAGAAGGAACCAGAACTGCCTGTTGAGGAGAATATAGCGACCTGGAAGATTGCTGGATCCCGGTGAGGGAGAGGCCGGGGACGTGGGCCGCCATTTAACAACCGCTCGACGGAGAAGACGGAGACGATTGGTGGACGTTTCCAACCGTTGTCTGCTGATCGACACGTTGGGTCAAAGGGGTCAACGGAGGGGGGACGGTCGTCATGTGGAGGTCGTGGTGGATACAGCAATGGTAAAGCATACTCATCCCGAGGCAGTGTGGGGGTAGATCTTATGGACAATATATTGGCTCAAGAATGGCCTCCACTTGCTAGCCCTAATCGGGAGAGGAGGCCAACTCTTTTGGCAGAAGAGCAGACACCAGGGGTTGAGGTTGGATCCCAGATGGTTATCAAAGCCGCTGCAGTGGGAACAAGCTACCATGTGGTTGCTGATCCGACTCCAGGGGTAGAAGCAGACAGATCTCCAGCCTCTTCCTCTGGAATGGCTGTAAGAAAAGGTTCGCAACTCATCACCTCGTATGAGCAGGACCGCAGTCTAGAGCTCAAGGGGAAGGCCTCTGGATCACAGATAGGAAGCCATGCTAGCCTGGTGGACAGGATCATCCTAGCAATTGAGGCAAAAACTCAAGGGCAGAGCAACGATCAACACATGGAAGAGACATCAGAAGAAAGAGACACTGCTCAGGGGTTCTTTGATGATGATATGCCTTTGATGCAAGTGCAAAAGGAGGCTAAATTGGAAGCATTGGCCAGAAGGAGCAAAGTTAAAGAGGGCTCCTGCTCCAAGAAGGGGCGGGTGGACATTTTGGATTCCTAAATCTAATCCCATCTCTGGTTCAGAGCCTTTTGTTGTCAGATATCATTCCTATCAGTATTACTCATGAGTAAACTCAAAGTGGTACGTTGGAACTGCAGAGGGTCTTCAAACAACATTACGATAAGCCGGATTAAAGCTATTATAAGGGAATATCAACCGGATTTAGTATGCTTGTTGAAACTAGAACAGATACTACCCGTGTGCACAAATTCTGCAAAAAATTCTCCAGAAATTGGTTGTGGGCAGCTGTGCCAGCTCAAGGTATGTCGGGAGGAATTGTCACCCTCTGGAAACAGAGGGTAGGTATGGTTACTCCCCTTGCAACATCTCGATTTTCCTTGCATTTAATCATATCATCTGAAAATCCTAAGGAGTGGATTATGTCGGTTATATACAATTCTCAAAGCATTCAGGAACAAAAATGTCTGTGGATGGATTTAAAAGTTTTTTCCTCTTTAAATTTACCCTGGGTGCTGCTTGGAGATTTCAATGCAATACTGAACTCTGAGGAGCACAGAGGGGGCAGATTTGATAATTATGCCTTGAAATCAAAGTTTTTTAATGAATTCTTACTTGAAAACCAGCTTTCAGATTTGGGTTTTCTTGGATCCCCTTATACTTGGTGTAACAATCAGTTAGGACTTGCCAGGAGGTGGGCAAGACTGGATCGAGTCTTGGCCAACAATGAATGGCTAACATGTTTTGATTCCTATTTTAACAAGCATCTTCCTCGAACTGCATCTGACCACTCTCCACTATTTTTAACTGCAAAATTTTTCTCGCATCATAAACAAAATGTATTTAGATTTGAAAATTTCTGGTTAGAATATGAAGAGTGTCACAGAAATGTAGGAAATGCATGGAGCTACAGAATCAGAACAAACCCAATGCAGGCCTTCAATCATTGCATTTACAGAACTAGAGCTAACCTCTGTAGATGGAAAACTAAGAAACTTACTCCTTTGGATAAGAGCATTGAGCAGATTGAAGAAGAAATATTGCACCTTGAAAGCATTGAATCAAGCTTTGATTACTCAGACCTTATGTGTGTTGCACTTAGGAGTCTATATAATAAGCACAAGGCCCTTCTTAAGCAAAATAGTTTGAGATGGGCCCAAAGGGCAAAACTATTATGGCTTCAACATGGAGATTATAACTCTAGCTTTTTCCACAAACAAGCAAGGATTAGAGGTCACAAGAAAAAAATCTCAGCTCTAGTTAATGATCAAGGTCTTACTTTAGATAATCAAGAAGATATAGGGAAAGCATTCTTAGAATTTTATGGAAATCTATGGACAACCAGGAATGGATTTACAGTACAAGAACTTATCAACAAACTACCATCTGATTTACCTGTTTTGGAAGAGGATGATAAGGAAAATTTAATCAAACCTGTCACCTTAGCTGAGGTCTATAAAACTATAAGAAGCATGCCCAAGGGCAAGAGCCCAGGCCCTGATGGATTCAATGTGGAGTTTTATTTATATTATTGGGATATGATTAGAGACCCACTGTTCAATGCCATATCTCAGTTTTTTCAAACAGCCCAGTTGCCTCCAGCTTGGGGAAAAACATTTGTTGCTTTAATTCCAAAGCAAGATTTAGCCAGCAGGGTACATGACTTTAGGCCAATCTCTTTGTGCAATGTGGCTTATAAGATCCTCTCAAAGCTCTTATCCAATAGGCTTAAAATGATTATCAATAAAATCATTGGGCCAGAACAAGCTGGCTTCATTGCTGGCAGGTCCACCTTTGACAACATCATTGCTACACAGGAGATAGTTCATTCATTAGAACATGATTACAGAACCCTCCCTAGGATGATAATTAAGTTGGACATTGAAAAGGCATATGATGCCATTGAATGGAATGCCATCCTTGCCACTCTTCACATAATGAAATTTCCTGAACCTTGGATCTCATGGATTAAGGCTTGCATCACTTCTCCAACTTTTTCCTTCTTAGTTAATGGAAAACCAACTGCTTGGATTAATAGTTCTAGAGGTATCAGACAGGGAGATCCCTTGTCCCCCTTTCTATTCCTTCTGGTTTCACAAAATCTGTCCACCATGTTGAATTATGCAAGAAACATGAATTATATCCCTGGATTTGACAATAGGTTGGCTTGCAACTTTAACCACCTTCTTTTTGCTGATGATGCACTCATTATTACTAGAGCTTCAAGGGCTGTGGCAAGAAGTTGCAAGCTTTGTCTAGATTATTATAATCATCTGACAGGTCAAAAAATCAATCCCTCCAAGTCAACTATATACTTTCCAACCTGGTTTAATAACAGGGTTGGAAACTCCATTGTTAATATTTTAGGGATGAAAATAGGAACTTTCCCATTCAAATATCTTGGTGTACTCATTTCTCCAAAAAGAATTCCTGTCCATCAGTGGAGCTACTTGACCAATAGAGTCAACAAGAGCCTTCAATCTTGGTGTCCTTCATCTATATCATTGGCAGGAAGAGCAATCTTAGTAAATTCTTCCTTGATGTCCATTCCCATATACCCCATGTCGTGTTATCCTGTTCCTGAAACTGTTATTGATCAAATTACTAAGATGGCCAGGAAATTCTTATGGTCGAGTGGTACTGCTGGAGGCTCCTTTCACTTAATGAATTGGTCAACTACCACATCACATAAATCTGAGGGAGGGTTAGGGATTAGAAACTTAAAAAATGCCAAATTATCTCTAATGACAAAAAACATCCTCTCCTTACTAAACAATGAAAGTAAACTTTGGGTTCAAATTGCCCATTTGAAATATGGAACCTTAAAACCTTGGACCAAGTTAGACAAGACATGCATTTCATGGTTTTATAAACAAATCTGGAATATTTCTCAAACTGTGAAGCCTAATCTTTGCATTAATAGTTGCAATCCTGACACTGTTAATATGCTTGAAGATCCATGGTTCTCCACTATTCCTATTGCTCTCAAGCCCATGCCTATCAATATGCAACTTCAGATTGAAAATTTGTCTTTATCTGATTTGTTAGATGAAGGCAAGTTAAACTTATCTGAAATATCAGCATATTTTGGTGATAATTTGGATTTGAGCAGCCTAAGTAAAAATGTTTATAGCACAGATTTGAGCAACCAATGGATATGGGCCCCATCTGGGAGCTCCATAAACATTCCCAGGGAAGTATATGCTTTTATGAATTTGAACACACCCACTGCCAACGAAAAATGGCAGGGATGGGAAATGATATGGAGTCTCCTTACAGCTCCAAGAGTCAAAACTTTTATGTGGAGGCTAATGCATGGAAGACTCCCTACTTATGAATATCTATATTCTTTAGGAATTGGGCCACAAAGTTCCTGCCCGTTCTGTGGCCTGACAGAGGAGTCCATCAAGCATATTATGATGGACTGTAGTACAGCTAGAATCTGCTGGACTGCTATTGGAGATTACACTGGTTGGGCAGCCAGTAATATACTTAATATTCTAAGTGGAGAATGGTTATGCTTGGGAGGTTCCAAAGCAAATTTGAAATTGAAATTCCTTAAAGCTTTGGTAGCCACTTGTTAAATATTGCCCAAGAGAATTTCTGGAAATTTCAGAACCAATTCAGGGAGTTCTTCCATAACTCTGTTTTTAAACAAACAATTTCTGCCTTATGTGATGCTGCATGGAGTAATTCTTTGCTTTATTGTGGTATAGGTTTCATATTCTTTAAAGGCAAAGATGGCATTTTGATGGCAGGATGTGCAACAGCAGCGGCAGAATCAAGCTTACATGCTGAATTTCAAGCGATACTGTCAACAATGGAGCACAGCAGAGCTGAAAATTGGCAAATGGACACTATATACTCGGATTGTCTTCATGCAGTGCAAATGATAAGGCTGGGAGCATCATCTGATTCTGAGAACATTCAAAATACCAAGCATAGCATCAATCAAATCTTGCTGGAACAACCAGAGATGGAATTAAAATTTTGCCCGAGGGAGATAAATGTTGTGGCAGATTCACTTGCCAAACATGCTTTACAGAACCCTGGTCTATCTTTATTCCATAAGGGGAATGATAAACCTAGATGGCTGGAGGACAGTATCAGTTCTGTTGGTCTGCATTTTGAGTAGTTTCCCTGTTTTAAGTATCTTGTGTTGGTTTTTTCTTTTTTAATTAAGCTTGTATTAGCTTTATCCTGTCAAAAAAAAAAAAATCCTTTCTTACTGTGCCCATACCATACGTGTCAACCTTTAGATTTGAATGAGAATGATAAAAAGAAAATAGAAAAAAGAAAATAAAAAAAGGGCATTAATGGCTGCAGTTGAATTGGTTTTATATACATACATAATAAGACGTATATATCAAGGTGCGTTGACTATGGAGGAGCACGTGCATGTACGGCTGAAAATATAGGAATATATATTTAAATATATATACATACCATGCAAACGTGTTGATGAAGACGCGTGAGAGGGAAATTTTTGAATTCGGTTCCAAGACGAGTGTGCAGTTATCCTCTCTGGTGATTGCGCACACAATCTCCGCGATCCCACCCTGTAATATCCCACTGTCAGCGGGGTCCCGTCATCCGTTCGAAGCCGCGGTTCTCTATATAGAAGGAAGGAACCCGAAACCCTAAGAGCAACCTTTTCGAGCGGCGGCGCACTTTCATGCGAGATTGTGAGAGAGAAGACCCTCGGCGGCTAACCCTCCAGAGAAAAGGGAGGACGGCCAGCGTTGTGCAGGTTGAGGACTCGTCAGAGGTGACTTGGCATCGGACGCGGCGGAGCACGGGGTGACATCGATCGGTCGAGGAAGTGTGTCGCTTGAGAATACAGAAGCATCATCACCTTCGGACCTCCGGTGAGCCCTTCTGAAACCCTCTGAAAGCAATGGGTTTATTCAGTTGATGACATGTTTCTGCTTAGCTATGGGAGCACATGTTTAGAGTAGATGATTCATAGTTGATGTTATCCTTGTATGAGATTAAAGCTAATAAACCTCTAAAGGTGTTAAGGGATAGGTTTTCTGTGAGCAGATCATGGGTAAGCCTGATTAGTTTAAGGCTGTTGCATGAGCGTATGGGTAGTGGATATGTTCAAGTCTTGGAGGGACTTCTCTGATGATGTTAAGGAGGTTGAATGAATGAATTTAGTAGGAAGCTTGATGGTGTTTTGCTTGGATCTGATTTTCAAGGAGAGGTTAATGAAGGCATATTTGGGCTTACAGATGATCATTAAAGGGTTGACCTTTGGGTTTCTGAGTTGAAATAAGAAAATGGTTGATGTTATTGGGTGAGATATTTAGTGTTTTGTTTTAGGGATTGTTCGAAGGATCTTAAGAGGTTTTTGGTTTGATTCATAGAGAGTATACTAGTATGGTTTTTAATTTCTAGTGATGATTTTATGTATTGGTGGAGTTGGGTCTTCACTGAGGTTTACTGGCTGGATTTCTGAAGACAATTAGGTGAATAGTTTATGAGAATTTTAAGGTTGGTGGAGTTTGATTGATCGTTGGTGTTTTATGTGATGAACTAATTGGATCGACTAGTTGGATGCTGGTTTGAAGAAAGAGATTGGGTTTGTTAGTGGGCGGACCCATTTAGTTGGGTTTGCATTGTAAAAGTAGTTATTCTTAAATACATGTGCGTATATTGAAAATAGATTTGTGGTTACCAGATATCGACGTGGAGAGCTGGGCTTCATCGGGACAGACACAGGTCGTTCGATTAGAATGCGATTAGATGTAAGTGCCTTTGCCTAGCTCCCACCCAGTGATGGGTTTCTTTGACCTTGCTGTTACCTGGATTGGTGTTTCTTTGTTGGTTTTGTGCTTGTGTATGTTGTTATGATGCCTTGGTCATCTGTTATTGATTCCATATCTGTTGGATGGTTTGTTGCTTCCATATCTGTGGATTGGTTGCATGTATAAGTTTGATGTTGGATGCTCGCTGAGCATGCCACCGTGGACCGGGACATTACTGTGAGACTCGTGGTGCTTGTGTTTAGGTTGGGTTGGTATGCGTCCGGATTGGGTAGGGGTACCCATGGAGCATAGCCACCTGTCGTCCGGCACTTGACCACTGAGGCGCACGGCACTTGTGCTGACCGTGGAGGTATGATTGGATGAGTATAGGGGGCCCCGTTTGATTGGCTTGTTGTGCTGATTATTTCCTTTGATATGTCTGTTTGACTATCTGTTGTTATCTGTTGTGGCATCATTGTGATTTTCTGCAGGGTACTTACTGAGCTTTCCTTTCGAAAGCTCATTCCACTTCTTTTCTTTTCCTTCCAGGTTAAGAGGGACAGATGACTCAGGATTTGGAGCTGTACGTGGGACTGGGACAGGTTGGAGAGGTTTGAGGACCTCAGGTTGTGTGTGAGAGTTTTAGGACCAATGTAGGGCCTGATTTTTTTATAGACTGTTGTATAGGGTATTTTGAACCCTGCTTTTAGTTACCGTTGTGATAACTCTGATTATGTATATGATTTAATTGAGATATTTTATTGATGCATTGTTATCTGCTATTACATATTTAGGCCTTGTATTCGAGTGGGGCTCGTCTCCACTTGGGTACAGCTGGTCTGTTGATGTGCCCGAGGTCCCGGGATCCGGGTCAGGGCGTGACATTCCGAATAAAGTAGAATCGACTATCAATATGCATACTCCTTTCATGATGCACCGGATTTTTTGCTAATGCAATTGCTGATTTGTTGTCAACACAAATCTTGATAACTTCATCTTGATGAAGGTGAATCTCCTTGAGTAACTCTTTAAGCCAAATAGTATGACAAACACATGAACATGCCACCATATACTCTGCCTCACAAGTAGACAATGTAACAATTGGTTGCTTCTTTGAAAACCAAGTAAAATCCGTATTTCCCATAAAGAAAACAAATCCGGTGGTGCTTTTTCTATCATCCAAATCTCTACCCCAATCACTATCCGAATAACCAACAAGATGAGATGAGTAGAATAAACCATAACTAATGGTACCTTGAATATAACGAAAAATCCTCTTAGTGCTTTGCAAATGAGATGTCTTTGGTTCCTCCATGTAGCGGCTCACCTACCCAACACTATAGAGAATAATGGGTCTTGTACAAGTCAAATAGCGCAAGCTTCCCACCATGCTCTTGAATAGAGTAACATCAACAACTTGGCCTTCACCATTCTTAGAGAGCTTCACACCACATTACACCGGTGTACTAACCGGCTTGCAATTGTTCATATTGAACCTCTTGAGAATCTCCTTTGCATATGCTTCTTGTGAGATGAAAATGCCTTCATTGTTTTGCTTCACTTCAATACCAAGGAAAAAAGACATGAGCCCAATATCTGTCATCTCAAACTCTTGACTCATTGCTTGTTTGAACTCCTTGATCATGTGAGAGTTATTGCCGGTGAAGGTCAAATCATCTATTACAAACAAATTAGCAATACATCTCCATTGCTATTTACCTTCATATAGAGAGAATGCTCATTTGGGCATTGAACATAGCCGTTTTTTTTAAAGAAATCATCAATTCTACTATTCCAAGCCTACGGTGCTTGCTTCAAGCCATAAAGTGCCTTCTTTAGCTTCAAAACTTTCACCCCATGCTTCTTGTTCACATAACCCATGAGTTGTTCAACATAGACCTCTTCATCAAGATAGCCATTCAAGAAGGCCGATTTCACATCCATTTGAAATATTTGCCAACAATTTTGAGCTACCAAAGAAATAAGCAATCAAGTAGTGTCCATTCGTGTAACGGGAGCAAATACCTCATCATAATCTATGCCAGCAAGTTGCTTTTAGCCCTTTGCTACCAATCTTGCCTTGTATTTCTCCACCTCGCCTTTTGCATACTTTTTAATCTTATAGACCCATTTAACTCCAATGGTTTCATGCCCTTTAGCTAAGAAGAGTGATAAGTTCCCAAGTCTTGTTCTTTTCTATTGCTTGAATCTCTTCATCCATAGCGGCTCTCCATTTCTTGTCTTGATAAGCATCTTCAAACTCTATTGGCTCACAATCGGCAAAAAGACAAAATAATGTTAAATCATTGGTTACCTCATAAAGCTCTTGGAGGCTTCTTGTCTTCTTTGTTCTTGGGCTATCTTCCAAAGATGATGATGCCGATGAACCAACATGAGAAGGTGGTGATGGTGGTGGTGTGAAATCATGAATTACCTTCTCTTGCTCTTCTTGAACATCTTCTACATGTATGCCCCAATTCCATGAATCTTCTTCTTTGAAATCAACATATCTACTAACATGGATCTTCTTTGTAAGTTGATCAAACAATTTATAGGCTTTTGCTCGTGAGTCATAGCCAATGAAAATATACTTTGTGCTTCTATATATCATCAAGCTTGGTTCTTTTTTGCTCCGGTACATGTGCATAAGCAATGCTCCCGAATACCTTCAAGTGAGAGATGTTTGGCTTCAATCCACTCCATGCTTCTTGAGGACTCTTGTTCTCTAGACTTTTTGTAGGGCATCTATTAAGAAAGTAGATTGCACAATCATCCGCTTCTGCCCAAAACTCCTTTAGCAAGTTCTTGCGCTTCAACATACTTCGAACCATGTCTAATATAGTTCGATTCTTTCGCTCGGCAACTCCATTTTTTTGAGGAGAATATGGAGCCGTAAGATGGCATCGTACTCCATGTTCTTCACAAAAATCTTCAAAAGCCTTGGAAGTAAATTCTCCACCACGATTGGAACGTAAAGCTTTGATTGGGAGACCACTTTGCTTCTCGATGTAAGCTTTGAACTTCTTGAAGGCCATAAATACTTCGGACTTCTTCTTCAAGATGTAAACCCATGTCTTCCTACTAAAATCATCAATAAAAATGAGAAAATATCGGTTCTTACCAAATGAGGTAGGAGTGATTGGCCCAGAAACATCGGCATGAATGAGTTGTAGTGTCTTCCTTGATCGGTATGATGCTTCCTTTGGAAAACTCCTTCTAGATTGCTTCCCAAGAACACAATTTTCACAAAGTTGCTCCGGATGATTGATGAATGGCAAGCCTTTCACCATCTCTTTGTTTGATAATAACTTGAGACCATCAAAGTTAAGATGACCATATCGAAGATGCCATAACCATGAGGTATCATTCATACATGCATTCAAGCACTTAGTCACTTCACTTTTTATGTTCAATATGAACATTCTATTCTTTGAAATTTCAACCTTTGTTATGAGAATATTTCTCTCATTTCTTTAGAAGAGACTACGATCTTTCATGTGTATATCATAGCCTTTTTCCATGAGTTGTCCCAAGCTCAAAATGTTAGTCTTCATTTCCGGAACATAGTAAACATTGGAGATGAATTGATGTTGCCCATTCTTCAATCTTATCAAAATTTTACCTTCGCCTTTGACTGAGATCTTCGAAGAGTCACCAAAAGTAACTTGCCCATCAATTGATTCATCAAGCTCAATGAACATGTCTTTTCTTCCACACATGCGATTTCTTGCCCCGGTATCAAGATACCAAACTTCTTGCTTGCTTTCTTCTTCTCCTTTGTATGCTAGCAATAAAACATCCTCTTGATCCTTTTCAACAAGATTAGCTTTTACATCAACTTTGTTATTCTAATTATACCAACAATCCGAAGAGTAATGGCCAAACTTCTTGCATGTATAGCATTGAACATTATGTTTACTATACCTTCCTCTTCCTCTCCCTCTTGTGTATGCTCCTTTTCCTCATCCTCTTGAACTTTGGCTTTCATCTTCATCATGGTGTGTGAGAACTCCTCATCCTTGTCCACGTCCAAAACCACGAGAACGACCACGACCTCGAGCACAACCTCACCCACCTCGGCTTTGGCTTTGACCTCCTTTGAAGCCCTTCCTCTCTTCCTTCAAAGATAGCTTGGATTGGAGCAGTTACTCCAAATATTCTTCTTTCTTATTGGTGAACCTTGCTCATAAGCTTGTAACGAACCCATGAGTTCATCAATGGACATGGACTTCACATCTTTGGATTCTTCAATAGCAACCACTATGTAATCAAATTTGGCATCCAACGAGCGTATAATTTTCTCTACAACTCGAGTGTCAACAACCTCCTCACCATTTCTCTTTAGTTGATTGACAACCACCATGACTCTAGCAAAGTAATCCAAAATACATTCAGACTCCTTCATCTTCAATGCTTCAACTTCACCTCAAAGTGCTTGTAGATGAATTTTCTTTACCTTCTTAAGGCCCTTGTACCCTTGTATGAGTTTTTTAATATCTCACATATTTGCTTTGATATGGTTGCTTGAGAAATCTTCTCAAAATCAAATTCCTCCAATCCTTGATAAATGAGATAGCAAGCTTTGCTATCCTTCTTCCTTGCATCTTGTAGGCTTTGCCTTTGGTTCGCTATGAGAGTAGCATCATCTTAAGGCTCTTTATGACCTTTCTCCACCATCTTCCAAACATCTTGAGAGCCAAGCAATGATCTCATTTGTATACACCAATTGTTGTAGTTGGTTTTGTTGAGTCGAGGCACTGGAAATTGCATCATTGCATTCGCCATTTGGATCACACAGTTATGATACCACTTGTTGTAAGACAATAAGAGCCCCACACTCCTCACAAAAAATCCCCACCTCATGCCTCGCTCTCCAACAAAAAAAACCACCCCATTCGGGGAGGATCGGGTCGGAAACCCCGGATCGGCTAGGGTTTTGCCATCCCTTATAAAGATGATGGAACCTCCTTTTTCTTTTTTTTTTTCACTTTTTTCATTATATCATTCTTTTCTTGTTACAAGAGACACACTTGAATACATTAAAACTTGGAAAGACTTTTGAGGAGCATTTACACTCCTCATTACCAAGACTAACAACTTACCCATCACTAGCCCACCAACTTTTCATATTCCAATACTTATAATAATTTTTTTTTATATTCCAAAACTAAGTTTATTTTTCAACAAAGACTTTCTACCTTAATCTCTTTCCCCTATATTTCTATGATAAGTTTTGCGTCAGGGTAGTCATTTAGTGTTGACTCCTTAAAGGGCTTTGAAGGGTCGATGAGTATATTTCTATCTCATTAGCAAAGCAATCCCAATGGTTGAACAATCACTATACAATTGAAGACCAACCCTAATATTCTCTTTTAATCAACACTAGGACAATCCGATCAATCTCAATCTTTGAGTATGTTGAGGCATAACCACACAATTGCATACACAACTTCTCAATCAATAAATAGAGAGAACTAAAATATATTAAAACACATGCTTCAAGTTCAATACAACCCTAGAAAGTATTTGCTCATTATATTGTTAATGTTAACATGTATAATAAATTCAACATAAAGACTAATAAAAGAGAGGAGAAAGTAGATGAAACTATGGTTGGGGGCCTTGACTTTGCCAAGACCGGTAACCTATCGTCTCCGTGTTCACTTCGAGATTGATATCCGAGTCTTCTTTACTTTACCCTCCGAATCCCCCTCAAGACTCCCTTGTTTGAAGTGCCCTATTTGTAATCTATCTGAGGATATTTGTTCTCTGAGAATTATAACTATTTATATAGAGTTTTCGAGGCTTATCAGATCGAATTTGAATCATAATTAGATAAGGATGACCCGGGCGCTACGGCTCCCAAATCTGGGCATCGTGGCGCCAAAATGCGTGGGCATCTTAGCTAAGGATGGGAGCCGCGACGCCCAGTCAATGTCTCCTTGTTTTCTTCAATCTTCGTTTTATTCTTCGTATTTTTGTGCCAAGTCCTTTGTTTCTGTCAAAATTACATCAAAATTCCATCAATGCATCAGATTATCAGTTAAACATGAATTTCGATGGAAATAAAGCTTCATGATGATTATCATGAAATTAAACCAAGACCTATAAAATATGACTCTAAATCATGGAACTAAATTGGTTGGATTTCATGTGCAAAATTCATAAGAATATAGTTCTTATTTGAGAGCTATCACACCTCCAAACTTAAGCTATTGCTTATCCCCAAGCACATAAATCATCAACAAAACAACAAAACAATATAGATAAGATTTCCAATGATGGTTGATTCTCCAATATTCTAAAAAATAACTTTATGCTCTTGACTTATGATAAAGGACTCTAATCTCCCAAAGCCCTGCGAGTCTTGGCGTGGTTGAATGATAGTTATATGCAAATGAGATTACTGTTAGGTACATGAATCTTAATTGCTTATTTTTCCTTTTCTCTTTACTCTAGCAGATTATGTGCTTGCTCAGATTTTTCAAACATTGCTTCACCAACTTGTATATATATATATATATATATATATATAATGTTGATGCTAAATCAAGGAGAAAACCCTAATTTCATAACTACAATTGAATTTGTATATTTTGTGTGGCTAAATCAGGGGAAAATTAATAAAAGAACAGGGCACACAGAGAAGAAAGACCAAATTTACGTGGAAAACCCTAAATCAGGGAAAAACCACGGGATCGAGAGATCAAATCCACTATCATCAAAGTAATTACAGACATTCTTACAGATTGAAAGGAGATCATTCAAGAACTTGGAAGAGAAATGGAGGAGAAGCTCAATTCTTCAATGGAGATGAGGTTTAGTCTCAAATGGAGCAGAGCTTTGTTGTCTCAGATTGGAATGTCCAAATGAACTGTAGCTCTTGCCTTTTATAGGCTACTGTAGCTTGGGGCGCAAGCTTTGGAATTCCAGCACGTGTTTGCTAGGTTGGCTCCAGCTAAGCTTCCAGCTTTGCGCCAGCTAAGCTTCCAGCTATGCGAGTGGTGTAATTCTTCTAAAATGCCAGCCATATGATAGTTGTATATCTTCTAGAATGCCAGCTAGATAACAACTGTAGATCTTCTAGAAGAGTGGAGTTGATGAATCAATAAAGGCTTCCTCGGGTTGTAGGTTGAATGATTTTCCTTAAACCGAGGAATGAATAGACCATTCTGGACCGAAGAACAAGTAATTACTGTGCCAAGCTGGGGAATGATTAAAACTATTTTAGGCTGAAGAGCGGACAAAGAGTTCTCAACCGTTGAATGGGTGGATGGCTCGGAACCAATGAACTGATACACTATTCTAGGTTATGGAATGAGTTAATGATGCAAGAGGCTCGAGTCAAATGTTCGTCCGGGTTGGCGGGTCAACGTAAAGACAAGAAGTTATCGAGTCAATTTCAAGATTGGGTAGGTTTTGGGTGTGGTTTGGTATTTTGGCCATAACTTTGGCTTCCGATATCAGAATCGCGAGTTCGACCCCAATTCGGAAAGCTCTTTGCGGCGCACACGACAAGGGGATGTCATATTTGAGAGAGTTTTAGTTTTTTTTCTATGTTTAGAAATATTTAATCCGCCGAATTAGGGTTTTCTGTCTTTTTTTATATTTTTCGTAATATTTCATATGCAAAATTAGGATAGGATTTGAATCCGACTTGATCTCGGATTTTAGAAGTTTTCTGATTTGTTTAGAGATTTAAATTTAGATAAGTTAAGTTTTAATAATAATTTGTCAATTTTAGCAAATTTAGATTAGATGATAAGGTTTTAGGTTAATTTTTTGAGGCTATTTAACCCGGCTTGTGGGTTGGCTCTTCATTATTGAATTCTGAATAAAAGTATTTTCATGAATTTGTTCTTCTTTGCGGTCCTTGGATCCGGCTAGCACGCGGGATAATCGCTATCCTGCCCGGCGTCAGTTAAGGGGAATTTTGAATAACACATTTGGGGACTTATGGGCTGGACACGTTGGTATTCAGATGAAGGCCATGTGTCCTACAATTTTCACCCATATATATATATATATATATATATATATATATATATAATACCTTATACCAAGTATTCAGTGTCTTGTACTTTTTTGCGAACTTTTATATTACTTAGTGCCTGTACTTGTTGCAAACACTTTCTATTGACACCATGCACTTTTTTCAAGTGCTTTTTATTGATGCTCACCTGAGAAATGCTTATATCCTTATTTACACTTTCTTGACTCTATTTCCAAGTTGTACTCAATATCTATTAGATTGATGCCCTAGCTATAATCCATATTAACATCTACTCTCTCTAAATAGTCATATGCCATAAAGTTAGTGGTTATGTGGCTAAGTGAGAGTACTATTCACAAAACATAATCCAAACCTAGCCTTCCTAGAGCTTAGATCTTATTACCCTTTTACATACGTCAATATTACAAGGCTATCACTTTTCATCATTGGTGTAAGTGAGGGCCTATTGGGTAAAGCCATCTCAAACTAGTTGGGAGCAAACATAGGATTAAGTTTGATTCAAAAGGGGATAATAACTCCTATTCAAAGTAGAGTTCAAATCCTACTCTAATTAAGATTAGAGATAGGGTTGGTTCTAGAGATAAAGTTAGTTGTAGAGATATGGTTTAAATCCTACTCTATGTTTAACTCCTATTCATATCAGAATAGAAGTTATCTCTAGAGGGCTATAAATAAGGCCTTGTCTATTCAATTGTCAAAGACAGAAAAAAAAAAGAACAAAAAAGTGAACAACAGAGAAGAGAGAAAGAGAGTGAGTGCGGCTGTTGTGGTGCCGCCACTGCGATCTCTTTCCAGAGAGAAGAGTCAAGAGAGGATAAAACCTTGAAGAGGTGAAGCAACAATAGAAGGGAGATTAGAGATCAACTTGAAAGCTCTAGGAACTCAGTTTGATTCTACAAACGAGTAGAGTGCATAGTGAGTTTCTTCTTGTTTTCTCCTTCTTGGTGTTATACTCTTTGTGAGAGGTTATTTTCTTGGAGATGAGTTTGAGATATGTTCAAGCCATCAGAGTTACTCATTATAGTGGATTCCTTGTTCCCGCCTCATGGAGACATAGGCACACTACCGAGCTCCACGTATATCTTTTTGTTTGTGGTTTGTGAGTTTTTCCTCTATCTCTTATCTAGTTTCTTGCATGTGCTTGGAGATTGATCTTTGACAAGTTGTTAGAACGTTGTTAGTGTGTGATTGTGCTTCCGTGGAAGGATGAATTGTAGTGTTCTATCCCAACAAATAGATATAGGAGAATAACCATATATATATATATATATATATATATATATATATATATATATATATATATATATATATATATACAATGCTAAAGAAGAGAATTATGATTTTATGAGTTACAACCCTCAAGTGAAGATTAGCATATAAGATTCATTACATCCCAGATGATATATCATAAATATTAAATGAAAAAGACAAAAAGATAAAGGGACAAAAGGAAACCCCCCTTCCCCCTTCCTCACTCTTAAGTTAGGCAGTGTCCTCAATACCTTGGATAGAAAAGTATTCCCCGGGTGATGTCTAGTAATCATCATCCTCATCTTGGTCCTCTTCCTCTTCAATGTTGAAAGTTGGAGATGGTGGTATCCTAGGCATATCGTTGACGTTCACTCTCAACTGTGCGAATCTTCCATGTACATATTGTGTTTTCCAAATAGAGAAGTGATTAGCATTATATTACATAGAGATTGTAGCCCATTGTTCGAGCTGAACGAGTCTCTTTGAAAAGGTTTTGTTCCTCTTAGGTCTTTTTCACCGAGCTGGTACAGATGGTGAACTGCAAATTTTGCTTTGTGGCCTGGAGCCATGCGATAGATAAAATTGGCATCTAGGGGTGACTTAGGCTGCAGGATCTCCTCTCAATTCTCCCATCTCACTTCTGCTCTAGCACATATAGCTGTAATCAAAGATAGAAACCAAAGTCCCTTCCTTGTTGTTCTGGATGTGTATAGGATATTGGAGTTGATGATCTTTCCAATGTTAATTGATTTCCTTGTGACTATGCCATAGATCAGTAAGGCTCTGTGCTTTGTCACATCACTTGTGTGCTTTGTTGGTAGGAGATGAACTACGATAAAGTACAACCAGATCTTTGTTTCCCTGTCCAGTACACTCCTATTGAATTATATTGGTAAGCCTCTGGAGTGTTTCCACTGTGTGCGTGGTGTACATATCTTTGTTGTTACTTCTTCCAAGTCCTCTTCTCCATTAACCCACTGACTATATTTATCTTCTTCAATGTATGGGATGTTGAAGAATTGTTTGATGGTGTGGCTGTCAAATGGGACTTGGTAGCCTCTCACAAATGCTTTCCCTTGCTAATGGTATAGGATATTAGCATAAAATTCTCTCACAACTGGGACAACTACTCCCTCTAGTTGTTTGCAGAAAGTGTCCAACCCTACCTTTGATCATCTCCTATTGGATGGGGAACCATCCACTGCTTAAGTCTATCCCCCTTTCTGGGGCTAGACTTTTCTGAATGAGTGCTCGGTTATGTCTGTCCTCGGCCTCACCTGACTCAAATTGTTCTTGTCATATTTTTCTGCCCTTGATCTTTTTGGTTCCAGGATTTGGTAACCTGTTACATGGTTCATAATTATTAGGTGTGTCACAATTAGGAGTTAATGTCTAATAGTATTTATGATTTATTGAAATTAAGCCCTCCTATTCATGAAATTAGGATAGTTACATGTAATTAACTTGATAATCATGTAATTGAGCATTCATTCATTATAATGTATTGTTAGCTCTCCAAAGAGAGCTAATTTATAGGACTTGAAATAATTGTTTAGAACCAAATTTATTGTACATGAGTGATTTTTGTATATTTTACCTTTATTACATGTATGATGTCAAACTTATAGTTGTTCTACTTTTAGTGCATATTTGTTATGATTTGTATATTTTCTGGCACTAATTCAAATGTATTTTCATTCTATCAGGAGATCCAGTTTTAGCAAATTTAAAAAACAATCTGCAAGTTGGTGCGTCGACACCAATGAGTTAGGGTTGCTGCACCAAATTCTTGAAGAAGATCAGTGACTCACGCTGCTGCGCCGAGCATGTACACATGCGAGGTTGGGAATTCGTGCCATGGTGCTGAGTCGCGACCTATAAAAAAGGTAACTGATTTTCTATTTTTTTTCATCCAAGCATGACTACGGAGTCGGGCTTCCTTAGCGATCCAGAGGATCCGAAGGCAAATCAAGGAAGGGAAAATGCTGACAAAGGGGATAAGCATGTTTTTCATTCTTAGATTTATAGAATTATCCTCTTTTGTATTCTGAACCATGGATGTTTTGTATAAATCTTTGGATAATTTGATGTTAGCTTCCATGTTTCTTGGCTAGAACTCTAATCTAGAGTTGTATGTCCTGAGTGACATGTTTATCAATATTAACCTTTGATTCATTGTGATTTAATGCTATTTGGATGTGCTTGTATGTCCTAAATGAAAATCTATTACGTCCCAGATGATATGAACCTAGAACTCCAATGTATTCTCAAGTCTTTTTCAAGCACTCAAGACTATCTATCCTAATCTCTTTCCCTTATATTTATATGATAAGTTTTACGCCAGGGTAGTCATTAAGTGGTGACTCCTTAAAGGACTATGAAGGGTTGATGAGTATATTTTTTTTCTCATTGGCAAAACAATCCCAACGGTTGAACAATCACTATACAATTGAAGACTAGCCCAAATATTCTCTTTTAAGCAATACTAGGACAATCTGATCAATCTCAACCTTTCTAAATATCGAAGCATAACTATGCAATTACATACACATCTCATTAATCAATCAATAGAGTAAACTAAAATATATTAAAACGCATGCTTCAAGTTCATTACAACCCTAGAAAAAAGTATTAGCTCATGCTAATGTTAATTTTCAACATGCATAATAAATTCAACATAAACACTAATAAAAGAGGGGAGAAAATAGATAAAACTCTGGTCGGGGGCCTTGACATTCGTCAAGACCTATAACCTATCGTCTCTAATTTCGCTTCAAGGTCGGTGGCTGAGTCTTCCTTGCTTTACCCTCTGCATTGCCCTCAAAACTCCCTCTAAACTCTTCTTTCAAGTGCCCTCTTCATAATCTATTTGAGGATATTTGTTTGAAAAGAATTAGAGCTATTTATATAGAGTTTTCGAGTTTTATTGGATCAAATTTGAATCATAATTAGATAAGGATGACCCGGGCGTCACGGCTTCCAAATCTGGGCACCACGGCACCAGAATTCTAGCAGAGGGATGCATGGGCGTAATAGCTAAGGTTGGGTGCCATAGTCCTTTACTTTTGAGGTTTATTGGATCTTCATTTTATTCTTTGTAAAGCTTCATGATGATTATCATGAAATGAAACTAAGACCTATAAAATATATATGCCTCTAAATCAAGGAACTGAATTGGTTGGATTTCATGTGCAAAATTCTCCACCGTCCTATCCATTGCTGCGTCCTACTCCTTCCGATGTTGTCTATGGAAGTCATTGGACTCTATGTGATCAGCTATGGCCTTCTTCGAGTCCTTGTCCTATTCGTGGCCCCCTTTATAGTTCTCAGCATAGTCTTTGATCTCGGCCTTGATTTTCTCTTGGATGATCTCGTCTCGCCGAGCCTCCTCATCATCATAGGCATTTTGAGTGATCTTTAATAGGTCGAGGGTCGCAGCGAGATCCTTGTTGACCTTCACCTTCTCCTCCAAGAGAAGTGTCGCCTTTGCACGTAGCTTGTCGACTAGTTTCTGTGAGGAGGTCAGCTCAATGGAAATCTTCTCCGACTTGAGTCTCCAGTGGTCCTGGTCCAACTCAGAAGTCCTCAAGGTTGCTCTGACTTCTTCAAGTCGGTAACCATGGATTCAAGCTTTTCTAATAGCTCCCCTACCGGGTTCCCCTCTGCCACCTCCTTGTAGAGGCGTCTTGCGGTGTGATCCAAGAAAAAGCCGACCTATAACAAAATACAATGGTGAAGATAATTAAGGATTCACAAGTAAAGCATCGCAACATGTGATAAAGAATTACATAACGTCAAGCTAAGGGAGGAAAGATCAACCAACTCCTCCTTTGTAACGTCCCGGTTTTTCTTGATAGATATTAAATAAATGCCGGAGTTTATTGAGAAAATAACAATTGAATTTAAAAGACCTTAATAAATAAATAGTGAATTATTAGAAGTTGTTAGTCATTAATCCAATGTGACAAATAATTAATTAATCAACTTAATGATGATAATACAAACTTAGGCTTTAATGGGCTCAAAACTAAATGAAGGTGGCTGCCAGGTAATGGGCCTGGGCTGAAATTGGTTTTAAGAGAAGAAGGGGGGGAAAGGAGGTGGCGCTGTGGGCCCGGTGAAGAGGAGGTGGCGCGGTGCATGCGTGAGAGAGGGAGAGACGCCGAGTGGCAGGGGTGCTGGACTCAAAGGCCGGTGGAGGGTCTTTAGGGGAAGGAGAGCTGCAAGCTCGGCCCGACCGATTGGCTGTTTTTAATGCCAACTCGCCATTCCGTGGATTGAGTGCAGTGCCTCCACTGCTTCCCCTGTTTAGGGCTTTTGAGGGGTCTTCTAGGTGTTTTCGGCCCGCTGAGCGATCCACCATGCCTTACGTTCAAGAGGAGCAGCAAGCTTCGGCAAGGTATCTACTGAGTTGGCAGATGATGCTTCATATAGTGTTAAGCTGATGAACTTTTGTATTGGAGCTCAGAATGGTTTCATGTGAGCTTCATGTTGTGATGCTGTTATTGTTCTGTTTTGATGCCGGCTGTCCTTGTGTTTAGATGTTGCATTAGATTGTAGCTTGCTTTGTTGTCAATCAGAAATAAGTAATCAAAGGAGAGGTGCTCTGTTGCATATTGGTATGCCCTGCAAGGGTTTGTTGAAATGTCTTGTTTGGGCATGCTTTGCAAATTGAAATGGTTTAGAGAATAATGAGGTCAGTGTTATCAAGGCATTGATTAGTGCTATGTATAGTGTTTTAATGCTTCAGCTTGCAAGATGCAAAGAGGAGAATGGTGTCTGAAATTCATTCATGCTTATCAAGTATTCGATGAAATGCCAAAGGAAAACCATAGGCAGTTTATTGGTTAACTGAATTGGTTAGGGTAATAATGATGCTTAACATTATCCTCGTTAATCAAAATGCTACCTGTCCTTCTTAAGGGGAGATTCATATTGGTTGGTCTTCTTCATGCCTATGACTCGCTGGATGAATTGTCTAGTAGTGTTCTTGAGCTTCCATTTAGCATGTTTTGTAGTTGCTGTAAGCCACTGCCATTCGCGTTGACAATGATGCCTTCTTTTGGTTGTAACCAATTGGTTTTTAAGGGATCAAATAGAAGTTATTATTGTTGGTCTTGTTCATGCCTATAACCTGTTTGATGGAATGTCTATTGGAGCTTTTTAACTTCCAACTAGCATGTCTTAGAGTTAATGTCACTCTTGATGCTGAAGTTGTAGTATTTGTGGGTTGAGTTTGATGCTGTGGCTGTTGTTTATGGCATAGTTGCTCTTAGATAACCATGTGCAGTCCTGCAGATGGCTGTCCCCTTCGTGGGACAGCTGCGCCATGTAGACAACTCCGTTTGGAGCGTGTTATATATCAATGGAAAGGGCTTGAAGTCTACTTTCCAACAAGCCCTAGATGAGAGGAATCCGACTTACGGGTTAGGAGTTGTGACCAGTTCTTTCCAACTGCGCTAATGGTCAGAATTCTGCAATCCTTTGCAATTGGTCATTGTTAGTTAACTTTGCTTATTGCTGTTGATGTGAATTTATCCTCAACTTGTTAACATAATAAATGGACCCGATTCAGTAGTTTAAAGAGGAGGGAATGGTTTAGGTTAAGTGCTTTTATGGAGATTCATTACTGCTCTTCACCTTTGTTTAGTAATAATTATATTGCTAAGTTAAGTTAAGTATACTCAATTTAGTAATCACTTTATAGGCCAAGTTGTGGTGGAGTGTGTGCTAGAATTCATTTTGTAGTGGGCTTTAAGATAATTGGACTTAGGCCCATGGATTATTATAAGTGTGTTATTTTTAGAGTCCATGCTAAAGTATAGTATTGGTGTTTCATTAGAGTGGCAGTGAGATGATTTGCTGAAGAATATGATTAAAGCTCCCATGATACTTGATTTGAGTCTAATGAGTTGTAGTATTTTGATGGTAAATAGTCAATTTTAGATTTGCTTGGCTATAGGCTTCATGCTTGGATGTGGAATGATTTGCTTTAGAGTTGGGCCTTAATCTTTATTGACTTGGGCCCATAAATAGTTAAGATTATGATAGTGTACTAGTAACTAATTGTGACACGGTTGTAATTACTAGGGAAAGGGAAGGTCAAGACGGGATCTTCGGGAGGTCAGAGTCAAACTTGACTTGCTTAGGACTTCAGGTGAGTGGACCTACTGGACATTCTCGTATTTTGATCGAGATTTATCGTGTTTTCAGTATCAGATTCTTCGGATATGGTTTTATTCCGGATTTGAGAATGATTTGATTATTTATAGCTAATGTAGATTCCTGCTTTTGCATATGATTAGATGTAGATCATGAAACAGAGATAAGAAGTGGGCATTCGATTTTTGCATCCTGTTAGACGGTCCTTGCTATGCAGAGTGATAAGATAGTGGGAAGGGTTTTCTTGCTTTCAAGGAATTTCTTTTGCTTTATTGAAAACCTTTTGTTTTCAAATGAATTTATCTTTAAAACCCCTTCCCAACTCTTTGAGTGCTTTCGGTACACGAAAGTGAAGACCTGCATGGGAAACCTCACGGCTTCACATATATGCTTAGGCGGGGATACCTCATGGCATTATCCGGAGATCTTAGCAAGTGATCATGCAGAGGTGAATTCTCTTCGATAGACGCCACATATCTAAACATCTCATTGAGACATAGGCAGCATGTTTGTGATCGATGACTTTTCGGGTTTTCTCGGACATTGCATTAGATAATCTTCCTGAATGGGAAGATAATGCATAGACGTCCATGCTTTACTGTATTTCCACATGTATATGAGTAGAGATTACTTTCCATATACAAGATTATATTTTCAGATGCACGGGTCTTAGTTCACCTGACAGTTGGGGTCACATATCACTGAGCTCTGTAGCTCAGTCCCTCTTTCTTACTCACCTTGTGCAGTGTAGCGCAGTTGGGTAGAAGCTAGACCCTATGAGATGTGAGGATTCTTAGGCTCGCATCCCATATTAGCTTCTATGTTGTGCACTCTGTAGATATGTGTATTTTTATTTTACTTTTGGAGACTAGACGCAGACATATAGTCTGTAGAGTGTTATATCAGATATAACTCTTCTTTTTGGATGAGTTCCAGATTTATTATGATTTATTATCTCTGCCTGTGTTATTCCAGATTTTTGTTTCAGCTTTGATGGTACCTTGGGCCTGCCAGGTACTCACCGAAATGGGCCGGTGTGACACGTGTCCCTATTTGGGATTAGGGTGTTACATCCTTCGTGAGACCCAACAGCTTGGTCTCGAAGGTTGGGGAGCGCATGGCCTCGAATGCCTTGGAGGCAATCACAGTGTCAACCGAGAGCTCTGAGACACCTTCCCAGGATCCCTGAGGGGCAATAGTTCTTGCCTTAGTTGAAGGCTCCCGCTCGGCACCTCGGGAACTACCAGCCCCGTTCCTGGTATCCCGGGGATCCATGATCCCGGCTTTCTCTATCGGCCGGTCCACCTTCGCCAATGTTGGTTGGGGGTCACCGATCTCGGGAATCGGGGGAGTTTTCCGAGGAGCGCTCGCCATCACCCCGTCTTCAATCTCCTAAGCTGCTGCAACCACTGAGTGAGCACGTTGGGGACAGGAGACCAAATCGGATTCTGGCTTCTTAATCTCATCGGGGTGAGTCATCCCTCGAGGAAACAGGGTGAACTTCGCAAGCCTTCTTTTTCGGGCGACTTGATTCCACGGTGTTCCTCTTCTTAAATGGCCCGCCGATCGTCTACTTTGTCTTCTTCTTTGGAGAACTCGGAGGAGTGGCCTCAACTACTGAGACAAGGGAGATCATCAAATCGTTAATATCCATTTCGGGACCTGTAAGCATAAAGAAATGACTAGTGCACCGCCTAACGAAAACCAAAGAGCATAACACAGGATTTCCTATCGAGTGCTGGGAACAGGTGCTGATCTGGAAGGTTCTTCAGGGTGATCAACCGGTCGAGAGGAACCTTAGGGAAACCTCAAAGAACATCCCATTGATTTTTCTCCTTAGTCAACTCCTTAATGTTGGGTATGGTTTTAAGTCTGGGGAGTCCGTATGTCTGAACTCTCCAAGGTCAACTGTAGGAGACAAAGAAAAACTTGTATGAATGGAGGACCAATCGGGACCTAGGAAGGATTTACCACCTCGGGCGGCAAACTAATACCAGCCGGGAGATGGGTGAGACCTCACCGGGAAGAGAAGGTGAAACTACCTAAGGGTCGATTTATAGCCAAAATAATGGAAAATCATGACAAAACCATATAAAACTTGCCACAAATTTGGAGTTAGCTAGGTTGGACATAACCTATAGTAATCCAAGATTTCTCAGAAAATGGACGGTAGGGGAAGCCAGAGACCAAATACTAAGGCATCTAAATAAATCGCGATATCGCCTTCGCGAGGTTTGTTCGCTCTCTCTGTAGGACCAGGAACTCAAGTGAAGGGATGAGATTTAATGTAGAAATGAATGGTGACTCAGTGGATCTCATCGGAGGAGAAGGAACTACCAACAGAGCCTATCGCGGCCTCATCCAGTGCTGTGGGAGGAGGCCCGACTTCGGCCTTCTCTGCCCTAATAGTTAAGGAAGAACGGGTCATTACCTTAAGAAAAAAGGACGAAGAACTGTGAGAGAACATGAAGTAGTGAACTCTCAAAAATCTCAGAGCAAACAGGTAAAGGCGATGAAGAAAGCCTTAGCGCATGACAACACTTAAAACCCCAGCGATTCATCTTAATGGATAGGATTCACCGGTGGAGTTTGATTCAACGGCCGAGATTCACCCCCAAAATGACACCCGAAGAGAACGATATGTGGCCCATTGGGATTACCCGGATCATTACCTAAACCACTGCACCCTTTGCGTGCTCAGATGAAGCGTTTTGGGAAGTAGGAAGACATGTCTGCTAATAAATGTTGTACAGTGCTTAAAGCGGACACACGCTAGCTTTATCCCATTTCGACTATAGCATCTTGTCATTTTCTGGTGGCTCTTTCCCTTCCCCATAACACCATTGTTCGGCTAGGCATTCCCAAGGTCATTGATTGTCGGTACAAGCTTCGGTTTGATCATCTCAATCCACTCCCGAGAATGCACCCAACTCATATCCCCGAGATCTTCCCACCAGCTCAGACCTTGGGTATCCCGACGAAGCGCATCCACCCAAGGCCCAAGATCGTGAAGACCTCAGGAATTTCGAGGGGAGGGGGCTAGTGAGACACCTAAATCTCTCCTCACACGTGTTGGCAGGCCCACGCTCTCTATAAAGTCAATAGTACGAATCCCCAGAAGCTGTCATACCGCCCCATGGTTGGGTAAGGTCGTCATTACCTCAAAGACCAAAGACTTGTCCACACATCCACTATCATGATGACTGACATGACGACCAAAAGTAATGTGACGAGGACCGGATCTCAAGGTGCTCCAATAGTACAAAGGGAGAAGGACCTCGACAAAGGAGGGTAAGTTTACTCTTAACGACAGATTATATCCACTTTTCCTCCTCTCTTTGTCTCCGGTGATCTCCCAGTTGACTCGACCGTTGGAGCGGGATTTGGGTATCTAGGCCCTCCCCCCTCTCACAATCGTGTTCGTGTCTCATTTTCAGGTGGATTATCTGAGAAGATACCTTCAATATATTCTTCAATCGTAGAAGACATCATCAGTTGGCCTTGACCGGAGTCAACTCCAAGCACAACTATTTTTTCAAGTAACAATATATAATGTTTTTAAAAGTTGCTTATAGGGGAATAAAAGTAGGAAAGATAGGATATTTTAATTAAATATGTAAATCATTATCTTCAAAAATTCTATAATATAGCTTAACATAAATTAATTAATTTAATAATTAGTAATGGATGAGGCGTTACACTAGAGTGGATAGCGATCCACTAGATGTAGTCATTAGGCCAATTTGATTGGATGTGGCTAACCAATAATTTTGGATGGCCACATTCACATCCAAGGATGGATAAGCCAACCAAACACATAAAGTAAAAAGTGTTGGATAGGCACTTCCCCATCCCTGGATATAACTCCCCATCCAACTAACCAAATACGATTTAAGTGAACTAGGTCAGCTACCTGGGCCTATGGTAGAAGAATAAAGTTATGAGCTAAACTAGCTAGCTTAGTGTGACAACATCACTTTGTGGTTATGTATAAAAATAGCATAACTAGGTCATATATAGAAAAATTGGATTCATGATGGCTTTTGTGCATATGAAACAAATCTGAGAGTACAATGCCAGTCAAGAAAACTAGATAGAAGTTGAAGGATCTCAAATTGAGCATATCATAACATCGCAAACTTCAATTGGTAAAACATATACAATTATATCAATCATAGCAAATCTCACATGAACCCAATATTAATAGCACTAGTCGTGCCATGATATATATATATATATATATATATATATATATATATATATATATATATATATATACAACTATGTGGCCGGCAATAACATGTGCAAGTACGATCGCCCCATTTTAACCCACTTGTACAGTGTTTTAAGAAAATCCAACCTTATGGATGGAAAGAACATTGAAAAATAAGCTAGCATATTAATTTTCATACAATTTGGGAACTTGTAGGGTCTTCATCTTAAAGGGTGATATTCTAAACTGGTAAGATTTCTATAAATTCTCACCCGTTAAGATGAAGATCGTAAAAGTTCCCAAATTGTATGAAAATTGACATGCTAGCTTATTTTTTAATGTTCTTTCCATCCATGCGGTTGGATTTAGAAAAATACTCTCCAAGTGCCTCAAAATGAGGTGACCTTAAATAAATAGTAATCCAGCCAGCTTTATACTAACATTTCCATATATATATATATATATATGATAATCTGATAAACCAGTTAATAAGGTGAATACTATTAAACTAATAATATGATAAACCGACTAATAAGCTGAATGCTAATAAAATGCTAATTTGATAATCTGATAATTTGACATACCTTAGTATATCTTCATGGGGTGCATAGCTTTGCATATCTTCATAAGTTGCATAGCTGAATAAGGTGCATACCTTCAAGATTGATAAGACAAATATGCTGAGTTGGCTCTACTATGAACAAATACTAGTTCATACTGAAAATACTGTTAACTAAATCCATAGATATAAACATATATAAATCATGTATACAATCAAACCAAAAGGTTGGGGCTCATATGCTATTAACTTACCTAATAGTCTCCCTGGTTCTTAAACCTAGCTAGACCCTCCTGATTGGTCCTCTATCTACTTGTTGTGTCCTAAACAAGCATTTAAGATTCATTAAGTATTTCTCATCATTTTAAAATACCACCCCACTCCCCAATGATCTATTTATGGGTACATGTATGTTCATAGCTCTATTGGTGTGTAACCATTCTATTCGGCCTCTATATCCTTATTCATTGCCTTTATTTCAGTATTTGATATGTCTACAATGCTAGGATATTATTCTTGAAAGGATATAGTTGATGAAAGGACATTACTACAAGATTAGGTGCAACAACACCATGCTACAGTATGCTACAATACCATGTAACGATACTCTTTACTACATAACTACTACAATCCTATACATGAGTCTCCAGATAGAGAGTTGGGGGCAGGCTTAAAACCTGGAGGAACCCCCAATTCTCTCTACATGGATTGTAAAACCTCTCAATTTTCAATTAAACTCTTCATACATTCATTTAGCATCAAACTTGGCAATAAAAACTCATTAAAAGCTCACAATCATCCATACAAACCTCTCTATCAATCTCATCCCATAAATACAATCATATAAGGGTATTCATGCTTCAATGTAATCTAGCTTCCTCTTTAGCTTTCCATCAAGTTAATACACCCTCAAAAGATGTCTAATTCCCATATTTACATTATTTATTCATCAATGAATAAATAGAGGTCTTCCAACCTATAATTCATCATCAAATTGGGGCCATAGGGCTCATTCAAGCATTCCAACCTATAATCCCATGAAAATCCATGTGAAAGAGTTCAATTGATGATTATCTCGCTCCCAAGGCTTCTTTTCAACCTCCTCAAGCTTGAATGCCAAGCTTTCACTGATTTCTTACCCTATGGCTTAAGCAACAACAATAATAAGAGCGCTTGAAGAGATTAGAGTGAGTATTGAGGCTAAAAGGAGGAAATTGCAAAGGATTGAGGAGGTTTTGGCTTACCTAAACCTCGAGATTTCTCCTTAGGCTCATAGCAGAAGAAGAAAAAGAGTTTGAAAGGGCTATGATGATGCCAGGCAGGGTAGTGATTAACCCGGGGGCTCGTCGAAACAAAGGGGATCGCAAGGAAGACGACAAAGAACCAGTGGGAACCAGAGAATAACTCTGAAATTCACTAAAATTTCAATCAAACAATACTCCAAAAACCAAAGCTAGTCCATAAGCCGGACTAAATAGCTTGAAACCCTAGAATCCAACTATTCTGGGAATTTCCCCAAAAAGGCAAAAATCCAAAAATTATTCAATATGAAAACTCTAAATAAGATAACTAATCAACTACAAATCTGGACCAAATCATATTAAAACCACTACTTAATTTGACAAACAATTTATTATTAATATTAGCTAAAAATATCTAAACGGTGATCTGGCGGGAAAATAGTGGGATTTAAATTTGAAGACGACATCCACCGAGCCTATCTTGGTGACTATAGTGTGCGCACCAAAAAGATCTTTCCAGATTGGGGTCCTACGCACGATTTCGACACCCGTAGCAAAAGTTATGACTAAATGACCGAAATACATCATCTGGCTCAAATCTTCCTGCATTAGTCAACCCGGGTTGGAAAAAACTCGCCCTCGAGTTCACAATAGTGTTTTTAGAATCCATGAAACAAGGATTCACCAAATCCAATCTTCCAATCCTTAAACTTATTATACTCGCAAACAAGAAACGACCAAGAGTTAGTATAACCCAAACAAAATTATCAACATTAAAAAGTACATACTCAAATCCATGCCGCGTTTCCTTGTAGAGATTTATGCTAGATAAACAATCGTCTGTTTTCTCCTTCCACTTGGCCCAACCATAAGTAGTATACCACTGAGATATACCACCGCCAGACTTAGCAGCTGCCTTGGACCTCCTGCTCTTAGATTTATCACGTGGAACTATACTGTCATTTTCAACATCGGTCTTCTCAGAAACTTTGGTAGTTTATCCTCAGTTGATGGAAATACTGGTGAATTTGCATTTTTTTTTTTATCTCTCTAGCGAGCTTGTCAGCTGATGCTTTTATGGGCATCCCAGTGCAATGGAATGCAAAAAGTTGGAGGACCTTGCTAGCCCCATCATCATTATAGATGGGCTTGCCAATCTCCTTCTCGGGCTCTCCAATTTTGTCCTCGTAGTCATCATAGATGGGAGAGATCTCCTCATCGTAATCGTCGTAGATAGGTGAGATCTCCTCCTTTTCATCATCGACGAAGATGGGTGAGATCTCCTCCTCATTATCATCATCGTAGATGGGTGAGATCTCATTCTCCTCATCATCGCCATAGATGGGTTAGCCAAACCTCTGATTGCTATGATCATAGTGTTGGACTTCCTTAGCCGGAACCTGCCCACGACAACCATGATCAAAATCGATCACCGCCAAACACTTTGATAACTTCATGATTTGACTCTGCAAATCCTTAATCATCAAGCATCGGGTTAACTCCGCATTTTGCCTTTGTTGATCCTCGATCATCACGTCCGGCACATCACAGTCATAATACTAGACTTCCTTAGTCGAAACCTATCCACCACATTGACCACGGCCACCACGACCTCCAGCTATTAATGTTGATGCCACATGAAAAAGATGAGCTCTCTTTGATACCAATTGACGCTAGGCGGGGTAATGATTAACCCAGGGACTCGCCGGAACAAAGGGGACTGCAAGGAAAAGATAAAGAACCAGGGGAAACCAGAGAATAACTCCTAAATTCACTAAAATTTTATTCAAAAAATACTCCAAAAACCAAAGTTAGTCCACAAGCCAGACTAAATAGCTTGAAACCCTAGAATCCAACTATTTTGGAAATTTCGCCAAAAAGGCAAAAATACAAAAAATATTCAAAATGAAAAATCTAAATAAGATAACTAATCAACCACAAATCTGGACCAAATTATATTCAAATGACTTCTTAATTTGACAAACGATTTATTACTAAAATTAGCTAAAAATATCTAAACGGTGATTTGGCGGAAAAATAGTAGGATTTGAATTTGAAGACAACATCCACCGAGCCTATCTTTGTAACTTTGGTGTACGCACCAAAAAGAGCTTTCCAGATTGGGGTGATATGCGCGATTCCGACACCCGTAACCAAAGTTATGACCAAATGATTGAAATACATCATCTGGCTCAAATCTTCCTGCATAAAATGAGAAGGTTCATGAAGCTTTCTTATAAGGCTAAAGCTTGATGACTTTAGTAAGCTTATAGGGCCTATACGAGTCCTAAGGGCCTTGAAGGGCTCATAAGTGTTTGTTAAGGCTTTGAAGAGCCTTTGATGGTCTAGAACCCTTAGTAGCTCTTTAATGGTCATACGGACTCATCTAGGGCTTTAAGGGCATATGGGCTATTTAAGCCTATAGAGCATGCGAAAGATTTATTAAGGGCTCATGAAGGGTTATTAAGGCCCTATATGGGCTTAGAACTTAAAAGGGTCTTAACATAATTTAGGGGCTTCTAAAGGGGCTTAATTGAGTTATTGAGCCTTGTTATCTCTTTAAAGAGTTTTAAGCCTATAACAAGCTTTCGACTAAAACTCATTTTGTCAACCTTAGTTATCTTTAAATAAATTAACACCTTAAATTTAAAATTTAATACTATTTTATCTCTTTAAGTAGATATTAACATTCATTTCCCTTATAATAAACCTTTTTATATTCATCCTTCCATTCGATCTTTAGCATTATCTTGCTTTTTACTAGTTATGGAATTTACCTGGTGGTTTCTAAAAGGGTTAAAGCCATTTTTGGTCTCTGAAAATAGGGCCAATGTTCATTTCCAACCCAAAAATTTAAAATTTGTTCTATACGGTCCACATCAGCATATACTGACACTTATCACTCCACATCAACAAAATAACGACCTAAACATAATAATAAAAAGATTTTATGCATTTCATTGGTATTCCACATGACCGCCACGTCAGCAATAGGGACCAAAAATGTCAAAATAAGGAATATATAGGGACCCAAAATGTCAAAATATGCAATACTTAGGGACCATATTGAACAAATTTTGAATTTTGGGATGGAAATGAATATTGGTCCCGTTTTCAGGGACCAAAAATGGCTTTAACCCTTTCTAAAATTTGGGATGTTACACAAAAGAATGACTTTGTTCAAATTAGGATAGTAAGGATGGACACATGTGTGCCCATAACCAAAATTCTTTGTTAAGAAAGTTTTAACAAATTGAAAGCTGAGAGGCATAGTATATGAAAATTATCTAAAAATATGTTGGTTCTAATAGAAATAGTAGGATATTCAATTGATGTTCATTGTTGAATTAAATTAAGGTAAGGGAATTGAGATAAACGTGATATGGATAAACCCTACTATAGTTATGACAACTTGGTCCTCAATCCTAAGGGATATAACATACCTAAATTCAAGCAATTAAATGTTATTAGTAAAATTGACCAACACTTAGTGCACTTTGTAACTATTTGTGGGGACACAAGTGCAAAGGGGATTATGAAAACATATTTCACAATTCCTTGACCTTTATAAACATAGGAAGGGGCCCAAGACCGAACAAACTATTTGTGAGGCTATTAAAACTAACTTGATAAGTTGTCTTTCTGCTTCCCACACCTTCCTTATCCTTGGGATTCTTTTTTTTTTTTGAATAAGTGGATAAACCACATCTATTTATAATTTAGATAACTCGGGTACAATACATAGCTAAAACAGAGGAAAAAGAAATACATCGCATGCTAGCTTGGGTCCCTGTTCAAGGTACAATCTTCCCCTTCCTCCTTGATTACATCGTTCCAATTCATGCCCTGCCCAGGGATGGAGGTGGGTTATCCTCAAATGCATCATCATCTCCATCATCCCTTCCTGGTATTTCCAAAGTGAACTCGAGGCTCCGCTTCACTAGGTTTCCTGCCTCCAGGTTGAGCCGCTTGGCCATTGGAGCTCCATTCAACCACGAGATTATGAGAAAAGAAATATCATAGATAGTTCTTGAGAAAACGCGTTGTTTGTCTTGAAAACACCGCCTATTTTATTCTCTCCACATGCTCCAGGTGATTGCCAATACTGCAAGGTCACATCCGTCTCTTAGGGTATAGTCCATCCCGTATCCCAGGCTTCCCAGTGGGCTTGTCTATTTGATCCACTTTCTTGTAATCCAAACAGGTTCCCGAAGTGGGTCCAGATTAAAGTTGTGTAGGGACAAGAGATAAGTAAATGGGCAGTTGATTCATTCACCGTATCACACAGATAGCATCTTGTGCGCTCCCCTCTCCAGTTCCTTTTATGGAGGTTTTCCAAGGTTAGGATGCGGTCCTCCTTTACCAACCATGCAAATAGTTTTACTTTCAAAGGATATGGATGTTTCTAGAACCTCTTTCTTAGGTCACTTCGTAGCCCCCCATCAATCCTAAATAGGTACAGAGACCTCACTGTGAAGATTTTGTTTGTAGTAAGCCTCCACTCCCTTGTGTCTGGCCAATGATGCTTTGGGTTATGGTATAATATTGCTTGTTTTATTGGTTCCAGGCCCTCTTACTCATTATCGGTCATTGGACCCTGCTTAAGTATCGACTTTCCTCGTTGTAGCCTGGTCCTTGCCTCCTGAATGGTGAGATGGTTTTTGATAGATAAACCGTGCAGGCCGGGGAATACATCACTCATAGAGAGACCCTCACATCATTTGTCCATCAATAGATTTGTGACTTTACCCGATCAAGGTTTAACCCATATGTTTGTCCTTGTTGGTGGCGCTTCCTGGTATAGTCCCTTCCAAAAGGGTGAGGCCCGTCTCTGAGGGGAGGGGGGGTGCGGTAATCAATACACCCTCTTCTGGAGTAGGCTTCTTGAAAAAATTTTTGGCAAATTACCGCGTTGCGGTTGAGAATCCTTCACTACCACTTCCCTAGCAGGGCTTCTTTAAAGGTTCTGAGATTTAGGATACCCCAGCCGTCATTCTCCTTTGGTCTACAAAGTCTGTCCTAGTTTACCAGGTGGTAACATCATGTTTCTTTATCCATCCCCCTATAGAGGAAGTCCTTCCTGATTTAGTCGATCTTATGGATGACCCATCCAATGGATCGGTATAATGGAGATTACCGAATTTAATAGAGTCAGGCGTCTACCAAGTGATAGCAATTTCCCTTTCCATGATCCCAACCTCCCTCTTATTTTTTCAATCAAAATCTGCAAGTCCTCCTTTCTTGGCTTCCCTCCAGACAGTGGAACTCTTAGGTATTTTATCGCGAGGTTGGCTATTGTACAGTTCAATATTTTTGCAAGGTCTTGAATATGTTGTTTAGTGGCCTTTTTTGGGATGATAATACTTTTGTAGTAGTTGATTCTCAATCCAGAAAGCCCATCGAACAAATAGAAAATAAGTTTTAGAAGGCGGACCTCGACTGTTCCTCCAATACAAAAAACCCGGATATCATCCATGCATTATAGAGTTGTAACTGTGGTTTCCCTATTATTGCCCAAAGGAATTTCCCGGTATATGTTGGCCCTAACTGCTTCTGAGAACATTGTGGAGAGGACGTCCATGGCTAACACGAAAGGTAGTGGAGATAGCGGATCACCCTGCATAAGCCCTCTTTTGCTTCTTATATACCCCAATGGGCCCCCCTTTATAAGGAATTGTGCTTTGGAGAAGGTGAGTATTGATCGTATCCAAAGTACCCATTTCGGTCTGAACCCTCTGGCATGAAGGATTTCTAGAAGGTACTCTTAGTCCACAGTATTGAAAGCTTTTGCCAAGTCGATCTTCATGAGGACTCCGCTGACATCTCCCATCTTCATCTTGTGAATTATCTCCTCAGCAACAACAATGTTATCATGTATCATACGGCCTTGTTTGAAAGTAGTTTGAGAGTCGTCTACTATCTCTCCTAGAACCACTCGTAGTCTATTTGCTAATAGTTTGGAGATGATTTTGATTGAGAAATTAATCATACTGATTGGTCTGTAGTCATTAATGGCTTTCGGGGAGTCATTCTTCGGGATTAGGAGGATGTGTGCCCAGTTGAGGCGTTCAAGTTTGCTGTGCCCTGAAAGAAATGGTCGAAGAGCTTTAGCACATCTTCCCTAATGATGTTCCACCCTTGTTGATAGAAAGTCATAGGGAAGCCATCAGGCCCAGATGCTTTATCCGCCCCAAGCTCTTTGACCGCCCTTTTGATTTCTTCCACCCCAAACGGTTGTTCTAGGTATTCTAGGTTCACTCACCGTTTGTGTATGAACAGATGATCCTAGGAGATTTTGTACCTCATGTCCCGTTAGATACCAAACAAATCAGTAAAGTGATTGGTGATCGCCTTAGTGATTAATGTAGGATCCGTGATGCACTTACCTTCATGTTGGATATGAGAAATCTTGTTCGCATTTCGCTATTGGCTTGCGATAGTGCGGAAGAATATTGTGTTCTGATCCCCTTATTGTAGCCAGTTAATCCGGGATCGCTGTCTCCAATATGCTTCTTCTTCCGAGATCATCCTCTCCAGGTCTCCCCTGAGAGTCATTTCGTGCCTTGTTTCCTCATTCGAGATACCAATTGATTCTTTGGTGATATCCAGTGTCTTGATGGCATTGAGGATTTCTTTCTTGCTAGCATTTTTCTTACTGGCTCCTTCTCCACCAACTCAGCTTTCCTTTAGTGAATTTTAATTTCTTGGCCAAAATATATGCCCCATCTCCCCTTAGTGTGTCCTTGCTAGTTTGTTCGGATCATTTCCCAAAAACCCTCTTCCTTAGTCCATTCCCTATTGAAACGGAAGGGAACTAGTTGGGGGGTATGGACACCATAATCTAAGAATATAGGGACATTATCAGATCACCCTCTCGGAAGGGTGGTTTGCCATATTCGTGGGAACTCTAGGATCCATTCTGTGTAGAGGAAATTCCGTCTAATCTTGTAAATGATGTGTATCCCTCCTGTTAGTCCATATGTACCTTCGCCCTAGGAGAGGGGGGTCAACTAGGAGAAGATCTTATATCAACCTCTCGAAACCCTTGTGAGGATGAGGTGGATTCCTCTTATCATCGGGTAGTGTTGAAATCTCCGCTGAGTATCCATGGCCCCTCCCATCGCCCTTTGATCTCCCTAAGATCATTCCAACATAATTCTTTTGTGGCTGGGTTGTAGGGTGCATAGACCACGGTGAACATTCGTGAAGTGTCTTGATTTTCCTTGTCGATCAAGATGACTGTTAGTGCAACTAGTCCCTAAACACTCTTTGAAGATTGAATTTGGCATTGTTCCACCCGATGCAGCATCCTCCCCTTTTTCTTCCACTGGCAAATATTCTCATTTTTTATACATGGTGCCCCATGATAGATCTCCATATGCTATAATTTATATTTTCCAACTTAGTTTCTTGCAAACAAAATATGGCTGCCTTGTGTGGGAATAAGAGGTCCCGAACAAGGTATCACTTCTTCCTTTTACCCAATCCTCTAACATTCCAAGAGATTAATTTCATCAGATAACTTATGTATGCCCAATTATTGAGTGTGGGAAAGAGGAGGAATCCTAGTTTGTTTTCCTCCACTCCCTTACCCTTTTCCGCACCGCGTTGCGCATGTGCAAGACATATGCGGTTTTGTTCTCCTCTGAGGTGCCCAGATCTATCCCTACCTTCCTTGCAAGCCCTAGTAGGTCCCTATCTTGTCATTCATAGAGAGTTAGAGGAATATGAGTGAGATTAGGAATGATACCTTTGGTAGGTAGTTTCTCCCGTTCATATGGCTTCCTTCTAGAAGTTTTGGGTTGGGCAATAAAGCCTTCTTTCTCCAGTCTTTCCGCCAATGGCTTTCGAGGTCTTCCACTTCTTCTTATTGCTGGAGATTCTTCTTGTTGTTGCTGTTGATTTGGGTTTCATCTCTTCTCCTATCCTCTTTCCTCTTGTACTTCTTGTCCTTCTAGGCCCTTACCAATCGATATATCTTCCCATGTTGATTGAGCTTTATAATTCCAAGTCCCCTGTATAAACTTCCAAGAATAATTGGTCAGGTCCAACTCTGGTTCTGGGTCTGGGATGCAAATTCCTTATCCTTTGGCGCTCCCTGGAGTGAGGATGGGTGTAATTTGGGGGGCCTGGATAATTGGGCTCTCCGTCACAATGGGTTGATGATCTACTTCAAGAACTCCATGACTTCCAAGGTTTATGGGATCATTTGTGGATACTAATTCACGCCTAAGTAGTTCATTAGGAAACATTATTGGGGAGATATCCTCTAAGTCCTCACCAGTGGATATTTCTTCTTGGCCATCATATCCCAACTGGACCTTCCACATTTGTTTAAAGGGGTAAAGCCATTTTTGGTCCCTGAAAACTGGACCAATGTTCATTTTCATCCCAAAATTCAAAATTTGCTCAATATGGTCCCTATGTATTGCATATTTTGACATTTTGGGTCCCTATATATTCTGTATTTTGGCATTTTTGGTCCCTATTGCTGACATGGCGGTCATGTGGAATACCAATGAAATGCATATAATTTTTTTATTATTATGTTTAGGTCGTTATTTTGCTGATGTGGAGTGATAAGTGGCAGTATATACTGATGTGGATCGTATTGAACAAATTTTAAATTTTTGGGACGGAAATGAACATTGGCCCTGTTTTCAGGGACCAAAAATGGCTTTAACCCTTGTTTAAATTCATTTTCAATTCTTTCATCATAGTAATTATCAATGTCTTCATCTTCCTCAATATCATTTTTCTCAAGGAGTAAAGCTGAATTGGATTATTTCTATTCTCAATGAATTTCTCACTCATTTCTACATTGGATGATGATTTAGCATTTTCAGTGATGTTTTCTTTTCCTTTAAGCTTTTTCATTTGGTTCTCATCCAATTTTGACAAGTGTCCCTGTTCTTTAGCAACTTATGAATGTTGGTCCATGCGTTTTCCCTGGTTCATGGAGTTGGATTTTTGGGGCTTCGAAATGTGGCAATCCCTACGTGGTTTCCCATCCGTTGATCACCTAGCATCCTGGCTGTCCACCTGGTTGGATTTTTAACAGAAGATCTTCTGAGAAGTCCAATCGTTCAGCCTCCTACTTTCCTAGAGCTTCCGCCGTACGGTTCGTGTGGCTTCCCTGTTGGTGGCGTACACTCCATACCCACCGTACACCTCGGGCCTTACGCTCTCTTGTTATGTCATGGTGTTTCTCCAGCAGTCCAGCCGGTGGTTTCTTCTTCTCGAGCGGTACATCGCCTTTATCATGGCCCCTTTCATCGTCCTCCACCGTCTTCCCCATTTCAGTATCCCATGGTGCCATGGTTGTTGCCCTAGTTCCAGTTCTACTCTGGTGGCATATTGCTTCCTCATTATGTTGCTGAAGATCGTTAACGGGAAATGCCCAACAAAAAGTCGATCCCTGCAATTCAAGCGGACTAAGTCTCCGATCGTCTTGAGGATCCGAGTCGCCGTGTCAACCTGCTTGCAGTACATGGGCAGCCCCTTTCCGGTGATCCACTGGACTTCCCCTTTCGCGCTCCCAATAGCCTCAGTGTCCGTTGACCACAGTTCGCACCGGATGATGAAGGTCGGGAAGACGATCTCTCCTCTGCTCTCCAGGTCCCTAGCAATCGCCTCTGAGAGGTAGTGTTGAAGCACACTCTCATCGTCATATGGAGTCGTGTCCCACTGTTGGCTGGGTGCAAAGACTGCGGCCACCTCCACTGCGATCTTCCAGTGATCCACCTGCCAGCCGTGACTTTCACCACCGACACGACGGAATAGCTTCTTAGTGCTTCCCTCTCCTTCACCATGCACGAATCCAGAGTGAGGGAGATGTATTGGGCCTCCTTTGCTTGTTAGACCGGTCTTCGATTTGGTTGAGTCATCCCTCCTTCCCGTTCCCTGGTCTTGGAGATAGCGGTGGCAGCCATTTCTTCTCCTCCCGGGCGCTTTCCCTTCTTGTTCTTTAGAGGATTTCTTCCATGGAGGTGGATGATCCCCAGCTCCACCCAGGGAACCTTGCATTTTGCCTCCCGGTGGCCCGGCCACTCACACCGGCGGCACACCTCCTCCCTTCGATACTCAATCATAAGATGCCTTGGTTGTCTACATCTCCCACAAACCTTAATCACCCCACTTGAGGTTTGCTTCTTTGGTGGTGAGTGAATGTGACGAGCAAAGGTGTTTTTGCTTTAGCTCGGTAGTGGGGCTTCTCTTCCAAGGCCCCTCCCGCCTTTGCTGTCTTCCCCTGTCTCCACTATAGCACCTCCGGTAGCCACCTCCCTGCGATGCACTTCTATCCGAGTGGCCGTCGATTTCCCGGTGATCACCTTCGCATAGGTGCGTCCCCCTCGTCGTGAGTCTCCGCCTCAGCTTGGTGCTGATTCTTTCACAGCCCTCCTTGGTAGTACCTTGCTTCCATGTGCCGGAGCCTTGCTCCTCTTTGTCTGCCGTCTTTGTTCCTCCGCCGCTGTGGCTGGGTCCACAACCCGCTTCCATACCCTTGCCATTTGGTTTTGACCTTCGTTTCTTGGTAAAATGAGTGTTTCCGTCTAGCTCCGCCATTGCCCGCCATTCACCGAGAATCGTACCCGTGGTAAAATGTTTCAGCACACTTTCAATCCATGCAAGTCTCCTTGGGATTCTTATTATGTGGGACAATTCATGGCCATTGTTTAGCATGTTCTAGTGAAGTTAAGTTTTTTTTTTTTTTGACAGAGTAGAGCTTGTAAAGCTGGTAAAAAAAACAAAAAGAAGAGACAATAGATCAGATAGTCTTAATCAAAATGCAGTCCGGCTGCCGTAAGCTTCTCTTCCAGCCATCTTGGTTTGTCGTTTCCTCGATGGTATAGTGATAATCCTGGGTTGATTCGGCCATGCTTCGCTAGCAAATCCGCTAAAAAGTTCATATCTCTTGGACAAAATTTGAGCTCCATTTCTGAATGATCTTGCAGCATTTGCCTGATGGAGTATAAATCATTCTGCATTCCTTCACAACTAACATTCAAGTCATTCTTTATCAGATGTATGGCATGTAAGCAGTCATTGTAAATTGTATTATTGCTCCATTCCCCAGCTCTGAAGTACTCCATTGTCTTCTTAATTGCTTGAACTTCAGCCTGTGTACTTGATTCTGCAAAGCTAATAGCACTTCCAGCAAGAATTACTGTCTCTTGGCCTTTAATTATGATGAATCCTATACCACAAGGAGATTGGTTGTCAGTCCAAGAAGCATCACATATGGATGTAATGGATTGGTAAAATACAGAGGTTTGGAAATACTCCCTGAAAGTTCCTTTTGTCTTCCAGTAGTGGTCTTGGGCACAGCTTAGGGCATGTTTGAAAATTTGAGAAGGTTGTAGTTTCCTATTACTAAAAACAATATCACATCTTGCCCTCCAAATTGCCCATGCACAAGTGGCCATTAAGGATTGGACAAACCATTTGTTCATGTTTGCACTTCCATTAACATTACAAAGCCAATCACCATATAGGAAACTCTCAGTTCCGTAGCCATCCCACCCTGTATACTCAGAAATAGATTGCCAGCAGAATTTGGCAATCCTGCAGTCTATCATCAGATGTTTAAGGGATTCATTTGCTAATCCACAGAATGGACAAGCATTTTGTGGTCCAAATCCCAGAGAAAACATATACTCATACGTTGGAATTTTGCCATGTAAGAGCCTCCATATGAAGACTCTTACCCTTGGTGCTGTTGGCAAGCTCCAAAGTTTTTGCCAACCTTGCCATTTCTCAGTACCTACATGTACTTGTTTGTTCATAAAACTATATACCTCCCTTGTAATGCATGCAGTGGATCCTGAAGGAGACCAGACCCACTTTTTACCCAGATCACTCTTGTATCTTACCTTAGCTATGGTGTTCCAGTCAATTGTGTTTCCAAAACAATCAATTGTGTCTGTGTAGTTGAGCCTTTCACCACTCAATATGTCAGTTATGGCTATTGTCTCAAATGGAATATGCATATTCATAGTTGTAGGTTTTAAAGCAATGGGAATGTCAAATAACCAAGGTTCATTCAGAAAACTTGTAATATTAGGATTGCAATCCCTAATCCACAGATTTCCTCTCATATTATGCATGGTACTGCAGAGTTTCCTGAAGAACCAGGAAGAGGACTTTTGTTTTGCTAGATGCCAAGGATTTATGGTGCCATACTTAAATTGAGTAATTTTGACCCAATATTTGTTTTCATTGTTAAGTAAGCAAAATATGTTCTTGGTCATGAAGGCTGTTTTGGCTAGTCTTAAATTTCTAACCCCTAGCCCTCCCTCAGATTTATCTAGAGTGGTAGTTGACCAACTCATAGGTTGGAAGGAGCCTCCAGCTGTACCACTACTCCATAGAAATTTTCTGGACATCTTGGATAATTGATCAAGTACTGTGTCAGGCACAGGGTAATAAGACAGAATACACTGGGATGGACATCATTGAGGAATTTACCAAAACAGCTCGACCAGCTAAGGAGATTGATGTAGCACACCAGGATTTCAGGTTATTATTGGTTCTATTAAGCAAGGAGTTCCACTGGCCTGCAGGTAGTCTTTTAGGGGAGATCCATGCACCAAGGTATTTAAATGGGAAAGACCCCATTTTCATGCCCAGGATTTTAACCACTGAATTTCTAACTCTAAGATTGAACCAAGAGGGAAAATGTACAGTTGACTTACTCAAACTGACCTTTTGACCAGTCATTTGACTGTAGACATCCAGGCATGTCTTGCAGTTTCTTGCAACTCTTCTATTTGCTTTGGTAATAATTAATGCATCATCTGCAAATAGAAGATGGTTGAAATTGCAATTCAACCTGTTGTCAAATCCAGGGATCAAGTCCAGGTTCATAGCATAATTCAGCATGGCTGACAAATTTTGAGAGACTAGTATGAACAAGTAAGGGGAGAGGGGATCACCTTGTCTGATACCTCGAGTACTATTGTACCAATCAGTGGGTTGACCATTAATTAAAAAGGAAAATGAGGGAGATGTTATACAAGCCTTGATCCAAAATGTCCAGATTTCAGGGAATTTCATCACATGGAGAGTGGCAAGGATGGCATTCCATTCCAGGGCATCATATGCCTTTTCAATGTCTAATTTTAATATCATCCTAGGGAGGGCTTTAAAATCATGTTCTACGGAATGTGCAATTTCTTGAGTAGCAAGTATGTTATCAAATGTGGATCCCAGCTATGAAGCCAGCCTGTTCCGGACCTATAAGCTTGCTAATGACTTGCTTCAGCCGATTGGCTAGAAGTTTGGACAGTATTTTATAGGCCACATTGCATAATGATATAGGTCTAAAGTCCTGGACTTTATTTGGGGAATCTATTTTGGGTATGAGTGCAATATATGTCTTCCCCCAAGATTTAGGGATGTGAGCAGTTTGAAAAAACTGGTCTATGGCAAGAAAGAGGGGTTCCTTGACAATGTCCCAGTAGAACAAATAGAACTCCACATTGAGGCCATCAGGACCAGGACTTTTGCCCTTTGGCATGCTCTTCACAGTCTGGTATATTTCAGTCCTGGTTACAGGTTTAACCAAGTTAACTCTATCTTCCTCTTGCAGAGAAGGTAAATCAGGAGGTAGCTTAAGGATGAGCTCTTCCACACTAAAGTTACAGTTTGTAGTCCAAAGGTTAGTATAATAAGCAGAGAATGCATGTCCAATAGCTACTTGATCATTTAAAACATGCCCTTGATTAGACATCAATGCTGATATTTTGTTTTTATGCCCTCTAACTTTAGCATGGTTATGAAAGAAGCTTGAATTATAATCTCCCTGTTTGATCCACATCATTTTAGCTCTTTGAGCCCATCTCAAGGAGTTTTGCCTAAGTAAAGCACTATGTTTATTATATAATCCTCTAAGAGCCACACTCGTAAGATCAGAATATCTTAAGTTTGCTTCTAAGGATTCAAGATGGAGAATTTCATCTTCAACTTGGGCAATGTTCTCTTCTAATGGTGTCAGCTTCTTAGATTTCCATTTGCAAAGAAAGGACCTGGTTCTAGTAACAAGATGATTAAATGCATGCATATGACTTGCCCTTGTTCTACAACTCCAAGCTTTACTCACATAAGAATGACATGTATCATATTCTAACCAATAATTATCAAACCTAAACACCCTCTGTCTTTGGTGAGAATAAAATTTGGCAGTCAATAGTAATGGAGAGTGATCAGAGGCTGTCCTAGGAAGATGCTTAACAAAGTAGCTCTCAAACTTGGTTAGCCAATCATTGTTGGCCAGGACTCGATCAAGTCTTGCCCATCTTCTAGCAAATCCAAGTTGATTGTTACACCAAGTATAAGGAGAACCAATAAATCCCAAATCAAAGAGATGATTTTTAGAAATAAATTCATTGAAAAGTCTTGATTTCAAGGAATAGTGGTCAAAACAGCCTCCTCTATGTTCTTTAGTAGTCAAAATTGCATTAAAGTCTCCAGCTAAAATCCAGGGCAATTGGAAAGAAGAAAAGGTTCTCAATTCCATCCAGAGACTTTTTTGATATTGGAGACTTTGGGAATTATAGATCACAGTTATAACCCAATCTTTGGGATTGTCGGAAGACACAATCAAGTGTAATGAAAACCTAGAAGTGGCAAGAGGAGTGACCATACCTATCCCCTGTTTCCAGAGGATGATGATCCCACCAGACATTCCCATTGCTGGAATTAGCTGCCCAATGCCACCTTCTAGTGAATTTGTTGCAGAATTTGAGAGTTCGAGTAGTATCGGTTCTGGTTTCCACCAAGCAAACTAAATCTTCCTGTGAATTTCTCATGAGAGTCTTGATTCTGTTCAAGGTTCTTGGATTAGAGGATCCCCTACAATTCCAACAGAGCATTTTAATTGTATTCATAAAAAAATTATATGAAAGTAAGTAATAGTGCAAGAGTTTAGAGATACTCCTCAATTCTTCCCTTCAGAAGTGGCCTTCAAGAAGAATCCATGCGCCCCTTCTTGGCACATGTGTATTCCTTAGGTTTACTTCTCCTTTCAACAGCCTTCAATTTGGCTTCTTTCTGAACTAGCGCCAGGGGCATATCCTCATCGTATATGTCCTGGCTGTCATCAGCTTCCTCTGAGTTGGCCTCCATTGCCAGATCCTTGTCCATCTGTGACTTCTTGGCTTCAAAAGCCATGACAATTTTGTCCACTAGGCAGTTGTGCCTGTCTCTCTGGGGGTCAGCACTCTGTGAAGTACCTGTTGGTTTGTGAGAGACTTGATCTTCAGATGTCATGAGGTCGGGATCTTGCCTTTCCTTTGCCTCTGAAGCTTCCCGCAAGGTTGTAGACTGATGCTTTTGCTTCATCTTTGCAGCCACCCCTGACGGTCCTGCTTCAACTGGTATCTGAGGAGTTCTCTCAGCTGTGAAGGGTGAATCGTGATGGTTTCTCTCTCGATTAGGGCTAAGGAGAGGGGGCCAGTCCCTGTCCCTTCGTTGCTCCTCGGGATATGGTCCATGAACCACTCGATGCTGAGGTGTATGTCCGGTAAAGAAGCCACCTCGACCGCCACGTGTCGAGGTTCCTCCCCTTCGATTCACCTCCTGCCGGTCACCAACCTGATGCAACGGTCGAGTGACTGCCCCTTTTGACCTGTCCAAAGTGCGGCTGTGCGACGGAGGACCACGACCGTGGCCCTTGCTACGGCGAGTGCCGACGATCTTCCAGGTTCCTACATCTTCTTCAGCAGAGAGGCCCTCCCTCTCTTGATCATGGAGGCTTGGCGCTTCTTGCTTATTCATCCCCTGCCCTGCCACAACAATCTGCATAGGTTATAGATCCATCAAGACATCCGTCTCCTCCTCTTCTTCTCTCTGATTGCAAGCTATTATCTTACAGGCACTCACAGTATGTCCAATTCGCCCACACTTAAAACACAGGGATGGGATTCTCTCGTATATTAGTGCCACTAACGTCTCGTTTCCTTTCTCGCGTACCCAGATGCCCCTTTGGAGAGGTTGTGATAGATCGAGTTGCACACACAACCGGGCGAATTTTGAGCGGCCGATCTCCATCGAGGGATCATCTATGTCAAGTGTATGAGTATCTATTTTTAGCACTAGCCAGAGCAAAGATCCCAAGCTTTCAAGGTTCCCAACCTCCCAGTATTCCATTGGAAGGTGATGAAACTGGACCTATATCGCCGCTTCGTCCAGACTCTCGAAAGCCGGTTGGAAGTTCTCCCTCCACGGTATCAACTGCAATACCATGCCATTGATGGACCATGGACCATCATACAGTACTTTCACAGCCATCTCAGTGGTTTGACAACGTATGTAATAAAACCCATTAGGGAGATCAGAGATGGAAAACGTTCCCAGATCTTGCCACTGATTCACCAAGGCTGCTCTCACTTGATCAAGAGGCTGGGCTTTTCCCAAAAACTTCCCATACAGCACTGATTGCTTGCGGATTTGGACACGATGGCGGAACTCAGCATCTGGAACAAACCGTGGATGCTTGATCTTTTTCAGTTTTTCGAAGTTTTCCTTCGAATTGATTGTTTCATTGTCGGAGGCGTTGGGTTTCGGCTCACCAGTCACCACGCACGACCAGGTCTTGCCCTGTTGGCTAGGCGATGTTGGAACCCTATCTCCTGATCCTCCATCCCCACTCGCCATCGCAAGTGGGGCAGAGGTGGGAGTGCGGAGAAGAGGTCAGCGGAGGTGATCGGAATCGCCCAGGAGTCCAGAGCGCAACGGCTAGCTCATCAAAGGGGTTCTAGTGAAGTTAAGTTGCAAAGCTTATAAGTATCCTACACAGGTCTAAGAACAATGAGATGGTGAAAATGATGAAGGGCATAGGGAAAAAAATATCCCTCCATTTCTATCAAAAATTGTAAATAAAGCTAGAAGAGACCTTGCTCCAATGGATAGAGAAGAAGGGAAGGGTTATACTCCCTCTAAAACTATTATCAATTCCAAAGGATAACATGAGAGAGAAACAGTTGTGCCACCCATAAATTAAAAGACTGAAGTTCCAACAAGGGACAACATGGTCAAAACATCACTTCACTGGGAGATTGTCTTTAAAAAGTAAGTTACTTGACATTGAGAGGCCTAAAAATAACAAAAGTCATAGGAACAACCCAAAAAGTTGGAAATAGCCCTTTCTTTTTGTTTCTCCCCCTCTTCAATTGGAGAATAATAAAATCTAACTTCGGATGCAATTACTGACAAAAGATGCAATTACTGACATTAAAATAGAAATTGAACTATTACAAATAATCAAGGGCCCTAGCAAAAAAATATAAAAAAAGCCAGACACTATAGAGTTTCTCATAGATTTACATGGATGCAAAGCATCAACATGGGAAGAGCAAAAATGAGGGTTCTCTGTGAACTTTTCTTTCATAAAATGTGATCTTGCTCAGCTTCTTATGACACCAGAGTAGCTGATCAGTTGTTAATCTTGACATCTTTAGTACTCTTGACACTAATTTCATGTCAACTTGGGAAAAGAAGAGCTCTTGGTTTGATCTGTCTTCTCTTGGCTTTCTGAACTTCTTAACAATACAATTCCCAGTCCTCAGAATGTCCTTCAGCTTCTTTTCTTTCTGCAGCAACACAAGTAAATAAATTAAGGTTGATTCCTGATTGTAGTTGAATATGTTTATAAATTGAGTAAAGATAAATGACTCTACTTTTTGAAGGATTGCCTGAGCATCCACCATGATCTCAGAGTCTGATGGGTCTTGAAGTTCAACCTGAGATCCCATTAGAACTTTTAAAATCACTGGAGTTTCATCTTTTTCTGCTTTGATAAATTCCCATAAGACTCTAATGGACTCCTCCATGATGTCTTCAAGCAATTCACATGTAATTGCATGAGTTCCTCTTTTCTGCTCTTCAATTTTGCCCTTGGTGCAGTCCTCTGCAGCATGACCAAAATTAGTAGTTGTAGTTAAATGAAACATTTTGATGTGCATTATATTTTACCTTTGATGACTGGAACTTGAAGAAGATTTCGGAGAACACATCGGTTTTTGACATAATTTGACAGCCTAGGACCTTGAAAGGATTCATTTTCTAAGAACCTGTGAATGAGAACTTGAAACTGTTGGAATTCACCAGCCACTTGATTGTACTGATGGCTCCAGTAAGGATCAGATTCTGGCAGCTCTCGAGCTTTTTCGTACTGCCATCGGAGGAATTCCCATGAAAGACATGTCTGTCCAACATAAACTGTCTCCAGATCACTCTGTAATTCCTTGATGAACTTCTTCGTTAGATCATTGCAGCATTTTTGATGCCGGAAAGGCCATAAGTTTTGGAAGAGAAGGGATGTCATTGTTGGAATCAATGGCTTTTGAGAGGCCAAGGAGTCCAGAGGATCCTTCAACTGTAGGAATCCTAATTCAGAATCAGAAATTAAAGTATCAGTATCACATCAGTTTGGTGATACAATGTAAATGCATGGCAGGGTAAAAGATACAGAAAGAAATGGTAACTGAGTGGAAAAAAAAGAAGAAAAGTCTCACCTATGGCATACATCTTCTGATAATTCAAGATATCGAATTTCCTCATTCGCTCACGATAGCTCTTGTAGAACTTGTGCAGTTCATCTATTGGATCTTCTCTCAGGAACTCCTTATCAATCTTCTTTGGCTTTGGAACTTCGATCGTCTTCGGGCTTTCTGATTCTTCGAATATTGTTGGCAATCCAGTTGCTCTTGCCTTTCTCAGCTCCGTTCTAAGTTGTTCTATCAAGTCCTGGTGTTCCCACAGAGACTCAAGTTCATCAAAGTCTTCATCATCCAAGTCCTTTGAATGGCTTTCTTCAGACTTCTCCGCACTTTGTTCAAGCTTTTTCATTTCATGATCATCCGCTTTGTGTGCAACAACATTTAAATCTACTTGCGAATTCTCCTTTTTGGTTTCCAGGGCATCGTCTATAGAAGAATTCTCTCCATTTCTGAATGAAGGTACTTCATTGTCAGGGCTATCAATTAACTCTAATCGAGCTCCTTCAAACTGTCCCTTCAATTCTTTCAGTTGTATCAAATGGTCACAAGATTCATCATCAGACCAAAGTTCATCAGAATGAATTGAATGATCAGTTGGAGGTGTCTTGCTAGAGGAACATGAACTTCTGCCACCGAGACCGATACCGAGCTGAAAAAGCTCTCCATCAAAACTATGGGCGAACTGCAAAATGGTTCCTTCTGTTTTCTGCAGGTCTTCCTTCAATATCAAATCATCATAATCCTTGAAATCTTTCTCAACATAAGAATCTCTGTTAACCTTTGCATATAAAGGCACAACTTTGGAATCCATTGTACTTTCATTGACATCTGATTCACATTCATAGCCTCCAAAATCTATCTCTGATAGAAATCCATCACTGTCTGAATCTACAATGAGGTTCTTCACAGAATAACCATCACTAGTACTTGATTCTGAATCCGAATCAAAACCTGAGAACTCTTCTGACAGAAACTTAGTTCCATCTGCTGATTCTCTCCCACCTATCGAGCTTGTCTCAGAGTTATATGTCTTTTGCTTGTTGAAAAACATTGCATCCTCTAATTCCTCTGAATTGTTGGAATTACCAGAGCTGAACTTCAGTTTCAGTTCCCGGAGAAGAGCTTCCATTTTGTGCTGCTGGAGATCATCTGATACTTCTGCTGCTGTTGTTGTTGATGACGATAACTTACTTTGTAACTTGCCATCTGAACTTTCAGAATCAGAATGAAAGAAAGATTCTCGAACATGAAAGGTCTTCACTTGTGGTTCTTCAAAGAAGCAACTGAAATCCTTTTCTGATAAAAACTGATACTTGCGAACCTTCGTTATCACAGAGGACTTGTTTTCCTTGCCACGAGGAACTGCAAGCTCTTCGTTGCTACTTAAGCCATCATCAGAAACCTGATACTCAAACTTAAAACAGAAGTTTGAAGCCTCTTCCTTTTCAAAGTCACTGCAGTCTTTTTCCTTCAATTCCTTGAGTTCAAAAACTTCTATCTCAGACTGTAAATCAGAATCACGGCCTTGAGAACCACTCTCTCTGTTTATCCTACAACAAGAAAGAGAGAAAAACAAATACACATCAAACAAAAACACAGAGAGAATAAGAGAAAGATCACATAAAAAAAAGGGCTGCATAAAAAGAGAATTGAAATCACCTGAAAACATGTTTGACAATGAGTCCAATGAGAAAAAAGAGAGAAGCAGTGAAGTGAAACCAGAAAGAAGTGATAACCAGAGCCATCTTCCTGTAAAGGATGTCATCAAGAGACCCTTTCATCACCAAACCCCAATGGGTGTTATACATGGAAACCCTTCTCAAATCCATAGCAGCAATCCAACCACCCCTTGTCTGAGTTTGAAGCAAAGGCTTGTCTCATTTCTTCTTTGAATTCTGCCATTAAGACAAGACTTACTACCTGTAAAAGAATACCAAAAACTCCATTAGAGTCCGATAGGAAGTGATTAAGGTGTGGTTCAAGGAAGCAATGAAGAAGGAAAGGTGGGAAAATAACATGAGAGCTAACCTGGTTCTTGGTGAATGTCCTTGTTGCTTCAAGAACTCCATTAGAAAAGGCTGTTAGTATTATGGTAACAAATCAAGGAGATGTATATGTTTGTTGGACGGTCCTATTCTTATTCTTTCTTTGCCAAGTGTTTCTTTTGGAGTGATTTCGTATGGAAGGCTGACTAGGCTCAATTCAATTGCTCCCTGTGTTAAATATGACAAAACATTTAAAGGGAAATTTCATTAAACACGCGCTTTTATTTTACCAAATTGTTTTACTCTCAATTAATTGGAACTATTTATTATTCTAGAATTCCATCCTAAAGACTAAAAGACGAACCTTTTTTATGTTCTATTTTCATTGTGCCGTGTTAAGCCAAAACGGAATGGTCCACACGGAGCTGCGTCTCATTTTCCTTGATGTTTCGTGAATTGATATATTGTTCTTTCAAGGAACATTAGCAGAGAAACTAAAGAATCAAAACAACAAGAGACAGTGATTTTTCTAATAACTTGTTTTTTAGGGTTTTCTTTAAAGTCTTCACCTGTCTTTATTAAGAATGGAATATGAGATAATTTATGGAATAAAGAAAACAAGTATTTCGGCTATGGATTGAATCCAATTGCCTTTTGATTGTAACATGAGCATTTGAAATGGTTTTTATCTCATAAATTATTCGAGAATTTCTTAGTATTCTCTTTGATCAACTTGCATTCGGGTCCTTTGCGTGAGATGGACGGGGTGTGTTCTCCCAGGTGATCCCGGGATTGAGCCCCCACACACACAAAATGAGGGCTTAGATGTATGTAGAAACTACACTCTATGTCTAGGTACATCCATAACTTCCCTCGTGGGGCACTTGTTATTTTTGTCAAAAAAAAAAAAAAAAACTTACACTCGGAATTTGATTTTATTGTAAACTGCAACATTATTTGAGGATAATGTAAGAATAGCGATGTATGCATTGAGATTCGGATTAATTATTATTGGCGTCTCACATGGAACAAAAGATATCAAAACATACATTTATTTTTTTGAATAAAACAAAACTAAATTGTTGCATGATGGAGCAGAAAATCCAACCTTTCATACATCACCATAACTGATGAACAGATGATCAATAAATTCTAAATGGGTGACGGCAGGAGAAATGTATGCAATCACATGTACATATGATCTTGATGGCCTTGCAAAACACTAGCCAAAAGAAGATGAGCTTATGATCGATCAAGTGAAGGACTTTGACATGAAGCTTGAGGGATGGACATGTAATTTCCCAAAAAAAAAAAATCAATAGACCCCATTGCTTTCAGCCTTATTATTATGATAGACCACATTAAATTACATCATGGAAAACCTTGTGCTCTGGTGGGCATGCAAATGGGCTCATAAGGGGGACCCTCCTATCTTTAGTTTATCAATTCCATTGCCATCAAATGGTAACACTTGGCTTAATCAGGTCCATTATTTGATCTCCATCTCCATCTCCATCTCCATCTCATGATTTTCTTTTGCCATATATATATATATATATAAAAGCTGCTTTTTATTTTAGCATAAGGAAGCTTCAGATTCAGACACAAACATGCTGTGATCCCTCGATCTCTTCTTGTTAGAGAGCGAGTTGCTTTCCCTCTTATATTACTTTTATCATAGAATTGATGGGGTTAAGATTATAGGTGATAATAGTTTTAATAACTATACTCAATTAATTATATATATGTTGGGGTTGCTGATGAAAATTGGGCCTTCATGGATTAGCATTAACTGCGATTTCATTGTCCATGGTCCCCTCTCAGTAATAGGGGCGTCTGGGCTCGAGTCATTAACCAGACAAATATAAGAAGAGTGTAGGGAAAAAGGTGGACACAAGGAGATGGAAACTCAAGGCCACGGGATCATTCTCAGTCAAATTATTATACTGATTTATGATAGATAGCGGGACCAGACCAACACTCACATTGGGCTTCTGGAAGAAACCGTGTCCCACCAAAGTCAAACTATTTACCTATCTTGCACTTGACAACAACATTCTCACACTAAACAACTTGCAAAAAATGACGGTGGAGTGGAACACACACAATATGTTCTCTATGAATACGCGGATGAAACAGTTGAACACCTCCTCTTGACTATACTGCAAGAGCATGACAACATTTCCCTCAACTCTTCCAGTTGGGTACGGGGGGATAACACCATCCCTAGCCAATTCCCTCTATTTATGGCCATAAGAGGTATCAACTTCCTATTTCTTTCCTAGTTTGATGCAACTCATTCGTTCAAGAAGCCAAAGCTGATTGTGATCGAGTCCATAGTTAAACGAAGCCTGACGTTTACATAAGTCCCATCTTAGGAACAGGGGGGCAGAATTTGATGAAACTCAGGAGTGAAGGAAAATATGCAATTTGGAGGCACCATACCCCTTTGTACTTGATTCACCAAAGATCCTATCTTTGTATCATGCACATAACCTTCTTATTTTAATCTATGTGGTTTATCCACTTAATAAAAAAATAACACTATTATAATTTTCGGTATATTGGTTTAGTACAACTTTTTTACCCATCAACTCCTCAACTTATTTCTTGAAATTCATATCTAAGTTCAAAGGAAGCTGTCAAATTTAATTTCTAAAGTTAATTTTTTTTTCATTTCACCTCATAAAAATTTTACTTTGAGTTGAGGTTTCACATCTTGTTTTTATTGGTAATAAGGCGTGGTAATACATCCATCCACAACTTTCTACCTCATAATATTGAGGACTCTTCATCCTAATATTGTCCGCCTGGTGGAGACGCGAGTAGACGAGAATTGGGCATTAAAACTTTGTGAAAGCTTCTCCAAAGTCTTGGGATTGGGCAGCCATACCAGTACTTGGTATTTTTGGAGGCATTATCACACTCTGGAAATCGGAAGTGGGAAAGATAACCCCAATTGCTCATTCCCGTTTCTCATTACACTTGATTCTCTTGACTGAAAAACCCTAAGAGTGGGTGTTTTCTGTGATTTACAACTCTCAAAACATTCATATCCAAAAGCTTTTGTGGCATGATTTATCAGCTATTTCCACGCTTAACTTACCTTGGATTTTATTGGGAGATTTCAACGCAATCCTTAATTCAGAGGAGCACAGGGGGGGTTGTTTTGACCATTACTCTATTAAGGCCAAACATTTTACTGAATTCAACTCTTTGATTTGGGTTTTTACGGGTCTCTTTTTACTTGGTGTAATAACCATTGAGGTTTGGCCATGAGATGGGCTAGGTTGGATAGCATCTTGGCCAACAATGATTGGCTTATTAACTTTGATTCCTACTGTAATAAACATTTGCCTCAAACTTTTTTTGATCACTCCCCCATGTTTCTTTTTGCCAAGTTTTTCTCTCACCATAAAAAGAAAGTTTTCCGTTTTGAAAGTTTTTTGTTTGAACATGAGAAATGTCACCAAACAGTCTGTAGAGCATGGAATTATAGGACCAATGCTTCCTCTATGCATGTATTCACTCATTCTATAGCTCACACCAGGGATTATTTGTCTAAGTGGAGAGCAATTGGCTTGACCCCTCAAGACAGGGATATTACCATGACTGAAAATCATATATCCCTCTTTAAGTCTCGAGAATCTTCCATTAGTTACTCTGACCTTGATAGTTTAGCTCTTAGAGGGCTATATAATAAACACTCTGCTCTACTTAGGCAAAATACCATTAGATGGACCCAAAGAGCTAGATTGTTATGGTTATGGAATGGTGATTACAATATTGGTTTCTTTCATACACAAGCTAGAATAAGGGAACATAAAAACAAGATCTCTGGTACTACTGATGACCAAGGCTTGATCAATTCTGATTACCAAACTATTGGTATTATGTTCTGTGATTTTTATACAAAGCTATGGACTTCTTCAAATAACACCTCCCTTGATGATGTTGCCCAAAGCCTGCCTAATGATCTCCCCACCTTGTTTGAGGATGACAGAATTATGCTTTCTAGACCTTTCACCATTTCTAAAATCTATCAGACCTTGAAATCAATGCCCAAGGGAAAGAGTCCTGGCCCTGATGGGCTCAATGTTGAATTCTATTTATTCTATTGGGAGATAGTGAGGGACCCTTTAATCAAAGCCATCAATAACTTATTTTAACTACAAACATGCCAATTTCTTGAGGCAGGACTTATGTGGTTTTGATCCCTAAGAAAGACTCTCCAAATAAAGTATATGATTTTAGACCCATATCATTATGCAATATTGTTTGTTATAAAATTATTGCCAAACTATTGAGCAATAGATTAAAGGGTGTCATGCATAGACTCATTGGCCCAGAACAGACTAGTATTCTTGCGGGAAGATCAACCTTTGATAACATAATAGTTGTCTAAGAGGTTAGTACACTCCTTAGAGCATGGTTCCTAATCTCTTCCTAGGATGATGTTGAAAATTGATGTTGAAAATGAATATGATGCCTTGGAGTGGAATGCCATCCTTGCCATCCTCAAACTTATGAAATTGATGACATTTGGGTTTCTTGGATAAGATCTTGCATATCTTCAGCTAGTTTCTCATTCTTAGTCAATGGCCAGCTCACAAACTAGATACCTAGCCATAGAGGGGTTAGACAAGGTGATCCTTTATCCCCCTTCCTATTTCTATTAGTGTCACAAAACCTGTATGCCCTACTTAACAATGCGATGAACTTGAACTTGCTTCCTGGTTTTGATATGAGATTAAGAAAAAAAATTTAACCATCTTATGTTAGCTAATGATCTTATTCTCATCACTAGGGCTTCTAGAGCTGCTGCCATAAATTGCAAAATGTGCCTTAATATATATAGGGATCTAAGAGGACAGAAGGTGAATCTGAATAACTCCACCATTCATCTACCTAGTTGGATTAACCGAAGGATTAGGGGTGCTATTGAGACCATTTTAGAGATGAATCTTGGCATCTTTCCTTTCAAATATTTGGGAGTTCTGATATCTCCTAAGAGAATCATTGTACATGGCAATCACTGGTGGATAGGACCATATTCAGCCTGAATTCCTGGAATCACTCATCCATCTCCTTAGCAGGTAGGGCTATCCTGGATAATAGTTCTTTGATGTCTATTCCTATGTATTCCCTAGCTTGCACCTCTGTTCCAGACACAATCTTAGACTTTATTTCAAAATGACTAGGGGTTTCCTTTGGGGAAAGGGCAGGTGGCAGTCCATTCCACTCTATGAATTGGAACATTAGTACACTTGCCAAATCTGAGGGAGGATTGAGAATTAGAAATCTAAGGAATGTCAAAATTGCCCTTATGGCAAAAAACATGTTTGCTATTTTAAACCTTGAAGATAAACTTTGGGTTTAGATTTTTCTCTTTAAGTATGGAACTTTCAATCCTTTGGACAACCCTATTATAGACATGTATCCTATTTTTATAAATTGCTCTGCAAGGCTGTCACCTCCATAGGGATAAACCTTTGGATAAATGCTTGTAATCCCGAAACAACTAGCTTTCTTAATGACCACTGCCTTTTTGAAATATCTATCTCTTTAAAGCCCATTTATCTCAATATGAACCTTCCTGTGGAGAATTTAAGAGTTGGTGATTTTGTGATTGATAATCATTTGATCCAATATGATATTTCAAATTTCTTTAGAAATTTTTGTGATTGGAATAGAGTGAATAAAATGGTTGTGAATGTTAATTACTCAAAACATTGGGTATGCATGGATGCTAAGTACATCATCTCGCAGAATTGCTAGTATTGTCTACAATCCTCTAAACCAAGTATATTGTTCTGATTCTAATGCTTGGAAGGGTTAGCATAAGCTTTGGAAACTGCCAATAGCTCCAAGGGTTAAGATCCCTTCCTTTGGAGACTATTCCACGGAAGGCTTCCTACATTTAATTACTTGTATAATCTAAACATTGGTCCTCAGTTACAATGTCCTTTTTGTGGGCTGACCAATGAAACTTTGGAGCATATTATCTATAGATGCAGAGTCTCTAGACAATGCTGGGAGTTTGCATCAAACTAGGTTGGAGTTGATTGTAATGACTTGGATAAATTAATGGAGGGAGAGTGACTTATGGCCCCTGTGGCATTGGAAGAATTGGATATCAGTCTTATCAAGCTCTTTGTGGAAAATTGTGTATGGAGCATTTGGAAGGCTAGATGTGATTTGGTTTTCAACAGAAATAGAAGACATGCACACTAGATCTTCAACATGCTTGTGCTATCACTCGAGAGCATCTTGAGAAGACTCAAGGCAGATTCAAGGAGTATCTCAATAATTCTGTATACAACAATATGCTTTCAGTTTTATGTGATGCTTTCTGGTGTATTGATCAAACCTTTGTGGTATAGGATTTGTTGTGGTGAGAGACTCAGACATAGTGCTACTTGCTGGATAATCTTCCACAATTGCTGAGCTCAGCCTATAAGCAGAAATCTTGGAGATAGGAGCGGCTATGGAGCAATGCGAAAGAAGGAACTTAAGACCTAATAGAATTTGCACTGACTGTCCAAAGTCATTGGAACTACTTGGCAGAGATACACCAAAGGCTACTTGGAGATTTCAATGAAGTTCGATTGACCACAAACCTTATCGGACTCAATTCAGAGATGGAATTGGTTTATTGCCCAAGGGAGCTCAATTTTGTAGCTGATTCACTTGCCAACCATGGAAGGTGGAACCCACAGCTGTCCCTGTTTCACTAAGGGACTGATAAGCCAAGATGGCTTGAAGATGCTTTGGCTGTAGATGAGCTGCAATTCTAAATCTTTCTGTTTTCCTTTGAGTATTTGTTTGTAGTGTTTTTATTTTTTTGCTTTTAGCTTGCTTCAAGCTCTTTATTTGTCAAAAAAAAAAAAAACTTTCTATATCATAGTGTTAACATGGTGACTGGCGTTTGTTGTATCAATTAGGGGTGTGCATTGTTAATAGATAACTGAATTACCAAATAAATAGCCGAATTAACCAAAACATTTTAAAAATAAAAACCTAACCAAATTTTATAAAAATTGAACTAAAAATGAATTATTTTGGAAATACCTAAAATCAAACTGACTAACAGAATCTATTTTTAAAAAACAATAATACTTTTATGAATTTTTATAAAAAATTTTATTTTTTCATAAGTAGAAAAGCAATCCTAAACCCATGAACATAAACAAAACCTCAAGCTGCTAAAAAATATATATATCACAACAATAATAATAGTAAGAAAAAAAACTAAGAATTTACGCAAACCAAAGATTACAAATTTACAACTTCTCTATCATGTAAATTCAAAAAAATGCAAAATACCATGCATGCTCATCCAAAACATTATCTAATATACAAATGGAATAAAGACAAAATGCAAACTATGCAGTATCTTTATTCTTGTGATTCATTTAGCTAACAACTCATTTTGTTACGGAATTAGGTACATTTGCACAAATAAGATATTACCACCTTGAACCTTCTCCATCTTGTAAATTCAAAAAAATATGCACAACAGGCTAGCAACACAAATATGATGCAAGTATCCATGCTCGTCCAAAAAAGCTAATATAGAAAAGACTAAATGAAAAAAAGATCTTGCAATACATTAGTCCATCCATCATAAACACTATCCTTAAGTCATTTTAAATCAAGATACAAACATCATCAATGCATCCAAAATCCAACTCTAAATCATATAGGACTTGAAACTTTTCATCTCACCAGCGGGAACTGAACTTGAAGACTCCATGGTCAAACTATCAAAATATACAAATAATAAGATAAAAAATCCAATAAACCTTATCATGATTATTAAAAAACTAAATAAGTAATTCCATTCAAATACATTAACACATATAAAATATTATCTTTTTCAAGCTTATCAAGATCTTTCAAATCCTCTTCCACACTCATCCAAGAGGAAGAAGAGCGTTGAGATTGTCAACCAAATTCTATTTGATTTAATAGACACAATCCCGAAGCTCACTACTAAGCCTGTCGGGGGTGCCACTAGGAAAACATCAAGATATACGCGTACATTTCACGATCCTGGGGCTCCAAGGTAATGGACCGTTCCTGACTAACTTGTCATCATTGGCTTGCGTAGGAGAAGATTCCTTCACGCAGAGGACGTGGGGGAAAACACGTGGGTACCTGCACTAATGATCCTCCATAACCTGCCTATAGAGAGGCGAAAACCTATGCGGATAAGGACTTATATTCAACCTCAACCTATAGCTCTCTCGCTCTTCCTCCTCTCCTATAGAAAACCCATCTCCCTATTTTCTTCATGGCGGCACTTAGAAACTCTCTCTTTGAGCTCTTTCCCTTCTCCTCCTCCATCTACTCCCATTGACTTGATCATCGGAGAATCCGAGGATCAACCCCTCAACTTCCCTTGTAGTAACCAAATGCCCGCCTACTAGATACCAGTTGCTTCTCCCGGCGAGGACATCATCGAAATATGAAGAAGCTCAAGTTGTTTCCCCTTTTCTTCACCAACAACCACCGAGGTCGAGTGATGTACGGGTTGTATCAAGTAATAAGTGTACTCAAAGAGTAGGATGTCAAACCCACAAGGACTAAAAAATACTAATACTAACTATAGTTCTATTATCTAGCCTAATCAAAACTTTGTGTGTAGAGATAAGGAAAACTAAACTAATCTAAATACTAAGACTTGCTAATGGTGGGGTTGACTCTCGAGAAAGGTCTGTCAAAAACAGGGGTACCACTCAATGAATCCCCTCGGGTTATCATAAAAATATAGACAACGATATTAATGTTAATAGTTGCAAGATTTTGGACCAAAGGTTCCTAATGTGTACTAAATCCCTCTCTCGAGGCGAACAATACCTAATCCCATCATTGGATTAAGGCTTTTAGAAACCTAATTCTTGGAAAAGTTATGGGAACAAGACGTTTGAAAGTGTTGCTTTCCTTAATACCCAATCTCTCAGTGTATTGATAACTTCCCCTATTGAGGCAGATCTACACAAGGAAAGGTGTTCAATTGTTCCCTTAGTGGATCATATTGGAAATCAGGGTTGTCGCAACGTAGAAATTCAATTCAACAAAGCACGCTCAATAGATCTCAAAATTAAAGCAACTAATTAACTATTAAAATCATAGTCATGAATAACAATTACCCCGAGGGTTCATCATGCCTGATACCCAAAAAAATTAGTTCCCCATGAAAGGGTAACACAAATCTAGGGAACAAATTCGTGAAAACATAAAAATAAACATGAAAAACTCCCTTCTAGTCTTTAAGATGATCTGGCGACGGAGCCTTTTCCTGATAGTAGATGATCTCCCTTCAAGTCTTATCGTCAAGAATTGGTGGTCCGAGATCCTCTCTTTTACCCTAAACATCGATAAAATATGGTTTTTATCAAATATGATAAGTTTGGAAAGATATCCACTAGATTTGAAATAGTATCTATCCAAATATGGAAATTCAAAATTCAAATCTGGGCCTCGTACGAGTGCCATACGGGTGTATGGTGTGCCCATATACCTCTCTGGAGAAGTCAAAACTACTAGACAATAGAGTGAACGGGGACTATACGGGAACATGCCTTGCTCATATGGCTTTGTGGAGAGTTAGTATCCCAGGTGTCTCATCCTGTACGGGAGCCATACGGGTATATGGTTCACCTATATGCCTCTCTGGAAATTCAGAACTATGTTGTAGAAAAGTCATACGGGACCGTATGCCTTCTATTTATGCATGTATGTTCTTATGGAATCCTTGAAATGGCTTTGTTGATGCTGGGGTACTTTGTTATGATGCTTGGGGCATTCGTGGGTCCTATTGAGCTCACATCCTCGATGTTTTGGCCCTTGAAATACCTTCGAAAGTACTCTTTCTCTTGAATTGTCTTCATTATGCCTTGTTCATCGAAACTTTCACTAATTAAGCACAAGTGGGATGAATTTTCATTAAATAGCATGCAAAGTATATATAGTTATTTATTTTTATTTTGGCAAAAATGCATTTTTGGTCCCTATACTATGGTATTTTGTTCATTTTGGTCCCTGTACTATGAAAATGTTCAATACGGCCCCTGTACTTTAAGAGTTTTGGAAATTACGGTCCCTAGGGCTGACGTGGCAGCCAGCTGGCATACGGGTTGAATACAGCTGACGTGGTATGCTGATGTGGAAAATGAAAAAAATTTAATATGTTAAATACTTATTGCTGATGTGGTAGCTGACGTAGCATGCCATATCATCATGCTGATGTGGCATGCCAGGTGGAAAAAATTTTAAAAATCAGAAAATTTCAGAAAAAATAAGGAAAATCAGTAAAAATAGGGACAAAATCAGGAAAAATCAGAAAAAATCAGGGAAATCAGGGAAAAAACTCTTGCATTTTCACCCAAGATTTTACCATATTGCTTAATAATGTCACAAGACATACATTTTCCTTAAATAATCATAGACTTTACTATGTGTGGTTAATAATGTACAAAAATTTATATTATTATTAAGAAAATAGTGTCATGAGACCACCTTACAAAATCAATTTCTCTTAAAAAATATTGATTGTTTTGATTTAGGAATAAAATCCTATGTAAAAATGCAAGAGTTTTTTTCCCTGATTTTCCCTTATTTTTATGATTTTTTTCCTGATTTTTCCTGATTTTTTCCCTATTTTTTCTGATTTTTTTATGTTTTTTTTCTGATTTTTAAATTTTTTCCACATGGCATGCCATGTCAACACAACATGATGACATGGCATGCCACGTCAGCTGCCAAATCAGCAATAAGTATTTAACACATTAAATTTTTTATTTTTTGCCATATCAGCATGCCACGTCACCCGCCACGTCATATTAAAATATTCATGTATTCAGCCCGTATGCCAGCTGGCTGCCACGTCAGCCCTAGGGACCGTAATTGCCAAAACTCTGAAAGTACAGGGGCCGTATTGAACATTTTTATAGTACAGGGACCAAAATGAACAAAATACCATAGTACAGGGACCAAAAATGCATTTTTGCCTTTTATTTTTTATGGTTCACTTCCTGTAGGGCATCACTAATGGATCTGACTTTTCGAGTAACCGAAGACTAACTTAGAGTGTAGATCTTCTTTTTTAAGGGATGCACATGTTGATTAGGCACTAGAACACCCAACTACTCAGAAAATTACAACTTTGTATAAACGCACTCATGCTAACAAGTGATATTTCGAGTTGAGGAACACTTTGATTAGGAGCTAGAATCCAGAGCTTACTTCGTTACTAGGAGTAGAGGAGCATTGTCTTAGTTATTATTTTACTAACTTCTATGCACACTACTATGTCATTTCTTTCTTATTCGTCCACTAGAGATTAAATTTATACGGGTCAGAAACTTGACTAGCATCACGAAACCTCTTGGAGCCATTGAGGGTAATACTTAGCAATTCAAGTCAAAAGAACATGGTAATAGGTCATTTGAGACAACTAGAGAGTATGATTGTCACAAGGATTTTCTCTAAGTATCCATGGTGTTTCATAAAAGAATTAAAAAAAAAATTGTGCTTAATTGGTGTAAATTAAGAGTAAGGTAAAACTAGAAATTCTCAACAAAAGCTATCATAGGTGTATACTAAGCATGTGTTTCACATAAAGATTTCCCATAAAGCTTAAAATGATTTAATAACTACCAATCTCCACACTTAGAATCATACATTAGCCTTTGATGTGTCGCTATCCGCAAGTGCACGGAGTCGCTCAAGTAGTAAAAAACGCAAAGGTAGGGTAGTCAAATCCACAGGGATCAGCACAACTAGTACTAACTAGAACTCTATTACCTAGCCTAAAAATATATGTGGTGATCTAATCCTAACTAAAAAAATCAAAAGAGACTATGGTGAACAGTTGACCATTCTAGGGTTTAATCAATGCACAAAACATGCCACTCAGTTGTTGCTTGAGCGCTAAGAGACATCAAAGGCTACACTTGATTAAAAGAGACTTCACCATATGACTATCAAATGATGTATTCTTGGACCGTGAGGAACCCTAAATTAGTTTGCCCCGATCTCTCATGACAGCTAAACCCTAGTCCTATATAGTGACTTCACCATACGACTGCATTATAATTATTGAGTGTTCTGTGGTTCCTACTATTAGGTTTTACCCTAATCTGGAGAGTGTGTTGTGATCGGTTACCGCTACACTTGATCTCTCGCCATGCGGACACCCCCTATTATCTATACCTAGATTTAGATTAACTGAGATTTCTCTTCATGCATCAAGCAACTACAGATTATGTGACAGAGGCTTTCTCACTAACAAATCACCAGCATTGAGCATCGCATAGATAATTCACAAGAATAATCAAAATAGAAAAGCCTATATTAAAGAAAAAGGAAAAGAGTTCACAAGTTCATCCTAAGGTTACAAGACCCGAGGGACCACAAGAGGTTTAGCCTCTCATACTATGAAAACCTAGCACAAGATCTAATTAAAGGAGGAGACATGATTAAAGATACTATGATACTTCCCCGATCGACATCTCCTCCGCCTTCAATCTCCAGTGAAACCCAAGCCATCAACAGGAAGGTTGCCGAAGGCTAGTCTGCAAAAAGTTTATCTCAAAAGTCGTATTGGATGCCCTTTATTAGACTTCAAAATTCAATGTGTACGGCCGTGCAGATCTAAACACGCCAGTGCATCTATTCTGCAACGTGGTTTTATGTGGTTCTTTAGAATCCTAAGAAGCATACGGGCAAGTGGACGCTAGTGCACAAGGCCGTGTATCACTCTATATCTTTGAGAACGCTATGATTTAACTCTATACTATTCCTATTATTTGCACAAGCGTGTACATGGTCGTGTACTTGTCTTTTTGGCTATTTTTTATCTGAATTAGTCCGTGTTAATTTCACTTGTTTTGTTCTGGGTACCTGTTTTCCTGCTCAATCACAAGAAATTACCCAACATAGCACAAAAATAGAGAATCTATGTGAAAGAACAAGTAAAGTGCATGCAAATATGGTATAAAAATATGTATAATTATACACTTATCATAATACCCCCACACTTAGAACTTTTGCTTGTCCTCAAGCAACGAAAAATATGAAATCCAAGGAAGAAGATGAGTGAATGATTTCCGATCTCACAAAATTGTTGGGAGTCCCTCTAGTGTCCGGGAAAACATAGTACTATGTGTCATGTAAGTTTTTATGGAAAATAGGTCTTGCCTTACACTCATACTCCCCATGTGTGTGTACCCCTTCCTATGGTGTCGCTTACTAACTCAAGCCCGCAAAGCTAGTCTAGACCTTATTTACTACTTTTCTCAATTCTTTTAGCCAGGGATAGTAGCTTCATACATCCAATGAGGTAGTTGTTTCCCCCAGTAGGTCCTCAAGTGAACATTTGTGATCCGCATTATTCGACTACTCAAGGGCGGCTTTCACTATTCAAAGGTGATAGCTCTTTCTATCATATTTTCTATACTGGCACGGCATCCCTAATGGATCTGACTTTCCAACCGGTAGGGCATCCTTGACGGATCTGACTTTTCGGTTTATCGCAGTAATTCAAAAATATATATACATATATTTATATCATTTTCTCTCTCTCTCTCTCTCTCTCTCTCTCTCTCTCTCTCTCTCTCTCTCTCTCTCTTTTAATAATAATAATAATCAGAAAATATCAACAACTCTCTAAAGGTTAAACTAACTAGAGTCTAAACCTAAGCATGCAAGTGACAACAAAGTCAGGGTTTGTGCTCAAATTTTTGTGAGGCGTCAAGTAAACGCAAGACTAAATATATATATTTTTCAAAAAGATTGACACCTAGCGCTAATGTTAACCTAGACTCAAAGAGGACTCCTAATCATTAACTATCATAGATCATCTTAAATCAAAACTCATCATAATCAATATAATCAACAGTTAATCAACCCCCACCTCCTCTCACACTTAAATTGTACATCTGCCCCAATGGACCCAATATATACAAAAAAAAAATATGAATATGGCATGTTAAACAAAAGGGACAAAGGGATTTGTGGAACTTTACTCAATATATAATATGCAGCTGCTCTTGTGGTGTTTCCCTATCCATGTATTGAAGTACTAATTTCAATATATCTTGTGAACATCGAAGACATAAGTGAAGCTCAAAAAAGATATATAGAGAAGGCTAAGCCATAGGTCCATAGTTATCAGAACCGGACTGGACCGGCGGTCCGACTGGGACTGGTGAACCGACAAGGGAACGGGTTTGGTTCTGTTATTGGACCGGACTTGTAGTTGAAACGCGGTGAACCGATATGAACTGTTGGTTGAACCGGTAAACCGGTGAACCTCCCGGCTTTTAATGAACAGGGCGGTTTTTGAAAACCATCAAAATGTCATAACTACCCTTACTATCTTAGTTATATATAAAAAAATAAACAAGGGCTTTTTGTCTTTTTTATTAAAAAAAATTAATGTAAAAAAAAAAGAGAAAAGGGGTTTTCGTTCTGTTGGCCGATCCCTAGCTTTGCTTCCGATCTTCTTCGTCCCCATTCCACAAAGTCAAGGACCACCTTTGCTCTCACTCGTTGAAGGCTTGAAGCTCGTCACTTGTTGAAGGCTTGAAGCTCGTCACTTGAAGGCTGAAGCTCGTCAGGTAATGTTTGAAACTTTGAATGTATAATTTGTAGTTTGTAGTTTGTAACTTTGTAGATCTTCTTCTCGTTGTGTGTAAATATGGGAACGTAAGGAGATAAGGGGAAGCTTGGTGGTAATCCAATAGTCATATGCATGAATCTGACCCGATTTAGAAATTGTAATATATATGGGAAGGTAAGGAGATAAGGGGAAGCAATTATTTTTTTATATATCAGTTTTTATAGATTTTCCCTTCATGAAGCTATCCAGTGTCAACATAAAGCTTTGTAGATACCTTCATGGTTCAAAATTCAAACCAACTTGATCTAGCTGCTGTCAGCCTGATTTTGGCTTTAACTTGAAGAAAGACCTACTTGTTGGATTTTATTTTTTATTTTTTATTCTCTTAAGTCTGAACTCTTCCTGGTTTTTCAAATTCTAAGTCTTATTGTAATTGATCAATTGCTTTGATACATATGGAGGCCTTTTATTTTCACCATTTATTATATATATGTTCATGATGTTCATCTATAGACTATAGGTCATCCATAGTAAAAATTAAAGTAAAAAAGTCTTTCTTTGCTTCCACTCCAACTTCATTTTGATGGAATAACATGAATGAAGCTTCATTTTGAATTAATAGCACTGTCAGCCTGTCAGGAATATTTACAACTTACAAGGCATACGTTTTATCAAGATGGAATCAAATAGTGCTCCGTCAAGTGATTCTACTCCAACCTCAAATACTATGCCTACTATAGATTCTAGCAATCAAGGTTCATCACCAAAAAAAAAGTGCAAGAGGAAAAACAGATCCCGCTTAGGGCATTGCAATATTATTGATACAAGCTCAGTAAGAGGGAAGTTGTCATGCTTATATTGCCAAAGAATATTTTCAGGAGGTGAGATACATAGGTTTAAACAACATTTAGCTGGTATTAAAGGTGAAGTAGAAGGATGCAAGAAAGTACCACTTGATATTCGCTACCAAATGCAACAAAACATTGATAATCATGCTTAAAAAAAAGAGGAAGTCACAAGATGTTTTTGAGGAGCACAACTTTATAGTCATGAGTATATGGCAGATAATGATTGTAATGAAATTCCATCAAGTGCCATGCCCCCCTCCTAAGTGTGGGAAGAACGCTTCCTTGGAAATAAAGAAAGGAAAAGGATTTTCTAATTATTTTATGCCAAGGATTGCTCCCGGAGCTCAACCAAAAATTAAAAGTGTATTGCAAAGTAAGGAAGCAATTGAAAGGTGTGACATTGCCATTTCAAAATTGATGATAGATGCTTCTATACCATTCAATGTTGTTAATTCAGTCTATTTCCAACCTATGATTGATGCTGTGGCTAGTTTGGGTGATGGATACAAAGGTCCCAACTTTCATTCTGTTCATGGATATTTGTTGGCAAAGAATGTTCAAGAAACAAAAATATTCGTTAAGAGTTTTTGTGCAACATGGGCCGAGACTGGTTGTACCATAATGGCTGATGGGTGGACCGATTAGTGTAGAAGAACCTTGATAAAATTTTTCGTATGTTGCCCAAATGGTACTGTGTTTTTAAAGATTGAAGATCCTTCAAATGTCTCAAAAAAAGCTGAATTGTTATATAAATTAGGCTTAAAGCCACAAATGGTCCCTGTACTATAGCACTTTGTTCAATTCCAGTCCTTTACTTTATCAATGTTCAATACGGTCATGTACTTTATGTATTTTGTTTAATACAATCCATGGTGCTGACATGGCAACTGATTTTCAATCCTGTACTTTTGTATTTGTTTAATACGGTGCATGTACTTTGTGTATTTGTTCAATACAGTCCAAACGTGTTGACAAGTGCAATGAATTGTCTATACTTTATATATTCCAAATTAGCTGCCACGTCAAAAATAGTGGACTATATTGAACAAAATATATAAAGTACAGGACCGTATTGAACATTGATAAAGTAGAGGACTAGAATTGAACAAAGTGCTATAGTACAGGGACCATTAGTGGCTTTAAGCCTATAAATTATTTAGAGATTTTGTTTTATTTGTGGGCCCAGAGAATGTTGTTCACATGGTTACTGATAATGGAGCCAATTATGTAGCAGCAGGAAGGTTACTAGAAAGGGAGCTTCCTTCACTTTATTGGTCCCCTTGTGCAGCCCATTGCATAAACTTAATGTTACAAGACACATTTAAATTCACTCAACACCCTAATGCCCTAGAAACAGTGTATGCGCTTGAGTGCAATTCGATAGAAAAGAGTTGTGTAATCAGAGGGCTAACCTTTGATTTCCTGTGTTGAGTGATAAAGGATGTGCCCTAGAAACTGGTGCAAGCAAGGAAGGGTTGAGAGGAAGACAAGGTAGGCTGGCGATGGCTCCGTGTGTGAATGAAATAAGTTAAGAGCATGGCCAGCTTGCTTTCCTAAATATACTAAAATTTGTAGCGCAGGTGGTTCCGTATGCCGACCAAGTGGAACCACCTGGCTTCTTGAAATTATCACCTGAGGAAGTGTGCTCAGGCGGATCCGAATGAACCTTCAATTGGTCCTGCCTGACTTTACAAGTTTGACCCCTTTAATGACTTGGGTTGTCTCCTAAGAAGCACTTGTTTAAGGCCACGAGCTTGACGCAACTGTTACTTACTCATGGTGGTTCAAACACATGAAGCCCTTTTCCAGGTCGGCTCATTGGATTGTGTCCAAATATGGTGAAGCTTAGGCTGGAGTAAATTGAATACTCACTATGATGGACATTGAAGCAATTCCCTATTTCCAATTGCGAAGTGTTACCTCTTGTGGCTCTTGCTGCATTCTTCTTTGTCCAGGATTTCAATTTAGAGGGGATTCTCTTCTTCTTTGTTGTTTCCTCCCCTTGCTTTCGCTCCTTATCGGGTTCAACATTATCACCACCAGACTCCCTTGGATTATCATCTAACTCACCCAAGTACTCCTTTAGGGGGTCAATTTCCAGGGCCTCTTGCTTGTATTCTTCAGTTATTAAATCTATATTGTCAATGCAATACGAGGTATCATCATGGTCCAATGTGGCGCGATGCGTGGCTTCCGGCAGTTCGAATACAACCTCACTATCTACTACTCTTAATGACAATTTTCCTTCATGATGATCCTGCAATGCTCCAGCTGTTACTAAAAATGGTCATCCTAAGATAATCAGGACCTCGACATCGTCATCGACGTCTAACAGGATGAAGTCTACAAGAAACACAAACTTATCAATCCCAACTAGGACATCTTCATCAACGCCACGAGGTTTCTTCACAGAACGATCTTCTAGTTGCAAAGTCATTCTCGTGGTCTTCGGTTTTCCCAACCCTAGCTTCATGACTAATTTGTATAGTATGATATTTAAGCTGGCCCTAGAATCAGCAAGGGCATGCTTAAGAAGTCCATTACCAATCATGCAGGGAATCACTATACCCCCAGGGTCTCTCAATTTTTTCGACAGTTTTGATTGTAAAATTGTTGAGCACTGTGCATTCAGTGTGACAGCCTTATTTTCTTCTAACTTCCTTTTATTGGAGAGTAACTCCTTCATATTTTTGCCATATTTGGGCATTTGAGAGAGTACTTCAACCAAAGGCAAATTAATGTGCAGCAGTTTGATGGTACCTAAGAATTTCTTAAAATGTGCATCCTCTTCATCACCCTTCAACCAATCCGGATATTGAAGTTTAGGTTGGTATTCTTGGGCAGGTGGTTGTCCCACTTCCTTCCCCTTCTCTTTTGCTTTTGCTGCTACTTCAGGAGGGGTATCTTCTTCAGCTGTTGGTTCCAATGCTACTTGAGGATTTGAATTGAGGTAGGGGGGGTCCTCACTAGTAGCTCTACCTCCTTCCCGCTCCTCAAAGTTAAAGCTTTCAATTGTCCGTGCGGATTTGGCTCTGTATTGCTAGGTAGGCTACCTTGAGGTCTTTCTGCGGTGTTCTTGGCAAGCTGACCAATCTGATTTTCTAAGTTTTCAATACAAGTTTGCATATTCCTCATGGTGGTAGTGATGGTCTCAAACTTAGAATCTGTGGTGAGCATGAATTTAGCCAAAACATCCTCCGTGCTGAATTTTGGTGCTTGAGACCTTTGAAGTTGATTGAATCCAGGAGGGGTTTGTGATCCCTGCAAATTTGCATAAGATAGCTCCGGATTATGCTAGTTTGGTACGTATAGCCTGAGTGGTGCTCCTTGAGGTCGGCTTGCGTTTCCCATATATTGAACTTATTCCACAGGAATCATATCAGAGCCAGAAATGGGACATTGAGAAGTTTAATGTCCTCCCCCAGAGGTAGTACAACACATAACTAAAACTGATGCTACAGCTGAGTTGTTTTTTGTGGTGAGAAGATCGATTTTTCGGGATAAGGCTTCCACTTGTGCTTCCAGAGATGACTTTGAACTCATTGCACACGCTTCTGCAAAATTAGGCTATGCCCTCCTTGTAGACCATGAGGCATCAGTAACCGCTATATCCTCAAATATTTTCTCTGCCTCTTCAGGATATTTGTTGCCAAGCGAGTCACTAGTTGCAGCATTTACAAGTTGTCTAGTGTTGGAATTAAAGTCATTATAAAATGCATGAATTCTTGCAGAAGGTTCAAGGCCATGGTGGAGGCACTATCAGAGTAGATCCTTGAAACTTTCATGAGCATAAAACAGAATCTGTAAATCTCATTGCTTGAATGAGGATATCTCTTGTCTGATCCTTGTAACTTTACTTGGAGGGAAGTATCACCCTAGGAATCTGTACAGCATGTCCTTCCATATGGTGATACATGCCACAAAAAAGGTAGTGAGCTACCTGTATACAACCTCTCGCAAACTAAAGGGGAACAGTCTCAACTTAATCATATCCTCAGATACGCTGGCAATTTGGAACATGTTGTGGATTTATGTAAAGCGCGCCAAATATGCGTATGGGTCTTCATCTTGGCGACCATCGAACTAGGCAGTGTTTTGTATCATATTCATAATGTCAAGCCTTATATTGAAATTTTCATTCACTGTCGGTACATGAACACTGAATTCATTTCTTGTGTATTCTAGTCGCTCATACTCAGATAGAGTCTATCTTTGTTCTTCCATGACTGGAAGGATTTACAGATTCAGCCTGAATCAACACTTAAACAGAATTCTCTGCATCTGAGGACTGTCCTTGTAAAAACCCTACTGTTTCTTGGAGTCTGCGGTGTAAGGTCCTCTCAATCTCAGTGTCTTCTTCTACAAAACAAGCTTGGTATGCATGGGTCATGCAATGGTTCCTCGCAAAAACAAATAGAGAAAGTGATTAGTACGATGAAACAAAATATCAATTAAAAAACAAAAGAAGAGAAACAGAATTAAAAGCTAAACTATCGTTAGAACAATGGACTATTAGTATGTTCAGTAATCTAATCCCGGCAACGGCGCTAAAAACTTGATATGCCTAATGCGTGCTCTGCAAGTGCACGTGTCAGACAAGTAATACAGTGGACTTTGAAGAGTCGAATATAGATCCTCAAAGACTAGAAACTAAACTACTAATCGTCTATAAACTAGATGAACAGGAATTAGTGTTGGTGATTGCTAATATTAATCCAAACCTAGAAAACAAAAATAGGATGTGATGTAATAAATCGTGGGATAACCAATCAAGAGAGGGGTATCCGAGTGATGTTTACCCCTTGGACTCTCCAAAAGATAGATGAGGAGTATTAATGTCGGTAGTTGCAACTAATTGGACCAAGGATTCCTAGAATGCTTCCACTCCCTCTCTCGAGGCGAATTACTAAACTCAGTATCCACATTGCATGATGTTCTAGGGAATCTACTTCTTGGAAGGATCATAGGAAAGAATAACTAGGGATTCCAGTTCCTAAATGCCCGATCTCTCGATGCATACACAATCCCCTTTATTGAGGTATGCCGGCACACAGGGAGGCATTCGCTTCTTCTCCCGATGCGTCGAATTGGATAATCCGGGTTGTCGGAACGTAGATTACCAATGCAAAGAATAACACTCAATAGATCTCAATAAAGGATGCAATTACTAGCATTAATGTTCAACATGAAACATTAAACATTTTTCCAAAGGGTTCACATGCCCGAATACCTAGTAAGTTAGCCTTCCATTGAAGAAGAAGAAGAAGAAGACAAATACAAAACAACAATGGAGACAAAAGTATTCATAAAGAAAGTAAAAGCTTCCTCCACTGTTGGTACTATAAGATGACCGTAGACCTGGCCCCTTCCAAGTTATGCCGTTGGGAAGGGTGTCTTCACGCTCTCCTCCAAGCTCCTGATGATGCCCTAAATATGGAAGATGATAGTGGATCGATAGGAGAGTCCCCAAGAGTGCCTATAGAACCCAAGATATCCTTTCAAAAGTCTAGGTCCATCTATTTATATGTCCCCCTAATTTTGGGTAGATCTAGACTCGTTTTGGAAATGACTTAACTTTTCAGCTGCGTTTATACCAAATGGTTCCGTCTGGGTAGCAGACGGTCCCATCTACCGGTTTACTAATAGTCTCCCAAAGGCAGACAATTCCGCCTGAGTAGCAGACGATTCCACCTGCTTGCTTCGTGGTGATTCTTAAAAGGCAGATGGTTCTGTGTCTCACACCACACAGGGTCGTCTGGTATAGAAATCATGGGTTGTGGGTCACCTTGCGGCCGCCTTTGAGCCCGTCTGCTTTTCTGGCGATTTGAAGATGAGGGTTTGAGCTTTTATCTTTCCCAGATGATTCCGTATGAAGTTTAGATGAGACCGTCTTCTAATATAATTCAGCTTGTTTTCCTCGAACTTGCTCGAAATTGCTTCTGATTTTGTAAATGTCCTCAAATCGCCTCCGGTGTATTCTGATGGGTAAAATATACATGAATTAAGTACCGGAAAGCTATAAATCATCTAATTCTATGCTATATACGTGCCAAAGTGATACAAGAATATGATAATCAAAACACTTATCAACTCGCAGGTGCCACTCAGTTGTTGCTTGAGCGCTAAGAGATCCAATATCCACCCCGACAACTACCATCAGCACCCACTATAGGAGATACTGGGGTAGCCACTAAAGATGATGCGGCTGGAGATGGCGCCGATGGAGAGGACTCCGGAGACGACACAAACGACAACAACGACATGGAGGATTTCTGTATATGAGCACTATCTCTATCTTTTATCTTTTTAGTTACCAACTTTGTATTTTCCTTTTAGTTTAATCAGTTTGTTCATGAAATGGTTTAGTCTTTCTATATGCTATGGAGCCTCACTTTTTGTGCCTTCAATGTTCTAAAGATAAGTTGATATTTACACTTTGCAGGAAACACAACGAAAAGGACTAGATACATCACGACGCACAAGAGCTAAGTCCACATTCTTTCTCCCAGCTTGATTTCGATAATATATTTTTTTTTAGTGCATATAATGTGTGCATTGGGGACAATGCACAATTTAAATATGAGGGAGAGATTAACTAATGGGAAATTATATTGTTTATGATGAGTGCTGATCTAGGATGATTTATGAGAAAATTAATGGGAGTCCTCTTTTGCGTCTAGGTCAACATTAGTGTTGGGGCTAATTTTTCAAAAATATGCTATATAATTTTGCCTTTACCAGACACATCACAAAATTTTGAGTACAAACCCTGACTGTATTGTCACTTGTCTGTTTAGGTTTGGATTTTGCTTAGTTTGTGACTATTAGTTTATGTTATTTATTATTGACAAAAAAAAGAAGATAAAAAGAAGAAAAAGAAAAAAAGAGAGAGAGAGAAATAGAAAGAAAAAGAAAAAGAAATAAAAAAGAAGAGAAAAAGGAGTATTTATCTTTTGTAGTGAATAAATCCGGAAAGTTGGATCCCTTTTGAATGCTTACCAGCCGGCAAGTCGGATTCATTAGGAATGCCCTACTAGAAAAGATGGTAAAAAGAGCTATCACCTTTGAAGCGTGAAAGGCGCTCTTGAGTAGTCAGATCTTGGACATCACAAATGTTCACTTAATGACCTACCGGGGGAAATGACTACCTATTTGGATATATGTATATGTAGCTACTACCCAACTAGAAGAATCAAAGGGAGTTGCTTTAGTAAATAAGGCCTATAACTGGTTGGGCCATGCTTGAGTCAGTAAGGGGTACCATAGAAAGGGTCACACACACACACACACACACACATGCACACGCACACACACACACACACACACACACACACACACACACACACACACACACACACACACACACACACACACACACACACGTGGGTGGTGTGACTACAAGGCAAAACCTATTTTCTGTAAAAACTATTCATAGCCCTTAGCATTGTGTTTTCCCAGACACCAGAGAGACTCCCAACTATTTAGAGATCAGAGATTTTGCACTCATCTATTTTCTTTATATTGTCTTTACTTAAGCAAAAGCAAAACTTCAAGTGTGGGGGTATGATAAGTGCATGATTATACATATATTTCTATCATATTTACATACACGTATCCCTTCATCTCGCATCAATTTCTCTATTTTTGCACTCCTTTGGGTTTGTTTTGTGATTAAGCACATAAAATAGGTACCCAGAGAGAAAGGAATGAAAAACTGGACAAACCAAGACGAAGCGAGATGAAAAAAGACTTTATGGAGATGTGTACGACCTTGACACACCTGTGTACAGGCATGCATATGGCAGTGCATCTTTCTGATTTCAATCCACGTGAAACCACATTGCAGAAGACATGAATGGGTGTGCACTAGATCCACACACCTGTGCCAAATTGATTTGAAATCTATATAAACCCGTCGAGGGCATGGAATTCGGAGACTTTGGTGGACCAGTCTTTGGAGGGTTCCGGGCGACAGTTTGGGTTTCAGGAGGAGATCGAAGATAGAGAAGACATCGAGCAAGGGAGTGCCCATGTTTTCAACTGTCTTTCTCCATTATATTTGTGATGGCTTTCTATAGCATGAGAGGTAAAACCCCTTTATGATGCTCGGATACATGAACCCTAGTATGAATTGTTATTGAATTCCTTTATTATTGGTTGTTCTTTTATTGATAACTCTTGTGAGTTATCTTTGCATGCCTCTTCTCTTGATTTATATGGTTGTGTTTGCATAAGCCTTGGTCATACACCTCGTTATATTGAAGTAAAGAACATAGGTGTTTATGGTTATGATCTAAGTGTCTATTAGTGTATTAGCCCATATCTCTCTATGTTTAGAACACAGCTAGGCACAGGTAATTGAGTCCAATTAGCATACCGAGAGATCGGATGCAACATTTAGAAAGTGTAATTGTCGAAGTCCCTAAGAACTAGTAAACGGATAGCCAATATTAGGAAATCAAGCATCAGCAAGGGATTCTTAGGGGGATTATGATTTGAGGTACCACGCTTCATCTCTGATTACCCACAATCTACTAATTATTTGCGTTAGTTTCTTTGTTAGGTTAATTAGTAAAAATCACCAAACACTTCCCCTAATTTTATGCTGGATTGCAAAACATAGTACTAGTATTCCAGTCCCTATGGATTCAACTTACCTAAATTTTGGGTACTTTACTACTTGATTAACCACATATACCCGCGGGAGTGTCTTCACGCACCCTATGTGTGCATCAGTATATTGTACTGTATGAAATCATACGTGATCGTATAGCTCGGGATTGAAATTCTGAGAGAGTAAAGGGCAAACAACCATACGGGCATCATACGCTTGTAAGGGTTCCCCTTACAGCTTTCTAGCAAAGCTATACAAGATAGACATACGGGCGTATACCACCCGTATTGCCTGGCACTCTTTATAAAATTAAATTTTCTTTCCTCATACGGGTGTATGCCGCCTGTATACTCCCCGTTTGTCCTTCTATCTGCAGGAACATGTATGATTTTCGAAGAGGCCTAACATGTAGACTCTAAAATTTTAACTCGGAATCTAAAATAGACCCACTGAGAATAAATAAAGGAGTCAATAATAATGAGGATTCATGGATGTCATCAATTTATTGAACCTTAAAACTAACTAGGAACAAACTAGGATGCAAATCTAAAACTTTTTTCCTAAAAACCCTGGGTTGTCTCCCAGCAAGCACTTGTTTAACGTTACTAGCTTGACGTACCTGCTTTGTTCGTTATGGAGGTTTAAAGAGATAAATTCCCTCACCAGTTCGGCTTCTAAAGCAATTATCAAATAATCAAAATCCTAAGCTAGAATAAATGAGGGACTCACCATGATCGATGCTTAAACATTGCGTTACCTCATCTCGGACTGAGTTGTCCTCATGTTTCTTACCTTTATTCACCCTTCTCCATGATTTTATCGTATGGAGGAACTTGTTCTTCTTCTTCACCATGACTTTCGGCTGCTCCTTCACTTGTGATTCAACTGGATTCTTTTGGATTCCTCCATATACGTCATCGAGTTCGCCCAAGTATTCCTTCTGTGGATTTATGGATAGTAATTCCTACATATAATGAGCAGTTATTTGATCAGTATCATCAATGCAATATGAGGTATCGTCATGGTCCAAGGTGTGCCTCATTGCTTCCGGTAAATTGAACACAACTTCTTTGTCTCCAATGCGCAGTCCCATCCTACCTTAATGATGATCAACTAAGGCTCGGGCGGTAGCTAAGAATGGTCGACCAAGTATGATGGGTACTTCGATATGGTCATCCACGTTTAGAATTACAAAATCCACCAGAAATATGAATTTGTCGACCTTGACCAACACGTCCTCCCAATTCCTCTGGGATGTTTTACTGAAAGATCGGTTAGTTGCGGGGTCATCCTCGTTGGCCTTTGTTCTCCAAGCACCAATTTCAGAAATAGTTTGTAGGGCATGATATTGATGCTTGCCTCTGAATCAGCCAATGCTTTCTTACAGATTTCTTCTCCAATCATACAAGGTACTATGAAACTGCCTTGATCCATGAGTTTTTTGGGCACCAAGGGCTAAATAAATGCTGAACAATTCGCATTCAATGTTGCAACTGATATTTCCTCTAATTTGCGGCTTGTTCGTAAGGAGCTCCTTCTTGAACTTGGCATACTTTGTATTTGGGACAATAACTCAAATAGTGGCAAGTTGATGTGCAATTGTTTCAGTAGCTCAAGAAATTTCTTGAATTGGGAATCCTCCTTGTCCATCTTCAACCTCGCTGGATAGGGGATGCGAGGTTGGTACTCTAGGATTTATAGTTGCTCCACCTCCTTTTCCTTCTCTTGTACTCTCTCATCGGAATTGTCCTTCTCCACAATTTACTTAGTTTTTGTAGGATGATTTTCGGCTGGAGATTTTTGCACTAGTATCTCCACCTCTCTACAACTTCTCAAAGAGATGGATTTTAGCTGTTCATGAGGATTGCCCTCGGTATTGCTGGGGAGGCTTCCTTGGGGTCTTTCTATTATAGCTTTTGCAATCTGCCCCACTTGATTCTTGAAGCTCTGAATCGATGCTCGAACATTCCTTCATGTGGTGTTAATAGTATCAAACTTTGTATCAGTGGTCTGCATGAACCTTGTCAAGATGTCCTCTATAGTATACTTCCTTTCTTGCGACTACTAAAAACCTGGTCGTTATGGTGGTTTCTATTTATAATTATTCCCCTATAAGAAGCCAATGTGGTTTCTCCAAGGGTTGTGTGGGTTGTAAGCATTGCTAAACTGATTCGCTTATGGCCTTGGTGCATTACCCACGTACTGAACTTGCTCCATTGGCGCCATGGCATTGTAAAGCACCATGCCTCCACCACACATATCGCAAAATAGGACTGCAACTATGTTTGGATTTCTAGCGGTGAGAAGATCAATTTTCTTTTGACAGAGCCTCGACTTGGGGAATAAGAGCTACATCGGCATTCACTTCAAGGAGTCCAACGGCTTTATGTAGCTTGCCTCTTAAAGACCAATGGGACTCATTACTGCCCATAGCCACAAATAATTTCCCAGCTTCCTCTGGGTACTTGTTACTCAAAGATCCGCCAGCTGCAGCATCAATGAGTTGTCTAGTCGGATGGTTCAACCCATTGTAAAGCATCTATATTTTCATCCATAAGGAAAAACCGTGATAAAGGAAATGCTGGCGGAGGTCCTTAAATCTTTCATTTGCTTCGAACAACGTCTCTGATTCACCTTACTTAAAGGTTGAAATCTCTTGTCCAATCTTGGTTGCCTTGCTCGGTGGGAAGTACTAGCCCAGAAACTTATCTAGTATGTCCATCCAAGTTCTTATGGACCCCGCAAGGAGCGAAGTAAGCCATCGATATGTGCCCCTCTTAAACTGGATGGAAACAATCTCAATCTGATCACGTCATCGGTCGCTCCATTGATCTTAAAAGTTGAACATATATGCGTAAGACATGATAGATGAGTGTGTGGGTCCTTCTCGTGTAATCCCTCAAACTGGGCTGAGTTCTAAACCATCCTGATGGTGTTGGCTTTAATCTCAAAATTTTTATTGGCCATTGTGAGTGCTTGAACACTGAACTCGTCCCTTGTGAATTGTGGTCTCGCATACTCAGAGAGCGTCCTTCGAGGTTCATCCATAATTGTTGGTTCCTTGACTTCTATCTTGATCTCTTTAGGTGTATAGGGAGGTAAATTTTTTGCTTTTGAAATGCGCCTGAAGAAGCTTTCGGAGAAGTTCCTGGGAATGTAAATTTTACTTCTGAGACTCAAGCGCAAAGTCCTCTCGATTTCGCTATCTTCCTTGACCAAACCCGATGGATTTGCTTGGGCCATGTACCAATTCATTTCAAGATAAAATAGAGAATAGGATCAGAAGCAAGGAATTATGCTATCAAACAAATAAAACAAAAAACTAAGACTAATATCTAAATTAATCAACTTCTAGCGCTCCAAATATCCTTAATCCCCAACAACGGCACCAAGAACTCTATTATCTAGCATAATCAAAACTTGGTGTGTGGAGAGAAGGAAAACTAAACTGATCGAAATACTAAGACTCACTAATGACAGGGTAGACTTTCGGGAAGATTCTATCATAAACAGGGGTATCCAAGCAATGAATCCCCCTCGGGTTTTCATAAAAATATAGACAACGATATTAATATTAATAGTTGCAAGATTTTGGACCAAGGGTTCCTAATGTGTACTAAATCCCTCTCTTGAGGCGACCAATACCTAATACCCTCATTGCATTAACTCTCTCTAGAACCTAATTCTAGGAAAAGTTATGGGAACAAGATATTTGAAAGAGTAACTCTCCTTAATTCCCGATCTCTTGGTGTATTCACAACTCCCTCTATTAAGGTAGATCTACGTACACACGGGGAGGCGTTTGTTTCTTCCCCGGGTGGATCATATTGGAAACCAGGGTTGTCGTAATGTAGAAAACCAATTCAACAAAGCACGCTCAATGGATCTCAAAATTAAAACAACTAATTAACTATTAAAATCAAAGTCAAGAATAAAAATTAACCCTAGGGTTCATCATGCCCGAATACCTAACAAATTAGTTCCCCATGAAAGTGGAAAAAAAAACTAGGACAGAAAAATAAACATGAAAAACTCCCTTCTAGTTTTCACGATGATCGGAGGACGGAGCCTTTTCCAGATGGTAGATGATCTCCCTCCAAGTCTTGCCGTCAAGAATCGTCCAAGATTGGTGGTCCCGGATCCTCTCTTTTACCTTAAATGTCCATATTTATAGGGTTTTCATCAAATGTGATAAGTTTGGAATTAAAGATATCCGCTAGATTTGAAATAGTGTTTATCCAAATATGGAAATTCAAAATTCAAATCTGGGTCTCGTATAGGTGCCATATGGGCGTATGGTGCGCCCATATGCCTCTCTGGAGAAGTTAGAACTACTACATAATGGAGTGAATGGGGACCATACTGGCGTATGCCCTGCCCATATGGCTTTCTAGAGAGTCAATATCCTTGGTGTCTCGTCCGGCAGTACGGTGCCATACGGGCGTATGGTTCGCCTGTATGCCTCTCTCGAAATTCGGAACTCTGTTGTAGAAAAGCCGTACGGGACCATATACCTTCTATTTTTTGCCTGTATGTTCTTCTAGAATCCCTGAAATGACTTTGTTGATATCGAGGGTACTTTATTATACTGCTTGGGGCATTCGTAGGTCATATTGAGCTCTCATCCTCGACGTTTTGGCCCTTGAAACACCTTCGAAAGTCTTCTTTCTCTTGAACTCTCTTCATTATCCTCTGTTCATCGAAACTTTCAGTAATTAAGCACAGGTGTGCTGAATTTTTATTAAATAACATGCAAAGTATATATGAATGTAATATGAAATTATGCACATTTAAACACTTATCACCAAGCATCACCCCCTCGACCTCACTTCTCTTTCTCTTTAAGTTGATCTAACTAAAGTGTGGATCTCAAGTAACCTCTGGTTTCTAGCATCAGCAGTTTTGCATTGTTTGTAGCAACACAAGCAAAAAGCTTCGCGAACCAGATGAAGGTGAGAGGCAAGATGAACCAGGCAATAGACCCCGTTAGGAATGATAAACATCGTAGGGTCTCTCGTGGCTCCCAAAGCTATCACCACCCCCACCCCCTACCCCCTCCCCCTTCCAAAAAAAAAGAACAACCAACAGTCCGGAGGAGGATCCGTGAGATGCTCAGATCTTGTTGCTTCAAATGCAGCTCAATGTACTCACCAAAGCTTTGCGAGAGTGAGAACAAGCTCGCTCGTCTCCTAATCACCGCAAGGAGTGCGCCCCAGAATCACTCTAGATGAGAAAGAAGTCACCGACGTGAGCCCAAAAATATAGGACGTGTGATAAGGTGGAGAGTACCGAGATGCCCTACAACACTGAGTCACCTCAACCCTTGTCTCTGTTCCCAGCTCTACTACAAAGTAATCCCTCCTCTCGGGAAGAGAAAGCTAAGGTATACACTCTTATCAATGTCCCCTTTCATCCCCAAGATTTTGGCGGTCCCACCGCCCACTAGGTTCTAGATTCCCCCGATAGAGATATATGATGGCACCATAGACCCAACGGACTATTTGGAGACCTTCTAGGTTAGGATTATATTGCATAGGGCTTATAACGATGTTTTGTGCAGGGCCTTCCCAGTGACATTGAAAGGTATAACGTAGGCATGGTTTTCCAATTTGCTCCAATGGACTATCTCATCATTTGAAGAACTATCTGACCTTTTCACTAGACAGTTTGTGAGTAGCAAAAGGTAGAGCCAAAGCTCTGTGACCCTGATGCAGATCAAACAACAAGATGGAGAAAGCCTCCGGGAGCGATTGCATTCCTTATGGAAGGTTTGAAGAGAACGCCACTTCTCTCAAAGCAAGAGGCAACCAAATGACTTGGCCGAACTTCTCACTCGAGCAGAGAAGTATATAAATGCCTAGGGGATCCATGCACCTCAATAAAAGAAAGTCAAGCAATTCAAACCAAGGAGAGATTGTCCCCAAGTGCATGAGATCCAGGGGCCGGTCAAACGATAGAGACCCGTTGCTAAGGAGCATACTCGAAGGACCGAACTACCTCAGTTCCGGAGCTACACTTCTCTTAATGAGAGCCGTACTAACATCTTGATAATAATTGAAGGATCCAAGATTCTGAGGAAGCCTGGTATGATGAGAAACCCTGGCAAGAGAAAGGACACCAAAGAATATTATCTTTACCACAAGGATCACAGACATGATACCGTAGAATGTATCCATCTTAGGGACAAGATTGAAAAGCTAATCTCCCAAGGATATCTCTTACAATACCTGAGGCAAAATAAGCAGGATGAGAGCCTATCCACTCCTCAGGAGAACTCAGCACCAATGGGAGTTATTTACATCATCGCCGACTGACTAGCCAATGGTGAAGAAAGAAGCTCTGCTAGGAAGAACTATACATGAAAGAGTCTTCAAACCAGTATGTTGGGAAAAAGACCAGCCTCCCAACCGCCCATCACTTTCCCTGATGACAACCTTGAGGGTGTTAACTATCTGCATGATGATGTGCTGGTGGTAACGCTCAATATCACCAACTATGAAGTCAAAAGGGTCCTTGTCGACAACAGAAGTTCTGTGGATGTTATTTTTTTGGATGCTTATCAGAAACTCATTCTTGGGCCCGAGCTGTAACAACCAGTGAACTAAGGGAACTATACAACTTTAGGGCATGTTACGCCTTCAACTAACTAGTGGATCCCGTCCTCAACAAGCATTAGTGACAATGAACTTTCTAGTGGAGAAATGTTCGTCGAGCTATAACGTCATCCTAGGAAGAATACCATAAACGCTTTGTGTGTTGTAGTCTCCATTCACTACTTAATGATAAAGTTCCCCACCGAGCATGGGTGCAGAGAATTCTGAGGAGACCAATAGACAGCTCGCCAGTGCTACATCGCCTTTTTGAAGGGGAAATCCCAAGAATCCATGGCGATCAAGCTATAAGAAGGGATGGCTAGTCAGCCTACCCAACAAACGGCACCGGTGAAAGAGCTAACCTTAGCCCCTCTATATGAGGATCAGCCTAACCGAATGGTTCAGATAAGGGCCGACCTATAAGAGGAGCAAAAAGAGAATATGCTAAACTTTTGAAGATCAACGCAGACGTGTTCACATGGTGCCTCAAGGATATGCCGGGGGTTGATAGTCGAGGCCTTCTCAGGATACAACAAGATAAAGATGGAAAAAAAGGATAAAGAGAAAACTTTGTCACGAACAAAGGAACCTATTGCTATCACGTAATGCCTTCGGCCTCAAGAATGTTAAGATGACCTTCCAGCGGCAGGTGACCAAAGTTTTCCAAAAATAACTTGGTAGGAACGTCGAAGCGTACATCAACAACATGCTTATGAAAAGTGAAAAGGTGGATAAACACATCACTGATTTGGAAGAGACCTTCCAAACATTGCGAGGATAGGGTATGCAGCATAACCCTACTAAATGTGCATTTGGAGTCAAGTCAAGAAAGTTTCTAGGTTTCATGGTCACCCAAAGAGAGATAGAAGCTAACCTCGAGAAGATTCAAGCAATCATTAACATGAGCTCATCGAGAACTATTTGTAATATCTAAAGATTGAAAGGCAGACTAGCTGTCCTGGGCTGATTCATATCCAAGTTTAGGGAGAGGAGCCCCCCTTTCTTTTAAGCATTATGCAAGGCCCCAAAGGCCGAATGGACAGAGGAGTGTGAAAAAGCCTTTCAGCAGCTGAAGGATTATCAGAGCTCAACGAACTTGCTGACGAAACCCAGAAAGGAAGACATGCACTACGTATACCTCGCTGTTGCAGACTATGCTATTAGCTCAGTCCTCGTCAAAGAAGAAGATGGAGTTCATAGACCAATATATTACACAAGAAAATTGATGAATGACTCAAAGACTAGGTGCCTCTCAATAGAGAAGATGATCTATACCCTAGTTATGTCAGCTCGGAGGTTATGACCAGATTTCCAAGCACATAAGATCATAGTGCTCACCGACCAACCTCTAAGACAGATCATATAGCGACTGGAAGCCTCCGGAAGGATGCTCAAGTGGACCGTTGAGTTCAGCTTCGATATAGAGTATAAACCTTGAATGGAGATCAAAGTGCAAGCCCTAGCTGACTTTGTCTCTGAAATGACTGTTATAGTCACACCCCAGACCTGGCCCAGGATGTCAACAAACCGATCGCACTTGAGCAGGTATGGGCCCTACCCAGATACGAGGCCTCAGAATCATATACAGATAATTAAAATAGAGTAAATAAAACAACCCTTATCAGGCACAGAATGTCAAATGCCCTACACAAGGTCCTACATAATATAACGGTCCTCACTCATAAATAAATGAGGTGCACAGATTTCAGCTTAAAGTACCCCCGATGCTAGGTTGTCCCGTAAGAACTCCTAAATCCCGCTCCTATCTACTTGTCTCGATATGTAAGGGAAGGAAACAGGGGGTGAGCATGGGGAAAACTCAGTAAGTATCCACTAAAATCTTTGAAGTCATGCATCAATACGAATACAAAGAATAAAATACATATCCAGAAAATCCTCGGGAATAACATCGCCTCTATGCCCCGTTGAGTGACCATGAAACCTAGAAACATTCTAGACTTAACTTTGAATACACATTTAGTAGAGTTAAGTCGCATATTGTATTCCAGCAAGGTTTGAAAAGTTTCTTCAAGATCGGTGATGTGCCCTTCTTCCCTCTCACTCTTGACCAGTATGTCGTCGACATATGCCTCGATGTTCCTGGATAATTGGTTCTGGAAAACCATAATCACTCTCCTCTAGCTAGAAGGTCGCCCTAACATTCTTAAGGCTAAAAGTCATCATAGGATAGTAGTATGTTCCTTTGTCTGTGACAAAGGAGGCCTTCTCTTCGTTTTCCTCTACCATCCTGACCTGGTTATAGACTGAGAAGGTGTCAAGGAAACTCAACAGTTTATGTCGAGGAGTGGAGTCGACCATTTTGTCGATCAATGGGAGTGGGGTACTATCCTTCAGGCAGGCCTTGTTGAGGTCTCTGAAATCAATGCACATCCTCTACTTCCCATTGACCTTTTTGACCAGTACAACATTTGCTAGCCAGTTTGGATAGTGTACCTCACGAATAAATCTAGCTTTCAAGAGCTTCCAAACTTTTTCTTCTATAGTCGACTGCCTTCAGGAGAAAAATGTCTCCATTTTTAGATCACTAGCTTGTGGGTCGACTCTAGGTTCAGACAGTGCTCAATTACCTCTCTGCTGACTCTGAGCATTTCCTCAGGGCCCCATGCGAAAACATCAGTGTTATTCTTTAAGAAGATAAGCATGCTTCAATTCTGATCTTTTGATAGGTCGGCTCCGACCTGGAATATGCAATCCGAATGATCTTCAGATAAAGGGGGTCGAGGTCAGTTCCTCCACAGGTATAGCCTGCTATGTTGGTTGGTTGCCTTCTCTTCTTGAAGCTTGACAACCATGGCTTCATGAGTTTTCCCTTCAAGAAAGCGACATAACACTGTCGGGCGGTCTACTAGTCTCCTCGGAGTTCTCCGCACCCGTTCTTGGTGGGGAACTTCATCATGAGATGGTGAGTGGAAATCACAGCACGTAGGGCATTTAACGTAGGCCTCTCGAGGATAACATTGTAGCTCAAAGGGCACTTCACCTCTAGGAAGCCGATCATTACTACTGCTTGCCAAGGTCGAGCGCCTGTAGAGAGTTTTAGGCGTATCACGCCCTCAGGTTGCACAGTCCCACCGGAGAATCTGACTAGCAGGGATTCCACTGTCTGTAAAGTTCCGGCCCGAGGCTTAGCTTCCGGTAGGCATCCCAAAAGATAACGTCCTCAGAGCTTTTGTTATCCATGAGGACTCTTCTTACTTCATAGTTACCAATTCTAATAGTCACCACCAATACGTCATCATGCGGCTAGTTGACACCTTCTAGGTCGTCATCCAAAAAAGTGATAGGTGATTTGGAGATGGGCCGCTTTCGCGACGCGTTGGTCTAAAGATTCACCCAAGGGTAGTTTTTCCTGGATGAGTTGCTTTCACCCCCACTAGTTGGTTCGCCGGTAATATAATGTCGATCATTCACGCTGAGGCAGGGTCCTCTTGAAGGACAAAGAACCCTCCTCCTTCTTGTCCTTCTTCAGGTATTATATGAGGTGTCCTTTGCAGATCAGCTTTTCAATCTCATCTCTAAGGTGGACACACTCCTCAGTATTGTCTCTGAGAAGAGAATCATAAGATCAAGATCCTCCTCCCCCCTCTCTCTTATCCCGTGTTCTTTTATACCTTGTAGGCCTCTGCCATTCTTACAAACGCACATCCTACCTGCTAGCAGATAATGGAGGACATTTCTGACACTCACACATCCCCCTGCCACCTGGTCATGGAACACACAAATGAATTGAAAATTCCTTGTATGTGTTCTTGTCATGATATTTCTATTAAGTTTTCAAGCTTTATTAGGTTGTAGAGGGGAGTTGTATTTAGGTCTTTTAACTTGATAAAAATAAATTAAGAATGCCTTCCAAACATGATTAGCATTGTAACAATGAATCAAATATTAGAGAAACTCAGTTGTGCCCTTGTTATTCTGTAACTTGAATTTCAATACTTTGTGGCACTTCATGAAGAAGTAACCATAAGATTCTTAACAAAGCTTAGGGTTCACAAGTGTGCTTGAAATTGTTCCAAATATGTGGTTTAGTGATAGTAGAGCCATTCAAAATATTTATAAAATTTCAGTTCTTTAAACTGTTTAATAAGACATTTAATTCGAATCATCTTTCAGTTCCTTACTGTTGATGCATGTCTAGTTGTTTACTGATTAAATCCTTTTTATCTTGGTCTCCTTTATGCTCTGGTGAAAGAACCATTTTCCTGTTGGCCTGTGTGGCACCTAGTAGTAAAATGGATGTGATTTCAAGGGTTATTTTTGGTTAGCTATGATTTCATCAGTCTAACCATAGTGTATGATCTCACAAAGCATACCAACCAACAAGGCAATTATTACTTCTCTTTTAGATTCCTTGCAGTCAAGTTTAACTTTAAGATGTTGTGATATTTCACAGCAATAAAGCATTGTGGTTGTGTAATGTTTGGTTACCTAATTATATTATTGTATATGGGAAGTAGTTTAACCCATAACATGACTACTAACTATAAAATTTTGAAAGATGATCATGATGGGTTTAATGCCACAGCTTGGGCTTGAGACTATATTCTTTTCTTTTTCTAGATCTGTCTACGGAGTTCTGAGTCGCAGTGGGATTGAAATTCGGATTTTGAGGTAAGTAAGCATTCCACACATAAATTAAGCAAAGTGTTTCATATAAATATACGAAGTCTATTTTCACTATAAAAGTCTTTATTATGGGTTTTATGAACATTTCGAGAAAATGTAAGCAACTTATTTTCTCTATAAATTGAATCATGCACATATATTGAGTTTTGGAGCTATAACCAATTGTTTGCTTGAACTCTTTTAGTCTTAACTATTTTGTTTGGTATTTTATACATCCATGGGATTTATAGAGATTTCTGTATATATCTCCAAATGATTTGACCCTTGTCAATAGGGGTTAAACATTGACCGTGTCGACATACTTTTGATTATGAACTAGTTCAACTCATGCTGTCGATAATAATAATAGCCTTCTGATTTTGACTTGGGTCGCCGAGGTAAAATAAATGGCAGGGACGGCTTATTTTGAGGGAAAAAAGTAGACAATCAAATTAAAGCCAAAGTTGTAAACCCACTTCCATCATAAAATAGATTCTATTATCAATTCCAATCTAACCTAATAGAGCATAACAACAAGAGGTCTAAAACACATATTCATCAGCAATCTAACCCTGATTCCAGCACAAGCTTCCCCTAGAACTACCTAAAACCGAGATCAGTCGAGGGCTCAGCTTAACAACCTTCTGCTCGGGGTCTTATTTTGACTCAGGCCACCGAGGTAAAATAAATGGAATTTTTAAGCCCAACAGCATATTTGGGAGACTATATTATTTTCGAGTATGAATATAAATCCTCTAATTTTATGACTTGGTGTTTATCTTCTGATGATATTATTATTGCAATCAACTGTATGGATTTGTAGCATTTCTGCAAATAAAGTATGTCGTTGATTCCTCTTACTATTTTATCTTATATTACTTTCAGAAATTCTACATGGTTCGTTTATTTTAGTGGATGCTTATTGAGCTCCCAAGCTCATTGAACTTTTTTTTTCAGCTTTGCCAGATCTAGGGAAGTAGGTAGTTGGGGTAGTTGGAGTGCTTAGGATCCATACCCAGTCATTAGCAGCCCTGCCTTTTGTTTTGATCCCGGTCTTGTATTTAGTTTTGTTTGATGACTTGTTGTATTTTGTAGAACCTTTTTATATGTTATGTGGATTTTGAATGTTGAACTTAGAGTTTGATTATTATTATTAGAAGTATAAATTGTGTTATTCAGTTGTTTGTAGTAACTATAAACAGGTTCTAAGGCATTGCATACACAGTGGGGCCCACACCCACACATATGTGGCCTGTCTACTGACGTCCCGGTTAGATCGGGGCATGACAATATATTGTCAAATAACAAACCATAAGAAGACAAGCAATTATGTGGTTCGGCCAAACTTCAAGCCTACATCCACAGAAGAACAACGACGACTTTTATTAATCTTGAAGATTGCAATTAGAAGAGGAAAGATCTAACCTTAAATATGAGAATCCACAAGCAAGAAGAAGACTTCACCATTTAGAATAGACAAAAGATAAGAAAACACAAGAATAAAACTTTCTCTATCTTCGAGAGAAAGCCCTCTTATTGGTGACCTTGCTTCCAACTCCTCTCTTTTTTCTTCTCCCACTCTCTATCTCTATGTTGTTACAATTGAATAGACTAAAGTCTTATTTATAATCCTTAAGACACAACTCTTATTCTGATATGAAAAGGACATAAACATCTATGTCTAAACCAACCCTATTTCTAATTATAATTAGAGTATGACTCAAACCCTAATTTGAATATAAGTCATTCTCTACCTTTGGATCAAACTCCCATGTTGAAAATAAGCAAGAGTAGCGTACTAACCCAACTAACATTTGGGATTTGGCTTCACTCAAAACCGTCTCAAATAGACCTCACGCACCAAATATCAACAACATAAGATATCATTGGAGATGATTGTCATCAAGAGAGAATAAGGACATAAATGAAATCTTTATTTTCAAGGCGAGAATAATTTGAAGAAAAAAAAGAAAATAATAAAAAAACTTTTTTATTTAACACAAAAAATTAAGAGTTTCAATTTTTTTTAAAAAAATGGGGGATTTTTCAAATTTAGCTTTAAAAAAGGGATATTTCTGAAGGAAAAAAAACTCATAAAAGAAAATATAATATTTGGGTGGTTTTATTTAGCAGTGGATGGCGGTTTTTTTTTGTTTTTGGAAAAAAAAATTAGAGAGGTTTTTATATTTATGGAGAGAAAAAAAATTTGAATGTGTCCTTATCTGTTATAATCCCATTTTATACCGTGTGAAATATGTTAAACATGTCTTAAGCCATGAGAAAGTTTAAGTTGAAAGTGGATGATTCAAGCTGCTTTGGGGCAATACTAAAATGTTCGAATGCATGTTTGTTCATCCGTTTGGCCTGTACTGTAGACGTTTGACAAGTGATCGATGAGCAGTAGTTGCAACCATCTGCTGTGCTTGTCTCTGCTCAACGACTGCAAGAGCTTCAGCCAATTGAAGCAAGTTCATGCATTTGCGTCCAAGACTGGCCTTCAAGCCAACCCTCTTATCGCCGGCAAGCTCCTTTTCCACTCCGCCGTCACCTTCGCCGACACTCTCCACTATGCTCTCCGTCTCTTCGCCTCCATCCCCGCACCGGATCCCTTCATGTTTAACACCCTCATTCGCGGCTTCGCAGAGTCCCAGCAGCCCCACCGATCCCTCCTCACCTATGTCCAAATGCGGCGAAGGTCTGTTCCGCCGGATAGCTTCTCCTTTGCGTTCCTCCTCAAGGCCGCCGCCAACTTCGGGTCCCTCCCTTGCGGCGCCCAGGTCCATTCTCATGTTGTTCACCATGGCTTCGACGAGCATCTGTTTGTAGGGACGACGTTGGTGAGCATGTACGCTGAATGTGGCCGCGCTTCTTTTGCTCGTCAGGTATTTGATGAATTGCCTCAACCAAACCTTGTTGCGTGGAATGCTGCTGTCACTGCCTGCCTTCGGTCTGAAAATATGAAGGATGCGGAAGCGTTGTTTGCTCGGATGCCTTGGAAGAATTTGACTTCCTGGAACATCATGCTCGCGGGATATACCAGGGCTGGGGAGTTGTGGTCTGCAAGGCGTTTGTTCCTTGAGATGCCATCCAAAGACCCTGTTTCCTGGAGTACTATGATCGTTGGCTTTGCCAGTAATGGGCATTTTGATGGTGCGTTTGGGTTCTTCAAGGATATGCTGAGAGAGGGACTTCGACCAAATGAGGTGAGCATGACCGGCATGCTCTCTGCTTGCGCGCAGGCTGGGGCTTTTGAGTCTGGAAGAGCTCTACATGGGAATGCAGAGAAGTCTGCAATGAACGACATTCTTGCGGTAGCTAATTCAATATTGGACATGTATGCCAGGTGTGGCAATGTTGAAATGGCACGACGAGTATTTGATCGGGAAATGACTAAGAAGAGTGTCATATCTTGGACATCAATGATAGCAGCATTTGCGATGCATGGTCATGGAGAGGAAGCTATCAAGCTTTTCTGTGAATTGGAGGAATGTGGAATCAGACCTGATGGAATCACCTTCATCTCAGTATTGTATGCTTGCAGCCATGCAGGTTTGGTTGAACAAGGATATGAGTATTTTCATCGAATGGAAGAGAAATATGGTATCGAGCGATCAATTGAGCACTACGGTTGCATGGTTGATCTCTATGGTCGAGCAGGGCTTCTCGAAGAAGCTTATGAGTTTGTAATGAAAATGCCAATAAAATCTAATGCTGTTATTTGGAGGACATTGCTTGGAGCTTGCAGCATCCATGGAAATCTTAGATTGGCAGAGTGTGCAAAGAAGAGACTCTCAGAGCTTGATCCAAATGACTCAGGAGACTATGTTCTCCTATCAAACATCTATGCTGTGGCAGGGAAGTGGAAGGATGTTGCCAATGTGCGGAGGTCCATGAGAGACCAGAGGCTGATGAAGACCCCTGGTTGGAGCTCCATAGAAGTTGACAAGATCATCTATACTTTTGTAGCTAGTGATGTATCATCCTGTGTGAAACTGGAGGCTCACAAGAAGCTTTCAGAGATCATGTCAAGGCTGACGTTGGAAGGCTACATTCCATCAGTTGCCAGTGTTTTGCATGACATAGAAGATGAAGAGAAGCAAGACTCAATATCAAAACACAGCGAAAAGCTCGCAGTGGCATTCGGAATGGCAAGGACAAACAATGGAAGTGTTATAAGGATCATGAAGAATCTTCGAGTGTGTGGAGATTGTCATGCTTTGATGAAGATGATTTCTAAGGTTTATGATAGGGAGATAATAGTGAGAGATAGGAGCAGATTTCATTCATTCAAAGAAGGTTCTTGTTCTTGTAAAGACTACTGGTGAACAAACATCAATACAACATGAGAATCTCTATTCTTCAATTAAAAGGCTTTTCCAGTGAATGTGTTGGACTTTTTGCAGATATGCTTGCTCTGAAACAGAATCAATCTATATTGTTTCAATCAATTTGATAAAAAAATAACTCTTCAATTATCAAGATTAGAGCTGTCAAATAATAGAGCAGCTCATAAGTTGCTCGAGTTCAACCTGACTTTAGCTCGAGTTCAACTCTTATTTTCAAACTTGACAAAGTTAAATATAAACACAAGCTCATAATTATAATTATTTTTATAGTTATTTTACCATCTTTATCAGTAGTTATCTCGAAAGATTTAAAGATTGATATTTATCATATAATCTTCAAAGATCTATAAATAGGCATTTCTTCTATTCCGTTTGTAATCAATAAAGATTCAAGTTTCTCTTTACCAATTCCCTCATCTTTCTTGTTTGTGGAGAGAACTGATTTTCCCAACTGGTACTTAGCTCCAAAGTTCCTCTCACCTGATACACTAAACTACACTTGAATTTGTGCCTGATAATGTACAATTCATGATGAAGATACACTGAAACAAGTAGAACCCAAGTTGGACTTCATACAAATACTAGAGCCAAAATATATAAGAATTAATCATAAAACATCATTTTTAGCTCTAAAGCAATTAATACAAGTCCTATAAAATAACTCTCTTTAGAGAGCTGACAAGTGGAATTAAATCAGAGCAAATTAAATCAGTGAAAATTGGGTAAAGCTACTAAATCTGAGCAGATTGAATCAGTGGGGTAAAGCTGCTAAATTAGAGCAGATTAAATCAGAGGGATTAAATCATAGCAGATTAAATCAGTGATTATGCAATGTAAATAAGGTAAAGCTATTGTTTTTAAGCAGTTTTTCCTAACATTGGTAAAGTTGTTGTTCTTAAGAACTGTGAGCTAAAGTTTTCCTAATAGTGAACATGGCTTTTAGATTGTTGGAAACAATTAACCAAATTAAACTCTTTCGCAGCAACAAAAGAAATTAAACAACAAAACATATTTAATTAATTAACAAACACTATAAATCAATGCATTGGAGTTTAAGAAACGTCAAAGCCTGGTAAGGTGTGCTATGTATTTCGCCTCCTTCATGAAAAGATTCCGGTGAACAATCCGGTCTAGGGTACTCCTAGCCCTAGACATCGACAACCTTCTCCCGTAGCACGTCTCTGGCAGGAGTAGCCCAAGAATCAGCCAAGAACTCATGAGATGATGTTTTTGGAGATGAAATTCAAGAAATCAGTAGCTCAAAAGGGCAATGCAGATCATGAACAAGAAATCAGTAGCTCAAGCTATGAGATGATCATCATGAAATTCAACAGTTTCAGTGAAGAAGTTGAGGATGAAACAAGGCAAGCTATATAGGACGTTGGTCCAACGACAATTTTCATTTCTTCTTGTTGGACATCTATTTGTGTGTTTGGTAATAAATTTTGATAACAATTGAGACCTCAGCTGTGACTGTGAGAATAAGTGAATGGATGGGCTGGCCTAGCCTATAGGCCAGCCCACTCCATTTCCATTAACAGCTCTCCCGAGTCACGTTAACTGCTCTCTGCAAATTTTCACTTTTATACATAAATGCAAATTAAAACAGTATGAGAAACTATTTGATTCTATCTTAACTACATTCTAGTTCTATAGTTCTACAGACGCCATCTCTCACATTTTTTACTCTTTTATATTTACTTTGAAAATATAGAATATCTTTACTAACTATTTGGCAAGATATCAATTTAAACTTGCATGTATGTCTCCTTTCATGGCTCTAGCTTATTTTTTATTTTTTTAAAAAAAATAGATAAACCACATTCCTTTATGTTGTGTTCGGCAAAGGAATTGGGGAGGTGGAATTGGGCATCAAGCATAATCATGTTTGAAATATTTTGAATTAATTTGGAGGGAAAAACTTAACCCATCCTTTTAATGAACCATAATATGGTTTACTTTTTTGTTGAAAACTAGGGCGGCACAATTACTACAATACCCCCAATATTTTTACTTTGCATGCTTGACATATTATAAATTATATTTAATTAATTAATTATATTTGATTAGCTTTAATTAGTGTAAGTAGTTATATTTGATTAATTATATTTGATTATTTATATTTAATTAATTATATTTCATTAGTTATATTTAATTAATTATGTTTAGTTAGTTATATTTGATTAATTACATTTGATTAGTTATATTTAATTAATGTAATTAGTTATATTTAATTATATTTAATTAGTTTTAAGGAATTAATTAATTAAGTATGATAGGGTGGTTATAAATGAGGACACGTGGTACACAGATAACCAGGCATATGCAGATCACGTGGCAATCCTTCAGATCACGTGGCAATCCTTGTAGCACCTTGCTTGGTTCTTCTCTGTGGCCGAGCTCCTCCACCTCGGAAAATACTCTAAATTCCGAGGTCCTCTTGAAGGACCTCGGCACCTTTCATGAAAGCTAGCCGCCCTCAACTCTTCTTCCCACGCACTTCTGCATGAAATCTTCCAGGCTCTTCTAGAAGCCCAAATTTAGTTGGTAAATCGGTTAGGCCGCTATGAAACTGCTAGGACAGCTTACTGCATGCTTATACTCTGATGATAGCCTGGAGTCTAGAAACTTCTAGAAGCACGCTAAGCTGGATTTGTTGAGCGTCTTTGGAAACTCCCACGCTAGAATTCAGTGGCTTCTTCTCCAAGCTTCATCCCAGTCTCCAGACCCTATAAATACCCCTGCTCCCAAGTAGAAAGGCATCTCATCTCTGATCCGGCGAAGCCCTGCTCCTCTGGCGACTGGAGTCTTCTTCTTCACCTCCTCCTCCTCCTCAATCCCCATTTTCCTTGATCTAGAGCTCATTCATGGGACTCTACATTGTATCTTTGAAGGAGATTTAGTGGATTTCATCCTCTGAAATGAGGATCGTGGTTTTTTCCCCATCTTTGGGGTTTTCCACGTAAATTGCTGTATGTTCTTTTTCTCTTCGAGTTTTTCTCTTTGATTTCTCGATTCTTCTTCTTCCCATCCTATTATAAATTCAAAATGTTGTTCGAAATTGGGGCTTAAACCAATTTTTGAGTTAACATTTCTGGCGCCGTCCGTGGGGAAGGAGCAAGAAGCCATGGCTGAGATCAAGGCAGAATCAAACTCCAGAAGAGAGGATTTCAGCTCCAGCAATATCCATAGCGGAAGAGGTGAATGCTCCAACTCTCAATGGAGCCCCTGCACCACCTACCACTGAAGCTCTACCAGGTGAGTCAAATCTTGTAGTTTTTTAAGAAGAGCGATTCCATGCCATGGAGAGGCAATTGGCAGCGCTCACAATAACAATCATGGTCGTTGAGCGCCATGTCTCACAGACCACCGTGCCATCTCCACCACCTCCAACGAGCCCAGAACGCCCACCTGCTCATTCACCAGCTCGCCAAGGACGCTCACCTAGGCGTTCTCCCAAGCGACGGAGAAGCCCTGCATCATCATCTGAGAGCTCTGATCCACACCATCAGAGAAGGGAAGATCACCGTCGCCATTCAGCTGGAGGGCGGGAGAGGAGACACCGATCTCGCTTAAGATCACCTCCTCGTCCTCATTCACATAGACCTCGGTCGCCAGCTCAGTATGAAGCACGACGCCATTCTCCGAGGTACTCTCCTCCGAGGCTATACACACCTCCACGTCCCCGCTCCAGGAGTCGTTCTCCTCGCGACATATCTCTTCAGAGACAGTGGTCGAGGCACCATTCTCCTGTACACCACCAGGAACCTGAGAGAGGACGTCGAGGACATCTCTCTGACCGAGAGCGCGTTTTGCGAAACGTGCCACGTTTCCGCTCTCTGTTTATCAGGGCCATTTGGGAAGCCCCCTTTCCAGACAAGTACATTCCTCCAAATATCAGGTACTATGATGGTACCTCGGATCCACATGAGCATGTGGAGCGGTACTGCTCTCAGATGACGGTGAATGGCACTTCCGAGGTGGTCCTGTGTCGCGGTTTCTCGAAGACGTTATGTCCGGAACCGTATGACCGTTTCATACCAAGGCGATAGCCTACTTCGACCAGCTCATAGATCATTTTCGTCGCCGTTTTGCTAATTGCAGACGACATAAGAGAAATCCTGTTATGTTGCTAAGGTGCAAACAGAGAGAGGGAGAATCTCTCAGGAATTACCTTGACAGGTTCAATGAAGAAACACATGGAATGTCTGATCTCGATTCTATCATGGTGGTTGGAGCAGTGCTCGATGGGCTGCGGGAATGCCCATTCCTTGACTCTTTGACACGAGACGTTCCGAGGGACCTGTCTGAAGTGATGAGCAGAGCTCAGAAGTACATAGCCTCAGATGAGTTCAAGGCAGGGAGGAAGGAACAGGCCCTCCAGCGGGCAGAGGAATTCCGGAAAGAGGAGAGCCGAAGAGGTGAACGGGTACCATGGAAGGATGTAGAGGAAACCCGTTACCGACCTCCTCGCTATGATGACCGAGGCGCTCGGCACCCAGGCAGACCCCGTATTCGCGCCAGGTATGACAATTACACCCCCTTGAATGCTTCTAGAGAATATATAATGATGCAGATTCAAGATAAGAAGATCCTCAAACCGCCGGAGCCTGTTAAGGAGACCTCCTCAGCAAAGAAGAGTGGCAAGTTCTGCATCTACCACAAGGTTCGAGGTCATACAACAGAAAATTGCATCCACCTCAAAGATGCAATAGAGGATCTCGTCAGAGAAGGGAAGCTGGCCGAATCCCTCAATCAAGAAACTACAAAGAAGGAAGAACAACCTTCCCAGGCAGAACCTCCTCGGAAGAAGATAGACCTTACCGTCATTGCAGGCGAACCAGGGTGTGGGGGAGAAACTACATCCTCCAGGTGGAGCTACGCCCGGATGGTGGGCATGATGCAGGAGCTTGCTCCACAGAAGAAGAGTCGAACTTCTCTCCCAATTGAGTTTACTGAAGAAGATCTAAAGGGAATATGCCAGCCACAAGACGACGCGCTCGTAGTGGTCCTCGACATTGGGATCTTCAGGATGCACAGAGTGTTAGTCGATACTAGGAGCTCGGCAGACATATTCTTCTGGGATGTCTTCGAGAAGATGAAGATTGGAGAGGAGAACCTTAAGCCATGCAAGTCTCCCTTGGCTGGATTCACTGGAGATCCAATCTATCCTGAAGGTATTATCTCTCTCCCTGTAACTCTTGGTACTCCTCCACGAACTGTTACAGCTCCAATCAACTTCCTCGTGGTATGACATCCTTCGAGTTACAACGCAATTATGGGAAGACCTTCTCTCAACAAGCTAGGAGTTGTCCCTTCAACCTATCATCTGAAACTGAAGTTCCAGACAGATCATGGCTATGGAGAAGTGAAGGGTAACCAGCCATCCTCAAGACAGTGTTATTTGGCAACCTTGAAGAGGCAACTTGGCGAATCTAGCAAGACTTCCGAGTCACTCACCGTAGAAGACTTCCAACAGGAAGATGATAAGAGAGAAGCTCGGAGGCCCACCCCAGTCGAGGAACTAGCTATCTTACCATTTGATGAGGCCTTGCCGGAGCAAACTGTGCAACTTGGAGTTGGGCTCGGTGCTGATCAGCAAAAGCAACTCCTTGATTTGATCAAGACCCACTCGGATGTCTTTGCATGGACAGCCGAGGATATGCCGGGAGTACCAAGGGAGGTGATGGAACATCATCTGAATGCTGATCCTGCCGTCAAGCCGGTGATCCAGAAGAGAAGAAATTATGCTGCGGATAGGCTTGAAGCTGCTGAAGAGGAGGTCGGCAAACTGCTGAAGGCGGAGTTCATTCGGGAGGTCCAATACCCCGAATGGCTCTCCAATGTAGTTCTTGTAAAGAAAGCCAATGGAAAATGGCGTATGTGTCTCGATTTGACAGACCTCAATAAAGCTTACCCCAAGGATTGCTACCCCCTACCTTTGATAGATAATTTGGTAGATTCCACTTCGGGGTATGAGATGCTCAGCTTCCTAGATGCATACTCTGGTTATAACCAAGTCAAAATGGCTAGAAAGGATGAAGAAAAAACAGCCTTCATTACTTCCCGTGGAACATATTGCTACAAGGTGATGCCATTTGGCTTGAAGAATGCAGGAGCTACCTTTCAAAGGCTGGTGAACAAGGTTTTTAAGAAGCAGATAGGGAGGAATGTTGAGGCCTATGTTGATGACATTCTTGTAAAGAGCACTAGCACTAAGCGACATGCTGCAGATCTCTAGGAAACATTTGAGACACTTAGAGCTCATGGAATGAGTCTCAACTTAACCAAATGTGCATTTGGTGTCCGCTCAGGCAAGTTCTTGGGTTTTATGCTCACAGAGAGAGGGATTGAAGCCAACCCAGAACAAATCCGAGCTATTCTGGAGATGAGGTCCCCCAGGACCATTAAAGAAATTCAAAGTCTCAATGGGAAGCTTGCAGCTATTGGAAGATTCATTTCGAGATCAGGGGAGAAAAATCTTCCATTTTTTAAAGCACTTCGGAAAGCTCCGAAAGTAGAGTGGACAGAAGAATGTGAAAAGGCCCTCTCACAGCTGAAAGAATACTTGCAATCACCTACTCTTGTTTCCAAACCCAAACCAGGAGAGGAGCTCGACATTTACCTAGCAATTTCAGATTTGGTAGTGAGCTCAGTTCTTACCAAGGAGGACGGAATTCAGAAACCTATCTACTACACAAGTAAGGTTCTCACAGATACAGAATCCAGGTATCATCCTCTTGAGAAGTTGGCGTACGCCTTGGTCACAGTAGCTCGGAAACTTCATCCTTACTTCCAATCACACAAGATTAAGGTGCTAACAGATCAGCCCCTGAAGCAAGTCCTCCACCGTCCAGATGCCTCTGGACGATTGACGAAGTGGGTTATCGAGCTTGGAGAGTATGATATCACCTATGAGCCTCGCGCAGCTATCAAAGCCCAGGTCCTGGCCGACTTCATCGCTGAGCTCACAATCACGGATCCTAGTGAATCTCCTTCCGTAGAATTACCTTGGGCATACTCTTCCTCTCTGGCCCAATGGGTTTTACATACTGATGGCTCAGGGAATGCTGAAAGTTTTGGGGCTGGAATGGTGCTACAATCACCTTCAGGTTGGAGCACCTCGGCAATTTTGAAGTTTGGGTTCAAGGCAACAAACAATGAAGCTGAGTATGAGGCCATGATTGCAGGCTTGCAACTGGTCAGAGGCCTTGGAGTTAAGAATCTGTTGGCCAATACCGATTCCCAACTGGTTGTTGGCCACATGAGCAATGAATTTGAGGCGAAAGAAGAAAATATGGTGAAATATAAGGCTTTGGTGTAAAAGTTAGCGGCCAGTTTTGAGAAGCTCTCCATTTCAAAGATTCCGAGAGCAGAGAATCAAGAAGCTGACCTCCTCTCAAAGCTCGCTTCTTCCAAAGGTGAGGTGGGGCACCCCGTCAACATTCAATACTTGTCGGCGAAAACGATTGATTGCCGACCTGAAGAAGAGTTGCTCGAAGTGACGGAGGAACCATGCTAGATTGATCCAGTCTTATGTTACCTCCAAGACGGATCTTTACCGTCTGACCCCAGGCTGGCGCGCCATATCAAAGTTAGGGCCAACCGCTTCACTATTCTAGATGGGCGCCTTTACAAGAGGTCCTTTACTCTTCCGCTATTGAGATGTCTGCGTCCAAGTGAAGCAAATTACGTCCTTTGGGAAGTTCATGAAGGCATTGCCGGAGATCACTTAGGAGGGAAGGCACTCTCCTATAAAATCCTAAGGCAAGGTTATTATTGGCCCACTCTGCTGAAAGATGCAAAAGCATTTGTCCAGAAGTGCGATGCATGTCAGCGTTACTCTAATATCCAGCGGCGTCCAGCCTCCCAGCTCACCCCCATTGTGAGTACCAGGCCATTTGCACTTTGGGGAGTAGATCTCCTTGGCCCATTTCCGAAAGCAACTCGGCAGATGAAGTTTTTGGTTGTCGCCATTGATTATTTCACCAAGTGGGTGGAAGCTGAACCCCTCTCCTCCATCACTAAAAAGGTGTGCCAGAAATTCCTATAGAAGTCAGTAATCTGTCGATTCGGGCTCCCAGTAGCATTCATCACAGACAATGGGAGGCAGTTTGCGAATGCTGCATTCAAAAATTTCTGTGAGGAGCTCGGAATTGAACACAGGCTTACTTCGGTCACTCACCCCTAAGCAAACGGGCAGGTGGAAGTGACGAATAGGACCTTGCTTCACAGCCTCAAGACTAGAGTTCTCCGAAATCAATCTAATTGGGTAGATGAGGTGCCAGGGGCACTTTGGGCCTACAGAACCACTTACCGAACTCTTACCGGAGAGACTCCATTTGCTCTCGCCTTTGAAGTGGAAGTAGTTCTCCCTGCTGAAATTGAAGTCCCAAACTCCACTGATCCAGGCCTCTGATCTGACAAGCAATGAAGAAATACTACGGGCTGAACTTGATTTGCTGGAAGAGAAAAGGGAAGAAGCTGCCCTCCGAGCTGCTGCATACCGCCAGAAGGTCAAACTGCACTACGACGTCAAGGCGAAAGAGGTGACATTTCAAGTGGGAGACCCGGTCTTGAGGGAGAACATTTTTGAAGGCAACAAAAGTAGAACAGGGAAGTTTAATCCTAATTGGGAAAGGCCTTATGTTGTAACCAAGATTGTAAAACCAGGCACTTATTGGCTCTCCAAGATGGACGGAAAAAGGCTCAAACGCCCTTACAATTCCGAACATCTTAGGAGGTACTATCAATGAAGCTTCCTGTTCTATAATATGCCAAAGAATCCCTCAACAAACGCTCATGAAGTAGAAGCAGACAGCTTCAAGCTCTCAAATTTAACTTAAAGTTAGACAACGGGTCAAGGCTCGAGCTGTGACCAAAATAACAAGCAACCCGGAAAATACTCACAAAGTGCTTAATTCCTACACACAACAGCGGGTCTAGGCTCGAGCTGTGACATGATAGCAACTAGCCTATGAGGATAATTCCATTAGAGAGCCAATCTATCGAAAAGCCCCTCGGCAACCAACTCAACGAATCCGAACTCCTCTCAAAGGACCACGGAAACCAAAGTCGAAGAATTCCTACACGATTCTCCAAATAAGACGATAGCGGGTCCGGGCTAGAATCATCTTAAGTGAGAACGCGCACCAAGGAACTCAAATGACAAACGCAATTCTCCAAACAAGAAGATAGCGGGTCTAGGCTCGAATCATCTTGAGTGAGAACATGCAACAAAGAACTCAATTGTTGGCACATAAGGAACGGAAAAATTAGGAGTTCGGAGTGAAAGCGTGACAAAGAACTCAAAGGCGAGAGCAAATGGAGTCTCTCCGGTAAACGTTGAGGCTTCATATTACCAAGAAAGAAAAGATACAAAGCAAATTAAATGCATCAGAAACCGAGCTACTCCTTCTCTCCCAGAGGAGCTGTGAAGATATCTCCTATTTTATCGAGCTCCTCACCAGCATCAGGAGCAACTTCATCTCGTCCCGGCCCCTCGACGATCTCCACCTCAATACCAGTATCATCCGCCGCACCGGCGAGAGTTTCTAAAGCCTCAATATAAATCAGATTGGAAAAATCCGCATTGGGGAATTCCAAGACGAACTCCTTCAAGACAGGAAAACTTTCTTCCCTCCCTTCATCTCGAGCTTCTTCAAGAGCTGATTCGGTCACCTGAAAAGCTTCAGCACAAGCCTTCTCCAATTCTTTCACTTTGTCTTCACTTTCAGATAGTGATTTCTGACAAGCCTTCAGCCCGCTAGAAATATTCTCATGATCTTTCTTCAAAGCATCTCTTTCCGAGGTGACAGCCATCAATGAAGAGCTATTCTCCTTTAATTGTGTAAGGAGTTCGCCATTTTCTTGCTCGAGGATCTCGGCGATGGCGCGCACAGAAGACATTTCTGAAGAAAGAACTTCAGCTTCTTCCTTAGCCTTTGAAAACTTCTACTTTGCAAAAGAACAATTGGTTTCAGCAACCTCCTTCCCTTTGAGTAGTTCAGAATTGGTTGTCTTCAACTCAGCAGCCTCTTTCTATAAAGATGCGATCCTCCCCTTAGCTTTAAGCTCCTTGTTTAAGTGCCTCTCGGCCTTCTCATTGGCTTGTTGGAGCACGGTCTCTACTTTGCCTTTTTCAGCAAAGAGGAAAGCCTTCGCTTCGGAACTTTTCTTCAGTTCCATATTCAGTCGAGCAATTTCAGCTTCTAAGCCCATATTCTTCTGGATGTATTCTGTGAATAGAGACACCCGATTCTCCTCCTCCTCTTCCAAGATACTTGCAGCACGGTGGTTAAGAAACAGATTCTGCAAACACACCACAACAAGTTAAGGAATTGGTGCAAGTCGTAAATGAACTCAATAGAGAGAGACACTTACCGAAAGTCCTTGAAGACGAAGGAGTTCAGCTAAGTCCTGCCGAGACAAACGTTCGACTCTAGATTTAATCTCACTAAGCAAAATTGATTTGATTGTAGAAGCTGCTGCTTTGGGATCACTGACCAGGATCCCCTCCTTAGGATCCACGTGCAATGATCCCCTGAACCCTTTAGAAAAACTGGGACCAGCCAAATGAAGAGATCGTCCCAGCGAAGTTTCCCCACCATCGGCTCGGAAGCTTGAAGAAGGACAAGTTGGTCGACTGACGTGAACCCGGACTGGCTCATAGTTAATAGTAGGGTCAATGCTTGCTCTTTCGGAAACACCAATGACCTCGACTTCATCATCCACCGAATCTCTGAAGGTCTCGGGAAGATCTGGTATGCTCCCGAAAATGTCTTCTTCGATTGGAATTGAAGAGGGAGGTTCCGCCGAGTCCCTCTGCCCCTGGGAATCTCCTTCTCTACCCCAGCAAGATTCAGTGTTGGCATCGCTCGCGGAAGTTTCCTTTTCAGCGGGGGCGCGGGCGGATAAAGGAGAGATAGCCAAAGCCCTCTCGGTAACAGGTGGTTGAGCCGATTCAGGCTGTCTCTTTTTCCCTTTGGAAACAACTTTCTTCTTTCTGCTCGCTATCTTTCGAGCTGGTTCGTCCTCAACAATTTCTTCAGAATCCCGAGCTCACTTCCTTGAAACTAACTCGGGCTGTGTAGGCAGCTCAACCTCCACCTCTTGAGGAGGGCAAGACTCATCATTACCATGTGGTGTAGACGATTCTTCAACAGCCACAGGTGCATTAACAATCTCCGTTCCGGGCTCCTCACTTGTTGCCTTGTTCCGGAGCTCGGCTTTCTTCTGTTTCTCCAGACGTGCTGTGTTGAGCTTCTCAGCACGGGCTCGGGCCTTGTCCAACAAATACTTGACACACTTAGAAGCCTCCATACCTTCACCTGATACAAAAAAGAAATTCGGTTAGCGACAGAAGAGAGTAATTAGGAAAAGAGCACCAAAAGTATGGCATCTCCTACCCTTCACTACAAACAGTCCACTCCTTTGTAAGATTTTGTTAGTCAAGAAGATCTCAGGAGGAATCTGGGAGCACTTCCGTAATTTCTTGAAGAAACGGGTTTCTCTTTTGGAGAGCTTCTCCCTACTTAACACTTGAGTCCGAGGTGCCCCCCACTCAGTCCGGACTCCAAAACCCCCTTCTATAGAAAAAAAGAAGTACCTCTCCTTCCATCTCTTAATGGAGGTCGGCACAGAACCTAAGAAGGGCCTATCAGGCTTGGCACCAAAGAAATACTAGTCCGTGTTGGATTCTCTATTGAGGCAAAACAATGCCTCAAACAAAGATAATGTGGGAATAACTCGGCGATCAAGGCATACAATGACAAATCCACAAAGGCACCTCCAAGAATTTGGGGTTAATTGAGATGGACAAACGTTGAAAGAATGGAAAATTTCAAGGAAAAGAGGGGAAAAAGGGAGTCGAGGTCCTCCCAACAAAGCATCCACATACACAACAAGTTCACCTTCCCTACCAGTGCAAGCTCTATCAGAAGGACCAGGCAACCTGATCTCAGACAGGAAATTCCTATATTTGATTCTATAGTACTTAACTACAGCATCTACTTCTTCTTGATGAAGGATACTAGCGTATGAATCAGAACAAGGGAACTGTCGTTTACTACGCTTGGCCCCTATGTTGCTAGTGGAAGGAACAGCGTGAGAAGGAGATCCCATACCTTAGAACTTTTCTCAGGAAACAGAGGATTTGCAAGAAGGAAGGGTTGCAGCTTCCGGCGCCATCAGGGCTTGAAGGAGAAGAAGAAGATAAACAGTTGCGTTGAGAAACCCAATGCAATATTTAGAGATACTTAAGGGGCACGCGAAAAATCCAACGGCTCAGGTAAATCCATTTGAAAACTGAATAATCTCCAAGAGACACCTGTCCACTTCATCTAACGGACAGGGATTGCTACTTACGGAGCCACCATGGAGGAATGCCACGTGGACCGTGAAGGACGTGCCCATCATCATACATTGCTGCACACCATACCGTCACTAGAGAAAAAAGGTTACTGAAAATTGTGCAGGCGGCTAGTATTAAATCCAGTTACTGTTCATCGAAGATAACACTTACTACTGTTTCGCCTGGAGCACCTCGGAAAACATCCACAAAAAGGAATAGATCCCCCAGTGTAACTCAATATGCTTAGCTAACTTCGCCGAAAGATTCACGAAGGTATTCGTTCATCTTCCAAGCTCATCGCAAGCATACTTGAGGGGGGACTGATGATAGGGTGGTTATAAATGAGGATACGTAACACACAGATAACCAGGCATATGCAGATCAAGTGGCATTCCTTGTGGCCGAGCTCCTCCACCTCGGAAAATACTCTAAATTCCGAGGTCCTCTTGAAGGACCTCGGCACCTTTCATGAAAGCTAGCCGCCCTCAACTCTTCTTCCCACGCACTTCTGCATGAAATCTTCCAGGCTCTTCTAGAAGCCCAGCTAGTTGGTAAATCAGTTAGGCCGTTATGAAACGGTTAGGCGATTACTGCAGCAGTTATACTGATTCTGATGATAGCACAGAGTCTAGAAACTTCTAGAAGCACGCTAAAATTTGGATTTCTTTGAAATTTGGCGTCTTTGCTCCCACGTGCTCGAATTCAGTGGCTTCTTCTCCAAGCTTCACCCCAGTCTCCAGACCCTATAAATACCCCTGCTCCCCAGTAGAAAGGCATCTCATCTCTGATCCGGCGAAGCCCTGCTGCTCTGGCGACTGGAGTCTTCTTCTCCACCTCCTCCTCCTCCTCAATCCCCATTTTCCTTGATCTAGAGCTCATTCATGGAACTCTACATTGTATCTTTGAAGGAGATTTAGTGGATTTCATCCTCTGAAATGAGGATCGTGGTTTTTTCCCCATCTTTGGGGTTTTCCACGTAAATTGCTGTTCTTTTTGTCTTCGAGTTTTTCTCCTTGATTTCTCGATTCTTCTTCTTCCCATCCTATTATAAATTCAAAATGTTGTTCGAAATTGGGGCTTGAACCAATTTTTGAGTTAACAAAGTATATTTAATTAATTATATTAAATTAATGATTCAGTGTAATTCGTTATATTTGATTAGTTATATTTAATTAAAATAAAACTAAATATATTTAATTAATTCTATTCGACTAATTATATTTAATTAATGTAATTAGTTATATTTAATTAATTAAATATTTAATTATATTTAATAAGCTAATTATTTAATTATATTTAATTAGTTATAATTAATTAATTATATTATATTAAATTAATTAATCAGTGTAATTAGTTATATTTGATTAATTATATTTAATTAATGTAATTAGTTATATTTAATAAGTTAAGTATTTAACTATATTTAATAATTTAATGATTTAATTATATTTAATAAGTTAATGATTTAATTATATTCAATTAGTTATTATTAATTAATTAATTATATTAAATTAATTAATCAGTATAATTAGTTATATTTTATTAGTTATATTTAATTAATTGCATTTAATTAATGTAATTAGTTATATTTAGATATATTTAATAAGTTAATTATTTAATTAATTAATCAGTTTAATTAGTTATATTTGATTAGTTATATTTAATTAGTTATATTAGCCAAATTATATTTGAGTAGTTATATTTAATTAATTATATTTGATTAGTTATATTTAATTATAGTTAATCAATATAATTAGTTATATTTGACCATTATCCCTCACATTAGTTGAATTATATTAAATTATATAATTAGGTAAAGAGATGAACTGGCCCCTCATACAAAAAGTTACAACACATCAATTCAAGGTTATTTTGGTCTTTTGTGGAAGTGGTGGCACTTCAATGAATCCATTATATTAGCATTTTAACAATGCTTTCCTTCAAATGATGCTTGTTAGCACCTGAGCGGGAAAATGTTGCCTCGGTTTCCACCCAAGCCCAATTCCACTTGCCCAATTCCTTTACCAAACACAGCCTTAATGAATGATTAAAACCAAAGTTATAAGGGAAATAAAATACTGCACACCATATAGTGTTACATTAGGTTCCGGTAGGCCCCAGTGGAGTCGCAGCCTCGTGTGAGCGGGGGGTGAGTATGTCCCGCCTACGTGGGTGCTGTTCAATTGTACCTCGTCCACAAAATACCTACTTGGGCTATTCTGCAATTGTTCCTCTCTGGTTAGGGTGAGGCTGTGTCTGATGAGGTCGACCATTTCTTGGAGTTGGGACTATTTGGAAGAGTGGGCACCGTTAAACCAAGATAGGAAAAGAAAATCAATTTGTCGGATGAGTCTCTTACAAATGCGCCGTTTGTCCTCGAAACATCACCTGTTCCTCTCTAGCCATGGGTTTTAAGTGACAGCCATCGCAAGCAGTTGCCATCCTTTAACGCGGTCTCTTTCTTGGGTCCGGTCAGATCGATGAGTCACCCCACAGATCTTGTATCTTGTTTGGGGGGCCATCATTCCGAGGATGTGGGCATAGTGTGTCCAGATCTCATTGGCGTATTGGCATCGGATGAGTATATGATTTGTCTTTGCTCTCCCCTTGCCAATTTCTCTTTTCTAAGGTGTGCAACGTGGGAAGTTTGTCTTCCAGAGCTAACCAGGAAAAGAGCTTAGCTTTTAAGGGGGAGATTTGTTTCCAGAAGGACGCAAGGATAGGGCTATGCAATCCTCCATCCACCCTGAATAAGTAAAGTGACTTGACTGTAAAGGACTGGTTGGAGGTGAGTCTCTAACACCGTTCATCTTCCTGTTGGTGTACCGGTTGTGCTAGGAACTCTTGTAGTCCTTGGTACATTTCCAGTGCCCCTTGTGACATGGGCCCCAGTTTAAGTAGTGTCTGATTCCTTCATTGGAGCTACCGGGCCTCCCAAATGGTGAGGTTCCATACATCCACAAGGTTTGAAATTTGGGCAAGGTTCTATCTAGGTTGTGGTCGTTGAACCAATTGTCTTTCCATAACCGGATTGTTTCCCCGGAGCCTGGTTTAGACACTATCCCTGCCAGTGTAAGGTCCCTCTGCTCGGTTACTCCTTTCCAGAAATAAGAGGCTCGGGTGGGGGCGGGCTTATATGGGTTTATATTTCGGCTTTTGAAGTAAGCATGGGCGATGATTCTTCCCTCGATTCCTATCTCACCTTTCAGAAGCCTCCACCACCATTTGCTGAGGAGGGCCATATAGAAGGCTTCCAGATTTTGGATACCCCATCCCCATGATCTTTAGGCCTAGTTAGCATTTCCCATTTTGCCCATCGGTATGCCTTTGAGTCTTGGTTGGCCCCTTTCCAAAGGAAATCCCTATGAATGCCCTCGATCCTTCTTATGACCCATTGGGGTCGTTTGAACATGGCCATCCAATGATTCGGAATTGCCGATAGCACTGAGTTTAGGAGGATGATGCGACCACCTAAAGTTAATAGTTGTCCCTTCCATGATGCCAATTTGTTCTGTACCTTCTAGATTAGCTTGTTCCAGTCCTCTTTTCTTGGTCTACAGCCATTTAGTGGGATGCCGAGGTAGTCGATAGGGAGTGGGCTCAGTCGACATCTAAAGGTGGAGGCCAGGGATCTCGCCTCTACCTCCTGCAATTCGATGGGGGATGAGGGAGCTCTTGTTGTAATTGATCTTTAAGCCTGAGAGTCCTTCAAAGAGGTAGAAGATGAGCTTAAGCGTAGCTGAGCACCAAGAGGTTGTCCGCGTATATGAGTGTTGGGAATTGTTCCCCCTCATTCGTTCCTAATATCCCTCGTAGATGTTTGAGCGTATAGCATGCTTCACCATTGTGGTAAAGGTATCCATTTCTAGGATGAATAGAAGGGGCGAAAGCAGATCTCCTTATCGTAGTCCTCTCTGATGACGTATATAGCCCATGGGTGTGCCATTAATAAGGAATTTGGATTTTGATGAGTAGAGGATCATCCTGATCCAGCCTACCCATCTAGGACCAAATCCCCTTGCCTGTAGGATTTAGAGAAGGAAGGTCCATTCGACAGTGTCAAAAGCCTTTTCGAAAACCACTTTGAGCAGAGCTCCCCGTTTCCGTTTCATGCTGGAAAGTATCTCCTCTACAGCCACTATGCTATCGTGGATACATCTTCCTTTGATAAAAGCTGACTTGTTCTCGTTAATTAGGTCTGCTCTGACTGACTGTAGGCGGTTTGCCAGCACCTTGGTGATTATCTTAATAAAGAAGTTTAGCAAACTAATTGGACGGTAATCACCGATGGAGAGAGCCTCATTCATCTTCAGAAGGAGTAGGATGTGTGCCCAATTTAGTCTTTCTAAGTCGACCGATTCGTGTAAGGCATAGAAGGTTTGAAGGATGTTTTCCTTTATCAAGTTCAACCCTTGTTGGTAGAAAAACATTGGGAAGCCATCCAGTCCCGGTGCCTTTTCTTAGTTGAGCTCCTGTATGGCTGCGTGTATTTCCGATTCAGTAAAGGGGTTCTCGAGGTGGGACAAGTACGTGGTCATTGTATTAGCCAACATGTGGGACCAATTGGCCTTGATATGGTATGCCATCTTATGGCCGAAGAGTCTAGTGAAGTGATCGGTTATCGCTCTTGCGATGTCGGGAGGGTTGTTGATGTGTTGTTGATGTGTTGTCTCCTGATCGATCGTAAACATGCAAACTATGATCGATCAGGAGACAACCCATCAACAACCCTCCCAAAATCGCAAACATGCTTTCTTGAGCATTGTCTCCAGTGCTCCTTCTCCGTTATGATTATGCTTTCTTGATCGATCGTAGTTCCTCCCAGAAAGCATGTTTCCATACACTGTCACAGGGACCGTAGACCGTTGTGATCATCCACTTGGTCTTGTCTGTCGTGCCTTCGAGGATGGTGGTTATTGAAAATGTGTCGGTGAATTCCTCCACGAGGGTGAATCTTGAGGGGTTCCAACCGATACAGCAACCTACTCTAGTGTTATTTGCTGGGAGAACTACTCTGTTGGGGTACGAGTTGCCCCCGATCAAGCACCAGATGCAGTCATTTATGACCTGTAGTTTCATCTCTTGTAGACAAAAATCATCAACCTTATGTGCTGTTATAAAGTCTCTTACTAGGAAGTGCTTTTTCCGCTTTCCTAGACCCCTAACATTCGATATGATGACCTTCATAAGGAAACCTTAATGGCCCGAGTGAGTTTCCTATAGGGCGAGGCTTAGCTGCCTCCCTGCCCCTGTGTGATTCTCTCAGCTTCCGTCAGCTGAAGTTGTTTGATCACTTGCTCAACACTCTCTTCTTTGTGTTGCAGCTGTACTCCTACCTTTAGGGCTGATGATATGAAGTTTTCTTCCGGCCAATAAGATAGGGTAATTGGGATTGTAGAAAGGTTGGAGAGTTCTTCCATCTCCCTCTCGGATTTCTTTCTATTTCCTCTAGTATTTCTTCACGGTATGGGGGGATTCTGGGCGCTCGAGGGTGTGGAGGATTCTAGGTTGTTGTTTTTCCTAAGTCTCCCTTTTGGTTTTTGTGGAAGGGGTTGCTCTAATAGAGGGTGTGTTGGTGGAGGGAGGGTGGTGCATTCCTCTGGTATTATTTGTATTTGGTTAGTGTCAGAGCCTTCCTTGTGTGGGTGTCCTTTGTTAATGATCTCTCAAGCTTCATTTGTTATTAGGTTCCATGTGCCATCTATTTTTTTTAGGAAGTTTTTGCTTAAATCAATCCATAATCCTTGGTTTAGACCTTTTATAGTTTCATCATTTGGGTTAAAATGTGCTAGTATGTAATTTGAAGGCCTTATTGGGTTGTTTGATTGATCTTGATCAGCAACGGTTACATGGAACTCCATAGGGTTCATAGGGGTCAGAGAGTCTTCTAAGGGGGCCTCTACAGCAATGAGTGACTCTCTCTCTAGGTGTGGGTTCACATTCATAGGAAAGTAGGTTGCTGGTGAAATGGAATAGCTAGCCGGGTTTTGGTTTGTGGCTGAGGAGTCAACTGGGTCGGGTCTCTGCACCGGTATCTGGGCTCTGGGGTTCTGGACAACTAGGCTAGGGACAGCCTCAGATGCCTGGGCTCTGGTTGGATCGGGCCTTGATGGGCTTATTGCCCAGGCCACAATCCGCTCAGAGGTAGTCTGATAACGCCCTCCATGTAAGCCGTGCGTGCGTGGGTGGGACCCACCATCTCCATGGATTGAGCTGGTCATTCCTTAAGTCCAAGTAGGTTCGTGCTAGTTGGCATTGGGCTCGGATCACCGAGTTTGTCTGGGGGTCTGATTGAGCCCAACTCCAGACCACTGGATCGCTTCCTACGCCATGCTGTTGCCATGAAGCGATCTGAGTCATCAACATCCATATTTTCCGCTGCAGCGAAGAGACACCTGTTGACTGATGACTCTTTAGAAATCTTCTCCGCCATGAGGATGGATCTACCTCCTGCCACCGTACCATATACTGCTCGACTGGTCTTGTCCGCCGACTGCGTCCCATCCCCGGACGGCGACTGGAGGCTGTGCATGTTCCTGTTTCTTCCACCATACGGTTGTCCAAAGGGAGAGTGCTTTCCATAGACCGGTTACGAGGCGGGCTCACCGGAGGCTCTCGTATAACGACCCCGTTCATCCGGCCAGTGACCAATTTCGCCGGTGGTTCCTTTGTTTTATTCATTGGGGCCTTCCCTTTGTCTACATGCCTGTTGATGGGTTGAGTGGCTATTTGGTCATATCCCTTCTTCTTCGTTTCTTCCTATTCAGTGACTGTGGGCTTTCTGGTCTACTGATCTGGTCGGCGGCTATCCCCCCACGGTAGTGCTGATTATCCTCTCTCCATCTCCAACGAATAACTGTATTGATGAGTTCCCATACTGTTGTGTATGGTGGCCGGCAGCCCTCTCGACCTCCTGACGCGGAGGAGGATGCGCAAGACATCGCCGTAGGATCTACTCCGACCATGCATATGGACTAGGTTGCCGGTGGGCTTCAGGAGCCGCGCCACTAGTTCCCTACTCCAGCAGTCCATTGGCAACTGTTTGACAATCACCCAACAGATAGCTCCCTCGGTGTCATTCGACTTCCACAGGTCCGCCATCCAGGGTTCCAGCTCTAGGGTGAAGTCGAACAGTTTCAGCGGACCCCTCACCTCCGTTCTTCTTGCCAAGTCTGCGGAAGGGAAGGCCATGATGAAACGGCCATCACGGAGGGGTTTGACCTCCCAATCCCAGTCTTCGTCTACCAAGCTCATGAGGTTGTCCTTGATCTCGCAAGCGTCGACGCTCACATCCCTAGCCTCCGTCACTGTGATGATTGAGAAGCGCTTCATGCGTTCTCTTCCATCCAAGACATCAGAGTCAATGGTGATAGAGATGAATAGCTGCTCCATGTCCTCGTCGCCTTCCTTCACCACTATAGCGGAGGCTGACGCCGAAGTGGGAGGCTTCTGTCTTTGTTTACGTTTAGTCTTCTGTTTCAGTTTGCCTTTGTTCAACACCGCGCCAGTGAACAGACCTTGCTGCTGTTGTTGTTGTACCTCAATGGGTTGCACAACAGTTGGCTAGGTGGTGTTGTGGGCCACTGAGGAGGTGTTCCCGGCGGGGCTTCGGTGACCGCCTCGACATTCATGGCCTTTGTGGCCCATTCCTCCACATCTCCGGCAGGTCAGTGCGCGCCGGCATTCGTTTGCGCTGTGACTTGGCCGAAGGCACTGATTGCAAACTGTGATCGTACCGGTAGGGGTGTGCAGAGTTGGTGGAGACCTTCTTGGGGTGGTGATGGTTCCTCCCTTCTAGGCGCTCTGGGGCTGTCGATTGAGCGGCGACTGCACTTGCGGCTCACCAGTTGCCACTATGGTTGCTTCCCCTGTACTAGCAGCCCGTAGGGGGGTTTCTCCTTACCCCCCCTTACCATCTCAACGAACAAGGGGGAGCCCTAACTTCATAACGTGTCTCTGCGAGGTGTCTGCGAGGATTCCGATAGGTCTTTACACTTCCATTGTCGACCTTGGTGTGTCCCTTCATCCCCGTGAGCCTCTCATTAACTATGACCGCGCCGGTGTCTCTCCTCACGTGACAGCCCCTAGGGTGACCTTCTGCCACGGTCCTATTCATCCCCACCTCGACGAGGGGCTCCTCCGATGTGTTGCGATTTTTCCCAGCCGTGCCGAGATTCGCCTCCGTTCTTCTGCTCCATCCGGGATTCTTTTCTTCCCCCCTATGGCTTATTTGGAAGGAGCACAATAGCAGAGTATTCAAATGACAATACAGTTCACTAACAACATTTTTTAACTCTATTTTATTATGTAGGCACAAGCTAAGAAGAATTTTCTTTGGGAAGTGATAATAACAAAGAAATCAAAGCCCATCCATCACTGATGGCATGCATGTGCAAGGACTGAAATTGCATTTCTATAGCATAAGCCATTACCATGCATTTGAAGACCATCTATGCATTGCTTCTTGCTTTCAAACTTGCTAAGCATATAACCATCAACAATATTACTATATTGTTTTGATATTCTTTTTGATGTCAATATCCTTAGTGAGGAAATCGTCTCTTTTCTTGCCATGGATTGATTCTTACCTAGAAGATATGAAGGTCTACTACTACAATAAGGAATATGTTTTTTGGGTTGATTGGGAAGCCAATTCTTGAATCTACTTTGAGATCTCATAAGAACTTTCCCAACCATGTTATTATTTCTATAAGAATTTTTATAGAAACTTTTTTTCCGAAATATGAAGAAATTCTAATTTTTTTTTTTAAATGCAAAAACCCACAATTGAATGTTTAAGATATACATTCTGAATAGTTAATACAGATTTTTGAATGGTACCATGTGTTGCACAATTGAATGGTTTAAAGTAAGAAAAAAATGATTTCTCCTGAAAGAGTCCCTGTAAGCCAATGGCAGCCCTTGATCCCCAGAACCACCAACAACCTCAATGCATGGAGCCCTTCTTCCATATCACTAGCTGGTAGAGTTGTCCTTGTTAATACTTCACTGATGTCAATTCTATGTCCTGTTACCCTATCCCTGAATCAGTTGTAGATCAAATTTCCAAGATGACTAGGGAGTTTTTATAGGGCAGTGGCACTGTTGGTAGCCTTCCATTCTATGAGTTGGAACATTACTACTCTTGATAAATCTGAGGGATGGTTGGGGATTAGAAACTTAAGAACTACCAAAACTGCCCTTATGGTCAAGAACATATTCTCTTCTCAACAATGAAAATAAGATTTGGGTTAAGATTGGCCTTCTTAAATATGGCATTTTGAATCCTTGGAATAGGTCAAACTTGGGTCCTGCATAATGGTTTTACAAAAAACTCTGCACTACTGCTTTCTCTGTGTATCTAATCTATGGATCAATAGTTGCAATCATTTGACTACCAACTTTCTCAATGATCCATGGTTGTTTGATATTCCAATATCTCCCAAGCCTACCTTTGTTAATATACAACTGCCTATTGAAACCTTGAGCATTTCTGATATTCTGGATGAAAACAAGCTTAATTATACTGATGTCCTAAACCTTTTTGGGCATGCATTAGAATGGAACAGGTTGAGTAGAGGTATTTATGTTGAGGATATTGATAAACACTGGGTCTGGTCCCCTACTGGATCCTCTGCCAATATTGTTAGAGAGGTTTATGGTTTCTTAAATCTTAACCAAACTACGGAGGCAAATAGCTGGCAAGGCTGGCACAAGATTTGGAGGTTATCTGTTGCTCCAAGAGTGAAAACTATTATCTGGAGGCTTATGTCCATGGAAGACTCCCTACTTATGATCTTATGTATTCCCTGGGCATTGGTCCCCAAGCCCCTGCCCCTTTTGTGGTCTGGCATGATCTTACTAGAACCGAACTGGACATGTCCAGCGGTCCGACTAGGTAAACCTGTGAACCAGCCAAGGAACCGGTCCGGTTCTGTAATTAACCTAGACAAGTAATTGAACCGGGATGAACCGGTGGTTGCACCAGTCAAATTTTTATTTTTTTATTTTTCAAATATTAAATTATTTAAAATAATATTTTTTTTATTTAAAATAGTTTTTATAAAGGTTTTTTATAAATTATTTAAATTAGTTTTTTTATAATTGTTTTTTATAATAATTTTTAAAATAGTTTTTTATAAATTATTTAATATAATTTTTTATTATTAATATTTATATTAACCCGACATTGACCCAATTAACACGGCGATTGAACCGGTGAACCGATGACCCAGGAACTTGAACGGTTCAATATCTGGTCCAGTTCTTATAACACTGGTCTGGCCAATGAAACCATTAAACATCTTATGTATGACTGTAGAAATGTCAAACTTTGTTGGCTTTCAATCTCTGCATATACAGGCTTGGAGACCCATACCTTGGAGAATTTATTAACTAGGCATTGGATTATGAGTCCCGGTGGTTCAGGGAATGGAAAACAGTGTTTTTACCAGAGCTCTGGTGCTACCTGTGCATAGAATATATGGAAGGCCAGGTGTGGCCTAGTATTCAACAACAAAAAAATTCAACCTTTGCTGATATTCAAACAAGCCCTCACTGCTACTCAAGATCACTTCTAGAAGCTTCGGGGACATCTTAGGGAGTTTTTGAATAATTCTGTCTGCAACCATACAATTACAACCATGTGTGATTCTGCTTGGACTAATGAACCTTTTTCTTGTGGTATAGGTTTTGTAATCATCAAGGGCCAAAGAACAATCCTTTTGGTTGGAAGTACAAGCAAAGCAGCTGAATCAAGCCTCCAAGCATAAGTCCAAGCCATCATCACTGCCATTGACCAATGTGGATCAAGAAATTTGAAGCTTGATACAGTTCGCACTGACTACCTTCAAGCCTTTATGATGATCAAGAACAATGCAAATAGCAGTAGTGGGAGATATCAAGAGGACATTCACACTGTCAAAAAATCCCTAATAGAGAGGCCAGGAATGGAGCTATCCTACTGCCCACGGCACATAAATTTTGTGACTGATGACCTTGCAAACCATGAAAGTAACCCTGAGCTCTCCTTGTTTCACAAGGGGGGCAATCAACCAAGATGGATCAAAGACATTATTACTGCAGCTGGGCTACACTTTTTAGAGGATTTTTTTTTGACAAAATAGAGCTAATACAAGCTGGTAAAAAGATGTCACGCCCCGACCCGATCCCGGGACCTCGGATACGTGCACAGACCGGCCGTACCCAAGTGGAGACGAGCCCCACTCGGATACAAGGCCTAAGTAAATCAAAAGCAGATAACAAACATAACAAAATATCTAACATGTCATAAATAGCAATGTCAGAGTTATACAGCGGAAATGTAAAATCAAATAAGGGTTCCAAGTACCCTACAAAGCTCTATACAAGATCAGGCCCTACACGGGTCCTAACTAATATGTCCGCACACACATAAACAAAGAAGAGAGATCCTCCGACATCAGCAAAATCCCACCCTGACTCTCGCACGTCACCTGAGCTCGAGTCACCTACTCCTCAGGACCTGAAATGAGAGAAAGGAAAAAGTGATGAGCTTTCGAAAGGAAAGCCCAGTAAGTACCCTACAAGGATCTCAAAGACATAAGATGAAACATGTTATCAAAAATCAAAGAATCATCAAGCAATGGGGATACACCCCGCACAATCAAAACCCCAGGAGTCTACCACAACCATCAACAAAGGTACGACTCCTGTCCAATGGCAGCCCTCGGGCTCAAGAAGGAACTCAAAGAAACTTCAAACAACATCCCGGTCGGCCAACACACACGGCATCTGTAGCCGACTAACACAACCGCTCCTCGGTAGCGCCACCTCTCTCTCATGTCAACATGGTCAGTGATCGCCCCACTGACTGGCAGGGACAACCAGAGTACTATCCCTCTGGCCAAGAGTGCCGGAATGTCAGGGTGTCCCATCCCCAACGCTCCCGCAACATCCGGAGCTCACCTGCTCCGCTGAATTCGGGCGGAAGAAGAAACTCAGTTGGCGCACATCTACCCGGCCAGCACACAAGTACTGTGTACCTCTATGGTCTCATGCCAGACAACAGGAGGCTATGCTCAGCGAGCCCACTCACTCCACTGACGCATACCTACCTAGCTGCACACAACCACCACGAGTGCCTACATTCAAGTGTCGGCCCACTGGAGGGCATGTCCAACGAGCATTCCAACAAACAGGTAGTAACAACACTACCACAAGTACACCAATCATACACATACGAGGAAAGAGAGCAAAACAAACATGTATGTGCATGCATCTAAGAAAAACAGATACCATAAAGAAGATATGCTAACTAATAGCATTCATCAAAGCAAGAAACCCAAACAATGGGTAGGGCCGAGGCAAGAGTAACTTACAAAATAAACATGGCAACAACAAGTCCAATACACACTCCGTAGAGTGGGTACTAGGCAGAAGGAACTTACATCTATCTCCGAGATGACCAGAATCACTCATAACTCCCTCCTGAGGTGTCTCTACGCTCCACGTCATTACCTGATAATAAAAATCCTGTCTTAGTACCTTTCCAAATATCGAATAGCTTATTTTACCTCTCTTACTTTTACTGGGCCGAGGGTCCACTAACTTCTAACCCAACAGTGAGTTGTGGTCTAATGTTTGAGCTAACTCAACCCATGCCAGCGACTATTTCCTAAAGTTTTAATCATCTACCAGTCAAGCATGTAACAACACCTCAATAATCAACCCAATCAAACCCTACCTAATCAACCTTTCCTGGTTGCATGAATTTACACATAACCCACCATAGCCTAGTCTTTCTCTTTCTACAATTATCAAACCTCATTGTTAATTGAAATCAAATGCAACCAACTAAGCACATACAAGCACACAAGTTAACTATGAACTCTGATAATTATTAACGTCAGATGCAACCAATGAGCACATCATGCACTACTCGTGCATACAAGGGTCAAACCACATCCATGCATGACCAGTTATCTGATCCCTCCAGTGTTTGTTCACCAACCATTTATGTCTGATTATTTTCCACACTATTAAGGCTTCATGGACCTGAGTGACAATCACCCTCTCCTATCCCCCCATAATCACTTAATGGAATATTAACATGCAAAAAGTCAGTGAACACAAACCCATAATTCTTGGCACACCATCACTGTCAAACTCCTGGCCATTCTCATCCTCCACTCTAATATATGACTCATCTTAGCATTAGCTACTGAAGCTTTCTTATACAATGGGGATTGAGTAACAGGTCTAATTTAGAGAAATTATCTTACCTGATATTATGTTCTTAAACACCGTATAATCCCAATGGCTTACTCTTACCTTAGAGTTCACCCACTACACTTCAAGCATGCCCATGAGGGCCTCAACTGAAAGCCTACTTAGTTGTACTATTTGCTTTTATTCTAACCTAGACCACATGACCCATTGCATGCATCTAAGGCTGAGGAATATAAAGAACTCTCCTCAGGAGCTTAACACCATAGTACCTTAAGCTCGACACAAAGGTTCTGAAATCTAAAACCCCCATTATCAAGCTTTAAGAACCCAAACCTCACCCTCAAGTATACACATACATACCCATACCACGCTGAATGGACTCTTATCTAGAGGCAGCTTACCCTCAAGTCCTTACATGCATGAAGTCTCAAAGAACTAAATCTAGCACCTAGTTACTCTGACGTTCAAGATCACAAGATACTACCTTCCTACTTAGTTATCATCTTCATTATCCATGATCACATGCTTTGCTTAAGAATCAAAGTCAATCTTTTAAAGCTTCTAAAAATCACAACAATCCCTTGACTCTAATCCCATGCATGCATTTAAGGATACCCAAGCATCCATATACTACCCCTCATGCATGCGCGCAAGATTGGATACAAAGACTTGAGAGCAAGGGGCTTACCTGACGAGTAGATGGTCAAGGTGCTTGCGAGTGATGGTGCTCCGGTGACGGAGATGAGCAACCAGTCTCTCCTCAGCCTTCTCAATGCCTCCTCTTTCTTTCTCTTGATCTCCCACGAAGAAGACCCTTGCCGCCGCCCGGAATGGTATTGCTAGGGTTAGGAAATGAATCGAAGCTTTATAGAGGAGCGGCTAGTGGATGGGCTGGTGATCCCTTAGATTCCGGCTGACGGGCAAGATCGGATCGGTCCATCGTTCACCGGCGCGACATCAACGGAGGAGAATTTATTTCTCTCTCTATATCCCTCTCTTTCTCTCTCTATATCTCTCTCTATACTAATAAGTTTAAGCATATATAGATAAAATATCTCCATGCACGTGACTCAAAAGGAATCCAATTTCACACGTGATTCCTTAAAAATGTGTACCCTTTAAATATACTATTTTTTTATTCTCCAAACATGCAGACCTTTTCAAATAAATTCTGATTTTTATTCAAATCAAACCACACTATGTATGTCATCCTCTATACCATGCACATCTTCCATATATAGTGCTATATATATGTAAAATGATGAGCGTAAAAACTGAGGAGCCAGACGCTCGACACGTGGATTGATCCTGTCCTTTCATCAGTCACAGTGTCCCCTCGGGTCCCCCCTTTTTCGAAGTCACCCCCTCGGGAAACAAAGAGGAGGAAACCGCCTCAGTTCACTCAAGGCGAATCTCCTCAGGAAATTGATTTACCTTTTCGGTCTTCAGAGGCGGCCCTCCCTGACTCGCAGAAGGCACCATGGATCCCGAGCCCACAGGAAACACCACGAACTGGAAGCCTCAGTAATCTGGAAACATCTAGAAGAAAAAGTCGTTAAGATCTAACTGAATGACAGCCTGGCAATCCAGAAAAGTCTAGAAGAAGGATGAGCTGTCAAGCTAACTAACTCCAGCTGGCACCCACATGGCCTATTAGGAGCTAGGTCACTAACTTCCACGTTGTCTATTATGGATGACTTGCTCTCCAGGTAACCCCCCACTCTGGGAGCCTATAAATAGAGAAGCTCACTAAGTCGTCTTCGACCTCTGAATCTCTGGCGAAGCCCTGCTTCTCCAAGAACTCAAATTCCACTTGTAAATTTGTGATTTCATAGTGATTTCATCTCCAATCTTGGAGATGATCCGTGGTTTTCTCCCCGACTTTGGGGTTTCCACGTAAATCCCGTGTTGATTCTTCTCTTTCTTGGATCTCTTTCTCTCGATCCTTCTCGATCTCATACAGATTGGTCCCCAATCAACTCACAAATTCAATTGTTGATTGGAATCAAGGGTTCTCCCTGATTCTTGCATCAACAATTTGGCGCCGTCCGTGGGGACTATCGGACGAGAAGCCATGACAATGACCAGGAGATCCAAGCGGTGTCAAACTCAAGAACAGCGGATTCTTCCATCTGGGATCCTTGCTGCTCCACCGGTCGCTCCCCCGGCAGGAGATCCGCGTCCACCAAGCTCATCCCCTATTCCTGATCCTGCCCCCAGGATGGTGGAGATTCCGGAGGAGAGGTACAGATCGATGGAGCGACAGATCGCGGATCTCACTCAAACACTCCTCGCGGTGAAGAGGCACGTTTCTCAAGCAACGGTGCCAAATCGCCCCCATGGGCCTGTGGAGAGTCGCGACCGGTCGCCTGTGCACTCCCCACGCCAACGCGAGCCATCACCGGGAAGCGGTAGGAGTCGAAACTTTTCTTCTAGAAGTTCTGCTTCAATCCGTCCGTGGCGTCGACGACGCTCTCAGGTTGTGAATACATGGAGAAGGAGGCAGGACTCCTCTCCAGATGGCTCCATGTCACCAGAACCACACCGGAGGCATTGCGCATCCCGACGGCTATCACCGAGGGGTCACTCCCAGGAGCGTTCCCCGAGGCGATCACCCACCCTCCATCGTCGGGAGAACTACTCTCCAGGGCGTAACTCACCCCACCGTCCACCGACGAGATATCGTTCACCCGGGCGATGTCGCTCCCCAGGAATACCTCACCGGGACTATGATGAGCGAAGAGGGAGGACTCACTCCCGTTCAGCAAAGTTGTACTCTCCTTTTGTAAGAGAGATTTGGGAAGCTCCTTTCCCGAAGGACTTTCGGGCCCCACTTGTCAGATACTACAGCGGCACCACTGATCCCCATGAACATGTGGAACGCTTTTGTACTGAAATAATGGACAACCATATTGATGACGCTATTTTGTGTCGATCTTTCCGGAAGGCACTTACTGATATCGCCCACGACTGGTTTCGAAGTCTCCCATCGGGCTCGATATCCAGCTTCGACCAACTAACTGACCTCTTCTTTCGCCGGTTTGCGAACTGTCGAAGACATAAGAGGAATCCTGTGATGCTCCTTAGATGCAAAAAATTCGAGGGCGAGAGCCTTCGGGATTACCTGGATCGCTTCAACAAAGAAGCCGCGGCGATGAGTGATCAGGACTCCATTATGGTGGTTGGAGCGGTCATGGATGGTCTTCGGGAATGTCCCTTCCTGGACTCTATCTCGGGGAATGTCCCCACGAACTTGTCCGAAGTCATGAGTAGAGCCCAAGAGTTCATTGCTTCCGAAGAATTCAAAACGGGGCGGCGGGAGGAGTCCCTGCGGCGAGTTCGGGAGTTCCAGAAGGAGGAGCCTCGGCGGGAAGAAAACAGAGGCTCCCTCCGCAGTGACCAGAGGACCCGAAAAGATGACAGGCCCCCTCCGCTCGGACGATCGGAGACTTCGAGACCCCCAGATGCAGCCAAGGAGGGCGAGGTATGAGAACTACACTCCTCTTGTAACCTCAAGAGAGAATGTTTTGTTGCAGATCCAGAACAAAAAGCTCCTGAAGCAACCCGAACCCATCAAGGAGTCTGCATCCATGAAGAAGAGCAAGAAGTATTGCGCTTATCATCAAGTTAAGGGGCACAATACAGAAGATTACGTCTAGCTCAAGGATGCGATTGAAGATTTGGTTAAGGCGGGGAAGCTTGATCAATTTCTGGACAAGAAGGCGACCTCAAAGGAGAATCCACCACGAAGGCAGGAGGCCCCTCCCAATTCTACAAATCTTGATGTCGAGCTCCTCTTTATTGCTGGGGGCCCTGGTTGCTGAGGAGAGAGCTGCTTCCTCGAGGAAGCAATATGCCAAGATGGTGGCCTCGGTTCACGAGACAGCCTCACTCAAGAGAAGTCGTCCTTCGGCTCCGATCACCTTCTCTGATGAAGACCTGCGTGGAGTCTACCAACCTCATGATGACGCCCTCGTGGTCGCAGTCAAGGTTGGGGTCTTCACCATTTACAGGGTGCTGGTTGACACTGGAAGCTCTGCTGATATAATCTTCTGGGACTGTTTTGAAAGAATGAAGATCAGGAAAGAAAATCTTAAGCATATCAAATCCCATCTGGTGCGCTTTGATGGGAATTCTCGCCACCCGAAAGGCATGATCTCTCTCCCAATAACACTCGGCACACCCCCCCGGGCGGTCACTCCGGTGATCGATTTCCTGGTTCTGAGATGTCCTTCCAGCTACAATGCAATAATGGGCAGACCCTCACTGTTTAAGTTGGCCGTGATACCGTCCCCATACCACCAGAACTTGAAGTTTCAGACCGAAGAGGGCAGTGGTGAAATACGAGGTGACCAGGCCTCTTCTCTCCAGTGCTACTCTACTCTTTTGAGGCATCAGATGGGGGAGACGAGCCGAGCCGCATAGAGAATGACATTGGAGGAGCTCCAACATGAAGATTGAGGAAGGGAGGCTCGCCGTCCCGTTCCAGTTGAGGGGCTGAAGGAATACCCATTGGACGAAAATCTTCCCGAGCGGACTGTGCGTCTCAGGGAGGGGCTCGAGTTGAAGAGACAAAGGGAGCTCCTCGCGATACTGAAGGACAATACTGATGTCTTTGCCTGGACTGCCGAGGAAATGTCCGGAGTCCCTCGGGAGGTAATCGAGCATCAATTCAATGTTGATCCTGCGGTCAAGCCAGTCATTCAGAAGAAGAGGAACTATGCTCCGAACCGCCTCGCAGCAGCTGAAGAGGAGGTCAATAAGCTCCTCAAGGCAGAGTTCATTCGGGAGGTCCAATACCCCGAATGGCTTTCTAATGTAGTCATGGTCAAGAAGTCCTCCGGGAAGTGGAGAATGTGTGTAGACTTTACAAATCTCAATAAAGCTTGCCCTAAAGACTACTACCCCCTGGCTCTTATTGATAATCTAGTAGACTCTACTTCTGGACATGAAATGCTTAGCTTCTTGGATGCATTTTCGGGGTATAACCATGTTTTGATGGAGAAATCTGATGAGAAAAAAACATCCTTTATTACCTCTCGAGGCACTTATTGTTATAAAGTGATGCCCTTCGGACTGAAGAACGCGGGAGCTACATTCGAGAGGTTGGTGAATAAAGTCTTTAAGAAGCAGATTGGGAGAAATGTCGAAGCTTATGTTGATGATATATTGGTGAAGAGCCTCTCCGCCGAAGAGCATGCCTCGGATCTGAAAGAAACGTTAGCAGCCTTGGGGCTCATGGAATGAGCTTTAATCCTAGCAAGTGCACGTTCGGGGTTAGATCGGGAAAGTTCCTCGGATTTTTGATTACACATAGAGGAATAGAGGCGAATCCCGAACAAATCCGAGCCATAATGGAGACTAGATCCCCGAGGACCATAAAGGAGATACGAAGTCTGAACGGGAGGTTGGCTGCCCTCGGGAGATTCATTTCAAGATCTGGAAAGAAAAACCTTCATTTCTTCAGGGCCCTCAGGAAAGCACCTAAGGTGGAGTGGACCGAAGTGTGTGAATTGCCACTGAATCAACTGAAGGAGTATCTACAGTCACCTGCCCTTCTGGTGAAACCGAAGCCTGGAGAAGAATTGTTTCTGTACTTAGCAGTCACTAATTCGGTTGTCAGTTCGGTCCTCACTAAAGATGAAGGGGGAATCCAGAAGCCAGTCTATTATACAAGTAAGGTCCTCACTAACACCGAATCGAGGTACCTCCCCCTCGAGAAGCTAGCTCTTGCGCTTGTCACATCTGCTAGAAAGCTGCGGCCATATTTTCAGTCTCACAGGATAAAGGTCCTCACAGATCAGCCCCTGAAGTAAATACTTCACTGTCCCGAGTCCTCCGGGAGATTAACCAAGTGGGTTATTGAGCTCGGCGAGTATGATATCAGTTATGAGCCACGGACAGCAATCAAGGCCCAGGTACTTGCGGATTTCATTGTCGAACTAACCATAACTGACGGAGAGTGTCTACACCCGTCGGTGGGTCTGAATTGCAGGAACATTCCACTCCCCAATGGGTTCTTTACACTGATGGGTCTGCAACTTCTAAAAGTTCGGGAGTTGGTGTGGTGTTGCGGTCGCCGTCAGGATGGAGCACCTCGACGGTATTGAAGTTCAACTTCAAAGCAACCAATAATGGGGCTGAGTATGAGGCGATGATAGCTGGTCTGCAGCTTGCGCGTGGCCTGGGAGTTCAGCACCTACAAGCCAATACCGATTCGCAATTGGTAGTTGGCCATATTACTAGGGAGTTCGAGGCCAAGGAGGAAAGCATGCAAAAGTACAGAGATGTACTTCGGAAGCTCATCGATAGTTTCCGAAATGTTCACATCAGTAAAATCCCTCGGGAGGAAAATCAGGAGGCTGATTTCCTTTCAATATTGGCGACATCTGAAGCAGAAATCAAGCAACCCATTAACATTCAATTTCTCATTGCAAGAACTATTGAATGTAGGCCGGTCGAGGAGCACCTTGATATCAGTAGCGGCGATTGTTGGATGGATCCCATATTGAATTACCTCCGGAACAACACACTTCCTCCCGATCCGAAAGAGGCTCGTCGGATCGTTATTCGGGCGGCTCGTTACAGCATAATCCAAGGACAACTTTACAAAAGATCCTTCACCTTGCCGTATTTGAAGTACTTGCGTCCTTCCGAGGTGAAGTACATTTTGCATGAAATCCATACTGGGGAGGCGGGCGACCACCTCGGGGGGAGAGCTCTGGGTCATAAGGTACTTCGACAAGGTTACTACTGGCTCACATTGGCTAAGGATGCTATCAAGTTTGTCTAGAAGTGTGATGCCAGCCAACGCCATTCGAATGTCCAACGGCGCCCTTCAGCTCATTTAACTACAATTGCAAGTGCAAGGCCCTTTGCTCTATGGGGGTTGATATTTTGGGCCCATTCTCAGTTGGAATTCGGCAAATGAAGTTTCTTATTGTCGCCATTAATTATTTCACGAAGTGGGTCGAGGCAGAACCATTGTTATTACTCACAGAGAAAGCTTGTAAAGCATTTTTGTGGAGGTCGATTCTTTGTCGATTCGGGATTCCTGTGGCATTCATAACAGACAATGGTCGCCAGTTTGATAACTCTGCCTTCAGATCCTTCTGTGACAACTTCAATATTGAACACAGACTCACTTCAGTAACGCATCCACAAGCAAATGGACAAGTGGAAGTAACAAACAGAACTCTTCTCCACGGTTTGAAGACAAGAGTTCTCAGTCATGGATCTTCTTGGGTCGAGAAGATTCCAGGAACGTATCGGACTACTACCCGAACCCCAACAGGAGAAACCCCGTTTGCTCTTGCATCCGGGACCAAAGCGGTGATTCCACCTGAGACAAGAATACCGACTCCCCGAACTCAAATCTTTCATCCTGAGGCGAATGAGGAGCGACTCAGATGAGAACTCGATCTCTTGGAAGAGAAGAGAGATGAAGCAAATCTCAGGGCAGCTGCATATCGTTAGAGGGTGAAGCACTTCTAGAACAAGAAGGTGAAGCAGGTGACCTTCCAACTTGGAGACCTGGTTCTAAGGGCTAACAAGTTTGATGGAAACAAAAGTCGAACGGGGAAGCTGATCCCGAATTGGGAGGGTCCATATATTGTACAAGGGATTGTGAGACCTGGAACATATTGGCTTGTTAGGATGAATGGGAAAAAATTAAAGCGCCCATATCATTCCGAGCACCTCCGAAGGTACTATCAATAAAATTAGTCCTTCAATTGCAATTTCTTGACAATTTCATTTCAGTTATTTCTATGGACACCTTCTTGTAAGCATGAACCACCCTCGGGAAATAGCTTAAAGCGCATCGATCGCTTGGCTATTGTCCCACCTTCGGGAAATGGCTTGAAGCGCTTCGATCGCTTAGTCATTATCTCTCCTCGGGAAAAGGCTTGAAGCGCCTCGATCGCTTAGCCTACTCCTCGGGAAAAAGCTTTAAGTGCTTCGATCGCTTAGCCTTATCACCCTTCGGGAAATAGCTTGGAGCGCGTTGATCACTTGGCTATTATCACTCCTCGGAAGAAATACACACCAAGAACTTCCATCAAAGCACTAATGAGAAGCACAACAAGCGAACTCATTGGTGTGAAAAACAGAGGAGGCCAATTCTAAAGATTTTATTCACAAAGAGTTCAAGATACAATTCAAATCTATAGCAGAAAACAAGTTCAAGATAAAAACCAAGCAATCAATTAAGCTCAAAGCTTGGAAGCTTTGTCTCCTTCGACAGCAATAGCAGATTGATTGACGGTGGGAACCGCGGCCTTAGAATCAGCTGTCGCTGCTCCTTGATCCCCTTTAATGGGAGCAGCTTCAGCACCAGTTCTTTCATCTTCGCCTGAAGAAGGATCCTCTAGCCACTCATTTTCAGAATCGGCTGTGGGTTCTTCTCCAGCAAGATACTTGAGGCCCCCTTTGTAAGTTAGTGTGGAGAAGTCCACTGGAAGAGTCTTCGGAACTTCCTCGGGGACCACCTACAAAACTAATTCCCGCAGGACCCGGACGACATCAGTACCTCCGACAAGGAACCCGAGGTCATATCCTCCAGCCTTCTCACTTGAACAGATGGCTTCGGCCTCCTTGATCTGATCAGAGCAAAGGCTCAATGTTTCTTGATGAGAAGCCACCTCAGAGGAAAGTCTTTCTTTTTCAGCTTCGAGCGAAACGATCAGACGATTCGCCTCATCGAGAAGAATAGATTTGCTGTCCAAATCTCTTTCAAGCTTATTTTTCTCCTCTGTCAGAGTTCTCACCTGCTCTTTGATTTGGATCAACTCCGAAGCTGTCTTACCATACATCTCTGACAACTGCGCCCACTTTCCCTCAACAAGTTTACATCTATCTTCCAGGGCTCCTTGGTTTTTGATCATCTCGTCAGCAGCGGCCTTATACCTCCTGATTTCGTCTTCCAGGGGTCTGATCCTCCCCTCCAGCTTCATCTTTTCATCGAGGAGTTTTTGGCACTTTCTACCTGAAGAATCCAAAGAAGCTCGAACTTTATCCCTCTGTGCTTTCATGGCGGAAAGTTCATCTTTCAGGTTCTGATAGTCCCCTTCCCGGAGAGAAAGTGCCAGCCGGAGATCTCTTCTTTCCTCTAACAGCCGAGCTGCTCTATCAAAAAGAATACTATTCTGGACAAAGTAAAGTTCGGAGTGTTAAGTAATTAAGAGGAAGACTCAAGGGAGAATCCAAAACAAGTCAACACATACCGAAATAGCCGTGATCCGAAGATGAGCGGCGATCTCATCTTCCTCCAATTTGTCGAGCCATGCTTCAGAATCTTCAGTACGGAGAAGCTCCAAGCTGAAGGTCGCAGATTCAGGGTTGAAGAAAAGTCCCTCTAGAGGATTCACCTTCATTCCCTCCGAACTACTCGCAATAGGGGCTTTTCCCTTTTCTCCAGGAGCCAGATTCCCCCTCGCGGGCGGAGCAGAAGTTGTTAACTCCGCGGGTTCTTCCACCCTTAGTTGCCACCTTTTCGAGCGTCTGAGAGGAACAAGTGGTTTTGGAACGGGATCAATTTCTTCCAAAATCTGATGGGCGAGAGATAATCCCCCAACAGCATCCCTTGGGACATCTTCCCGATCCTGTGGCTTGGGAACAGCAGTTGCAGGGGACGCATTTGGAGGCGAGCGGACACGAAACCGTCTCGGCGAGATCGGCACTGTATTATCGCTGTCAACCTCCTCAATAGGCGTTAGCATCGAAACCTCCTCGGCGACTGTAGTAGGGGGAGCCACGAGGATACCCACCTTCCTCACGACTCCCTTCCTTGCAGGATCACTTGGTTCGAGCACGGGCACTCCCGAGCTCACCTAAGAGGCTTTATCTCTTGTCTCGGGGGCTGAGTCCAGGTTCTTTCCTCCCGCGGCACCCCCCTTCTTCAGTGGAGGTTCTTCGGTTGTTGTGGCTCGGGAGCCTTCCCTCCTCTTCCTCTTCTCAAGTTTTGAGGCTCTCAGCTGAGCCTCTTTTGCCCTCACAGTGGAGAGCAAGTTCCCGGCAGCAGCTCAGATATTGACAGGCCTTTTATCTGCAGTATAAATGCAAAAGTTCAGATTAGCGGCGGGATAAGCTGGTAACCAGGAAGAAAGCAGATTTCGACGCAAACCCTACCCAAGATGGTGTAAAGGCCACTAGCTTGAAGAATGTCCGAAGTAAGATATGAATCGACCTAGAGGTCGAAACATTCTAAGAGTTTATCGTATTCGCCCTGCTCCTCTTCATTGAGATCTCTCTTTTCCATGGGATGAGATCTGGGAGTACCCCAATCGGTTCGGAATAGGAAACCCTCCGAACTAGAAACAAAGAAGTATTTGGATTTCCAGCCTTTGAGTGAAGAGGGCACAGAACCGAGGAAACGTCGATTCTGGCGAGCCCCAAAGAAGTACCAATAAGTGGACTTCTCACGACTCAACCCAAAATAAAATTTAAACTTATCCACAGTAGGCTCGATACTGCTATGGAGGCAAACAATAACGAAACCACAAAGGCATCTCCAAGAATTGGGAGCGAGTTGGGAAGGACATACATCGAATTCGTTTAGTATATCTACAAACAGCTGGGGAAGGGGAAGTCTAAGACCACCAATCAGAGCTTCGAAGTAAACAGCGATTTCCTCCTCCTTTGACGGGGAACTAGCGCGCTAAGAAGCACTAGGAATCCTATAAGTTAAAGAAGGAGGAACTCCAGAGATGTTATATTCTACTGCTATTGCACTGATTCATTTGGCAGAAAGAAGATTCGGGAATTCATTAGAACAGGCATTCGGACCTGGGTTCTTGAAGACAGTTTGGTCTACCTCAGCTTCTTGTTCGGGAGAATGGACAACAGAATCGATGGGTAAAGGAGGAGATCTCGTACCTGGAGCCATTTAATCAGAACTCTGAAAGGGAGAATGGAAGGATCCTCGCACGCACTTCTCCAAGGATTAGGCGAGAGTAAGAAGACGAAGAGGATAGCAAATCTTTGACGATTTGGGGGGAGATCTCCTTAAATAAGAATTCGATCGACGTTACGATATTTGAACCGTCGTGATCCAACTCAATGGTCCAGATCCCTTCGCGAGCAAACCGGCGATCTAAGGCGCCCATTCAAATTCAGAGATTGTAAGGCCAAGATCAAAGCATAAACTCAAGACTCCACGGATGACCGCCGCGTGTCGCCAATGATGGGACCAGCCACCATACTAGAGTATCATCATTGTTTTAAACTGTGCGCGTTACTGAAAAGACACAATGACACACTAAAAGGTGTGTCGCATTAAATGCGCCTTACCTCCAGGAGCAGTGAACCGATGCTACGTCAGTTGGGGGAACCGGCTCCAAATCGAATACTACTTTATGGAACGAAGCAACCAAGGCAGAACGGCCAAACTATGACTCCCCGTATGCTTAGCTAGCGCAAGCATACTTTGGGGGGGGACTGAATGATGAGGGTAAAAACTGAGGAGCCAGACGCTCAACACGTGGATCGATCCTGTTCTTTCATCCGTCACAGTGTCCCCTCGGGTCCCCCTTTTTTCGAAGTCACCCCCTCGGGAAACAGAGGGAGGCAACCGCCTCGGTTCACTCAAGGCGAATCTCCTTGGGAAATTGATTTACCTTTTCAGTCTTAAGAGGCGGCCCTCCCTGACTCGCATAAGGCACCATGGATCCCGAGCCCACAAGAAACACCACGAACTGGAAGCCTCGGTAATCTGGAAACATCTAGAAGAAAAGGCCGTTAAGATCTAACTGAATGACAGCCTGGCAATCCAGAAACGTCTAGAAGAAGGATGAGCTGTCAAGCTAACTAACTCCAACTGGCACCCACATGGCCTATTAGGAGCTAGGTCACTAACTTCCACGTTGTCAATTATGGATGAATTGCTCCCCAAGCAACCCCCCACTCTGGAAGCCTATAAATAGAGAAGCTCACTAAGTCGTCTTCAACCTCTGAATCTCTAGCGAAGCCCTGCTTCTCCAAGAACTCAAATTTCACTTGTAAATTTGTGATTTCATAGTGATTTCATCTCCAATCTTGGAGATGATCTATGGTTTTCTCCCCGGCTTTGGGGTTTCCACGTAAATCCCGTGTTGATTCTTCTCTTTCTTGGATCTCTTTCTCTCGATCCTTCTCGATCTCATACAAATTGGTCCCCAATCAACTCACAAATTCAATTGTTGATCGGAATCAAGGGTTCTCCCCGATTCTTGCATCAACATAAAACATTGCCATTACACTCATCACATCACGGAGGATTAATTCCCCTACATAATAGTACTTATTTATATATTTATATATCTACATATTTATACACCCAATTTAATTCTTTATAAAAATAAATCTCTATTTATTGTAAAATCCAATTAGATCCAAATTCGGGGGGATTTCTTTCATTAACCAAGTAATAATAATTCTAATAATTAGGAAATTAATTCCCTAATTATGGGATTTACCCATTAAATCAAATAATTCCAAATATGAAGAACTCCTTCAAATAACAAAATAAATTAAAGGCAAAAATAGAAACCTTCTTTTTTAAATCATGTCCATATATATATATATATATATATATATATATATATATATATATATATATATATGTCTACACACACACACATATATATATAGCATCCATTAAGTCATGATCTCTCCTTATGTTCATATTTAAACATAAGTCCTTGTCTTTTAACCCTTTTACATGCAGGTTCCTCCTTTTATCATAAAATCAACTTTGGGGAATTCTTTAATTAATTAATTAAAAAAATTTAGCGAAAATTCTATTTTCCGATTAACAACATTCTTTGGAGAACTTCCAAATTTAATTAGATCAATCACTTCCATATTTAATTAAATCAATCACCAATTAAATAAATCAGATCCTTAGATTTATTTATTCCTTTTCCAATCATTCTCAATTTACCAAGATGTCCTTGGTATTTTATTTAAGTCCCCAATATGCCCTTTGGCACCTTAATTTAATTAAAAAATTAATTTCAGAGGAAATTTTTAAATCCTTTATTTCACTAAAAATCTTGAATCTTACGAAAGAAACAAGAGGAAATTAATATAAAGACACTGATTCAAGTCAAAAATGCAGCCATACTGCTATGATCATATTCTCAAGCCATCTCGGCTTGTCAGCCCCTCTATGGAACGGGGAAAGGTTTGGGTTGGTCCTTACATTGGTGGCTAGAGCATCCGCTATAAGGTTTATGTCTCGAGGGCAGTGTTTCAGCTCCAGCTGAGGTTGATCCACCAGAAATTGCCTGATTGCGAGTATAATCCTTTGAGTATTTGGTTCATCAGCTTCAATGCCATCTCTGATCAGTTGAAGTGCCTGAAGACAGTTTGAGTATAGATGATCAGGCTTCCAATTCCTTTGTCTGCACTGCTCCATTGATACCAGTATAGCGAAGTTCGGCTTGGAGGCTTAAAGTAGCTTCATGTTCTGAACAACCAGCCATGAGGATCTTAGCTTGACCTTGAAGGATAATGGAACCTACACCACAATTTACAGATCCATTAGTCCAGGTAGCATCACACATGATGGTTATAGAGTTGTTAAAAACTGAGGTGTGGAGATACTCCCTGAACTGGCTTCTAATCTTCCAGTGTTATTATGATTTGGAAACCCATATATCTCTCTGGCTATGTGTGCAATGGAGCCAGAAGGGGACCAAACCCATTGATTTTCAATGTCCTCAGAATATAGACATCCACTATGTTTCTCCCAATCTAGATTGTGCCCAAAACAGTGTGTGATGTCAGAATAGTTTAGTTTACCACCTTCTATAAAGCTTTCTATGCTCAAAGATTCAAATGGGATATTCATGTTAAGGAATGTAGGTTTAACCGCTACAGGAATGTCAAATAGCCAAGGTTCATTAAGGAAACTTGTAACACTAGGTTTGCAGTTTCTTACCCAAAGATTTGCTTTGATAGAGTCAGTTGTCTTACAAAGTTTCTTAAAAAACCATGAGGTTGATTGCACATTGGATTTATCCCAAGGTTTTAAAGCTCTATATTTCAACTTAGTTATTTGGACCCAAGATTTGTTTTTATTGTTCAAAAGAGCAAAGATGTTTTTTGCCATGAGTGCAATTTTTGCAAATCTAAGATTTCTAATGCCCATTCCTCCCTCAGATTTGTCCAGTGTAGTGACTGTCCAACTAATAGACTGGAAGGAGCCACCAGCAGTGCCATTGCCCCATAAGAATTTCCTAGAGGCCTTAGATATTTGGTCAATCACTGAATCACGCATAAGATAACAGGATAATGAGTAAATTGGGATAAACATTAAGGAGGTATTGACAAGAATGGATCTGTCAGCCAGAGATATGGAAGAAACACACTAGGATTTGAGGTTGTTGGTAGCTTTAAGGATCAATGGTTGCCATTGGCTGACCAGAAGTCTTCTAGGAGAGATCAATACTCCTAAGTATTTAAAAGGGAAGAAGCCAGCTCTCATCCCTAAAATGTTGCTAATAGAATTCCTGACCCTGCTGTTGAACCAGGAAGGATAATGGATGGTGGACTTGTTCAGGTTGACTTTCTGACCAATAAGATGGAAATATATGTCCAGACATAATCTACAGTTCCTGGCCACATTCCTTGTTGCTCTAGTGATAATGAGGGCATCATTAGCAAATAGGAGATGATTAAAATTGCAAGTTAATCTGCTGTCAAAACCAAGAATAAGATTTAGTACCATGGCATGATTTAACATGGATGAGAGGTTTTGAGAAACCAAGAGAAAGAGATAAGGAGATAAAAGGTCCCCCCGTCTAATACCCCTAGAGCTAGTGATCCATCCAGAAGGTTTCCCATTGATTAAGAGTGAAAAAGTGGGGGAAGTGATGCAAGCTTTGATCCAAGAAATCCAAGGCTCAGGGAAGTTCATGTTATAGAGAGTGGCAAGGATGATATTCCATTCCAAGGCATTATAAACATTTTCAATGTCTAATTTAAGTATCATCCTAGGGAGGGCCTTTAAGTCATGTTCTAGAGAATGCACAATTTCTTGAGTAGTTATGATGTTATCATTTGTTGATCTACCAGCAAGAAATCCAGCTTGCTCAGGGCCAATGAGTTTATTAATAACACTTTTCAACCTATTTGAGAGGAGTTTAGTTAGAATTTTATAGGCCACATTGCACAAGGAGATGGGTCTGAAGTCCTGGACCATATTAGATACTTCTTTTTTAGGAATCAAGGCCACATAAGTTTGTCTTGATGCTCTAGGAAGATGTGAAGACAGAAAGAATTGTCTGATGGCTTGGAAGAGTGGTTCCTTGATAATGTCCCAGTAGAATAGATAAAATTCTACATTGAGTCCATCTGGCCCAAGGCTTTTACCTTTGGGCATAGCTTTAAGGGTTTGATAAATTTCAGTTATGGTTACAGGCTTGATGAGGGTTGCCCTGTCTATCTCAGCTAATGAAGGTAAGTCAGGGGGCATTCTCCCTATTAAATCCTCTATTGATGTGTTATTCTTAGAAGCCCATAGCTCTTCATAGAAATCAGAGAAAGCTTTGGCTATGGAATCTTGATCAGACAGGATGGTACCATGGTTACTCAATATTGCTGACACTTTATTTCTATGTCCTCTAACTTTGGCCTACCTATGAAAAAAAGTTGAATTGTAATCACCATGCTTGAGCCATAATAGTTTAGCTCTTTGTACCCATCTCAAGGTGTTCTGTCTAAGAAGAGCATGGTGCTTATTGTAAAGTCCTCTGAGTGCAACACTCATAAGGTCACAATAATCCAAACTTGTCTCTAATGATTCTAGATGAGCTATCTCGTCCTCTACTTGAGGGATTTCTTTATCTAGAGGTGTTAACTCTTTGTTCTTCCATTTACAAAGATAAGATTTGGTCTTAGATATGTAATGGTTGAAAGCTTGCATTGGGGCAGCTGAGGTGTTACAGCTCCAGGCCTCAGCAACATTATAATGGCATTTGTCATAATCAAGCCAATAGTTATCAAAGCGAAATACTCTATGGTTCTGGTGTGAGTAATATTTGGCAGTTATTAGCATGGGAGAGTGACCAAAAGCTGTCCTAGGGAGGTTTTTGTTGAAATAAGAATCAAAATTGGTGAACCAGGAATCATTGGCTAAGACTCGGTCAAGTCTTGCCCATCTCCTTGCTAGACCAAGTTGGTTATTAGACCAAGTATAAGGGGTTCCTATAAAACCTAGATCAAAAAGTTGATTTTCAGTGATAAACTCACTGAAAAGTTTAGATTTAGCCAAATAATGATCTAATGGCCCCCCTCGATGTTCATCTGGATTTAGGATTGACACCAAGGAAGGTTTAATGAAGAAAAAACTCTTAATTCTAACCATAATGTTTTTTGGATTTGGATGTTTTGAGAATTGTAAATTACCTACAAAATCCATTCTTTGGGTTTATCAGAAGAGATAATCAAATGGAGGGAATATCTGGTAATAGCAAGGGGAGTCACCATACCTACCCTCTGTTTCCAGAGGGTGACGATACCTCCCGACATGCCCTGAGCTGGGATGGTTGCCCACTACCAATCCTTAGAGAATTTGCTGCAGAACTTGATTGCACGATTACTATCAGTTCTAGTTTCCACCAAACAAACGATTTTAGGTTGGGAGCTTCTCATAAGAGCTTTAATCCTGCCAAAAGTCTTGGGATTTGAAGACCCCCTACAATTCCAACATAAAATTTTTAGAGAATTCATAATATCACTGAATGATAATTTAAAAAGGTTAGAATAACTCCTTATTTTGGAGATGTCATGCATTCTCTGCCGAATTTTCCACTAGCCCCTTTTTCGAGCAAGTGTCTTCCTTTAGTTTACCCCTTCTGGCTAGGGCTTCAAGCTTGGCATCTCTCTGAACTAACGCCAATGGCATGTCATCATCGAAGATATCATGCTTCTTGTCAACCTTGTCATTAGCTTCCTCCATTATCTGATCTTTGTTTGATGGAAGAGACTTAGCTTTGAGGGCTTGAGACACTCTTTCCACCAGTTGGACATGCTTCCCCATCTGTGGATCTTGGGTAAGAGCTGTGTCCTCAGACTGTACTTTCTCACTCTGATTCAGATCCGAAGATGTGATAAGACACGGATCCGCTCTGACAATCTCCTCAAGTATCACCTTCGGAGGAGGTGGCAGGCTTAGTAACGATAACCTAGCAGTCACTTTCCCTGAGCTAGGTTCAACGGTAGGATTGGCCTTGCTCCGGGAGGAGAGGATCATTGCTGAGCTAGAACGGGGATCTGGGTATCGACCCTTGGGTTCAATGTTAGGGTTAGCAAGAGGAGGAAAGTCCTCCTCCATAAATGGGACCGCAAGATACATATTAGAATTGCCTCGAGATTGGTTTTTATGTCCCTCAACGAAGCCTCCTCTGTGTCTGCCACGTCCACCACGTGATGGCCGTCCACCTTCCACGCAATCCCCCTGACGGTGTCCCACGTGATTAGTCGGACTCTTGTCTCTCTTCGTTGACCCGTCAAACTTCCAGTCAGCCAAGTTGGAACCACGACCCCTCGAGACGGCTCCACGGCCGCGACCACGACCGCGGCCTCAGCTATAGCCTGCCGTCATCCACCTCCCGTAGTTCTCTACTCCAGGTTTCAAGTTTGCTGGTGTTTGTTCAAGCGAAGGCTCTTGCCCCAGATTCTCCTGCCTCACCTCGACTATTTGCATGGGTTGCAGCTTTGCCGACGAGCCCTCAGGCCGCGGCCAAGCCGCCTCGCCCTCTGTCAGGCTGCAAGGAATCATATTGCAAGCATTCACCGTGTGGCCAATTCTACCACATCGGAAGCATAATGAAGGAATTTTCTCACTGCAACCAAGGTTTCCTCATCACCCTCTCCGACCCAAATTTCCCTCTGGAGGGGCTGGGATAGATCTAACTGAACACACAGCCAGGCATACTTTGCTCTGCCAACCTCCGATGATGGGGAATCCACATTGAGTGAGTGAGTGTCAATTTTCAACACGAAGTGAGCCAAGGCTCTCCAGATAGTCAGTTTCCTAGTGTTCCATAGGAAGATGGTGGAGTTGAACCCACACGGCAGCAGTCTCAAGTTTTTCAAATGCTGGTTGGAAGTTTGGCTTCCATGGCATAAGCTGAAAGACCATGCCATTGATGGTCCAAGGCCCATCCCACAGAGCCCTTTCAACCAACCCCGATGAGTGACAGCGAATGTGATAAAAACCATTAGGAAGATCAGAGATAGTGAACTTACCAAAGTCCTTCCAGAGGGTTGATAGTGTTGATCGAACCTGTTCAAGGGGTAAGGATTTCCCTAGAAACTTACCATGTAAGACAGTTTGCATCCTTTCATGAGCTCTCTCCCAGATGCCAATGTCTGGTTTGTATCTTGGGTGATGAAGCATTTTCATTCTTTCGAAATTTTCACGAGTGTTGACCGTTTCATTGCCAAAGACTCTTGCCTTGGGTTCACCGGAGACCACCCTGCTCCATGATTTTGCAGGCTGGATCGGTGGGGTTGGGGGCCTGGATCCCGCCCCTCCGGCCCCACTCGCCATCGCAAGTGGGGCAAAGGTGAGGAAGAAACGGAATAGACAAAGCTGGAGTCAGGGTTGCTCAGAGTCGCTCAGAGTCGCAGCTCCTTCTCAAGGGAATGTTCTGATTATTTTTGGAGGATTTTGCCTCTTTTTTTCATCTAGCTTGCATTAGCTCTTCCCCGTCAAAAAAAATTTTACAAAAAACATTTAAAGATTATTTTAGTATTTTGTGTGAAAACTTAGAGGTCATTCTATATCCTTAAAAAGATAACGAGGATCTTTCTGTACCAACCTCGTAAAAAACTTGGCAATAAGTACAAGCTTGAACTGTTATAACATTACACAAATGCAAAGTGTTTTGATGGATTAAGATGTTAACAAAACTAGACCTAGAACTCTCTGTACCAACCTGTAAAAAACTTGGCAATAAGTACAAGCTTGAACTGTTATAACATTACACAAATGCAAAGTGTTTTGATAGATTAAGATGTTAACAAAACTAGCCCTACAACTCTATAACCTAGTCTGTTTGTAGAACATAATTCAAACCTTGATCAAAACAAACTTGGAACCAAAATGTAGTTTCAAAAAGTTTATTTATTCATGTGATCCATTGAAGATGTTTAGCATCATGATTCCCCATGGGCTTATCCACTAGATAACTGATAGATAAGTATATGGATTCGTCCACACTTTGGCAATTGACAACTGTATAGATGGTGGCGTGTTGATGCATCATTATATGTAGGTGTCTCCTGGGATTTGCTAGAATATACTAAACAGAAGTTAAATTGCAAGGAGTGATATGATCATAATTTTTTTTTCTTAAAGAAAAAAGGAACAGGATGCAAAACAGAAACTCCATCCTGCCTCAGTGTCCTTTCCATGCCTTTTCAGCTTCTTCTCTAAGAGCACCATAAAGAACTTGAGAAAACTTAAGAAGAAAATGGTCAGCACCATTTCTTGCTAGAAGGGAAACCGATACCGGGAGATTTTCATGAAATCCAAGTGGTATATTGATCTGAAGATAGTTGAAGAATGTGTGAGCAAGTAATGTCAATTAGTTTTAGGAGCTTAGCAGAGTGAGATATGTGATTTAACTATACAAGTTAAAGGAACTTGAAAAACACCTGGCAAAACCTTGACATTCCAGCAATTGAAAGCAATCTGAATGCTTTAGCACGGTAATCTGCCAATTTAGATGCCTCCAGTCCTAGTTTAGGTGGAGGCTCTGGAACAGTAGGAAGAGCAAGAACTCCATAATCCTGCAGGAAACATGAGAAATGGAATCATGTTCTAATAACTCACAGGCATCTTGAATATTTGTTAAATGCATTTGAAGAGAACGGAGAATATGCAAGAGACATAAAGGTCTAATTAAGATGAATTAGAGAAACCTAAATTACCATCCCAACAGTATAATGAGAAGCAGCCATCATTGCCATCCCAACAGTCAATGGACAGTGGCAGTGCTGGGTTTAATTAAAAATGTTCTGTAGGACTATAAAGTTAATAAATCTAGGGATATTTCAATTCTAATTGATTATATGTATGGAGAAACATAGTGATTAAGCCATTTTGTTGTCAGATGTTGATTCCCACTCCAATAGTTGTAATGCTATTTTGCATCTACTAGTCACCATATCAGTGAAATGAAGACAGTCATAAATCTAAAGCCTGCTTGGAGGCCCAATTTTGTGTCATGGGCAGTAATAGGATGAATGTACACTTACCAATAATCCTGGGGAATTGAGAAAATGACCATCAATGGATTGAGCAAGTAGATTGACAATTGACACATTGCAATGATTCCTTCCACTATTAAGTATACATTGCATCTGAACCTTAGCACTTATAAGTTTAACTAAAATAGTTAACTCCTGCATGTGGCTATGCTCATCAAAAACAGATTCATCATGATGGCTATGTGAAATTTAGCCCTCAATCAACTACCAACACTACCAATGCAACCACCTTTAGAATCTTCCCTGGTCACCAACATTTCCACCATTATTACCATAGTGCCACCTGTCATTATGTTCTTAACTCTGCACATGACAAGATTGTAAAACATGTAAGTATCTTTGAAAGGCCATTGTCTTGAAATTAGTCAAGCTTCATCATTGATATCCAAAAAGTGCATTTATGACCATTTGGTTGCTTTCGCACTTTGGTTACACGTTTAACCTTTATGTTACCAATTAATCAATCTATTTTAAAGTATCCACTATTATTTTCTTTGGCAATCGAGCTCTGTTTTTAATTTATTGTTTTTAAGCAGAATCATAAATTTTGAAATTACATAATTAAACCTCAGAAATTTTCCATCTTAATTATCAAATAAAATAGAATTTTCCAACTATATATGGGAAGATGGACATATGAAATAAGTTTAACACATTTTTATAAAACCTCTCCAATCCATCCAAATTCTTAACACCTATGCATAAATGAATAATTTTCTAAATCAAAAGAGAGAATTTTCCTAGGAAAAGGTGCAAAGAGAAAGTATCCAATCTTGTTCAATGCACCTAAAGTTTACCAATGAAGAATGCTTAGAGTGGTAATAAAAGTAGATGGAACCTTAGGAGCGGCAGCATTGCACTCGAAAGAGCTTGAAGAGGAGGAATTGTTTTAGATGCTTGATTTCCAGACCTCTTAATCATAAAATTACCTAAGCTAGGAACTTCATGGAGAATGTAGTCCCCTAGTTTTTTCTGGGTTATCAGATGACCTGCAAAATTAAAATTATAAATGAATTTGAAAATATATGAAATCAAGTGAATTAAAAAAAAAACAACAACAACAAACTGTTGGTTCTCACCTCCAAACAACTTCTCAACTGTTTTAATAAGGATTTGAGAAATGTTATCACTCGGAGAACACAAAGTTGAAAAGCAGTCTTCAGGAACAACAATACATGATGGCTCAGCGGTAGCTCCAATAGATGATTGCAACAATACAGTTCCTACTTGCACTAAGATAGTAGGCTCTCTAGCAAACCATCCTGGAAAGCTTATTCATGTTAACAACCATAGAAAATAAGTTTATCCATTATTTAAAAGAAGCAAAAGCATAAATGAATTGATTAAGACCATCCATCAATTTTTGAAGCATAACTAGAATATTTATTTTTCTTATGCATGCTGTCAAACATGACAATCAACATACCATGAAACGCATAACATTTCAACCACTCATGTTAAAAACAAGATAATAAACATAGAGTCGTAGAAGTTTACACTTCTTACAATCTATGAAGTTCCTCAAACAAGCAGAAAACAAAGAGAGGGCCTCCTGATAATTAAGGGAAACCACTAATTAATTCTGAAATAGGCATTACAAAAAAGAGTCAACATATTCAGCTTCCGAATTGCCCAGCAGGTCCTACAAATAATAATAACCACTATAGCAAAATCATGATATATCCAAATGACAATAAACGAATATCTAAAGATTCTAAAATTTTATTCGCTTATGGCTCTCCTAAGTTGAGTTACTGACCTGAAATATGCATGAAATTTAATCCAAAAGATAATGCAGAAATATGTTGAAAATATCCATTAAAGAACTGGTCGAAAAAAGAACATCAAAAAAAAAAAAAGTTCCATTTACTGTGAATGAAGTTAACTGTGCAGTCTACAAATATGTGCCTTGGCAGTAGTTAGAACTTAGGCAGTGAACTAATAAACATGTTCAGATTTCACAGTTTGGTGTGATTCAAGCTATGTAGGCCATGCATTGAATCCAAAACCATAATAGCTGCAAGCCACATGGACATTGAAACCAGATTGGATGATATTTGACAGGAAAAGGAGGGCAATGCATGTATGTGCTCATAAGAATGGATGTTGTTTTCCATTCTTGATCAAGTCCATAAAATGAAAGCAATATCAAGATTTCAAAACCTCTTTTAATTAATAAGAACCAAAATTAGTCCTTACCAACAGTATCAAAGCTTTGAGACATAGGAATGACATTTTTAGTTGATACAGCAGCATGTGAAGGTCAAAAACCCAAAATCCCACAGTTTGCAGCTGGGACCCGTACACTTCCACCAGTGTCAGTGCCTGCAGAATATTTTCAAGATGCAGACAATAGATTGTTTAGAGAAAAATTAAGTTGCTTGAGAATTTCACAAAAACTTGAATGAGTTTTGTAGTTATTCATAATTGAAGTTGAGCACAAAAGATCAGCATACCCTTAGGTTATCAACCGAATATTTCAATAATCTTTAATACAAAACAAGTATGAGTGTGAAATGAAACAGTTGGTAATATGAAAACAAAGCCAAAATTGATGTTGCAACTTGATGCTGGCACATTACACCAAACACATTGTAGATAGTGCAGTCATACTAAAGACATAAAACACAAAATTCAAAGCATATGGTAATTCAACATCAAGAATGATTAGAATTTTGAATGCAAAAGACTATTTTATAATAGTATTGTCCTTCCAATTATGGTGCAATAAAAAAAACACCAGTAATCTTAAAAATCAAGAAAACTTCAAGATGTGAAATTTGAAAACTTCTATAAACTTCTAATTCCGAATCATATCAACTAACAGTATTTGATGTAGAAACTTGAATTACAAAGTCTTATAGAATTTCAAAATCTTCTTGTCCTATAATTTGCATCATTTTTGTTTCCTCAGACAATTTCAAAAGATTGCCCCAATATGGTTGAAAACAGACTAAAACCTCATGCAATTCAACCTAAAACATCCATACAACCATCAAGGTACTGGAAATCCTTCTCAGTGTTTTAAAGTTCACTAGCAGGCAATACTAAACAACTTGATCAACATTTCTTGGGATCAAGGTGGCGGTCATCCAGTTTGTTAGGAAGTTAGTTTGTTTCTTATTTCTATCTTAGTTAGTTTCTTTATTTTTAGGAAAGTTAGTTATAATCTGACTTTTTTTCTATTTAATAAGGTGTAATACTTACAATTTGTATTATTCAAGTTTCCGAGGAATAAAACGCAGTGCCTTTGATCGTCTCTTTCCTTTATTAGTTTTTATAATACAAGAGCAATAAAAGCTACTAAGTTGAGAGAGACGATGCTCAAGATGACCATGACTGGGGCGAGCGGAAGCAATGGCTCTGAGGTGGTTTTAGACACTTCTCAACCTACCTCCACAATCATTTCCACTGCTCCTCTGATTATTCTTCATCCCTTCAGATCACCACATTCAAACTAAACGGCACCAATTTTCTTCAATGATCTCATTCAATCCAAATGGTGATTCGAGGAAAAGGGAAATTCGGCTACTTGGACAGAACAATTTAGCAACCGTCCATCTCAGATCCCTCGTTTCCTGCTGGGGATATTCACAACTCCATGGTGATGTCGTGGTTGATTCATTCAATGGAAGAAAATATTGTAAAAATTTATCTTTTATACCCTTCGGCTCAAGCAAAATCTGGGAAGCTGTAACTCTTACATACTTTGATCTCGAAAACTCCTCTCAAATGTTTTATTTAAGGACTCACTCTCGCAACCTGTGCCAAGATGGTAGCTCGGTCATCACTTATTTCAATGCCTTGAAGAAATGGTGACAAGAACTTTATCTCTACAATCAACAAAACTGGAAAGACCCGGCAGATGCAGACCTTTACCGACGGATAATTGCTCATGAGCGTATTTATGATTTCCTTACAGGCCTTCATCGATCATTAGACGAAGTTCGTGCTCGAATTATTAGCCTTAAACCCTTACGACTCTTAATGAAATCTTTGTTGAAGTACGCCGAAAACGGAAATTCGGCTGCTTGAACAGAACAAGTCAGTAACCGTCCATCTCAAATCCCTCGTTTCCTACTTGGGATATTCAAAACTCCATGGTGATGTCGTGATTGATTCATTCGATGGAAGAAAATATTGTAGAAATTTATCTTTTATACCCTTCGACTCAAGCAAAATCTGGGAAGTTGTAACTCTTACATACTTTGATCTCGAAAACTCCTCTCAAATGTTTTATTTGAGGACTCACTCTCGCGACCTGTGCCAAGGCGATAGGTCGGTCATCACTTATTTCAATGCCTTGAAGAAATTGTGACAAGAACTTGATCTCTACAATCAACAAAAGTGGAAAGACCCGGCAGATGCAAACCTTTACAGACGGATAATTGCTTATGAGTGTATTTATGATTTCCTTGCAGGCCTTCATCGATCATTAGACGAAGTTCATGTAAAGACTGCCCCTTCGAAGCCCTATACCTGTTTGGTATTTTCGGAATTTAATAAATCACCGTCGGACTGTGTGACCCGATAAACTGGCTTATTATTATTATTTTCCTAAGTGCAAGGACCTTTGTGCAAAAATATTCAAAGAGGGGTTTATGTGCACTAAAGGAATCATAATAATAATTATCTTCTAACTCGAGGGCCATAGTGCAAAATGATCTCTAAAATGAATAATCATTTATAAGGGGCTGAATTACAATTTTTTCCTTCCAACTATTAAGACAATAATTTGGTTGGAATTTAATGAGACTAATTAATGCAATTAAACCCTTGTTCGAGGACATAACTGAAAAATGATAGTCTTCATAACATAAAATGGAGTTGCATGTAATAAGGAAACCAACCAAGGGTTTATGTACAAATTCACTAATGAGAGAATTATTAGAAGCAAAGCCCTAAATAACCCAGATTTTTTCTAAGCACTAAATGTTAAACATTAAAGTTAGAAGACTCAATTATTTGCCGAAAGTTTTGGATCTAGTTTTCTAAGGCAACACCAAAGATTTGATGGACTACATGGGAGATTGAACTTTAAAATAAAATCAAGGAAGCCCAGCCAAGAGATAGAGGAGCAACACCCACCTCTTTCCTTATCTTCTCTCCTTCCCAAACTCCACCAGGCCTCCCTGACGAGTGCAGAGGTAACCTTTCCTTCTCCTTTCTCTCCTTCAGGACCTCCTCTTTGCAACCAGGCCGGGGAGATCTGGAGCTCGCGACCAACCAAGAAGACAAGAACCAGCCAGCTCCCCCTTCTGAAGTGCTACACCCTAAGAGAAGAGCTTCCTGGACTGAGTGAAACACCGTTGGATAGAGTTGGAGAGGGAGGACTTGCGAAGGAGGTAGCCGATGAGATGCCACCAAGAGTTTGGAGAGGATTTCTAAACTAACTACAGCATCTATGGGTAAGAACCTGGTTGTTTAATCTCTTATTCTACTTGCATAACGACAAGGATAGAAATGCATGAATGGCATGATTCCTTGATCTAGCATGAAACCCAGAGATGTAACTACAATTTAACTCTTTAAGTTACATCTCACATGAAATATATACTTAATTAGATGTGACTACAGTCTTCTTTTAGAGAGCCCTGCAACTACACTGAGATCTAGGGAATAAGTTAGATCAGTTGTGGTTTTGAGAATTCAACTCTAACATAGGCTTCAATGGAGGCTACAAAATATTAGAGTTAAAGATAGAGGATTTTAAACCATTATCCAATGGTTGACCAATGCATATAAGACTTGGTTGTTACTCATCAACACAAGATGGAATTATGAACATCCCCTTCCGAGCTGCTGAAATAATGCAGGATCTGAATTTACAAACCTTAGAAACACTGTTTCAGATTAAATTTGTGAACCTGAATGCCACTGAGTTAACAATCTCTACATTGGAACTGCAGATCAGTAGAGCTGCAGGTTGTTGGGATAGTTATTAACCATACCCTGATAAACATGATCAATGGGATGTGAGAGTTAATTGATTAGAGACCCAACTGGACTGCAGAAGGTTGTCAAAAAGGGGAACAGGACAGTAGGGGTGATCTTAGTTTAAGTATGAATTAAGATAATGCATGCTGAAACTGTAGTTTCCAGGCTGTCCCTTTCGAGGGGGGATAGTTTAGTCTTTTATACCCTCCTGATCGGGGAGTATAATACACCATTAGAAAGGGGAGGAAAAGAGCTTTCCAATGAGCCCTAGATCCACAAAATCTGGCTCGCGGATTAAGAGATATGGGCAGTTCTCCCTGACTGCGCACATGATAATGCATGATGAAACTGTAATTTCCAGGCTGTCCCTTTCGAGGGACAGTTTAGTCTTTGAAACCCTCCTGATCTGGGAGTATAATATGCCGTTAGAAAGTAGATGAAAAGAGCTTTCCAATGAGTCCTAGATCGGAGAAATCCGACTTGTGGATTGAGAGATATGGGAACTTCTCTCCGACTGTGCGCATGAGTAAAAATCTGCAAATCATGGCAATTTTTTGTTCTCTTGAAACATTTTTATTCTGCATGGTTAAGGAGGTTGAGTATAATTAATGAGACAAATATTCTATGTTACGCATATATAGATCCTGACACGGGCGTGTGAGTCGCAACGGGAGGCAATCTAGGATCTATATATCCACTAAAAGATAGATTCTCGCACTCCGTGTTCTGTGAGTATTTCTACTCCTACCTTGTTTGTGACTTCCCCTTTTATATTTCTATGAGATGTTGATCACATATTCGAGTTAATTGTTTTTCTTTGAATATATGTTATGGATTGGCTTTCTATACCTCTTTGAGATTTCTACTTGTTTATATATTCAAGTTGCGTGTTTTTCTTGGATATATATATACCTGTTATGGTGCATCTTCTATTAGAATCTTGTTTTGTAGACGTCTCCCACGCTTGCTCTCGATGCCGGGCTAGACCGATGCCGATGTTGAGTCGATGCCGTTACCGAGACGACACCAGACTAGACCGCTGTCGTTACTGGGGCGATGCCGAGCTGGACCGATGTCGTCATTGGGACGACACCGGGCTGGACCGCTGTCGCTACCACTGATGATATCGGGCTGGACCGATGAGATTCATATTCTGAGGCGCTTGGCAGGAGACGTATTTCTGGATGTTCTCAGATCTTTGATTATTTATTTGTTTTTCTGATCTGAGCTTTGCTGCTTGACTTTGCTTGCTACTATTTCATTTCTGCTTCAGCTTCTACTTATGTTATTTGAGTTGGCCTTATGCCCTTATTGTTTTCATGTGCTCCTACTCAGTCCGTTCCTTAGGCTCATACACTTGGTTGACTCTTTTTCCCAGGTGACGATCAGGAGTAGGATCGGGCGTAGACGGGGCTTTTTTTGAGTAGAAACTTGCGGGTTTATTCTTTTATTGGAGGTCTGTGAGCCTCATTTTATCTTGTAAGAGACTTGTGTAAATTCTTTATTATGTATTCTTATGTTGTATGACACTAGGGGTGACTGAGTGTTTCTGTAGGTCGTGTAGACCCATACTACTTATTATGTATTTGTGTGGAGTTATGTAAACTCCTTTTTTATATTATTTCCGTTGTGCTATCTCTGCAATTATCTGTACATATAATCTGAGGCCTTGCTCTTAGATGGGGATTCATCCGTGTTTGGGTGCGGTCGGTCTGTTGATGTGCCCAGACCTGAGTTCAGGGCGTGATAGTTCGTGCTCGAATTATCAGCCTTAAACCCTTACCGACTCTTAATGAAATATTTGTTGAAGTATGCCGAGAAGAAAGTCGCCGCCATGTTATGCTTGATGCTTCACCACCATCCTTGCCAAACACCGATAAATCTTTTGCTATGGCAACTCATGATGCTGGTACTCACAACCGCCGAGGCACTCAGTGGTGCAATCATTGTCAAAGTCCTTATCACACAAAGGCGATGTGCTGGAAGATCCACAGAAAACCAGTAGATTGGGTTCCTCGTCACCCCAACGAAAAACCAATGGGAAAAGTACTCAAGCTGTGAGAAATCTGAGCTTGCTGTCGAGTCTCTCTTCACCGAAGCTCAGCTTGATCATCTCAGCAAGTTACTATCACTAACTAGCTCTCTGCCATCTGACTCCCACATTGCACACTCTAATACTGCCCTCTCTACATCTGCCCATTCAAATATAAAAGATAAGTCTTGGATTATTGACTTCGGTGCCTCGAACCATATGACAAGGAACCATTATCTCTTTTCAAAATATACTCTTTGTTTGAATGGCCGGTTTGTTAAAATTGTTGATGGTTCTATAACAAATGTGGCCGGTATTGGTTCCATCAATCTTGATCGAAAACTATGCCTCCCTCACGTCCTCCATGTTCCCAGTTATCTTGCAATTTATTGTCCATCAACAAGCTTACATCTGAACTTACAATGCACTGTTACATTTAACCAATCTTTATGTCTCTTTCAGAACCGGCTTTCGGGCCAAAGGATTAGGAGTGCTAAGTAAGACTCGGGTCTTTATTACTTCAACAGCGATTATAGGTTCTGCTTTTCTTTCAAGCCATCAATAGATTACGCTTCTTTATTGTCGCTTAGGTCATCCTAGTTTTTCTTATTTAAAACATTAATTTCCTTCTTTGTTTCATAATAATAATTCCTTATTTTATGAGGATTGTCAGCTTGCTAAACACAAAACAGTTTCTTTTTCCCCTTAACCATATCGTGCTTCCAAACCTTTTGCCCTTGTTCACACTGATCTTTGGGGACCATCTCGAGTCAGTACTCTTTCAATAAAACATGATTTATTTCATTTATAGATGATCATACTCGTGTTCGTTGGGTGTATCTCTTAAAGAATAAATCTAAAACTAATCATGTGTTTAAAATATTTCATTCCATAATAAAAACTCAATATGATTTAGATATCCAAATTTTGCGTACTGATAATGGGACTGCGTATTTCAATTCTATTCTTAGTGAATTCTTAGACTGCAAATGGCATTATTCATCAAAGTTCTTATGCTAACACATCTCAACAAAATGGTGTCTCTGAACGAAAAAATCGTCCTTTTAGAAGTTACTCGGTCTCTCTTGTTTACCTCAAATGTTCCTAAACATTTTTAGGGTGATACCCTTCTCACTTTTTGTTATCTTGTCAATAGGATGGCTTCTTGGGTTCTCAATTACAAAACCCCTCTTGATACTCTTCATTCTTGCTTTCCTAATTCTTGTGTCTTTTCTGAACTAGACCTACGTGTTTTCGAGTGTTAGGCCTTTGTCCACGTGCATGATCCGAACTGTAGCAAACTAGATCCTTGATCTCACAAGTGCATTTTTCTCGGTTACTCCACTCAAAAAGGATATCGTTGTTATTCTCCCTCAAAAAGGTTATCTCACGGGATGTCACATTTTTGAAAATCAATCTTTTTATCCTACAAATTCACTTCAGGGGGAGAATTTAGGATCAACAAATTTTTGGGATAATTCCACACGGTTTCTTGATCCAAGACTGCCAAATTTAAACTCTAAGGTCGCCAATTCCACATGGGAATTTTTTTAGGAAGAAAATCCGAATATTTTAAATTCAAATTCTACTTTATCTTATCCTAATAACATTCAAATTTAGCCAAATCCCCAAATTTTATCTGATGAGTCTCCTAATCTTATTCAATCTCCTCCACCAGAACATATCTAATCCATTTCCTCTTCTTTTCCTTTGACGCCACTTCAACCTAAAAGCCAGGAACCAAACTCACATGCTAGTGGGACTATACGACTATTTGAACTTACTTACACTCGAAGGAAAAAATCGCAATGGGTAATGATAGCTTAGATAATCCAACTCTCTATATTGGAATCAAGTCCAAACATGAGGATAGATGACTTTGATATTCCTGTCGTGCTGAGGAAAGGCACCCGTATGTATACAAAGCAACCTATTTCAGATTTTCTGATGTGTACAAGCTTGGAATGTACAAGCTCTAGAGTCCAGCTTGAGGGGGAGTTAAAAGCTAATAAAGGAAAAAGATGATCAAAGGCACTGTGTTTTATTCCTAAGAAACTTGAATAATACAAACTGTAGTTTTACACCATATTAAATAGAAAAAAAATCAGCTTATAACTAACTTTCCTAAAAATAAGGAAACTAAGATAGAAATAAGAAACAAACTAACTTCCTAACAACATTTTACAATCATGGAGTTAGACCCACAATTTTTTTTTTCCTGGTGTTAGGTTGTTAGTCTAAGGCTAATCCCACCTTTGTCGTGATGGTTCATACACAGTGTAGTCTAACACCATTGTTACGATCAATTGTAAGGTGGAAGTATTCGCACGCACAAAAATAAGACATTAATGTGGAAGTATTCGCATCGCCACCCTATAATTGTTAGTGTGAATACAATTAAACCCGTCTAATACTGATAATAATAGATATAAGGTTTTGATAATGCTCCAAGAGAATTCAAGCAAACATCAAACAACATAGACACGAAGATTTACGTGGTTCACCAACAATAAGATATGTACACAGGTAAGGTCAGCAAGCAATAATCCATTGTCGATGAGTAATTATAATTAGAGAATAGGGACCTCCTCTGCAAACAATAGTGTGCTCCTAATCAATCTCTCATATTCCAATCCCAACAAGACAACCCCTCTTCGATGAGAAGCACAACACATTAGGATCTAATCCTGAAGAACAATGGAGAAGAGAAAATCCTATCAGTGAGAAAAAACCTTTCCCTCACTCTTATCTCTCAACAAGTCTCCTTCTCTCATTCAAAATACTCCTTTTACACCAAAAATACCACTTTCCTAAAACACCTTTGGTATAACAACTTTATATCAAAATTATAATTTAGTGCAAAAGCGATAATCCCAACATACGTGGACAACCAATAGATATCATACAATTTTACATATTATAATAAGGAACAACATACAAGTTGTCGGCAACATCAAGCAATAATATGCATCAAATGCAGAGATATCTTAAAGCTTCTACCAAGTTCTACTTACCAATCTGAAGTACTTCTGGATCTATAAAGTGACTAATGTAACCAACTCTTTCTTTCAATAAGGTGTCATTTCCAAAAGCTTTTTTGTTTCTTCCCTAGGTGCCCATATATAGGAATATTCCAAATATAGTGAGAAAATCCAGGCAAAACTTGCCAACACTCTAAACATTTCTTACATAATGATTTACTTAGAAAACACTTAAATTTGAGTACCATGTTCCTGCCTTCTAATCTATGCCAAGCATGTAGATATGAGTAAAATTCTTATCCTCTAGTCAAGCCAATACATAAATGCAATGTATACAAACTGTATAATATACAAAAAGAAAGAAAGGGAAGAAAAAAAAATATTGGACTCTCAAACACTTGACAAGGGTAGAAAACTAGATCGACTATATAAGAAAAATAAGAGGTTATACATGCTTAGTGCAGGAAGCAATCACAATATTGGCAATGGTAACAATCTAGTCAAGTGAAATACAAACAAAAAACATAGAAATATTATGGAATATTGGTTTTAGTTTTAGATTTGCTAATATTTTCATCAATGGATGCACCCTATCAATAAAAATACTTGGTGCACTATATTAAACATAAGATAACTAATCTTAGTTAAAAGGCTAAAGAATTTCTCTTTCGTAACATTAGAAAATGGTCTTAGACACACTGCTATATTTAAAATCTTTCACAATTCCTATTGCTATGATGCTAGCAATAAGGATACACTTGCACTCCAGTTGCATCAACCGTATGATTCAGACAGGGAATGTGCCAACAAAACAAACACCCTAGATTGTGATTCAACATTCATAATAAGTTTGTCATCAAACTGTTGATTGGACTGGAACAAATACACTGTCAGTTACCACATTACATAAGGATATAAAAGACATTTTTTTCAGTTATTGAGAAACACTTTATTAATATTAATCGTGCTTCACACCATCTGACAACAAAAGCTTTACGAAGGTACAAAAGTGTGTGTTTTCCTGCACTAGAAAATACTTTAGCTTACAATTTAGAATTAATTGACTTTGATTCTTTCAACCAGTCTTTCATGTCAAAAAATTTGATAAATGCCTGACTTAGAAGTCCGCACATCACATATCCTTGAAACACATGCATCTTGACAGCATCCTATTCATGTTCACCATGTCATAAATGATTTAACTTAACCCACTAATTGGGCAAGTAAAAATAACCAAACCAACTATATTGTGCCATCAATTTTGCAATTGACACAAGCGAGTCATTCCAATGTCAGTTAACCATGCATATGGTCTGAATTCTTGCGTCAATATCTTCATAGTATAGGGGATATACTGTCCAGGTAATGGTTGATTCGTCATAACAATCAAAATTCTCAGTTTAAACATAAAAACTCAAGTGTAAGACTCTCGAAAAATATATAGTTAATGGTTTGAGAGAGATTATAAAAATGAATTAGTGAAAAGAAAATTTAAGACCTACATATGTCTACTGATATAAATGCATGTCATGTACTCCATAATACACAATAGAGAATTTTGTGTTTTTTATCCATTGCCAATCTTATTTGGTTAGCTTTAGGATGAGGCTATGGTTTTTGACATGAAAATACAAGGACAACTACAGTCAGGTCAGTCTAGGCACATTGAAAATAGAAATAAAAGAGCAATTAAAATTGCAAAATACCAAAATCATTTGTAAAGTTGTAGTAGAGAGCAAAAGTACAGAGATTTTTTAGGCTAGATGAATGCTTCTCTTTTTGATGCACGATTATGGATAATGGTTTCTATACTAAGTTTCACAGAACAAAAAGTGTGTAAGATTTTCAAGTACTAGTTTGTAGTTTTTAATGAATTAAAATCTTGATAACAACAGAATCTGCCGATCACTTACTAGATAACAAAAACAAGTTGTAAGTGAATGGTAATGCTAGAATCTGTTAATTAAAACAAGAACCATCAGAAAGCTGACCTAAAGAGAAATCAACAAGTTCTGCAGCAACAGCAACAGCAAAACCACCTGACGATCCTCCAGGTACTCGATCTGGAGCACACGGATTGATGGGTGTGCCATAGTGGTAGTTCTCACCATTCATACTGCAGATGAAGATCTTTGTAAGCTAATGGTAGCATAGTCCGATAAATTCAACAAATTCTTCACTGGACAATTTAAATTACAACACCCCTATTAGAATAACTTAAGCCATGTTTAGGAATGAAATAAAGTAGGATGTCCCACTTTATTCCATCCGAACCAAACAAACACCAAACCTATTCAATGGAGGAATAAGATTAAAAAATTCATAAATTTTTAATTATAGTTCAAATTATTTAAAATTTAATATCTTTTATTCATATACTCTTGAAATACCAAAAATGCCCTCCATCATTTAACATAAACAGTTTCACTCAGCTATTTGCTAACCATTACACTCTAACTATTTAATTATAAATTAATAAAACTAATTTAAATCAATAGGTTAATTAAGATTAATTAAACTTACTTAAAATGACCAAAATGGCCTATTGTAAACTTGGCAGAAGCTTAAGCTAACATAAAAAGAAGTTTAAGCTTCTATCCCTATCCCACTCTATTCCAACCCAACTTATTCTATTACCAAATACCATCTAGTAGTTTGGTGTCCCAATATATTAGCTTAAGCTTTTGGGTTGAATTTAAGCCCGCATAATATGTATTTGGTTTGCATATAAAACCTCAACAACAATAAGGACACCAGACACCAATCTTTATGAGTAGTCCCACAATGATAAAAAGAACATAAGGTAAGATTGCTTATATAAGAAACAGGGATAGTCTATGAGGAAATCTAATGCTCAAAGTGTATATTAGCTTTGTGTTTTACTGAGAAAATTGCATTTTCGACTAAGCCAGTTTCTTTGATTCTAACCTGAATGCCATTTCATCCATGACTATTTTACCAACACATGTAGCACCTGCCTCAAGCACTGATAAAACAACAGGGGATGTGGATGTCACTGCTGCATGAGTCCTTGCCCAATCAGGATTGCCAAAGCCAGTGACATGACCATCAATATCAAATCTGATAGATGAGGAAACACCACTTAAAAGCATCATATCAAGATACCATTCATTTTCTCAAGTGATACAAAACAACGGGTTCACAACTACAAATACTGAATAAATGCACAAAAGTCAAACTACAATAAAAACCATAAAATAATAGTAATTATCCTAGAGAATAAATGTGCCAAAAATGTAGCTTTTTTGCCTTTATTTACAAAAGAAATAGAAATGTTGTATTAATTTAGGTAGCCCTTGGCAAATAGGATACAACAGTGTGGACAACAATGCAACTAGGAACGATTTTGTTGTTCTTCATTATGTTTACTAAACGATAGACCGAACAAAACACAACCATACCAAATCTTAAAAAATTTCCTACTATTTTATAATTTTCTCCTTGGTCATTTTTCATTTTTCGAATATTTGAAAAATACAATGAGTATGATTTATCTCACACTAAATCTGATAATTCTCATAAATGCATAATTATCTAATTAGTTAAATGAGTTTTTGCAAAATGTTTTTCACTAATATAAAAATATAATTAAGTATAAAGGTAAATTTGATTAATGTAAAGTATAATAACAAATAATAGTTAATTTTTAAAAAAATGGAGATAAAACAAATAAAATTCATTTTTTAGAAAACAAAATAGAAAATTTGTGGTATATATAAAGATATTTATTTTTATATAAATATCCCTACAAAATCATTTTAATAATCAAGATTACAACATACATGATACATAACTATAATATACATAACTATAAAGAGGTAGACATGTAGATATTAGTTATGTATTCATTTCATCTACATCCTTGTAAAAGTATGCATGCAATAATCTTTGTTTTAGAGTGCATATATTGTAATAACCCACCAAGAACCTATACGTAAATAGGTACTAGAATGAAAATGTGAAGAGATGGTTTGTAATTACCTATTAGCTCGAGGACCTGATTAAAATTTCATATTAGTGGTTTAATGTGATTAAACCAACATGGTCGAATTCATCATGTCACCCGACTTGGGTTTACCTTGTAGGGTTTGATATGAGATAAAATAGAGATAATTATAAAATAATTATAATTGATCTCTATCCAATTATGGATTTTAATTTGATTATACGTTTGAGTTTGAATTGGATCAAGATTGATCTCTATCTCAATTAGGGATTACAATTTAATTATGATTCAATGTTTGAGTTTGAATTGGACAAAGATTTACCTCATAAAGATAATCATAGATTGTTTATGATTGATCTCTATCTCAAATAAGGGTTTTATTCGACGGTTGAATTTGAATTGGATAAAGACTTTTCTAATAGAGATAATTATAAAATATCTGTGATTTATCTCTATCTCGTTAGAGTGAGACTAGGACATTCCCCTCTATATAAGGAGAAGCATGATTAGAAAATTCATATACAATTCGATAAGAGAAGTTGAGTGATCTCTTGTAAGGGATCTTTTCTTTCTAAGTTCCTTCTTTAGTAAGAATCGGTCCAAGTATTAGAAGAAGGAATGTCCAGCAGGGATTAAGCACTAGGGAGACTGCCAGGTGAGTTGACTACAGATGAACTCTAGTATTTTTGACTTGAATGCTTGATGTTTTAATGATGTTTCTATCAATGGATTCCGAAACCATATTTTTAGTATGTACATGTATTTGCTCATAGTAGAGCTAACTCTGCATATTTCGTATATCAATCTACACCTCTGCCACGTATGCACCAGACGAGACATGCCTATGTTGGGCTCGGGTCCGTAGGACCACTCTGGTTTCTGTGTGCCACCTGCGGGCTGAGTTTTGTGATTTTGATTTTGATATGCGAGCACGACTAGTGTTGTTGAGATTGGGTGTATACGAAACTAGGTACGATTGATATAATTGCTTTTGATATACCAGTCAATGTTTTGAAATTGTGATTTAATCATGTTTGTGAATTGATTTTGTTAAGATTTTGTAGTTCATCATCATTGTTATCTCTGGTTGGCATGACACCTCCTGATCTGATTGATATGCACATAGACTAGCATGATCATTGTTTTATTATATATATGATACTTATATTATTTTCTGTATCTAACCTTGGTGTGATGTTTGTCGCTCACTAGGCTAGTTTTAGCTCACAACTCCCTCTATTTTTTCTATTTTTAGTGTATAGGAACAAGTCAGGATAGCCGACCTAGTTAACACGGAGTGATACAGATCATGAGATCGATGTGACCGTATAGCATACACTGATTGTAGTGTGTCGATTGTATAAAACTAGGTGAATTGTTATGTGAAATTAAGACTTGATTTTGTATTTAAATAATATTAGGATTTGATTTCCTTTTATCTGTTGATAATACTGATTATTTTTTATTCCGTGCCTTAGCGTACTTATAGGGGCAACCCAATAAGTACGCGGCGTTTGTCCCGTACCGGGACCAAGGCTGGGTTCAAGGCATGACATATATAATTACAAGTCTTACAAAAGTTGTATGTGAAAAAATAATGGCCCTGGGCGGCCTAGTCAGCATCTAGATTTGACTAGGATTAAAAAAATAATTAAAATATTTTGGAGTTTAAATAAAAAACCACATTTTACGATTGACCCCCTTTTCTAGAGAACTGTAGAGTTAAAATGGAGAGCTAAATGGTTTTTCAGCTCCAAAGAATCTCACTAGAGCTAAAGGTCGTTTAGCCCCAAAGTTTGCATTAGCTTAGTCTCTGGAGCTAAATGGTATGTCACAGGTCGTTTAGCCACAAAGATAGGGTCCGTGGAGCTAAACGGCCTTTTTGGCCTGTACACTAGAGCTAAACAACATTTTACAAACCATTTAGCTCTAGAGATAGTTTCTGGAGCTAAACAATCATCAGAGCTTGCATTGGCTTGCTCTTTGGAGCTAAACAATTGGGTCCCAGGAGCTAATAAATGTAAAGAGTGGTCCATGTACATTGATCTGTTGATTATCTTAACTAGTTTAAATAAATGTTAAAAGATAAAATATTAACAATTATGAGAAGTAGTTTATAAATTAAAACCGTTCACTTCATGGAAATGAATGGATAATGATCTTTTGAAAACTAGTCCTCTCTCTACCCTATAAAAGGTACATTCATCCATCATAACACCACGCCAAATCTAGGGTTTAAGTAGAGAAACACAGTTTTCAGGCTTAGTTATCTTCATCAAAATTCTTCATAATAGATCAAGGTATCTTTCGTTCTGTAACTGCTCTCTAATAACTATAAAAGAAAAGATGAGAATCATGAAGTTCTAAAATTATGAAATTAGAGTATTTTATGTTAATAATTCATGTAATTGCTTAACTATGGTACCAGAGCTTTAGGTTTATGAACTCATGATTTCTCCTTTAAGATTAGTAAATAGTAATTAATAGCTCTCTCAATTTTTTTTTTCTGAACCATAGAATTGAGAATTGAGGATTTCTCTTGGATGAACCCTAATTTTAAAATTGGGGATTTTAAGTTTGGTACTCCATTGCACCTGAAGATCATATTATGCTTTTATATTAAATCAAGTGAATGCACATGGCTTGATTAAAGTAGATCATGAATACAAAGGATTATATAGTGCATAAATTTCTAAATTTAAGGATCATATTTTGAAAATTTCTATTTTGGTTCATGGGAATGAAATAATTATTGATATTTTATTGCACAATATGAATGAAAATAATAAAGATTTATTTGTAACCAATTTAAAATGGCTTAGAAGGGTTTTATGAAAATTATAACTAAATTACTCTTGAATGCAATATTTGCAATTTTGGAATTTATATTCCGTATGATTTGTTAATCACCAAAGTGGCCAAATCTTTAGTTCCAAATTGCAAGTAATTTTATTTTCAATTAACCATAAATTTTGATGCTTATGAGTGACATGAATGTGTTCATTTATGGTTAAATTGAAGGTCATTGTTATAAGACATTTTTGGATTGCCTAAAGGTTGATTAGTTGTTCTTATTATCAATGAACATAATTGTTGGTAATTAAGATGTTTTGTTAGTTTTGTTTATATATCCAAAGAAAGTAAGCATATCTAATTAGTACATATATAATAACCAAATTATGTCAAATCTTTATTCACATCGTTATGATTATTGCAATATATTGTTGTATCACCAAAAGGAGAACATCAATATATATTTATTGTCTATGAGATTAATTTTCTGAATCTATATGATGTATGCATGTTTATGACTCAAAGTATTAACGAATGAGCATTTTTATTATCTTTGCAGTATCTATTCCTGTTTCTATACATTCGCTTTCTTCGTCCATTCCAATTTTTAATGGGAATAATTTCTCAAATTGGTGTGTCCAAATTCACCTTGGTGTTTTGCATCTTGATTTTCCATAAGTTGAAAAACTTGTTGCTATTACTGATGCTAGCAGTGTTGAAGCAAAGCTCTATTATAAGAATTGGGAAAAATCAAACATACTAAGCTTAATGTTCATGCGAATGAGTATAGTAAACAACATCAAGTATGCTCTTTCCAAAACTGAAAGTGCTAAAGAATTTATGAAATTTGAAGAGCGCTTCCAAATTGCTGATAAGTTACTTGTTGGGGCATTAATGGGTACTTTAACCACCATGAAGTTTGATGGTTCTCATACCATGCATGAACATGTCACTGAAATGACAAATATTGCAACAAGACTTAAGTCCTTGGGAATGAATATTGATGAGAACTTTCTTGTACAGTTTATTATTAACTCATTACCTTCTGAGTACGGTCCTTTCCAAATGAACTATAATACCATGAAGGACAAATGGAATGTGTATGAATTGCACGATATACTAGTTTAGGAGGAAACAAGACTTAAGAATCAAGGAACTCATTCTATTCATTTTGTAAGTCATTAAGGAGCTGAAAAGAAAGCTAGAAATAAACATGGTAAGGGTAAACAACGACCACTTAATATAAATGAGTCTTCTTCCCAAGTTCAGAAAAAGGAACAAAAGAATGATAAGTGTCATTTGTATAGAAAACATAGACAATTTCAGAAAGATTACTTGAATTGTAAAAGATGGTTCGAAAAGAAAGGTAAGCCAAGTGCTTTTGTATATTTCGAATCAAATTTAACTAAAGTTCCTTATAACACTTGGTGGATTAATTTTGGTTGTACTACTCATATTTCTAATACGATGCAGGGATTCCTCACAAACCAAACCACAAACCCAAATGAAAGAATATCTTCATGGGAAACTGCCTCAGTTGAAGTCATTGGAACTTACCGTTTGAATTTAGATTCTAGATATCATTTAGATTTGTTTGAAACTCTTTATGTACCTTCTATTTCTAGAAATTTAGTTTCCTTGTGTAAACTTGATAAAGTTGGATACTCTTCCAAATTCAGCAATGGATGTTTCAATTTGTTTAAACATAATCATTTCATTGGTTATGGTATCCTTTCTGATAGTTTATACAAATTGAATCTTGATAACCTTTTTGTTGAGACCCTTTTGACCTTGCATCATAATGTTGGCACTAAACATTGTTTAGTGAAGAACGTTCCGCTTACTTGTAGCATAAATGTTTGAGACACATTTTCAAAGAAAGATTAAAAAGATTGGTAAAGAATGAAATCCTACCACTTTGGATTTTACTGATCTCAATAGTTGTGTGGATTATATTAAGGGAAAACAAACGAAACAAATAACGATAGAAGCCACAAGAAGCATACAGCTTCTTGAAATTATACACACAGATATATGTGAACCTTTTGATGTTACTTCTTTTAGTAAGGAAAAATGTTTTATCACCTTTATTGATGACTATTCACGTTATGGATATGCTTATTTACTATATGAGAAATCTTAAGCAATAGATGCGTTAGAGGTGTTTATTAATGAGGTTGTAAGGCAATTAGACAGAAAGATGAGAGATATTAAGTCAGATAAAGGTGGTGAATATTATGGAAGATATAATGAAAATGGCCAATGCCCAGGTCAATTTGCTAAATTCCTTGAGAATGTGACATATATGCTCAATACACAATGCCAGGTACACCACAACAAAATGATGTAGCAGAAAGACGTAACCATACCTTATTAGATATGATTAGGAGTATGTTAAGCAATTCATCTTTACCTATATCTTTGTAGATGTATGCTTTAAAAACTGCCATGTATTTGTTAAACAAGGTTCCTACTCAGGCAGTTCCAAAGACACCTTTTGAACTGTGGACTGGTAGGAAACCTAATTTAAGGCATCTGCATGTTTGGGGTTGCCTGGCAGAAGTAAGACTTTATAATCCATATGAAACAAAACTAGATTTAAGAACAATCAGTGATTTCTTCATTGGTTATCCAGAAAAATCTAAAGGGTATAGATTTTATTATCCTAATTATAGTACTAGAATTGTTGAAACTAGAAATGTTAGGTTCATTGAAAATGGTGAAGTTAGTGGGAGTAAAACACCACGAAATGTGGTAATTCAAGAAGTTAGGATGCAAGTTCCTTTTCCCTATACTTCTTCCAAAGTTGTTGTCCCTCCAATTATTGAATAGTTTAATAATTATCAAGATCAACAAATAAATGATTTTACAACCCACAATGAAGACATTGTTGATAAACCTACAATAAATGAACCACAAGAAATAATATTAAGAAGATCTCAAACAGAAAGAAAGCTTACTATTTCTGATGATTTTATGGTATATCTACAAGAGTCAGAATTTGACTTAGGAATTGATAATGATTTTCATTTTCACAAGCCATTAATAATGTTAATTCTGATAAATGAGTAGATACCATGAAAGATGAGTTGAATCTATGGAACATAATGAAGTTTAGGACCTTATTGAATTACCTGAAGGTTGCAAAAAAAGGTGGGTGCAAATGGGTCTTCAAAACCAAACGTGACTCTAATGCCAACATTGAAAGGTATAAGCCTAGACTTATGGCCAAAGGTTTTACTCAGAAAAATGGCATTGACTATAAAGAGACTTTTTCACCAATCTCTAGAAAAGACTCAGAATTATTATGGCTTTGGTAACTCATTATGACTTAGAGCTACATCAAATGGATGTGAAACGACCTTTCTAAATGGGAATTTAGAGGAAGAAATTTACATGGACCAATAAGAGGGCTTTTCAATTGAAGGAAAAGAACACATGGTGTGTAAACTTAAAAAATTAATATATGGACATAAACAAGCTTCTAGACAATATTACCTCAAGTTTAATGATATCGTTATGTCCTTCGGATTGAAGGAAAACACGGTTGATCGGTGTATATATCTAAAGGTCAGTGAGAGTAAGTTTATAATTTTGGTTCTGAATGTTGATGACATCTTGCTTCCAACTAATAATCTTGGTTTGTTACATGAAACTAAGAAATTTCCCTCTAACAACTTTGAAATGAAAGATATGGGAAAGGTAACTTATGTGATCGGGATAGAAATAATCCGGGATAAATCACAAGGATTGTTAGGGTTATCTCAGAAAACATATATCAACAAAGTTTTACAGAGATTTAGAATGGATAAGTGATCAACAAATATTGTTCCAATTCAGAAAAAGAATAAATTTAGTTTGATACAATGCCCAAAGAATGAATTGCAACGCAAAGAAATGGAAGAAATTCCTTATACATCAATTATTGGGAGCTTGATGTATGCTTAGACTTGTACCAGGTCAAATATCAGCTTTGCTATTGGAATACTAGAAAGGTACCAAAGTAATCCGAGATTGGATTACTAGAAAGCTACAAAGAAAGTATTAAGATACTTGCAAGGAACAAAAGATCATATGCTCACTTATAGAAGATCTTATTATCTTGAGATGATTGGATATTTAGATTCAGACTTTGCTAGATGTGTGGATACAAGAAAATCCACATTTGGCTATTTATTTCTTTTAGCCGGAGGAGCAATCTCATGGAAGAGTGCAAAGAAGTCTGTCATTACTGCGTCTACTATGGAAGCCGAGTTTATAGCGTGCTTTGAGGCCACGATTCAGGCAAAATAGTTGTAGAACTTTATTTCAGGGCTTGGAATAGTTGATAGTATACTAGGCCGCTGAAAATTTATTGTGATAACTCTGTGGTTGTCTTTTTTTCTAAAACAACAAGTATTCCAAAGGTCATATAGAATTGAAATACTGTGCCGTTAAAGAAAAAATTCAGAAACAAAGAGTGTTAATTGAACACATTAGCACCAATCTTATGATTGTTGATCCTTTAACAAAAGGATTACCACCTACAACATTTAATGGTCATGTTGAAAGAATGGGCATTACTGAACGTCATTATTGATATTATGTTATGATTTTAATGATGATTATGTATTTGACACTTTGAGCTCATTTATGAATATGCTTTTGAGATTTCCTGTTTTCTATTTGGTACATATGATTGAATTAGAATGGCGATAACATGTTTTGTCTTTGATAATGACATTAATGTTGGACCAATGAAATACTTCTCATTTACAGGTCATGTTAAGTAAAGAGGTAATATTGTAGTACATGGAAGGGACTATCTCGAATAAATGATATACAACCGCCATGACTCTTATTAGTCCGTATACTTAATTGTGACAAATAATGTGATCAATGTAAAACTTTACACTTTATGTTTATTAAACCAAGAAATAAGATAATGTCACGTGTGCCAAGTGGGAGAATGTAAAGAGTGGCCCACATACATCGTTACGTTAATCTGTTAACTATCTCAACTAGTTTAAATAAATGTTAAAAGATAAATCTTATATGATAATTATGAGTAGTTTTTAAATTAAAACCATTCACTTGATGGAAGTGAATGGATAATGATCTTTTGAAAACTAGTCCTCTCCTAACCCTATAAAAGGAGCGTTCCACCATCATAACGCCACGCCGAATCTAGGGTTTAGGGAGATAAACACTATTTTAAGGCTATGTTATCTTCATCAAAATTCTTCATAATGGATCAAGATATGTTTCCTTATGTAACTGCTCTCTAATTACTATAAAAGAAAAGGTGAAAATCATGAAATTCTAAGATTCTGCAATTAAGGTATTTTATGTTAATGATTCATGTAATTGCTTACACTAAATGGTCTTTGATGTTTGACTCAAGGGACCCTTAATCAATGCAAAACCTAGAGCTAAATGGCTTTTCAAAGGTTGGTTAGCTCTAGAAAGGTTCTTTAGAGTTCACAATTGTCCAAGAAAAAGGGAGTTAATTGTAAAATGTGTTTTTTTTCATTTAAGACCCCTAAATTTTAAATTATTTTTTTAATCCTAGTCAGCATCCAATTAGCACCCTGGATGCTGACTAGGCAGCCCTAGTGTCATTTTGACAAATAAAATGACCCTAGGCTAAAAAATTAATATATTACCAAATGACCTAAAAAATTATATAAGATTTTATATGTACAGCTAAAAATTTTATAAATTTATGTAGAAATCACTTTGAATAAATTAAATATAAAAAATATGTTTTTATAAATCTATATTTGGCAAATACTATGTATATATATACATGTATAGAGAGAGAGACAGGGAGAGAGAAAAATTGGTATAAAAGTCAACAAAGAACTTATCTAAATTTAGAATAAATATCTCCTAGATTTCTCAACATTATGATACTATCAGCTTTCTTTTTAAAGTTTCTGCTAGGGAAAATAAGTCGCTGATATTGAAGTTTTACACATTTAGGTTCATTCAAAAACCCAATTACCCTTGAGCTAGTAGAAACGAAAGAAATTCTCAATCAACACCATCATATACTGATCATGATAACAGGGAAATGAGATTTATTCTACTGAATGTTACAATGAAATTACCATTTATAACAAATAATAGGAACCTAAAATCATAATGCAAGTAAACAATAAACAAGCACTCAAACCATAAGGAGGCATAATCCATAGATTAATTAGGAGAGAAAAAAAGGTGTCACAAAGATATATGAGAGGAAATAGAGGAAAAGAAGAACACACATATCTTTGACGTCGAAGGTGAGGCCTTGCAGAGGAAGCTGAACTCCTGGAAGAGGGTGAGACGAAGGACGCAGTTCGAATCCTTACCCTTCTCTTCCATACTCCCCCGAACTATACCTACCCACTGTCCAGCTGCACCCCTCCAAACTAAAAAGAAATACAAGAAGACTGAAGAAGAGGAGAGAAGGGAGAAGAAGGCACAGGGAGGAGGGATTCGAGGGGTGGGTGGTAAAGGGAGGATGAGACGGAGGGAGAGCGGGTAGGATGGTAGAGGTGGATGATGCAGCGCAGATCTTGGATTCTAGAGTTAGGGTTTTGCGGGAATGGCGGCGGCGCTTGGTTGCTGCCGATGGACGACAGGGACGACGGGGAGAAGAAGAGAAAGGTTAGGATTTTGAAATTGGGATTAGGGCGCGGGATTTGGGTAATGAAATTAATTAGGTTGTTTGTTAAATTAATAATAATGTTATTTTAAATTTTAAATTTTGTTTTAATTTTTTATTTTTTTGTCATGTCAGTAACACATGTGGCATTCCACATCAACTCATTTGACGCCACATCAGCCAAATAAATTCATATACAAGTAAGCCTTAATCCCATACTAGATGGGTCGACTATATGAATTCTTTGTCTCCATATTGCTCTGTCAAAGACAAGATTTTGATCAGCATATAATAAACGTAGGTCCTTCGACACTACCTCTCTCCATATAATCTTCGGTATACCTCTACCCCTTTTTTACCTTATATTACCAAACCATCACATTTTCGGACCGGGGCACCTAGGGGTCTACGATACACGTGTCCAAACCATCTTAAAAGCACTTCTCTTATTTTATCTTCAATTGGTGCAACATGTTTGACTTGCTTTACAAGCTGGCCGACTTCCTTCCCCGATCATAGGACCCACCCACCAGTTTTCTTGTCTACTCAAAATATAGGACTCTTTCGCCAGTCGGATGTGTTCATTTCTAATCTTATCCAATCTTGTATGGCCACACATCCATCTTAACATCCTCATTTCTGTCACATTCATCTTCTGGATATGTTGAACTTTAGTTGCCCAACACTCGCTCCCTTATAACATAGCCGGTCTAACTATCGTTCTATAAAACTTTCCCTTCACTTTGTTAGGTATCTTCTTATCACATAAGACACCCATAGCACTTCTCCATTTTCAGCCATCTTGTTTTGATTCTATGGGATATATCTTCATCGATCATCACATCCTCTTGGAAAATGGAACCTAGATACTTAAAATTGTTACACTTAAGCACTACCACTCTACCTAGTATTATCACTTCCCTTCCGTCCCTCCTACTTTGACTAAAATTAAATGCATATATTCAGTTTTACTTCTACTGAGCCTAAAGCCTCTACTCTCAAGAGTGTTCCTCCACAATTCTAACTTCTAATTAATTCCATCTCTAATCTCATCAACTAGGACAATATCATCTGTGAATAACATACACCATGGGATGTCATCTTGGATACAACTAGTTAATTCATCTATTACTAGTGTAAACAAATATGGGGTCAAGGCCGATCCCTGATGTTGACCCACTATTATAGAAAACTCCTTTGTATCTCCTCCAACTGTTCTCACACCCATAATCACTCCTTCATACATATCCTTAATAGCATTTATATATTTAACATGAATGTTTTTCTTCTCCAACGCCCACCAAAGGACTTGTCTTGTTACCCTATCATATGCTTTCACAAGGTCAATGAAAACTATATGAAGATCTTCTTCTCTCTATAGATCTCCATCAAACTCCTTAACAAATGAATGGCTTCTGTTGTAGATCTACCAGGCAAATGAATGGCTTTGTATCTCCTCCAACTGTTCTCACATGCGTAATCACTCCTTCATACATATCCTTAATAGCATTTATATATTTAACATGAATGTTTTTCTTCTCCAACGCCCACCAAAGGACTTGTCTTGGTACCCTATCATATGCTTTCACAAGGTCAATGAAAACTATATGAAGATCTTCTTCTCTCTATAGATCTCCATCAAACTCCTTAACAAATGAATGGCTTCTGTTGTAGATCTACCAAGCGTAAAGCCAAATAAATTCATATGTAAAAGGAAAATTTTAAAAAAAAAACCTATATATATATATATATATACAGTGGTGTTAGGATCAGGCTGGCCGCAAGTCCGACCGCCTGATCCTAACACCATTTTAACATATTAAAATTATTTAAAATATATATATTATATTTTTTATAATGTATTTATAAATATATAGATTTATCTATATATTTTATATAATTTATAGATATACATATATAATTTTTAAATTATCTTATCACCAGAATACATATAGATATATACATATTTTTTAAAAAATTATATATACATATCTATATATTGTTTAAAATTTATAGATAAATAAAAATATATATAAAAACATTTTAAAAAATATAATATATATATTTTAAATATATTTAATATATTAAAATGGTGATAGGATCAGGCGGTCGGACTTGCGGCCAGCCTGATCCTATCACTATTCTATATATATATATATATATATATATATATATATTGAAAAAGCACATTCTTTTATTGAAAATAGAAAGTAATATAGTCTTAGAAAGGTCTCTTGTTGGACCGAGTATTACATATAGAGTGTCGGGACATCTGACTAGCCTGACCCGACGGGCTCTTCATCCTCAAAATCTGCTCCTAGGAGGCTCAGCCTTTGGTCCTCTCTTGTAAGGGTGAGGTTGTGTTTGATGAGGGCGACCATGGGCTGTATTTGAGTCTTTTGGGTAGCATGGGCACTGACAAACCAGGAGAGGAAAAGGAAATCTATCTGGCTAATGAGTCGCTTACAAACGTGTCATTTGTCTTTGAAAAATCTCATGTTTCTTTCCAGCCATAGGTTCCAGGTAGGGCTGGAAACGAGCCGAACTTGAACGAGCTGAGCCCAGCTTGAGTTCGGCTCGAAATTCCATTGTTCGGCTCGAGTTCGGATCGAGTTTGAAATTATAATATTCAGTTCGAATTCGGTTCGAGTTCGAATTATAATTTTCGGCTTGAGTTCTGCTTGAGTTTGACTCGATAATATTTATAAAAATTCGAGTTCAATTCAAAAAAGCTCAAAATTAAAAAAAAAAATTATAAAATTATAATAAAATTCACATTGCATATGCTAAACATGGTTATCATCATTTAAAAATCTATATAAAATTATAATAAAATTCACATTACAAATGCTAAACATAATTATAACTACATTATAATTATATTTTATAAGATAAAAATCAAGAATAAATTATGCAACCCAAATAATTATATATATATATATATATATATATATATATATATATTCGAACTTCGAACCGAACTCAAACGAGCTGACTCTGGCTTGAGTTCGACTCACTTATTTTTCGAGCTCAAATTTGAGTTCAAGTTCAGTTTGTTATTAAAATAATCGAATCGAACTCGAGCCAATATTGAATAGAACTCGAGTTGCTCGCGAACAGTTTGATCGTTTGCCAGCCCTAGTTCCAGGTGACGGCCAACACTAGCAGGTGTCATCCTTTTCCGAGGTCCTTTCTCAGTTTTTGTCCCATCGATGTGCGTCCCCATAGATCTTGTATCTTGTTGGGGATGCGCCCAATCCCCAGGAGTTATGTGTAGTGGGACCATACTTCTGCTGAGAATTGACATTTAAGCAGGAAGTGGTCGGTGTTTTTCTCGAGGAGGTTGCATAGGTAGCAATGTGTTATTTCCCCTGCAGGTTCCTCTTTGCTAGATTATGTAGCGTGGGGAGCTTGTCTTCCCAATCCAACCAGGCGAAGAGTTTAACTTTCAGTAGGGTTGATTGCTTCCAAAAGGGTATAGGAAGGAAGCTCCTCATATCCATCCGAAAATAATAGAGAGACTTGGCTTACTTGGTTGCCACATTAGTGTCATGTCAGCGTTAAGAATCATATTCGAACAAAATACGCAATATATAGGGGCCATATTGAACAAAATGAAAACTAAACAATTATATATTTTCTAGGGTTGAAAAATATCTTTAACCCTGTTTTTTAAAAAGTAAGGTTGGTTGGTACTTTTGAAATTGCCGTACAATAAGAATGAAGATGACATCATTTTGTACCAGGGTGGATTAACAACAAAATGGAGAGTATCAGGATTGGAATGGGATGGAAGTGGGTATTGGAATCAATATTGAAAATTTAAAATTATATTGGTAATTCTAGAACAGATCGATAACCCATCAATTAATATGCATTGTGTTATTGGGTATTAGAAATTAGAAGATTTCTTTTCTTTTTTTTTGACATACATCATAAAGACCTCCTCAAAGGACTTGTCAAGGGGCGTGGCCTTAGGTGACGAACAACCTTGACCCCTCACCGTGCGCGTACAGAGATGAGGACTTGAACTCGGGAGCTTTGTGCTCATTAAGTGAATTGGCGAAACTGCTTCCTCCGTTTAAGGAGGCAAGGACTCGAACCTGGGAGCTTTGCTCACCAAGTAAATTACCCAATGCACTGGACCCAAGATACCGCTAGACCAATTGTCAAATAAAATTTAAAAATTAAAATAAAATACTAAACCAAATAAGTATGAGTGTGTATGTTGAATCCCAATAAAGATGATCATTTTCCCTAATTTCTTGTGCTACATGAAATTAGTTTGTTACCATAAAAGTTTATAGAGAAGATAATTATTAATTATTAATATTACAATTGACTTCAAGGAGAAAAAATAATATAAAGAGAAACTTATTATTATTATTATTATTATTTTCCATACATCATTCCAGTCTTTCCTACCCTCAAACAACTAGGTGGAAGAGTTTATCACCCACTTTTTAGTTCAACAACATTGTTCATATCTCTAAGTATAGTGCATGTGTTTTCATGAATTAAATTTCACGAGATTCTATCAATAGTCAATATTATAAAGAAATTAAAAGAAAAAAAATCAGACTCACTCGAGCCGATTAGGATGTATGAAAATGAATACTTTTTTTTTCCTTGTCATAATCTTATGGAGAGAGGAAGGTGATTTTCGGTGAATTTCTGGTGAGGCCCTGGTTGGAAGAGGAAACTATCACCGAAGTCTCCTAGAGACGAAGACATAGCCAGAACGAAGCAAGTCTCCATGGTCGGAATTGAGCTAGAGCAACCAACGAGAGCAACTGCAACCAACCCAAGACAACAGCTCACATATGCTGGTGTTGTCCGAGGAGGAGAAAGGAACACTACAAACATAGAAAGGACCAACCCACCAACGCAGCAGATGCGTGATACTGAAGACAAAGGCTAGACCAAAGTGCAATGCAAGCGTCGGCGAAAATCAAGAACAAGCCATCAGGGGGAGCGACCGGAGCGGAAGTTGACACACCAAAGAAGATCGTCGCCGACTATCTGCACACCCACTGACATGATCACAGTATGCGAACAGTGCCTAAGGCTAGGGCACCACGCGGCGTAGTGTCGCCAGGTACCAACATGCCACCGCTGTGGAGAAGTGGGCTACATTAGCCCGGTTTGCTGTCAAGATACTAGGAAACCAACAGAACCGGCAATCCCACCACCAAAGACAAGGAAGAGAATTATACCAACTAAGACAACTGGCCGACCGCATAATGAGCCTATGAACCCTCGGCCCATACCATCCAAGAGCCCTCTGGAGACCAACATATCAAAGGAAAAGATAACACCAACGATGGAGGTAAATGTTGATCATCACTATATGTCACTAGCACTTGACAAGGACATGATGGACGAGAAAGAGAATATGAAAAGCTTCCTAATAACAACGGTGACTGAAGTAAGAGACAGGACAACATATCGTTAGAAAATCGAAGCGATGATGCAGACGGTGGTTGATGAATACTGGTAGTGGACAGTAAAACCCTTTTGAGATAGCCGCTATATAATCGCATGCCCATTAGCAGAACTAGCTCGGTAATTGGAAGAGGGAGGAGAGATAGTCCTGTCGACCTTACACTGGAATTCGCTGCATGTTTGCCTGATCTTTGGCGCCTGAAGCGAGCGGAAGAAGATATCCGCTCGATTATTATCAATCATTTGTCGATGTTTTGCTGGAGCCAGGACATCGCCTCGAGGAGGTTAAAGCTGATCCGAGACTTGATACATGTCGACGACCAAGGAGGCGAGTATGCCGATGATGTCCAAGCACTTCTTCGCGTAAGGAGATCCAAATCACTGTTATGCATTATCTATTATGGTATTGGAACTCGGAGACATCAGTACCGGGTGGATTTGGAAGCCGTTCAACCCCGCTGCCATGGAACAATAGCTAGAACACAGGACAACGAGTTTCGAGCTCTACAACCACTGATTATACCACTGGAAGGGTCCTGGAGCATCGTAGGAAGGTTTTACAACCCAAACCAACAACAATTGATAAAGGAAAAATATCTACATGTGACATTGGGATCCTTCGACAAGGGACGGTAATGACCCACAAAGGGGGATCTCCATCAAAGAACTGAGGGAAGCCCCAAAAGGGCTAGTGTAACAATGGCGCAAATTTCTGGGACTGTCGTACGGGCGCAAGATTGAGGATACAAGGAACACATGCGATGACAGTTGTACATGGCTGAGATGATAGCACCGCTAATCATAGGACCACCCCTCGAGGAACTCTCGCAGTAAAAGAGGGACCAAAAGATGATGACACGGTCACACCTTCCAACATGGACACTCGCATGGAGGCTGATAGGGCAGGTCAAAAACGGGTTTAGAAGATGATGAAGTAACAAAGAAGGATAACATGGACCAATTCCTACACGCCTCATGGAGAGGAATGTTGAACCAACATCGTGACTATGTCAGACTTATTTTGATGAGCGACCCAAACAAGCTAGGTCCCCCAGACTCATCTGATGCACACAAACCACGCAGAAGCTCTAACAATCGAGTAATGATCGATCAGGATTAGCCCAACAACATCATATGCGGAGCGCATGTACTGCCCCTAACTCAAATAATAGGGTGGGATTGGGCTCTGGCCGGGGTGGAGGCCCGCCCAAGCCCACTGAGAGCCTCCCCCTCAACCCAACCAGCCAGGCCGACCCACTTACAATCATACTAATGGTGGCCCAACTCCCAATGAATGCAAACCCAACTAGCAATGATGTAAACCCAAATGAAATAGATTTTATCTCAAATGAAACCACAAGCCCATTGAGGCACTTTGATTACACCATGACTCATTTTATAATCCAAGTGATAGTAATTATTTAACAACTAAAAAAGGAATAAGAGCAGACTTGAGCAAGGCCTCCTTAAAATTTATTGGTAACACATGGAACCTCATCATCGATAAATCATGGGAAATAATCACATCCTAGAGATTCTAGGTGCCCCCACCTTCTATATAGGGCTTGTTACAGTGACATTATGAAAGTCATAGCCTGGAATGTTAGGGGACTTGGAAAGCTTAAAAAAATATTCCTTGTCAGGGATTTATAACAATACAAAAGGCAGATGTTTTCTATCTACAAGAGATGAAACTCTAATCAAGGAAAATAGGATCTGGCACTCAATCGGAGGGAACACCCACATTGGGATAGTAATACTACAAGTACACAATACAAGAGGAGGTTGTTGCATCGGTTGGAATATACCTCAGTACTTGCTAATAAAAGTTTTATTGATACCTTCTCAGTAACCGCCATTATGGAAAACCAAAGAACATAAACAAAGTGGATGATAACCACAGTATATGGACCCTACTAAATAGAGCTCAAACAAGAATTCTGGGAGAAGCTACGGGAGATACGTAGCATGTGGCAGGTCCGTGGCTGATAGGGGAAGACTTCAACTCAACTAATGAGCGTAGAGACAGGAATAGGTGGATAGAGAACAAACCGGACCAATAGGATTACAACAGGTTGATCGAGGACCTCCAGCTCTATGACCCTCCCTTAAATGGTAGGAAATACATATGGACTAACTACTGCGACCTGCCAATAATGATACGGTTTGACAGGTTCCTCTTGTCGACATAATGGCTGGACACCTACCCCAGACTCTGGCAAACTATCATGTCCTGCATCAGCTCAGACTAAACCCCGATCGTGCTTGAATACGGACAACAGGAGGTCAAGAAGTACCCTTTGCGCTTCAATAAGAGATGGGGAATGGAGGAAGACTTTTGGGAGATGGTAAAGCAATGGTGGCAACAGAGTGAATATACAAGGGAAGAGGCTTACAAATGGGTCGAGAAGACTGCACTGATCCAAGGACGGCTCTGAGAGTGGAACAGAACAAAGTAATTTGGACAAAAGCAAAGGAAAATGGAACTTATGACAAGTATCGAGGAAATGGATGTCCGAAGTGAACAACAACTAATCTCTACCATAGAAGAGGAACTCCTCCTCACACACAAGAACGAATATGAAAATATAAGTCAAGGGGAGGAAGACTACTGGCGATAATGCTCCAAGATTACTTGGTTGAATGAAGGGGATCAGAATACGCGGTACTTCCACGTTGTCGTAAATCAACGAAAGACCCTAAACTATATCCACTAATTAAAAGTGGATAGCCACATAATCTGGGAACAAGAAAACATAGCGAGCGCAATCAGTGATCACTTCACAAACCTTTTAGGAAGAAAGAGGCTGGTCAGGTATACCACAGACTGGAGGAAAATGTACAAGGGCATTGAGGAACTTGACCTCTCCCAACTTGATAGCCCCTTCATCGAAGGGGAAATCTCAACATCCATCCAGGAACTCAATCCAGAAAAGGCACCATGGTCGGATGGTTTCCCCGTGACCCTATATCAATAGGGTTATAGCTTCACAAAGGGTGAGATCAAGCAAACCTTTCAGGACCTCTGTCAAGACAGGGCAAACTTGGAGAGGTTGAACTGGGCACGCATTTTGTTGATCCATAAGAACAGCTCGCCAACTTTAATCACAGAGTACATGCCAATTAGTATAGTAAATTGCTCGATGAAAATCATTACCAAGGTGAGTCTAATCGCCTACAAAAGGTCATAGCAAAGCTTATAAATGACAACCAAACGACTTTCAATAAGGAGCGCTGCATCCAGGATAGTGTAATGGCGGCTGAGGAAATAATCTATGGAATAAAAAGGAAGGAGAAGTACTGATAAAAATGGACTTCAAAAAAGCCTTTGATACAGTAGACTAGGATTTCTTACTAGAAATGCTCCAGCAAGGGGATTTAGATAACGATGGATTATCTGGATCAAGACAATCCTATATACATCAAAGTTATGCTACCTAATCAATGGCACCCCCATGGGGTATGCACGCCATCAAAGAGGGCTGCGACAAGGTGACCCATTATCCTCCCTGCTCTTCATCCAGGCAAACCAACCATGCTCACTAGAGCAACACAGGCCCAACTTTTCAAGAGCTTTAGGTTGAATGATAAGTGCATAATTATACATATTTTTTTATCATATTTACATACACTTATCCCATTTCTTGCATCTATTTCTCTATTTTTATGCTACTTTGGGTATAAATGTTTGTGTTTTTGGACAGGTAAATAGGTACCTGGAACAAAAAGAGCGAGAAACGAGACAAACCACGATGAAACCAGTTGAGAAAGGCCTTTACAGAGATGTGCACGGCCTTAAGCACGGCAGTCCTCCAGCCCGTACAACTCTATGTACTCAAAACACATTATAAACATGTTGCATGGGCGTGCAGATGCTAAACACGCCCGTGCTTCTTGAAGCCAAAATCTGTGAACAAGCACAAGGTTCCAAAATTTATTCCAAGAGATCTAGGACTCCAAATCAAATCTCCACCATTTATATTGAAGGAAAAGAAGTCATAGACAACCACTTAAAGTTTTAGGTCAATCCGACTTCATTTGGTCATCTGATCGAACACTTGATGAAGACTGCGCAGACTGGAAAATCAGTCAGACTTAATCCCGAATTTATCTCAAGATTATCTGAACCCACTCTAACTTAAACGTGAAGTTATTCAGAAGTTATCCACAGATAGGAATGTGCTAAGAATGGCCATGCTTCATATTTTTAGCCTAAATAAACCCTATGGGAGTAGCAGAGTAAATCATCTTTGGGCGGGGACTTAGGATCATCTTTTGGCAGAGCAGTCTGGGGGGCGATTTTTACAGCGACGATTGGAGTTTGACGAGAAGAATTGAAGGCAGAGAAGGTGTTATCCAAGGAATATTTCCATGTATGATTGTACACCCTCCTCTTGTATCTTAGTTATGATAGTTCATAACATTAGAGGCTAAACCTTCTGTGATGCCTCAAACACATGAACCCTAGGATGAACTTGGTTCTTATTTTCTATATTTATTTGGTTTTGCTTATTAATTAATTCTTGTGTAGCATCTTACTTGTTTGTGCTTACAATTTTATATGGATTTCCCTTGCAAGAGCCCAAAAACATTAGCATAGATATTTTCCTGCTGGATGATTGTAGGAGTTATATTGCATTAGCCTAAAATTAGCATTTTGTTTAGGTATATCTATGTGGTTGTTCCTTGCGCGAGCTTGAGCCATCACCTCAATAGGTTAGAGCACCTAGTACCATAAGTGCTTGCGAGATGACTCGGGACGGTTAGAGCATAGCATCGGCCCTAGAATTTATCTAGATAGGTTTTTAGTCAAACAAGGGTGTTAGGGTGTGCATGAGTATCACGAGAGATCGGGTGTTTCGCTGAAAAGCGTAGTGTTACATTGTCGAGGAATTATTGGCAAGTAGCCGGTAATAAGGAATAGGGCATTAGCAAGGGAATCCTAGGAGAATTGTAATCCGAGGTGCCATCCTTTTATCTCTAATTTCCCCCAATCTACCAATAGTTCACATTATATTTTATGATAATTTCACCAGATTGATTCTACAACTCTTCTAATAGTTAGGCTAGGTAATAGACGATAACCAGCACTAGTAGCCAGTCCCTGTGGATTCGACTACCCTACCTTTGGGTACTTTACTACTTGATCGACCCCGTATACTTGTAGGAGAAGTGCCACATATAGTTTTGAGTACATCACTGAACGAGGAAGGAGGAGAACAACTATCCTCGCTACTATACGCGGATGACCTCCTTGTACTTAGTTCCGAAATAACAGGTGATTTTAGAACCCTTAAACTAATCTTCTACCTCTTTGAGGGTCTAACAGAGCTAAGAATCAATTACTCCAAAGGAGCCATAATCCCCATAAGGATACTGGAAAGTATACCGTGGGAGCTAGCCTAATAATGGGGTGCCGACTGATTTCCCTCCCCGTAAACTACATAGGTCTCCCACTATCCGGAAACAGGCCTAGGAAAGAGGAATGGTCGCAACTTGTACAAAAAGTAACCAACATGCTTAGCGCATGGAGAGGTTGGTTGTTGTTAATGGGAGGAAGGATCACCCTGCTTAACTCAGTCTTCTCGGCCATCCCCAACTATTGGATGGACATGTATAGGCTGCCGTTATGGGTCATCCGTCGCATTGAGGGCATGAGAAGGGACTTTCTATAGAGAGGGGCAAACTCTGAGTCCAAGGCCTACCAGCTAGCCAAATGGGAGAAACTATGCCGACCAAAGGATCTCCTCTGATGGGGATCCTCATTCTGAAGGCCTTCAATAAAGCACTATTGAAAAAGTGGTAGTAGAGATTGCTAAGAAGGGAAACTGAAATAAGTGGAAAGGTTATATTGTAGGGGTACTTTAGAACTTCACACATCAACTTGTTCAAGAAAACACTTAACAGAGCCTCCTATTTCTTGAAAGGGGTCTCAGCACAGCAGGATCTAGTCTTGGCAAACATCACAACAACGTCAAGAATGGGAGATACAACCCAAATATGGTTTGATAACTAGGTCAACGGGCAGAACCCCTGTAGGACCTTCCTGGAGCTCCAGACACTGATAGGGAAGGCAAATCTTGCAATCTAGGAAGCACAATGGTGGTACTAATGAGGTATTCCGTTTTAGGGCCAGTATCAAGCGAAGTCGGTTAGATGATACAATGGATCCAAGAATACTTAACCGAAAGAAAGGCCGATGGTGAGACCACAGACATTGGAGGCTAACACCAAACCAAGTATTCACAGTCAAATTGTTATACCACTTCTGAATGGATGGTGGACATCAAAGTACTCTCATGATATCTTTTTAGAAACAAGTAACTCCAGAAAGTCAAACTTTTTGCTTCGTTGGCATAGGATAACAAGCTTCTCACACTTCATAACCTGACAAAAAGAAATTAGAGTTGAAATAGAACGGCTTACTTCTTATGTGGGCAGGTGGTGGAAAACACTGAACACCTATTCACCTATTGCTCATACTCGACGGCAATCTGATACAAGATCTATGGAAGGGGGCAACACTCTCTAGACAAGTAGAGAAGGAACTCCAGATACGGTGGAACTTGATGGTTATGGTCATCAATTGGAGCATATGGCTGGAAAAGAACAGTAGATGTTTTAACGACAAACATTGTGTTTTCAAGAAACTGATCGGACAAGTTGATTTCCTATTCCTAGCTAGGTTCGACGCTTTGCATAATGCCAAGAAGCTATAGCTTCAGGAGATGTAAACCATCATTATACGCAACCTTGCCCTAACTAGAAAGAAGCACACACCTAGGATGCCGGAGAAGGACTTTGGTGACGAGGAGTAAGCGGAAAACCCCAGGGGGTATCAAGATCCCCCCATGTACATAAGGGTTAGATATGAACTTGCCACCTCTAAACAACTCTTTAGCCATGTAATCCTTGGCTCAACTATGAGCCCTTTATCCCTTTAATGAATGTTTATCCACTTTTTCATAAAAAGAATGAATACTATAGTCCAACTTAAACGAGTGATTGTACCTACCTCTCTAAAGTTAAAGCATATGCAATAGTATTTGTTTGATGTATGCAAGGCTATTTTGTCAATGAGACATCAAAATAGCAACAACTATTAGAGAATAGAGCCTCAATGACTTAATATAGTCTCTTGTGCATGTAATTGCAAATACATTTCATTTATCAAATGAATCTTTAGCAAGCATTAAAAGATAATGCAGATAATCATTTATATAGCTGTTGTCTTTAACATTTTCAATTAATATACAAATTTACATGTGCTTCTTAATTTATTAACCATGGATGGAGATCAAAATAACTCTACATTAGATCCAGTCAACAATCTCTGTTGACACCTTCGGTTGCCTTTTGTGCTTTTGATATCTGTTGTTCTCAAAGTTAGCTTTAGAAACGAGAGACTCTAGTAAGGCTACTTCAGTCGGATCATAGGGGCAATTTATGATACTAGAGACATGGTGCCAGGATTGGATTAGAAATAAGAGGTGATCTAAAAACTTAGAATTTAAAAGATTTCATAACTGATTAAAAAATGTTTCAGCACCCGTAAAGCAGCTCTTCAAGCATAACAACTCTTTGAGAGGGGGTGCCATAATAGATACATCTTCTAGGGCATTGCCCAATAGCAAGTTGGACAAGGTAATCTTCACCGTGCCCTATAAATGGGAGCAATTAAAAAGTTTAAGAAGGTAAAGCAACACTTTGGCAAACAAAGGAAGACATTACTCAAAACTGCAAAAATTAAGAACTGCATTGTCTAATATATCATTCAGGAACCAAGTAAATGATCATCCCTTTTATATATTTTTTATCAATGGAAAAAATGTTGATTCCCAGCTAGGAAACTATAGTATTTAGACCAACTTTCAACATAAAATACTTAAAAAAACATCCGAGCAAAAAAGCAAGCATATTAAATTTATTGAGTTTACCTTATATTTCTCAACCTGCAAGTATTATTAAAAGAATTTGTGGTTTCTTTCAGTGCGGCCCTTAAATGGATAGAAGAGGCTTGCCAATTGGTAAGAATCCTACAAACTTAATGCTATTGGACAAGAATCATGGCTTCCGAGCACAGAGGATGAAATAGTGAATGTCAAGTCATGTTTCAATTTTCCTTGTTTCCGAATCAGTACTGTTGGGGAGAAACCGATTGAACAAACAACCCTCAAAAACCAACACTGCACAGGCTTCAAAACAGAAGAGTGAACAGGCCCGTCTGGATCTGGGGGAGCCTGTTTGCTTCTCTGTATCTCTGAATACTTCTGCAGACTTCAGGTGGGCGGGCCCGTCTGAATCTGGGTTGGCCCGTTTGGTTCTCTGTTTGCTTGCAAACAGGCTTGTCTGAATGCAGACTGGCTTGTCTACTTCTCTGTTTTCTGCACTTGTTCCCTGGATCTTCTCTCCCCTTTCTCTTGTGTACAAAATAGGTAGACAATCAAACTAACAAGATGATAATCAAAACACACACAATTTTTAGCGTGGAAACCCATTCCAATCAAAGGGAAAAACCACGAGACTCCTTAGAGCCTCTTAAACCCTTTCAACTATATTGATTTGGTCTTCTCTAGCTAACTAGAGGAATACAAGGCAAGGGACATCAACACATACAAGAGAAACAAGCTTTCTCAAGCTACACATGCCATCAATACATGGATGACGATAGCAACAATGAGAAGAGGGTAAATAGAGATCAAACCCTACAACTTCGGAGAGACCCTCACAAGGAACCCTTCACCCAATCTTGAATGAAGTCCGGCACCGATTTGCCAATCTTCTTGCAAGCCCTAGCTTCTCCTTCTTCGTCTCCTCTCTTCTTCTTGTATGAATATCTTGCTCTCTCACTTTCTTGCTTAAACCCTAGCCACCACCAATTCTCAATATATCTCACTTGTTGAAAGAGTCCTCCAACTTGTGGTTCAACCTAACCACATAACTCTCTTAATGTGGTGGAGGCCCACACTAAGGATGTTGAGTCTAACCCAAATAGGGCTGACCCAACCCAAAAAGTACAACCTTTGCAATTTAATCTGTGTTCAAAAAAAAAAAAAACACAATACAAATCATGGTATAAGTTTCATGTACTTGTACTTTCCTATGGGCATAAATTGGTTGAAGGGAATTAGAGAAATAGAAAGGAAAAGAAAATTTTACCAATAACATCTTTTACCTTTGTTTGATCATGCTAGTATCTTTATGGCTCATATTCACATTTGCTCATATTTTTAAGGTGTTATTCATTTTGATCATGCATTTGAAAATGATCGATTATAGTCCCTCTATATTTCAAAATTTGCTCATTTTGGTCCTTATAGTTGGTGTTCAAGCTGTCAACTGGGTCATGTTGGCCAGGGCCTGGCATAGCCCGGTACGTTCCAAGCCGTGCTTGGTAGTTGGTACAGCACGGAACTGTAGAACATAGCCCGTGCCCAAGCACGGCCCAGGTGCAGGTCGCGTGATGGGCCGCTTGTGCGGTGCCTGTACATGTAGTGTCGACATAGCACGGCCCGCATGCCAGCTTAGATGGGTCGTTGGGTCATACCTAAGAATGGTTGGATCACAGCCGTTGGTCTAATGCCAATAGCTGTGATACACTAGCCAATGCCAACTATTGTGATCCACTAGCCAATGCTAATAGCTTGAATTTTTTTATTTTTTATTTATTTTTTGTTTTCATTGTTTTGAAAAGCGAAAAAGTATATTTTAAAAAAAAATTCATTTTTTTTCCATTTTTAATATATATATATAGGGTGGTGCTAACATCAAGCAGGCTGGATCACTGTGCTGATCAGATCGCCTCCCATTTTAACACCTGGAGCATGTTTGAAGGATTTCCAACCGTACGGATGGGAAGATCATCGAAAAATAAGCTAGCCTGTCAATTTTCATATAATTTGGTGATTTAGTGAGCGTTTGGTCCTCCCACTTAACGGTTCTTATTTTAGAAAAATTTTAACGATTCAGAATTTCAACCATTAAGTGGGAGGTAAAATTTTTCGATGATCTTCCCAAATTGTATGAAAATTGACATGCTAGCTTATTTTTCGATGATCTTCCCATCCGTTCAGTTGAAAATCCTTCAAACATGCTCCAGGGGCCAAAATGGGAGGCGGCCGGACTGGAACAGTATTCCAGCCGGCTGCATTTTATTTATTAAAAATTTAAAAGACCTCAAAATTGTTCAAAAATCTAATACATAACTTATTTAGTTTTTAAAATATATGTTTTTGGAGAACTGCTAGATGGGCCGACACAACTACATGAAATGATGATACGACACTATTGATGATACCTCAGGATAGTTGTGTTGATGATCTCGAGGTATCATCAACGGAGTCGTGACATCATATTGCCCATAGTGTTGTTCCATATTGCCCAAAGCGTTGTTCTTATCATATCCTCTTCATTAGCTGGAATTCTTTGATTACCAAGGCTCCCTTCAGCTAACCATCTCCCTTGTGGGACATTATATGTTAGAGGGTTCCAATGTCTAATTAGGAATCTCTCTATTTGTATCTCCTTACAAACCTGTTGTGCATATCTACACTCATGGAAAAGATGATAAGTAGATTCAAAATTAATATTACATAGAGGACAGAGATCTGCTAGGCGACCAATTCCCAAAGAGTACAAGTATTGGAATGTTGGTAGTTTGCCATGAAGGATCTTCCAAGGAAACAACTTGATCTTTGGAATCACCCTTAATCTCCAAAGTTTTTTCCATCCTTTCCACTGATTGTTCAATTCTTTAACTCTATATTTTCCATAAACTGCAGCAGTGATGGTTTGTGCCTACATGATTAACTAGGTAGTGGGAAGAAAACTTGTCTTAAGTAGTCTACTTTGTTTTATTCAATATCTAGTTAGCTCGTTTACTCCATATGCTTTTTCATTGCCAATCAACTTCAAAGAATCAAGGAAACTATGTACTTTCTTATGATCAATTTTGCAAATAAAAATGGCTTACAGGTTTATGGAACAAAGCAAGCAAACTTGATATTGATTTCTAAAAGCTTGTGAGGATGTTTATTTGGTGATTTCTAAATCATCTCATAAATTAATGCGCTCATCTCTTAGATAGCTTTCACTTGTGAATGTAACTTTCCATGAACAATTGAAAGAGGTAAGAATATCCAACATGAAAGAGGACACTAAAACCCATTTTTCTTGGATGGTTAAACTTCTGCTTTCACATCACAGCTAATGAATGAGAAAGCCCAACTTACTTGAAGATTCTGCATAGTGAGGCATGTATCCTTCGTGCATCACATCCTTTGGGTAAAAATCTTGGTGGGGTACCGAACTATGCACTTGTCTCACTATGGTCACCGAATTTCAATTTGTTTCTTTTCTGGTACTGAACACCAATTTTGTTTCACCAAGAGGGTACTGAGGGGATTACAACGGGTAAAAAGGGAATTCCTGTCAAATTAAGTTGACGTGGATTATCCACGTCAGACCCTAATATTAAAATATTATAAAAAATAATTATTTTAAATTAATTATTTTAATTACAATCAAATAACATTAAACATCATTAATTTAATTCACTAAACCCTAACCCTAACCCTTATCTCCCAAAGCACCGCTGGGTTGCTCGGCCTTGGCCGAGGACCTCCCCCGCCAGGGAAAAACCAATGCTCCCACCTCCACGGCAAGAAGTCCGGCACGATAGGGAGCATCACACCTCCACTACATTCTCGATCCTCAAGTGTTGTTCCTCCAAAAATACATCTATGAGCATCATTGGGCCGCCGCAGTTGTTACAGATCGGGTTCCTCATGGCATCCCTGATCGACATATTCTCAGCTCGGAGCTTGTCATTCTCCTGCCTCAGGATAGTGTTCTCATGTCTCTCGATCTGAATCTGTGCAACCAAACAAGATTGAAGATAATCAAAGAACTGAAACCATCTCTCAAACTTTGACGTGGCACAAGCTCAAGCCTCTGATTCTCATCAAGATGAGGGCATTCCTAGAAAAGCCTATGATTTCCGAAGAAAGTGCTAAAGATTAGTAGAAGCTTGAACTATTTTGGCAAAAATTAATAACGGGAAGTTCCTTACTCTTCGAGCTCTTGGATTTGTCGGCGAGTGTGATGATGGTAATGCTTCTTCTTCCTTGAATTCTCCTATTCAAACTCTTATTGTTCCTTGCCGGGGAAGGTCCTCGGCCGAGGCCGACCAACCCGGCGGCACCATAGGAGATGACGGGTTAGGGTTAGGGTTAGGGTTTAGTGAATTAAATTAATGATGTTTAATGTTATTTGATTGTAAGTGAAATAATTAATTTAAAATAATTATTTTTTAATAACATTTTATTATTAGGGTCTAACGTGGATAATCCAGGTCAGCTTATATAATTTGGTCGGTATCCTTTTTTACTCTCCGGAATCATCTCAATACCCTCCCGGTGAAACAAAATCGATGTTCGGTACCCAAAAAGGAACAAATTGAAATTGGGTGACCAAAGTGAGACAAGTGCATAGTTCGGTACTCGACCAAGATTTTTACCCCAAATCCTTTATATGTTGCTAACAATATACTCATAATCAGTTAAGTTGATGGGATGTGGGAAAAATCAACATATTTAACATTTCTATCATACCAAATTAAAATAAATAAATAAATAAATAAATAAAAACAATCAAGACCGTAAATAAATTGGGCCTTGGGGTTGCTCTATATTGCATTTAGAGTAGTTAGGCTTTTCATCAAAATTCTAAGATTTAGAGTCATAATTTATAACTCTTGGTTCACTTTCATGATTTTTATTTCAATGTGTCATTTCAATTTCAATCAATTAAAATTGGTGTTTTAACCAATAATTTGGTGAATTGATGCAAGTTTTTGTTGATCTTGATAGGTACGAAGAGTTTTGGTACAAAGCATCGGATATGATCCAAGAAGAGTAAAGAATTCCCGAAAGAATGACACCTAAGAAAGTGGGCATAGCGACGCTTATACCAAATCCAACAAAGAATTGGCGGCTTGATGCCAGTATCCCAAGTTTCCAGGATTTGGGCATCATGATGCCTAAACTCACGGCTTTGATTATTTCTAGGGAAACTCAAGTCCAGGTAGTCGGGACCCTTCACGATTACACAAGCCTTCCCACACAGGGCAATTGAGATCACACACCCATCAAAAGGTACGTTTAAGGTCAACGGACAATGCTTGAAGCCATACATAATGTGTAACACCACCTTCTACAAAGAGGGAGAAAGATTTCTTCTCTCCGACCCATCATAAGGACAGAGGAAGGTCAAGCTAGTGATGTTAAACAAGCGCTTCTTGGGAGGCAACCCAAGCTCGGGGGAGGATAACGTGACGTTACAAAGAAAAGAAACAACAGAGAGTTGCACGGCCAGGAGCACGCCCGTGCTCAAAGCCATGCATCTCTCGGATATGAAAAGGCGGAGTGTAAACGACTAAACATAGCCATGTCAAAAAGAGCACGGGCGTGTTCTGCTGGAGAAATTAAGTATGGGTAGGAACACGCCGGTGCTTGAAGCCGTGCACATCTCGCGAAATAGAACGACAGAGCAATACCAGAAAAGCACGCCAGTGCTCGAACCCGTGCTCATCACTGGAAAATAAAAGTAGAATCAAACACGGTCGTGCTACTCTACAACACGACCGTGTTCAATAACGCGGACTGGAGAACTCAGGGTTTAAAATGACCCTATCATCACGCCACCTCCATCACACTTACAACTCCTTCTTCCCCACCATAAAGAGTCTAACCTTATTATAATAGTTGCACTCTTTATATCATTTCTTAATTGTGAATTTATTAGTTAAAAAGTGGGATTAAAGAGACAATTATGGGATTAATAATTAAGAACTAAAATAATTAAAAAAGAAAGAAAATAAATGATGAAATAAATTTATGGGAACCGGACTTACTTATATGAGTTCATTTTGAATAGCAAGGATTGGAACATATATAGTCTCATTTCCATTGATTACCAATGATACATTTTTCATGGATGACAATTGCTCATATATATAGTCAAACCGGTTTTATAAACAATGTTGAGGGCATGGCACACATGCATGGTTTCACAACATTAATGAAATCATGTCCTTTGACCAAGTGTAACAGAGAAAATATTAAAAAGCATTAGTATTTTATTTATCAAGCTTGATCTTTTAATATTCAATAAGTATGACACCATGGTCCATTATGGAGACTTCATGGAGCTTGATATGAAGTTATGAAAGTTAATATTAAAGTAAGGATTGTTTGAAAACGAGTAAAATAGGATAATAGGGTTGAAGTTAAAATGGAAACTAATACTATTGGGGTGATGTCATCATCCACTTTATACCATATCCCATAGGTATTTGAATTAATTGGCTCCATGGCATCATAATCAACAATGAAGCTTTAATATAAACTGCTTCTTGAGGCTTCCATTGTGGGGTGAGCTGGAGGATGGGGGCAATAGTTAGCATTTTATTAACAAACCACGTGGGCTGCCAATGGTGGTCAAGAGCCATATACGGCCACGAAGCCATAGCGTTGGAGCACATGCAAGTAGCCACCTCTTGGTAGCTTAACAACTTAGCTTCAAGGCTTTTATTTTGCTTTGAATTTCTAAGCCTTCTCTATACGTGCTGGTTGCTTGGTGATTATGAGCAAGTGGTAGCCATTGAAGAGGATCTCTTGCTCACTCGTGAAAGTCCAGTTCAGCTTAAGAATATTAGCAGGTGAGCACTGGGTTAGCTTCATGGTTATGAGCATGCTTGTTAAGCTATTAGATATACTTAAATGAATCAATGTAGCTGCCTTGATGAAATCTTTAAACACTTTGATCTGGATCATGTGTGCTGGTAGAGTAAGTATATACTTATGATTAAGATTAGAGGTGAATTCTTATAACTTTTGCAAATAACAAAGCATGGTAGCTTGTGATGAAGCTAAGTGTATAGGATGAAGTAGTTGACAGTGTTGTGTTCATACTTGTGATTGAGCTGTTATGAAGTTATATGAAGGCTGGAGTAGATAAGATTTGCTACTCAGGTTGGGAAAATACTGAACATAAGTTTCAACTATCAGATTTTGACTTAGGGTGTAAAGAAGCATCAGGAGGGAACGTCGCTTGACTTCTGGGTTCTTTAGAACAAAAAAGTAAGTGATCTTGCCTCGTTTTCACTCTACGGAGTATTCTTTGGATCTTGCAATTAGCCTGTTAATTGATATTCCATTGATCTCCTGATTGATTGTTTTCCTGATCTCTATGGATTTATACATACATGTTGATGAGTGGATTATTGTTGTGTGAATCCATTGTGTATGTATGCTTGGTTGGATAGATATTATTTTCCACTTGACCTGCGTTGCACTTGTGGACGATTCTGCCCGTTGCAGTGGAGTGCAGCTCCATTTTGGCGTTCGGGGCCGGTGGACACCCCGTTCGTGCTTTCCCCGCGTGGGATGGAACTCTGCATCCGGATATCCCGGCCAAATGGGGACGACATACGCTGGCCGTGGTAACGCATACATGTATGATAGTAGCGCTACCGGACTTACGAGTCCGACGACCGAGTTGGTCGACATCGGCGATTGCTGGTGACTGCACGGGGGATGACGACGCATGGGTGATTGTAGATATACTCATAGGTCCGACATGACTGCGGTCGTGTCTAGTCATGCTTATTTGATTTGCTTTTGTTTCAGCACTTCATGATTTGATAGCATGATTTATCTATTCATTGTGAGATCATTTACTGAGCTTTCATTTCGAAAGCTCATCCACTTGTTGATTTCTTTTTCAGATCCCAAGGAGTAGGACACAGGCCGTAGGAGTGCCACTTGAGACCTGCGGGGATTTTCTGGGATTACCGAGGTTGGCTACCTCTTGATTTTATCTTGTGTGAGGCAGGTTATAGGTTCTTTTGTAGGAACCTTGTATATTGAGACTCTAGGGTCTGTATACCCTTAGATTTTAATTCCGCTGTGTAGACATATCTTTATTATGTTTTTGGATTTGATATACTCTGCTGTGCATGTTTTATATGATTGATGATCATCGAGGCTTCTCATCCGGGTGGGGCCCATCCCTGCTTGGGTGTGGCCGGTCTGCCACGTGCCCGTGGGCCCGGGACTTTGGGGGCGGGGCGTGACACTTATAATCTAGCACAGGAATCAGAAGATCAACACATCCTCAACCATTCCAAATCAAAAGCAAATCACACCTCAACCACCTTACAAATAGAGAGCAAGAGGAGAAGACTCCAACGCCTTCAACCTAGATTTCCAAGAACCAGCTCACCACAACCGATACAATTACCTGCGATAACTACGATTTGGCGAATTCAAGACAATCGAGTGGAACACCCTCGAGGAAGTAGGTCTCACCAACGAAGTTCAAAGACTATTGACAGCATGCTCATGGGACAAACTACTAGCAATAAATAACATATCAGGAACTCACCATGGAGGTATTATTTACATCTACGATCTTGAGTTCACCATATCACCATAACACAATCAGTTAAGATCGTATAAACCATTAGGGGAGATACAAGCAGCATGTTGGCAAAGGCTAAGCACAGACCCAAGCTACGATCCACAAGTCTCAAAGGCATCCACACTCCGGTCCCCCGCCCTCAGGTACATTCACGTTATTCTAAGTCGTTTCATCAAAGGACAGGTGACAGTACAGGTATCGTCAGCACCAAGGACTTCATGTTCCTGCTTAGCATGATGGATGGATTTAAACTACACCTAGGATGGATTGCAGTGCAATTTCTTCTTCACCAAGGGATAGACCTCACAGTGAGAGTGATCTTTGCCGGACCATACATCACAAAACTCGCCAAGGGAATGAACATGATATCAGACACAATACTACAAAGACTGACAGTAGCTGGCAATTCGGCACCAATTAGTATAGGAACCTTGTGAGCAATGAAATTACTGCAAGCCATCCACACGTCACAAGGGGTCAGATACACGGTGGTGTTGCCCACAAAGATGCAGGACCCAGGAGCCGTATAAGGTCCCAACACAGCACCTCTACCTCCTCCTTCAAGGGCAGGTCCTAACACAACACCACCACCATTGGCATCCGCCTTCACCGAGTATGATCAGGTATTACTTAATTGGGTGGTCGATGGCCTTGACTATCTCCTCTGGCAGCGAGGAGCTGCCTATCCACTACCTCCACAACCTCCAGCTCTACCCACAACACAGGCTGATGATGAGGATTACTCCAGTGGCAGCGACGATGAGGACGACTCCTCCAGCACATGAGTATCCTATCTACTTGTTTCTTTTGCTTTCACTACTTTTGTACTTTTTATTTTCGTTGAGTCAGTCTGTCAATCATGAGTTAAGTTTAACTTCCCTCTTTCACCATCTGCTTTAAATTGTCATATTTTGCATGCATTGAGGACAATGCACGATTTAAGTGTAGGAGAGGGATTATTATTGAGATATTATATTATTTAGGATGAGTACTGATTTAAGATGATCTATGAGCAAATTAATGGGAGTCCCCTTTGATGTCTTGGTTGATATTAGAGTTAGTTGCCAAATTTTTAAAATATATATATCTATATAGTCTTGCCTTTACTTGACACCTCACAAAGAGCTTGAGCACAAAACCCTAACTTGTCGACACCTGCCTGGTTAGGTTTGGACTCCAATTAGTTTATCCATTGAAGAAGTGCTGATAATTGTTGATTACTTTGAAGAAAATATACTTTAAAAAAAAAGAGGAGGAAAAGAGAGTAGCTGGCATAACCGGAAAGTCAGATCCGTCAAGGATTCCCTACTGGCTGACAAGTCGGATCCATTAGGGATGCCCTAACAGTATAGAAAAGATGGTAGAAAGAGCTATTACCTTTGAAGCGTGAAAGCCACTCCTGAGTAGTCGGATCTTGGAATGTCCACTTGATGACCTACCGAGACAAATGACTACCTCATTGGATATATGAAGCTACTACCCCCAGCTAAGAGTATATAGAGAAGTAGTTTAGTGAATATGGTTCAGATAAGCAGGGCCGAGCTTGAGTTAGTAAGTAGCATTATTGGAAGGGTTACACACTCACACACACGTCGGGAGTCTCGGTACAAGGTAAGGCTTATCTTCCATAAAAACATTTAGGCACCTGACGCTATGTTTTCCCAAGCACTAGAGGGACTCCCAATTTATTTCGAGGTCGGAGACCATGGACTCATTTCTTTTATTTGGGAGAGTTTTCTTTGCTTGAGGACAAGAAAGAGTTCAAGTTTGGGGGCATTTGATAATGCATGATTATACATAAAATCCTTTCATATTTACATGCACTTATGCCGTTTCCAAGCATCAACTCTCTATTTCTGTACTTCTCTGGGTATTCTTTGGTAACTGAACAGGTAAACAGGTACCCAAGGCAAAAGGAGCTAAAAACAGGACACCAAGGAGCAAAAAGGACAAAGAACCAACCTTCAAGGAAGAGCACAGGAGTGCTCAAGGACAACATGGCCGTGATTATCCAACACGGACGTGTTCAAAGCTGTGCAACTCTCTGAATTGACAACGCGACGAAACATTGCAGAACATAGACGTGCTTCAGCTCAACACGTTTGTGCTCAAGCCAACACGGGTGTACTTCAGATCAACACGGCCGTGCTTCGTAGATTAAAAATCTATAAATAGTCGCCGCAAGGAGACAAATTAATTAACTTTTGGAGAAGCAGTCTCAGGCGAATTTCGCTGCGGCGACTAGGGTTTCAAGAGGGAATTGAAGGCAGAGGAGGCAATCCAGGGAAGATTTCTATGTTCACTTGTACAGCCTCCTCTTGTATCTCAGTTATGGTATGAGAGGCTAAACCTTCAGTGGTGCCTTAGACACATGAACCCTAGGATGTTCTTGTTTAATTGATATCCTATTTATGTTTGGCTTTATTTTATTAATAACTCTTATAGCATCATGAATGCTTGTGTTTGCAACTCTGTGTGGTTTTACTTGCATAAGCTCGATCATCCCTGTCCTTAGGGGATAGCATGAGCATAGATTTGTTGTATTTGGCGGTCGCGTGGTTATTATTATTGCACTAGCCTAGAGTTATTACCTTTATTGATATCCTTGTGTGGATTTCTGTGTGCAAACCTTGAGTCATCTACCCTAGTAGGATAGAGCACCACACCCTTCGTGTTTGTGCGTTGATTCAGAATGGTTGTTTAATTCATTAGCCCAGGGATTTATCTAGATAGGTTGTAGCCGGACATAGGTGTTGGGTGTGCATGAGCATCACAAGAGATCGGTTGTTGCACTGAGAAAGTGTAATTGTTACATCGTCCAAGAGTTGTTAGTAATTAGCCAATAATAAGGAATCAATCATCAAGCAAGGGAGTCCTAGGAGGATTGTGATCTGAGGTGCCATATCCCATCTCTGAGTGATCCCAACCCCCCAATTTTTCACTTTAGTCTTTTAGTTAAGACATCTAATATCACCAATCATTACACATAGTTTAGTTTAGGCTAGGTAATAAAGGATAATTAGTACTAGTGTTCAGTTCCTGTGGATTCGACTACCCTACCTTTGGGTACTTTACTACTTGATCGGCCCCGTATACTTGCGGGCAAGTGTTGCACATATTTTTGCATGCATCAAGCTACATCATCGAATGCAACACAATTCACTACAGCCCTTTAACCAATCAAAATTCCTGCAAAGTATCAACTGATTTGAATTTCATTATCCACTTAGCTATTTAGATTTCAATCTTTTTTCATTTATAAATTGACTTGAATTTCATATCTTAAGCATCTGAACTTGAATACCTGTAGCTCTGTGGTATGTTTTCTGATTATTGCTATCTTGCTGCTATTGTAGCTCTTTGCTCATTGTTGATTGTACTGTTTCATGTTATTTTGTTTTTTTGCTTTTTATATTTTTTTCCAATTGTCACAATATTTCTGTTATTACTTTAAGTTAAATTAAATTTCAGTATGTCGTTGACTGCTATTTCACTTGTTACTACTTATATTTGTTCGCATTTACTATTGATCACATCACCACTAGCTCACCAGCACCTGCTTGATCTATTCAAACACTTTTTTTTTTGGTAATTAAGAGTCCTTTAGACTAATTCAAACATATAGGTTTCTACAGTCTTCTTGTAGACTTGATAACAAAATTTGCAATTGCGCAGGCATTGTAGAATCCTTGTTGTAATTTTCTTCCTCTCCAGTTGTTCTTACTCTCGTGACCAAAGTATTTGCCAATGAGTTACTTGTTCTTGGGATATGTTTGATCTCCCAATTGGTCATCATTGTGGGTAAAGCTCTACTTCTTCTAGTTGTGTTTTTTGTCCTCTAATCTCTGTCAACTTCTCTACCATGTAGCAGTCTTGTCGCACTGATATTGTCAGTGAGAATCAAGGCTTCAGTTACTCCAGATTTGATCAGTTCTTCCAGCCCCATTGGTATTGCTTTCATCTCTCCCTCAAAAATTGATTCAGCATTAACTTGTTTGGAACCTGCACTATATAAGAGACCTTCATTAGTTAATATGACATAAGCTAGTCCAGCTACCTTTGTAAAGACCACCCCTACTGGGAACAGTGGAAATTTAAACTTTTTAAATAATTAATATTAACATTTGTCATTAGATGAGATTAAGAAATAAACCAAGGGTTTATTTACAAATAAGAGAGGGAAAATGTGCAATTAAGAAATTAAGGAGGGCTAAAGTGGAAAATTATTAAGTACTAATTAATCCAGATTAATTATTGAGGGAAAACAGACAAAAGTTAGAGTCCCGGGAAAAGTGGATCTAGTCGGGGACTGAGACAACCTCGTAATGTCATAATGAGCTCGTGACTAAAGGAATTGATTAAAGGCCGAGATTCGTGAATCTAGGTCGGGGCATGAGGACAATGAATTATCACGGTGGACCTCGGTATAAATTAAATTCAAAGTCCCGTGATGCAATAATAACCATGTGACAAGGGAGAAAGTATTAGTTTAATTGCTTAAAAGACATTATAATATATATATATATATATATATATATATGATGAGGACTTAGGGAAAAACTGTAAATGGTTAACCCATTATATCAACTATGGCATGTGATGCTATAGTGCATTTAATCAAGGCTTAAAGTTAACATTATATGAGTAAGTATGATGGACTTATGGTTCAATTGAAAATAATCAATTGAAGCCCTAAGTCACCATCAACACCTTCATCTCTTTTCCCCTTTCCAATCCCTCTATTTACCCTAGCTCACCAACGAGCCACCTTGCCGGCAAGCTCCGCCGGCCAGCCCCAACCTGTGACACCGGCCAGCCCCAATGCCTACGCCCAGTCGCGCTTAGCCTCGCCTGCACACCCCCCTACAAGACTGCCCACCGCACACTGCTGCCTCAGGCTTGCCTCAAGCAAGACTCAAATTTCTAAACGCGCCCACTGGCACGCCAAACCCTCGCAGCCGCCTCGAAAGTGTGTACCACGTCGTGGGCCTGCAGCCCCACTCGTCGATCTCCTTCATTCCTCGCGATAGTAAGATTCATAAACTTGATGAATGAGATTATGAAATTATGGATGGATGCTAAGGTTGTGAAAGGGATTTAGTTATGAGAATTAGTATATGTTCATGTTTGGTTTTGGCTTAATAGAATAGTATGGATGTATGATTCATTGTATGAAGTCTAATGATGCAGCTTTGCATGAGTTATATGATTAAAATTGGAAGGTTAAGAAGTAAAACTATTGTGTTATTTTAGAAATTGGAATGCCTACAAGGTGTTTGTTAAAATGCCATGAAGAGATTTGTGGGTTGAAATGTTAATTATAGATGTCATGTTGGACTAAGATTAGTCTCATAAGTGAAATGGTTTGAGTGTGTTATATGAGTTTAAAGTTGATTTGGTGGAACGATTATATGCATGTATTGTAAAGAAACATGTAAATTGAATGTCATGTATAAGTATTGTATGAACTATGAAATCCATGTGTAATGGTTAGATTTTGTTGCATGATTGTACATTTTCGGGACCCGATAAATAGAGGAGATGCTGCCCAAATTTCTTTGAAAATACATGCTTAACTCTCCATGAACTTGATAACATTTAAGCATTGAAAGGAAGCATATTAGAAGCCCCAATTTATGCTAAGGATGAAGATGCGTACATCTAGTATTATGTTGAAGTTAACTAAGGATTTAGTGAGTATTGTGGATTGGTTTTATTAATTTGGGAGGTGTATGGCTGCAGCTATAGCATATATGAAGGGTTGCATGTATCAGATGAAATGTTCATTCAAATGGATAGTTGGATTAAACATGTAAGGATAAGACGCTTGACTTAATATTTGTTGGGCTGATTATTTATAGAACTACAGATTTATACTTCAATGAATGAATGTATTAGAAACACATATGCCAAAGGATAATAGGGATTAGAGCTTGATTAGAAGCTTTAGTAGAGTGCAGGAATTACTGTAGCACCTGCAGAACATGGATTTTATTTCATTCAAAAAAGGGTATATAAGAGACGATAATGAGCCCAATGCTGATGGAAATGAAAGATAATATTGTGAATATGACATACTAGAAGTTTGGGATTAAATGGTGAAGAGTTTGAGCTCTAAATTGAGGTTTCGATTCAAGCTTTTGACAGTTACTGTAGCTATCGACAAAGAGTAAACTAATAATTCTAATGTTCTCCAAAAGACTCGGAATTCAATTTCGATCATCCTGATAGTTCAGGGGTACGTTTAAAATAAGGGAAATAGTGTGGGTAGGTGTCTTAGAGCCTGGATTCTTCGGTTATGAATTTAAAAGGCGACATTTTGGTAAATTCACAAGTAAGGTGATTTAATACATGTAATGCATTCCTTTTGTTATGAAATGTTATGTGATGAACATTTACCATGTTTAGGACGTGGTGAGCTGGTCGAGGACCTAAGTGGAAGGCTCGGACCCGAGTAGGTCCTAGAAGCGAATAAGGTAGGCTCTCGCACTTCGTGCCTTGTGAGTATCTCTTACTCTTACCTTGCTTGTGGTTTCTTCTATATATCTCTTCAAGACTTTTAACATGTATTCGAGTTTATTTGCCTTCCCTGAATATGTTTTTTGGTTTTGGCTGATTACATCTCTTTGAGATTGTTGTTTGATTATATATTCGAGTTGTCTATTTCCTTGGATATATATAGGAATACCTGTTGTTAGGTATTCGGTACTGGCAGTCTCTTCTTGATAGGCATGATACATCGAGCGGAGGCCCAGGCAGAGCAGACATTGCTCACACACAGGCTCAGTCAAGGAGCAGTATTTCCTGACCATGTATATATGTTTGCTATAGCACTATCCGGCGTAGGTCGAAGACAGTATGGGTGATACCGTAGTATCGTATATGTCGGAGACACAGTACATATGTGAATTTATTTCAAAAACCTGAGTTGTGCCGTTGGCTTGTGATTGTGTTTCATTTGCTTTTGCACTTGATTGTTTTCTATTCTTTGTTTATGGCTTTCGCCATATTTATTGCTTTACTAGCGATCCTACTGGGCCTTTTTTTTAGCTCATACACTTGATTGATGTTTTCTCAGGTGAAGACGAGTAGCTTGGGGTGGGACTCAGGAGAGAGCTTCCGTGGGATGGCCTAGTACCATCGGGGACATTTTGAGCTGAGGTCTGTGGGCCTCTATTTCCTTCTGAGTGAGGATTTTGTATTATTCAAGACCTATTGTAGGACTCTAGACATTTGTGTCATTTAGGACCTAATATTTGTATAGGATTGATTATGAAATTCCTAACTTTTATATACTTCCGCTAATGATTTCTATTTTAACTCTGTATTAGTTATCTGCTTTTGTTAATGAGTCTTGCGTGCTTATAGGAATGACCCTATAAGTACGCGGTGTCTGTCGCGTGCACCGAGGCCCGGCACCCGGGTTCGGGGCGTAACAACCTTACCTTCCTCATCCATTGATGCATCTGTCCACATTGTGAGCTTGTAGTGTTTCTGTTCCCAGTTATGTCTTCTATGTTCATTTTCCTTCTCTAGAGGGGGTTCTCTTTGTGTGAATTCCTTTGTAGCATTAATTGCGATTTCAATGGTTTTCTCTGTGTTTGGCCTCATTCCTCTGAATATTTGATTACATCTTGTTTTCCATATATACCATAGAGTGTATGCAATCATACTAGCTTCTTCTTCTTCCATTTCTTTTGGCTTACTTCCTTTTCTTTCCATCCATTCTCCCTGTAGCAGATTTTGTCTTTGATTGTCCTTCTGTTGAATGATATGTTGTAATCTTGTGCTGTCCCATATCTCTTGTGACCATCTACAGTCTATGAAAATATGTTGGATAGTTTCTTCATGTAGCTTGCATCTTGGGCATACATCTTGTGGTCCAATTCCCCTCTTGTATAAGTATTCTTTGGTGGGGAGTTTCCCATGGAAAACCTTCCATAGGATACATTTAATTTTTGGATCTACCTGAAGTTTCCAGAGGTGTTTCCATCCTCTCCAGTGTTAGATCTCTTCTGTTGGTTTGAGTTCCTTATATATAGCACTAGTAAGGGACTTACCTGATATTCCTGGTAGCCATCTCCATTTGCTAGTTGTCATATCTGTTTCCATCTGTCTATTAAATATGATATCTGATGTATCATGACCAAATATATCAATTACTAGTTCTTCATCCCATTTATTTTCCTGCATCAGATTGCTAATTGTTTTGTCTTACAATATGTAGTTCATATTGATGTATGTTGGTTTCTTCATAATTGGAATGTCATGTAGCCATGGCTCTTGTTCTATTTGTGTTTCACCTGTTATAGATTCAATTATGAGTTTATCCTTGATTTCTCTAGCAGCTTGTACTATAGATTTATATATATAGGAGCGAGGTATTCTTGCAGTGCATTGTAGACCATAAGTTTAACTTACCATATTTGAGTGTCATCAATTGAGCCCATGATTTGTTACACATGCTTTGATAGTAATGCATTTCTCATTGTTTTAAGATCCCTAAACCCTAGACCACCCTCAGCTTTTTTACTGGATATGATGTTCCAGTTTACAAGGTGGAGACCTATTCCTTTGCTTGAACCTTTCCATATGAATCCCCTAACCAATTGAGTCAGTTTGTCTAGGATTGAATTTCGTATTGAATAGGCATTGAGCCCATATATGGGGAGGGCCATCAAAGTGGATTTGGCTAGAGCAATTTTTCCTACCATGGATAGGTGCTTTGTTTTCCAATATGCCAACTTGCTTTCTACTTTGTTTATCATTGGTTTAAATTTATTGTCAGAAACTTTTGTGGGAGCAACCCAACATCCTAGGTACTTAAATGGAAAAGAACCGGTTTGTATTTTGAGGATTTTAGTGATTGATCTTCTAATTTTAGGGTTGATCCAAGAGGGAATAAAATCTCTGATTTGTTGAGATTTGGTTTTTGACCTGTCAATGTTGAGTAGATGTTTAGGCATAGGTTGATGGCTTTTGCATTTTTTCTAGTGGCTTTGCAAGCAACAAGTCATCAGCATACATACTATGATTTACTGTTTTGGTTTGATTTATTTGTATTCCAGTGAGCATACAAATATCATTAGCTTTGTTTAGTAATTTGGTCAAGACTTGAGATATGAGAATGAACAAATAGGGTGATAATGGGTCACCTTGCCTTATTTGAACACTTTGAACATAGTGTATCTTCCTCACAATCTGATACCTCATGTAAGCCCAAAAAGTTTGATGGGAAGTTTGAGAGATGCCAAGCCCAAGTTAAGTATCGGCTCACAACTTTAGGTTATTGATTTTGGCTCCAATGGTCTTTGTCGACCCTCTATCGCAGTTTTTTTATTAGTATTAAACCTTAACCAACCCTGATAGGACTCCTAAAAAATTGACTACCATTGTATACACTACCTTCTTAGTTTCCTTTTTAATCAGCTCTATAACATTTTTTAGTATAACACTATAAGGAGATCTGGGATGTCTTAGATAATAACTATGGCACTGACAATGCTACTAGGATCAACCACCTTGTAATTGACTTCCAAAACTTTTAGGACATTAGATGGTGTATATGTAATAACCCGATTTCCAGAAAAACAGGAAAATATATTTAATAAAGAAAAAATAGGCAAATAAAATAATAAGGAAGATTAAAATAATTAATTAGTTGGAAATGAGATTAAAGAGTTAATAAGATGAAAATGTGATTAATGAGTTAATTATATTGCTTAAGAAGATTAAAAAAAACTTAAAAATTAAAGGATGAAAATAGATTTTTGTTTAAATTGGACTTATATGTAAAAATGGTATATAATGAATGCTATATATGATGTAATAATTCATAAATTTAAGGGTTAAAGTGAAAAGTTGCAAAACAAAAATCTCAAATCACTAGACGGTGCATGCTACAGTACCGTGGGATTTTTCCCACGATATGAGACCACTGTGTTCAAAGCTTCTTTGTTTGGGTTCTGAGCTTCTATTTTTAGGTCCGAGTTATTGTTGCAAAATGGCAGCGCTACTGTAGCAGGAACACCACCTCAGAACCCAAAAACCTATACATTAGAACCCAAAAAACACTACCATAGAACCTACTGTGGTATCATACGGTGTGAACAGTGAACACGGTATGTTAGAATCCATCGTCACTACCTCTTCTCCACCGCGTGACCACGTATTCACATGTGTAAAAAAAATCAAAAAGTGAATGCACACATCATCATCCACTAAGAATGAACTTTCTCTCTTCTAAATGATTAATGTTCCTTTCTCTATTATTTGATTCTCTTTCACTCTCTGATTTCAATTTCTATCTTGTTTCTCCTTCCACGTTGAAGCCTTAGACTAAATATTCTCATTCATAGTGTTATCACCCAAAAGCTTCTCATGTGTGTCAAAGGGCTGCAATAGCACTCCAATTGCAACCTTTTATCATCCTTAACATGAGCTAGAACCACAACAAATATTTGGGATTGTCCATTTCGGTCTTACATCAGTTGGTGCAAAGGTCTTCTTTGGCAAAAGTAAGATTTCTTTTCCTAACTTTACATATTTTTCATAAGCATGCAGAGCTTACCTAATGTTGGAAATTGGAACTCTACATTTGATTACTCTTGAGCTATTACTCTTGAGCTACTAGTTTCATAAATAATCTAGTTGAATTAATGATCATTAAGTTGAGAATAAGGATGGGTTGTGTGAGAATTTTGAACATTTACTGTATTACAAAGATGTTGAAATAATGAGATTATTACCTTAGCATAATTTAAGGACACATGGGTTATTGGATTAGTAATTAGTGAAAATTAGCGAAATATTATAGCTATTGAGCTTCTGCTGCACATGGGCTCAAAATGAGATTTTCAAAGCTATAGTATATGTCGTAGCAGTTTAATTGCAGTTAACTAGTGGTCTGTTGTTAGATATATAAAAAATTAGCTATATCCGTGGTGTTTACAGAAAATAGATATAATTCACAACTAGGAACAAAGAATGGATTATTAGATTCTTAAGTTCCTCACTAAAAAGAGTGAATAAGCTCTAAAGAGGTTGTGGTATAGGGTGCAATGATAGTCTTTGACAGTGGGTTGACCAGTTATTATTATTGTATAGGATATGGTAGAGGTGTCGAGGGCTTGGCGGGAGAACCAGAGTCAGGGCCACAGGTGAGTGATTACGCTATACCTGGATGCATATATGATCAGGATTTATCTTCGATTTTGATTACATGCTTTCGCATGAGTTTTTATATTGAAGGTTGTGCAATGTCATTGTTTTTATATTACGACCATATTACTAACGGACTGATTGTTTTATTCTTGTACTGTGAGTGCAAATGCATATGTGAAAGGAAATAAAGAATAGGAACAAGATAACAGGGATCGATGTTGGAAATATCGACAGAGGTGCACCCTGTGCAAGATATGTCTGTTTATACCAGAACGTTGCTAGGGATTGAAATACGTTCCACCTGGAACTTAGTTGGTATTATTTTAGGGTATTGAGGTAGGGGTGCATATAAGGTCGATATGATACCAATATTGCATAGGTGTTGAGACACTATGAATGCATGTGTTATTGGATATATCCATATTTGGTTTTCTAAATGCTTGGCATGATATTTGACTAGAAGATAATGCATATGATTAGTATTATTTCAAGACCTATATATTTTCAGCATGTATATTTTTACGCTTCCTTATATTAGTGGTTTTCTCTCACTAAGCGTCTGTAAGCTCATTGCCCCTTTTTCCCCCATAGATTGCAGGTACAACCCAGGTCAGCATAGCTAGACCTAGAGGGGTGCTTGAATAGAGATGACTATTCGATAGATGGCTCTGACGTACCAGTTAGTGGGTTGAGATGTATGACATGTGTGTTAGTATCTGAGGCTGTAGTTGGCCAGATACATTATTATGCTATATTATAGACTGATTAGATTTCATATGATCTAGGAACATGATTGTACATTTTATTATAATTATATCAGTCTGTAAAGGTTATCAAGATATTAGAGTCACACAACATTTGGCTTGGGTGCACTCCCGGCCTGGCTGGTGTAATATTTGCCTGAGTTGAGAGGCGGGTGTTACAGTATACCCATGAAAGAGCAGATCCATACCTTCTAAGATATTTCACCGGTATAAAAAAAATGTGGTACCTAGTACAATAAGAGCCATATAGTGTCCATCTTGTTAAGAAGCTGCCATTTTCCTAGAACTCTTTTATTGATTCTCTCAGATACAATTAACACTCTAAGGAGTTAGCAACATACTTAGGACTGAAAAGGAAAACATACTTCACTCCAAGTCTATAGACTTACCTAGAGGATTGATATACTTGACTGAGAATGGTAACAACCTTTGAAGCCTCTGCCATTCTCCTAAAGATAGGCAATTTTCTTCCCTTTGGGACAAACTACACTTGCATTCCTTGATATGCAGGTAGTTCGCAACTGCACGGGGTCACTCAAGTAGTAAAGTACCCTCAAGGTAGGGTAGTCAAATCCACAGGGAACGACAAAGCTAGTACTAATTTATCTTCTATTATCTAGCCTAAAATTTTTTTGGTGTTTTCGTGATCCTAACTAAGTAATCTAAAAAAAAGAACTAAAACTAAAGTGAACAGCTGTCAAATCTAGGGTTATCAGTAAAGAGGACATGGCACCCAGGATCTCTATCCTCCTAAGAATCCCTTGTTGACTAGTTTCCTAATACCGGCTATCTAGTTGATGTATTCTTGGACCGTGGCGAACCTTAAATTAGTTTGACCCCGATCTCTCGTGCAGCCAAACCTTAGTTCCATACAGCGACTTCGTCATACGGCTGTATTATTATTATTATTAGTGTTCTATGGTTCCCACTATTTGGTTTTACCCTAATCCGGAGAGTGTGTTATGAAATCACCGCAATCACATGATATCTCTGCGTACACGCACCCCCTATCATCTATGCCTAGATCTAGCTTGACCGAGATTTCTCTTCATACATCAAACAACTACAGATATGTGATTGTCACTTTCGCACTAACAAACCACAAGCATTAACCACGTATAGACAATCCACAAGAATAATAAAAAAGATAACCTAGTATTAAAATAAAGGAAAAGAGTCACAATTTCATCTAGGGTTCAAGGACCCGAGGCACCACAGAAGGTTTAGCCTCTCATAAGATGGGAAACCCTAACAAGATCGAAAGAAGAAGACATAATAAAAGAATAGAAACTTCCTCAACCGATGTCTTTTTCTCCTTCAATCTCCTCTCAGAAACCTTAGCCGATGGCAGATGAATCGTCCAGAGTATATCCGCCAAAAGTCCCTTCAAAAAGTTGATGTGGGCGCCCTTTTATAGCTTCAAAAATCACAAAAGCATAGGCGTGCTTAGATAAATACACCCGTGTTTTGTCCTGAGAAACGTGTTTTCTAGAATCCCGAGAGTCGTACGGGTACAAGCACTACTGTACACTTTGTGAACGCCCGGGAATATGACCGTGTACTTACTTCTTTGCTCTTTTCACTCCAAATTTTCCCGATTTCTGTTCCTTTTATTATGAGTTCCTGTTTGCCTGTTCAATTACAACAAAATACCCAACATAACACAAAAATAGAGAAATCTATGCGAAAAGATAAATAAAGTGCATGCAAATGTAGTATGAAAATATGTATAATTATGTACTCATCACTCCTTCACGCTCTTAACTGCCCATTTCTAAGTTTTGAAAAAAACCTAACTACTACTTTGCTTCTGGTAGGACCAACCATGACTGCTTATTTACAATGATTAAACCATAAGTGAATGTACTTGAGATGGAAGCACCTTACACTGAGACCTACTTTAGTTTAATTAGCTTTACTTCAACTATTAGCTTATCAGAACTTATAATAATGGTTAGATTCTGGTGCTAGTTGAAGCTTGTCCCGCACCTTTAATTTCATTACCCATTGGAAAGCGGTAGGCCATCTTTCGGGAGATCATTGAGCTCCTCTCTGTGTCCATAAGGTTGGCTATAGTTTTCTGCTTATCATTTTCTTCAAATATTAGAGTATTTTAACTAGATTTTGTTAAGATTTGTATGTGATTTTATCTTATCTTCTCCTAATAATTTTATTTAAACAATCTTTAATGTCAAATTATGCATCTTGTTAAGTATTTCTGCTTGAGAACCTTGTAGGCCAGCGATCTTCCCCCGAGATAATTGCTACAAATCCCTTCATGGACCTCTCAAATGACATAGTCAGCTTCAAAGGAGAGTAGATATCTCAAGTATGGTAGTGTATACTACCACTTATACAGTTGGTCATCTATGACGATGAATTGAACAAACCTGCTCATAATCCTATGTGCTTCTTTCTGATTGATTAACAATGAACCTTCCATCAAGTAGTCCCAAATAGTATCGAGCCAACATGGCTTTTCTTGGATCTTTTGCATTTGTCCTTATGATAGGCCATCAATGCTTCTATAGGATAGGTGTTGGAGATGGGTTGATTCAGGTTAGCGTATTGAGAGGAAGCGAACTTTGTAAGGAAGTCGGCTCCTCATTATATGACCGAGTAATTTTTGTGATTTGGAATTGCCTGAACTTTGAAGCAAGCTCCTTTACCGTGGCCTTGTACTTGGTCATGCTTCCATCTTAGGCTTCATACTCCTCGTTTAGCTTCCTGGCGACTTGTTGGGAATATGTGTAGGTATGCAGACTCTAGACCCCAATACTGAGGGCTAGCTGAATTCCAGTGATCAAAACACTACAAGAAATTGCATCTTTTGTGGAAGCAAAATTCGTGACTAAAAGTCTAATAAATAGCCACTATAAATTATAGTGACAATTTTTCCATTTCGTCACTTGACGTCACAAATAACCCCGTCACTATTTCATTAGTAACCATATTTAAAAATTGGCACAATTATGCAACACTTTTGTGACAAATATGTTGATACTAAAAAGTGAAATATTGGTGATGAAATTGGTGTAGTCACAATAACTCCAACAAATTATGACAATTTTATTGTAACAAAAAGTCTAAATTGTGACCGAAAAAATCGTGACAATAGCGTATATTGCCGTGACGACTGTATTGGCACTAAATTTATTGAGAACTTTGACGATAAAATTTGTCACTAATATTATTTTCATTAGTGAAAGTTATATCGTCACTAATGTTCAAAACAATGGTGTCCAACGAAATTGGTGTAGTCACAATAACTCCAACCAATTTTGTCAATTTAATTGTCACAAAAAATTCTAAATTGTGATAATAACATATATTCACTACAAGAAAATACAAATTTTGTGGCGGTTTTTAAGTCATTTAGTGGTTTTTTTATAATAATCCAAATATTTACCATTGAATTCCATCCATTTTAAATATAAAAATAATACAAAATTTATTGATAATTCAAAAATAATTAAAACAAAATTATATTTAAAGAAATTATACAATTGTTCTCAAATACAAAAATTCAACAAAACATTATTTACAGAAATTGTTTCCAAACATTAAACACAAATGATATAGGATGGGAGATGGAGGAAAGTGCGGAGAAACTCGATGCCGTCATTTGTGAGGTACCAGTAGTAATCCATCTATACAAACATCTCTCGGACATACTCCTTCGACTTGAAGCTCTATATCAGTTTTATGACTTGCAGGTTGCACACGCCAATCAATGGGTGATTAGCAAGGTTGTAGTCTTTCTTTGCATATAGTACCCCCTCTACAACACTGCACCAGAGAAACCAGTCTCAAAACCAAACCCTAGCTCCAATTGAACGGAAAACAAAGGAAAAGAGGAGGAGAAGCATGATACCATGGAAGAATTACTTGCAAATCTCATGGCGATTCTTCTTCGAGATGATCTATAAAAAAAACGTATAGATAAATCAAGAAAGAGAAAAAGTGAAAACCATAACCCTAGTTTTGAAGAGGTGAAGAAAGTTCTCAAATTTACCCAAGCTGAAACGAACACCATGGTATCCCATCCTCTGATTGGCATAAGGGTGGAGGCAAAGGTGTGGGTAATGGAATAGAAACAAACATGAATTTATTATACTTTTTAAGATTGAAAATTTAAAATTTTGAGAAAATTTCATAATCTCAATCTATTTTTTTTAATTTTTAAAATTAAAATTATCTATAATCATATACTTATAGATACTTTTAAAAATTAAACATACTTCCCTTAATAATATAGATATACAGTTTAAACTTAAAACATCCAATAAAAAATTATCAAATCCTACTCTAGTTTTTTAAAATTCAAAATTAAAATTATATCTAACCAATGACTCTTATAAATATATAGATAGAGACATTTTAATATGAAAAATACTCTTCCTTAGTAATGTAGATAAACTTTTTAAAATTTAGAAATCCAAAATTGTGATAAAATTTCAAAACCCCAAGCTAATTATTTTTTGAATTTTTAAATTAAAATTATGTCTGATAGACTCTCATATATATATATATATATATATATAGACATATGGATACTCTTTAAATTAAAAATATTCTCGTGTAGTATTATAGATAGATTTTTAAAATTAAAAAAAATTTCTAAAATTCTGAGAAAATTTCACAATACTACCCTAATTTTCCTTTTTTTTTTGATTTTCTAAAAATTTAAATTATACTCACTTTTGCTTAAATAGATGTGTGAAATTTTATAGTTTGGCCCCTTAGCTTTTTATAAATTAGTAATATAAAAATATATATTTTTCAGAAAATATTAGTAAAAATCTGTAGTTTGGCTTGGTATTTTTACAAATTAGTATGTATAGTATACAAAATTATAAATTAGAAAAATATTAGTAAAAAATCTATTATTTGGCAACAAAAATAATTCTTTTTTAAAAATAATGTTAGCTAGTGGGATTTTTATTGATGACAATGCTAGTCACAAAAAGTAATGGATTATGTGACAAACAACTTCCAGTGACAACACTTGAAAATAATAGTGATTAAAATATAATTGGTCACAATTATATTTCACAACGAAAATTTTTGTCACAAAAGATTATTAGATTGAGTGACAGGCAAATTTCTCAACACAATAAATAAAAATAATAGTGTCATAAATATGGTTTGTCACAAATATACTTCATTCATGTCAATAGTGACAATGTTATTGTAACAAAATAGTTTTCAACACTATTAATATATTAATTGTGATAATTCATTTGTGAAAGACTTTAAATCGTCACAATTATTAATATATTAGTGACATAGAAATAAGTCATCACAATTAAATCCAACAATTGTGACACATAATTATTTTGTCACAATATACTTTATATTTGTGACAAAATGATTGGGAGTCACAAACAAATCGTCACTATATGTCTTCATTCTTGTAGTGAAACCTCATACCCAACCTCATTTTTTGTCGCCTTGAAATGAAATTTGATGGCAGTCTATGTCTTCCATCCTGTAGGAGACTTTAAGATTAGGCCGACTTCGAACCCATTTCCTGTGGCTAATCCGTCTACATACAAAATCCAAAGATCAGGTCATGCAACCAAGCTCGCTTTTTCCTGAAGGCTATGAGAACTTCTCATTTGGGAGAGTGAGCTCCATGATGCAGTCTGTAAGGGCCTAGGCTTTCATAGCGGTATGGGGCTTGTAGTCCATATTGAACTCACTGAGCTCGATCACCCACTTAGACAACCTTCTAGGTATCTCGGTTAACTGCAAGACATGCTTCATAGGCTTGTCAATAAGAACCGTAACCTGATGAACCTGAAAGTATGGCCTTAGTTGGTTAGCCGAGGTGACAAGGGCGTATAGAAACTTTGTTATGGGAAGATATCTAGACTCAAGTTTGTTGAGGACCTTATTAGCATAGTATACAGGCTTTTGGATCCCCTCTTCTTCGTTTAGAAGTACCAAGCTAATCACATGTGCAGCGGAAGCTAGGTACATATAAAGATCATCTATGTACTTTAGTTTGGTTAGCAATGGCGGAGAGCTCAAGTATTCTTTCAACTGTTGAAAGGTTCTCTCGCAATCATCGGTCCATTCAACCTTCGAAGCTTTACGAAGAGCTCGAAAGAAGGAAAGACTTTTGTCTATTGACCTCTAGATGAATTGTACTAAGGCGGCTAACCTCACATTCAGCCGTTGGATGTCTCTAATAGTCTTGGGGGAGTTCATCTCCAAGATGGCTTTGATCTTCTCAGGATTCGCTTTGATCTCTCATTGGGTGACCATGTATCCGAAGAACTTTCCTGATTGGAACCCAAAAGTGTACTTACTCGGGTTAAGGCACATCCTATGTTCTCAGAGTACTCGGAATATCTCCTTCAGGTCACTAGTATGTTGATCGACTTTCTCGCTCTTCACAAGCATATCGTCAACATACACCTTGACATTTCTTCAAAAAAAATTTTGAAAGACTTTGTTCACATATCTTTAGAAGGTCGCTTTGAGGCTCTTCATTCCAAAGGGCATAACTCTATAGCGGTATATCCCCTTATCTATAATGAAGAAGTATTCTCCTTGTCTGACTTCTCAATATTAATCTAGTTATATTCCTAAAAGGCATCTAGGAAACTTAACAACTCATGCCCATCCAAGGAGTTGACCAACTTGTTGATCATAGGGAGAGGGAAGATATCCTTTTGGGCATGCCTTGTTGAGATCTGTAAAGTCAATGCACATCCGCCACTTGTTAGTGGCTTTGTTGACTCAGACCATATTGGCGAGCCATTCCAGGTAGTGGACCTCCCGAATGAATCTTGCTTTGAGCAACTTGATGATTTTTTCCTCAATTATTTGTTTCCATTCTAGGGTAAAGTGGCACCACTTTTGAATTACAAGTTTAAGGGAAGGGTCCACATTCAAATGGTGCTCCATGACTCTCCTATAAGAAAGACGTCTGTATTAGCTTGCAAGAACATTAACATATCCTCTGCCTATTTGCTCCACAACTCTACCTCAATTTGGATAGTGTGATCTGGTTGGTCTTCAGACAGTAGTACCGTGACTAGATCCTCCACAGGGATCATCTTTTACGACGACTTGTCCCTAGTTTCTCCCTGCTTCTCGGTCACTAGGGACTCTTACATCTTGTCACAGAGTAGGGTGATATAGCACTGTCAAGCAGTTGGTTGATCTCCTCTTAGATCACCACATCCGTGCTTAGTTGGGAATTTCATCAACAAGTGATAGGTCGAGACAGCCGCCCTAAGGGCATTAAGTGTCGGCCTGCCAAGGATGATGTTGTAACTAGAGGTGTATTTAATCACAAGAAAGTTTACTATAATTGTGGATTGCCGAGGAAAACTTCCTTCTATGAGAAGAAAGGTGACCATTCCCTCTGATTGTATTGCTCTTCTAGTGAAACCGACTAGTGGTGACTTCATAGACTTCAGTTTGTTTGGTCCAAGGTCTATCTTCTCTACACTTCCTAGAAAATGTCATCAGCCGAACTCCCGTTGTCGATGAGGACTCACCTAACCTCAAAGTTGGTGATCTTCATCATTACCACCAACGCATATTGTGAGGGTAATAGATCTCCTAGAGGTCAACGTCTGAGAAGATGATCAGCTGCTCAGCTTGTGGCCTCTTTCTTGGTTGATCTCCTCTAGCAGCCACCAAAGCATAACTTTTGCTTGCCAAGCTACTATCGCCTTTGCTACTAGTTACCCAGTAATGTAGTGAATGACCCCTACCGGAAGTCAGCTCCCTTTTGGGGAGGATGGAACCTTTTTCTACATGTCTCATCATCAAAGGTACTAAGAAAGGTGACCTCGTCGGATCCGATCCTCAATCTCATCCTTGAGTTGTATGTTGTCCACAGTAAGTGATGTTGATCCCTGTGGAACCTACAATACTTCTTAACGTCCTTATGGCTGCCAGTGTACCTCATCTTAGGTAGCCATTTAACAATCCTCTTATTCTGCATTTACATGAGGATCTTCCCTCAACTGTTGTTTAGTGGGGGCGTATTTGCAGAACTGGGCTACTTCCCCCTTTCAGCTGACTTCTTAGGGCTAGAACCTTTTCTTCTAGGGGTGCTTTAGAGGTTCTAGGTTCTGGTTCCACTCTCTCTTGGGCTTCTCTTGCCTAACTTCTTCTCCCCTAGCCGCTTGGATCTCATCAGCATTTATGTATTTCTCTGCTCTGACTAGGAGCTCACCCAAGTCTTTTGGCATTTCTTGAAAAGTGAAAACTGAAAGGAGATCAACCTTGTCCTTCCATTAGCGCGATTATAACGATGGTCTGGTTAAGGTCGGGAACCTCGTGCATTTTCGTGTTAAAATAGTATAGGTAACCATGAAGACTCTCTTTCCTTCGTGTTGCTTTATCCTCATCAGTATCACCGAAGTCTTTCTCTATTTCTTGCTACTGATGAATGGTTAATGAAGAGCTCACTCAGCTCTTTAAAGGAGAGATGGACTCCAGAGAGAGGTTGGTGAACCATATCTGGGTTGCAGTGCGCAAGGTGGTTAGGAATGCTCTGCACATGATGTCAGTCAAAGCTTCGTGGAGCAACATCATAACCTTAAAAGACTCTAGGTGTTCGACCAGATCTGAAGTGTCATTGTAGTTCTCGATAGAGGGCATCTAAAATCCGGCTGGGAGTAGGACCCCAAGAGTATAAGGGTCACTAAGTAATATACCTCAGTCGTTACTTGGTTTCTTTGGATATGACTTTAAACTAAACTCCGATGGAGTTCTCGGGTTAAGGTTGAGGCTATGGTGATCCAGTGCTGCTTGATGGGAGAGCAACCTCATTTTCTCTTCTTGCGCGGGCCTTGTCTTTAGGCTTTGGGGCGCATGTAGCGAAGCATCCCCTACCTCAGATGAGTATGCCATGGTGTTTCTTGGGTGTGGTGGAAGCTCGGTTGTCTGTTACTCCATGATTTGAAGAGCTCATGTAAGCGCCTCGACCTTTTCCTCAAGAACTCGATACTATAAGTCTTGAACCTCTCCTCGCAGGACCATAGGATGGTCATGCCGATTGTCGTCAACTTTTTTAATGCATGTGTATCTAGTGGTGTCGTCGTCGATTGGCTTAGGAATCTGACTCCGCTTACCACTGACCATTTTCGAAAGCTGCATAGGTTCTTAATCAAGAAGACGAAGATTGATCGCCCCTTAGATAGCGCCAGACTATTGATGCTTTGATCTATTCTTTCTGGGGATCAGAGTATATCTTGATCAACGAGAAAGAGTGATTGGTGAAGGTTGGCGATCTTCATGAGATTTTGGAGGAAATATTTACTATGATCGACGATTCGTCTTCGTCTTCCTTCGACTCCACAAGAAAGACGCCTCCTTTCAAGATATGCCTTCAGAGATTGAACCTTGCAAAAAGAGGAAACTATGGAGAGAAGAAATCCAAGTGCTTATGCTCGGAGAAGAGCCTCTGATGCTAAAATCAGTGACTCATAAAAGAAGAGGGGAGAGACAGAGAGAGAGAAAGAGAAAAAAGACTTGGAGAGAACTCATAGAGATACCAAGATTCCAGAGCTAGAATCCAATCTCAGTTGAAATTCCTCCCTTCTTCGTAAGACAAGGACCTCTTTTTATACTCTTGCGACCCTTATCTTCCAGCTTTCAGTGTCCGTAGGAATTCATCCTCAATCGTCGGATGATCAAGTTGTTATTTTGATAGTTGGGCTTTTATCTCAGCATTCAAGATCATTCCATGTGTCTTCAATTATTTTCCCCAATCACAAAAACAAATAAAGGAGCCCAAGTGAACATCAAAGATGGCATCTTTCTCCATGCAACATAAATGTCATCTATTTTGGCACTTGTTATAACGACCTGGTCCAACGCATGTGAGGAATTGTATGCTTTGGCCCTTCCTATACTAGCCCTCACAGTTTTGTTATGTAAAATGTAGCTCACATGTTTAGGTTCAAGTCATACATATATTTATAGGATCTTGGTTGTAACAATTTGGCCGAACCCATGTGAACAATTGCTCATTTTGGTGAGTTCAAAATCGGGCTTTATATTTTTGTCATGTAAAAAGAGCCTCACATTTTCAAGTTCATGTCATACTTGTAAGTATAGGACCCTTCTTTCCCCTATTTGATTTGGCACTAGTAATCCTTATACATCATAGATTTCACATAAAGAAAGGACATCAAACAAAGATTACATCATAGAATCAAGGAAAGAAATCCAAAAAGTATTCATACCATCTAAGTGTTCGACAAAAGCTCTAAATGAAAATGAAGCATGGATCTAGAATAGTGAGAGTAGAGGGAAAAGGGGATAAAGATAAGCTAAGATCGGGTGGCAAGGAGCTACGTTTGGAAAAGCAGTGGTGGCTCTTGTTAGGAACAAGGTGGCATGGACGACTCTCAAGATGAAAAATAACTCTTTCACAAGTCATAAGACTCACAACACAAGTTTTAATTAGGTTTGATATGTGAGTTGTTAGATTTGTGATCCAATTGCTAGTTTTCATTGTCGATATAAAACAATAAATAATTTTGAGTTTTTAAGTTGAGCTCAATCAAGCTTGAGCTTTTAGCCAACTAATCTTGAGTTGCTCATGAACCAAGTTGATCGTTTGACAACCCTAGGTACAAAAAACATTGTGACTAACTTTTATCATGATTGATACATATTTACTGCATAATGGATTCACTAGAGGTTATTTTGAACATACATTAATTCACTATAAGAAAAAGGCCTATAAGGATTGAAAATCTCGTCTCTAAAAGTCTGAACCTAGTCCTTAAAAAGTCAAGAAGTATGACTATCCTCACTCATCCTAACAGGCTCCGCCCTTAAAGGTCTTTAAGAACAAGAAGTACGACCGGTCCTTAAAATGTTTCAGAGTTTATTGAGTTAGACAAGGAGCATGTTTCAGAATTTACAAAGAATGACCACTATGTTTGTAAATGGTGAAATGTGCATTGTGTTTATATGTTAGTGTTCTTTTTTTTTCTAGTAGTAGTCCGAAAATGATTGACAGCTTCAGAGAGGTTGTGATCAGAGAGTTTGAGATGACTAACATAGGTCTTATGTTATATTTTCACGGACGTGAAGTAACACAATCAAATGAGGGTATATTTATCTCTCAGAAGAAGTATAAAAAAGATGTTCTTGAGAGATTTAAGACGTCTAATTTCAATCCACCCATATAGAGGAAAGACTAAAACTAACTAAAGAATGAAGTGATTTAATTAACAATCCCAAGCACTACAAGCAACTAGTAGGTAGTCTACCCTATTTGTCTTTCACAAGACCTATCATTTTGTATAGTTGGGTGGTAATTAACATATAGATTTACGAAGACTCTCAGATGGTCACATTTGTAGGCGGCAAAGAGAATTCTATAGTATATCAAAGGTATTGTTAGAAATGGTATATTCTTCAGACCCACTAAAAGCTTTTGCAAGCAATAGAGAGAATTTTACACTATATCAAAGATAATGTTAGTAGTGGCATATTCTACGGATCCATTGAAACTTTTAGCTTTGTGGGAGATGGTGATTGGGGAGGTGATATAAGAGAAAGGAAAAATACATCCAGATATGTTTTTCATTTTGATTAAGGAGTTTTCTCTTGGTCATCAAAAACTAAGAGGTGCTTGCATTGTCTACTACAAAAGCAAAATATATTATAGTGGCATATTCCACTACACAGACAGTTTGGTTGCATTAATTGCTTATAGTGTTGCATCAAAAGTAGGAGCATCCAAAGTGATGACAACAAGTCAGTTATTGCTCGGACAAAGAATCCATAATTTCATAAAAGGAGTAAGCACATTGATATTAAGTATCATTGTATGAGAAATTTCGTAAAGGAGAATGAAATAGTACTTGACTATTCCAAATTTGAAGAGCATGTTGCTAATATATTCACAAAGTTGAATAGGCCGACATTTTTTATAGGTTGAGGAAAATGCTTAGTATGTTGAGCTTGTTTTAAAGGAAACTAATGAAGTTAAAGAAAAAACTAGCATATAATATAATTATGATTATCTTTATAATTATTATACTATTCTTATCAATAATTATCTCTAAAGGTTTATAGGCAAATGTTTCAGATTTTATATTTATCCTATAATCTTCAAAAGTCTATAAACATGTCTCTACTCTATTTAGTTTGTAATCAATAAAAATTCAAGTTTTTCTATACCAATTCCCTCCTCTGCTTTGTTTCTAACAAAACTTCAAAGCAATTTGAAGTTGAACTCATGCATAAGTTGGTTTGTTTGGGCTCGACATGGAAACTCAATATCACATTTTGTAATATAAATATATTATATACAATTAATATCAAAACATAAACACACACCATAAATTACAATGTTTATATTATCAAACGTGAGAATGTAAAATCTCAGTTTATTTTAAATCAAACGGAGAGGTGAAAAGAATTCAATCTTGGCATGCTTAAGCCCAGCTCTTGTCTACAACCCTAAGCATGTTAGGACTGGGGGCACTCCACACTTCACACAAATAACAATATTGTCTGATTTGGGTCGGAGTTCACACGGCTTTGTTTTTGGATCACCCTAAAAGCCTTGCTACTTTAAAGTATTTTCAACCTATACTTATACCCCTTCACTCTTCTCTTTTTTTTGGCAACGTGGTACTATGTTTGCACATACCCAACAAAGCATGCATGATCAAACCAATCACAGATGAGCTTCTCAATTCATTGAAACTAACGTAAGTACATAACCATGCAATCTGAACGTTTACAATTATCATACCAAGAAAAATAATGTTCTCATGCAGCATGATCAAAAGGATCAAAAGGAAGCAAATATTGCAAGGAAAAAACAAAATCGGCAAATAAGATGGCAAATAGAAGATGTTCTTGTCCTTAAAAGAGGAAAAATAAAAAGGTCAGGCTCAATGGATGAATCTGTATTATCATGAACGTTTGTATGAGAGATATGTGACAAGCAACTTTGGTTTGGCATCTCAGTCACATTATCATCCAATTAATATTGGTTTACTTCTTCAACTAAAACCATTTAATGTTCGGTCACAAAGGTCTAAAATCACCACCCGATCAATTAATATATAATGAAAAGACTAATTAAATTGGTAGCTGACTAAGAGTGAATCATGCATGGCAATGGCATGTCCCCATGATTGGGACACCCAAACCATCACAAACTATCGAAGTAAATAAAACATATAGAAACCAATAATTCTCTTCTGAATGTGTCTCTGTGTGTGTATGCCTAAGTATTTTTTCCATGGCAATGGCATGACTTCATGACTGGGACACCAAAACCATGTCAAACGATATAAGTAAAGAAAACATTTAGAAACCAATAATTCTCTTCTGAATGTGTGTGTATGCCCAAGTATTTTTCCAACATATACGCCGAAATACGCCGCCGAAATGAATGCTCATTTACTCCCCATTGTAAAAATGCCACAAAAATACAGAAAAAAATTAAATGCAATGAAGACCAATTTGGATTCATTTGTTTCCAATATGAATTTAAAGGAGCTAAAAAAAAAAATTCCAATTGTGGTCATAAAAAGACAAAGTTCTTCAAGGAACTCTAGCATTATTGAGAAGCATGCATTAACACATATGATCAACTGGTTCAGTTTAAATGGAAACCATGTATTAATTAAATCTGGTTTGATGGTCTATGATTCAACCCACTGAAGGAGACTAGCACACCAAATACTTATTTCTTTTCTTTTCTTTCCTTCTACTGATTAAGATGTTTTTCAATTCTTAGAAGAGTCTAGACCATGCATTTATTAGTTTCAAAATAATTACTGAAAATTTTTATTTTTTTAAAAAATATATTAATAAATTACTGATGTAAATCATGCATCTTGCATAAAAAAAAAAGAATACTTCATTCAATTCTTGGACTTAAAACCTTGTAGTTATATTTTAGCATTAAAAATATATATATATAATATTGGTGCCAATAATTAATAATATAACAATTTTTAAGAAGAGATCAATTTAGGTTTGAAAATAGATTTATTTAACTCTCACTAAATACACACAACAAGATAGACAGGAAGATATTTATCCTGATTTTATTCATTTAAATTTCAAGGATAATTTCTATAAATCAACCTAAAAAATTAAAATTATTTTTATATTTTAAAATAAAAAAAAAGTGAAAAATAATTGAACTTTTGTTTTTTAATATAAACTCATGAACTAAAAGTCAAACATTGATGGGGCCCGAGAAGTCCTAAAACCTATTACTTCCCATGGGCCCCCATAAAAAATTCATTGACTTGTAGCATCCAATAGGTGGACACGTAATGACATATTAAGACCTGTTCATTATCCCAACAAGTGAAGGAGGACCCACGAGCCTGACGGCACAAGAACACGACACGTGTAGGAGCCGCCCATACTCGACGAAATCTCGGCCTTACGAAAGCGTCTAAGCATGACGTGTCCGGGTCTTAAATCTTGTATTTATTTCTGGTGGACCCCACGGCCAATGAAACCCCGAATATTTTAGTTAGAAAAAAAAAAGGGCTTCTAATTACGACCCGATCATATGCCAGCTCACAGCTCATCCCGATTAATTTATGGCTACGTGGCGCGTTGTACGCCCTCATCTTATCCTTCCCGACCTGCCACGTCGCATGCCACGTATCCATTGTGGACCCTCTCTTAATACGATCATAAAATAGATTGACAGAGATTAAAAAATTGAGAAAGAAGTCAGTTTGCTATTAAAACTCTCTGTCAATTTTTTTTATTTTTTTAAAATATATGACAGAGTTTTTAATGTTATCCATTGTGGACCCACTCTTACATGTTTTATATATAATTAATTAGTGTCAATTTATTTTATTCATAGTTGATCTATAATTATGCACTTATGTTTGATAACAATTTAAAGATTTTACCACAAGGATATAATATTATAAGAAGCACAAGGCTGTACGTCTTTATTGTGCATGTCCTAACCCATAAATTTAATATATTATATAAACCTTTGGAATTTAAAATATACTGGATATTTATGCGGGTTAGGCCGTGCACAATGAAGACGTACAGACTTGATCCGGATCCGAGCTGGCTGGATTAGTTGACCTAACTTTGCCAGCTGGTGCGATACGTGGACCCACATTTGAGGCTCACTTGAGTCACTCCCTTACGACAAGCCTAGTCTTCTGTTTTTTAGGACAGACATGTCTTCTTTGTTGTTTTTACTTTTTTTCTTTTCTTTTTGTCAAAAGTTAATTTTTTATTATGTTATCTATATATTATTAATTATTATTTGGACTTTTACGAAAAACATTAATTATCAGTTTTTTATTTTGACTGATGATGTAAGCTAGGTCGACTGAGAGCTTGAAGCCTTGAATACCCCCTTGTTATTTTTTATTTATATATGTATATATATAATCTTCAAACATATATATACCATCAGTAGTTTATAAAACAGTTAAAAAAAGATATAAAAAGCAGCGAAAACTTAATTATTTGTACATTAGTTAGGTAACATAGAGAGGACCCATGGTATTTAAGATTGAGGATGACAATGTGTATGTGATAATTCATAAACATCCATCGTCCATTTCGTCCTGTTCCGCCCAATAAATTTGGCTTCCTATTATAAGTTTGAGAAAGTCAATCTATCCTTAATAGTGCTGGCCACCCTCTTCAAAACATCTTATTATCCCTTTGACAAATTCTCTCTTGTTATACATTTTATATGAACCAAATGACCATTAGTCTCGCGGCATCTCCGGTCTAGTGCATTAGATAATTCACTTGATGAACAAAACTCTCAGATTTGAGTCTCCACCTTCTTAACATAGAAATCAGTTTGAGCAATTCACTTGGTGAGCACAAGGTTTCCAAATTTGAGTCTTCATCTTTCAGACCTTATGTATTGAGAGGTCGAAGGTCTTTCATCTAAATCTAAGCATCATACGCCTCACACTTTGGGAAAGTCTTTACGGTCTATGTTTCAAAAAAAAAAAACATTTTATATGTATACTTGTAATTATATTTTTCTTTTCTAGTAGATTATAATTAGTTGAGAGAGTGCTAAAAATAAATAAATAAATTACTTTAAGATTAGTTAATTTGTAGTTCGAGCATGTACAATGATGGATGGAGACTCTAAGAAGAGAAACGGTGTATTGATTGGGGTTAATTAAGCCCTATTAAAATGATGACTGATAAGTCCAACATGTATATATTTAAACATGTCGTGGTCCATGCATAACAATCAAGTTAAAGTTTAGAGGGTTAATTAAGCACAATCAGTACCTTGCACCATCAATAATTGACCAAGTGCCGGACAAAGAAATGAATTTCCTAAAGACTATTTCACCAGAATTTTCTTTTCTTGAGCGGCTGCAGTCAGCTTAAGGTTTGAAAGTAGAAGAAGTCACCCATACTTGATCCAAATAATACTCTTACTTTTCTCATTCATATCACAACACAATTTAATTTCCATTAATAAAGATAACCACCAAAGTATCATAGACTTTAGTGACCAGATCAATATTGATGTAATTATTAAAAAGTTATTACTCATGCTTAAATTTAGGAGTTTCAAACCAATGTGCATTACTTGAATTGATGTCCATTACCGACACATTATTATTGTATTTTATTTTATTTTATTTATTTGTTGAAAATGATAAAACAAGTTTCAATTAAACAACCACTACGGGGAGCCCTTGGCGACCTGGTAGATGAGTCCCAAACTGCGTTCGTTAAAGGCAGAATGATTCATGATAACATAGTTGCTGTAGAAGAATTGATCCATAAAATGAAAGTAGAAAATAGCAATGGGGCCCTGATCAAATTGGACCTAGAAAATGCATTTGATACGGTGGACTGAGAATTCCTTCTCGAAATCCTGGAGGTCCGAGGTTTTGGGAATAAGTGGTTGGATTGGATAAGATCCTTACTTATATCCTCCCAAGCAAGGTTCCTGGTCAATGGGGGGCCAGTGGGATACATCAGAAGTAAAAGAGGACTATGGCAAGAAGACCCACTTTCCCCACTACTTTTTGTGCTAGCAATGGACGTCCTATCCACAATGTTAGCAGAAGCTGTCAGAACCAATATCTATCGGGGGATCCCGATTGGAGAAAATAGGGAAAACATGGTGACCTTATTGCAATACGCAGATGACCTTCTAGTTTTCTACACTGGCGAGATAGAAGAAGCCTGCATCCTAAAGTTCATTTTCTATTTATTTGAGGGCTTCTCAGGTTTAAAGATAAATTACACCAAAAGTGTCATCATTCTGATAAAGAATGTGGACCACTACACCCAAGGTCTTTCACAAGTACTGAACTGCAAGATAGCAAACTTCCCAATCAAATATTTGGGTGTGCCACTCTCGGGCGGTAGGCCCCGAAAGGAGGACTGGAACTTACTAATAGAGAAGATCAGGGGAAGGCTAAGGTCCTGGAGAGGAAAATTATTATCACTGGGAGGACAACTTACCTTACTAAATTCAGTCATATCTACAATACCGATCCATTGGATAGCGGCATATTGTCTCCCGGAATGGGTAATAAAAAAAAATAGACTCTATCAGGAAGGACTTCCTATGGAGAGGGGTGGACAAAGAAACCCGAGGTTACCACCTTGTCCAATGGGAAAGACTGTGCAGACCCAAGGAAAATAGAGGATGGGGAATCCTAAACCTCTGAAATTTCAATGGAGCGCTACTAGAAAAATGGTGGTGGAGGATCCTCACAGAAAGTGTCGAAATCTGCCAGAAGATATTCCAAGATGTTTATGCAAGACGTGGATACATTAACCCCTTCAAACAAGCCCTAGGGAAAGCTTCATCCTTTTGGAAAGGGATATGCTGAGAAGCCCCCCCCGACACTTGCAAATATACAAACCATTCCTAGCGTAGGGCATTCTACAAATCTATGGTTGGATCGCTGGTGGGACGGGCACACACCATCTTGTGTCTTCCCTGGGCTGTATGAGTTATCCATGCCACGATACCTGAGTATCCAAGAAGTAAGATGTAGACTACAAAGAGGTCAGTCGCTGATCAAACCAGGGCCCCTAACAATCAAGGATGCTGAAGGTCTCGAACTAATAAAATTGGCGCTAAATAGTATAAATTAGGATGCTCCAGATACAAGGGAATGGACCCTCACAACAAACAAAGTCTTCTCTGTTAAAACTCTGTATCAATTCAGAACAGACCAAGAAAAATAATGTTCTCAGCATGATCAAAGGATCAAAAGGAAGCAAATATTGCAAGGAAAAAACAAAATCGGCAAATAAGATGGCAAATAGAAGATGTTCTTGTCCTTAAAAGAGGAAAAAAAAAAGAGGACAGGCTCAATATTAATGGATGAATCTGTATTATCATGAACGTTTGTATGAGAGATATGTGACAAGCAACTTTGTTTCGGCATCTCAGTCACATTATCATCCAATTAATATTGGTTTACTTCTTCAACTAAAACCATTTAATGTTTGGTCACAAAGGTCTAAAATCACCACCCGATCAATTAATATATAATGAAAAGACTAATTAAATTGGTAGCTGACTAAGAGTGAATCATGCATGGCAATGGTATGACCCCATGATTGGGACACCCAAACCGTCACAAACTATCGAAGTAAATAAAACATATAGAAACCAATAATTCTCTTCTGAATGTGTCTGTGTGTGTGTGTATGCCTAAGTATTTTTTCCATGGCAATGGCATGACTCCATGACTGGGACACCAAAACCATGTCAAACGATATAAGTAAAGAAAACATTTAGAAACCAATAATTCTCTTCTGAATGTGTGTGTATGCCCAAGTATTTTTCCAACATATACGCCGAAATATGCCGCCGAAATGAATGCTCATTTACTCCCCATTGTAAAAATGCCACAAAAATACAGAAAAAAATTAAATGCAATGAAGGCCAATTTGGATTCATTTGTTTCCAATATGAATTTAAAGGAGCTAAAAAAAAAATTCCAATTGTGGTCATAAAAAGGCAAAGTTCTTCAAGGAACTCTAGCATTATTGAGAAGCATGCATTAACACATATGATCAACTGGTTCAGTTTAAATGGAAACCATGTATTAATTAAATCTGGTTTGATGGTCTATGATTCAACCCACTGAAGGAGACTAGCACACCAAATACTTATTTCTTTTCTTTTCTTTCCTTCTACTGATTAAGATGTTTTTCAATTCTTAGAAGAGTCTAGACCATGCATTTATTAGTTTCAAAATAATTACTGAAAATTTTTATTTTTTTAAAAAATATATTAATAAATTACTGATGTAAATCATGCATCTTGCATAAAAAAAAAAAGAATACTTCATTCAATTCTTGGACTTAAAACCTTGTAGTTATATTTTAGCATTAAAAATATATATATAATATTGGTGCCAATAATTAATAATATAACAATTTTTAAGAAGAGATCAATTTAGGTTTGAAAATAGATTTATTTAACTCTCACTAAATACACACAACAAGATAGACAGGAAGATATTTATCCTGATTTTATTCATTTAAATTTCAAGGATAATTTCTATAAATCAACCTAAAAAATTAAAATTATTTTTATATTTTAAAATTAAAAAAAAGTGAAAAATAATTGAACTTTTGTTTTTTAATATAAACTGATGAACTAAAAGTCAAACATTGATGGGGCCCGAGAAGTCCTAAAACCTATTACTTCCCATGGGGCCCCATAAAAAATTCATTGACTTGTAGCATCCAATAGGTGGACACGTAATGACATATTAAGACCTGTTCATTATCCCAACAAGTGAAGGAGGACCCACGAGCCTGACGGCACAAGAACACGACACGTGTAGGAGCGGCCCATACGCGACGAAATCTAGGCCTTACGAAAGCGTCTAAGCATGACGTGTGTCCGGGTCTTAAATCTTGTATTTATTTCTGGTGGACCCCACGGCCAATGAAACCCCAAATATTTTAGTTAGAAAAAAAATGGGCTTCTAATTACGATGCCAGCTCACAGCTCATCCCGATTAATTTATGGCTACGTGGCGCGTTGTACGCCCTCATCTTATCCTTCCCGACCTGCCACGTCGCATGCCACGTATCCATTGTGGACCCTCTCTTAATACGATCATAAAATAGATTGACAGAGATTAAAAAATTGAGAAAGAAGTCAGTTTGCTATTAAAACTCTCTGTCAATTTTTTTTATTTTTTTAAAATATATGACAGAGTTTTTAATGTTATCCATTGTGGACCCACTCTTACATGTTTTATATATAATTAATTAGTGTCAATTTATTTTATTCATAGTTGATCTATAATTATGCACTTATGTTTGATAACAATTTAAAGATTTTACCACAAGGATATAATATTATAAGAAGCACAAGGCTGTACGTCTTTATTGTGCATGTCCTAACCCATAAATTTAATATATTATATAAACCTTTCGAATTTAAAATATACTGGATATTTATGCGGGTTAGGCCGTGCACAATGAAGACGTACAGACTTGATCCGGATCCGAGCTGGCTGGATTAGTTGACCTAACTTTGCCAGCTGGTGCGATACGTGGACCCACATTTGAGGCTCACTTGAGTCACTCCCTTACGACAAGCCTAGTCTTCTTTTTTTAGGACAGACATGTATTCTATGTTGTTTTTTTCTTTTCTTTTTTTCCAAAAATTAATTTTTTTTGTTATGTTATCTATATATTATTAATTATTATTTTGACTTTTACGAAAAACATTAATTACCAGTTTTTATTTTGACTGATGATGTAAGCTAGGTCGACTGAGCTTGAATACCCCCTTGTTATTTTTTATTTATATATATGTATTTATATAATCTTCAAACATATATATACCATCAGTAGTTTATAAAACAGTTAAAAAAAAGATATAAAAAGCAGCGAAAACTTAATTATTTGTACATTAGTTAGGTAACATAGAGAGGACCCATGGTATTTAAGATTGAGCATGACAATGTGTATGTGATAATTCATAAACATCCATCGTCCATTTCGTCCTGTTCCGCCCAATAAATTTGGCTTCCTATTATAAGTTTGAGAAAGTCAATCTATCCTTAATAGTGCTGGCCACCCTCTTCAAAACATCTTATTATCCCTTTGACAAATTCTCTCTTGTTATACATTTTATATAAACCAAATGACCACTAGTCTGCAGATTCTCGGTCTAGTCGTTAGATAATTGACGATGAGCAAAGCTACCGATTTGAGTCCACCTTCTTAACATGTAAATCGGTTTGAAGAATTCGGCATGGCCTTGAGGTTCCAAATTTGAGTCTCATTTACATGCCATTGCGGTGAGGGTCAAAAGGTCTTTCGCCATCTAAGGCCATCATGACACCCCTCTGGGGAAGTCTTTACGGTCTATGTTTAAAAAAAAAGAAAAACATTTTATATGTATACTTGTAATTATATTTATCTTTTCTAGTAGATTATAATTAGTTAAGAGAGTGCTCAAAATAAATAAATAAATTACTTTAAGATTAGTTAATTTGTAGTTCGAGCATGTACAATGATGGATGGAGACTCTAAGAAGAGAAACGGTGTATTGATTGGGGTTAATTAAGCACTATTAAAATGATGACTGATAAGTCCAACATATATATATTTAAACATGTCGTGGTCCATGCATAACAATCAAGTTAAAGTTTAGAGGGTTAATTAAGCACAATCAGTACCTTGCACCATCAATAATTGACCAAGTGCCGGACAAAGAAATGAATTTCCTAAAGACTATTTCACCAGAATTTTCTTTTCTTGAGCGGCTGCAGTCAGCTTAAGGTTTGAAAGTAGAAGAAGTCACCCATAATTGATCCAAATAATACTCTTGCTTTTCTCATTCATATCACAACACAATTTAATTTCCATTAATAAAGATAACCACCAAAGTATCATAGACTTTAGTGACCAGATCAATATTGATGTAATTATTAAAAAGTTATTACTCATGCTTAAATTTAGGATTTTCAAACCAATGTGCATTACTTGAATTGATGTCCATTACCGACACATTATTATTGTATTTTATTTTATTTTATTTATTTTTTGAAAATGATAAAACAAGTTTCAATTAAACAACCACTACGGGGAGCCCTTGGCGACCTGGTAGATGAGTCCCAAACTGCTTTCGTTAAAGGCAGAATGATTCATGATAACATAGTTGCGGTAGAAGAATTGATCCATAAAATGAAAGTAGAAAATAGCAATGGGGCCCTGATCAAATTGGACCTAGAAAATGCATTTGATACGGTGGACTGGGAATTCCTTCTCGAAATCTTGGAGGTCCGAGGTTTTGGGAATAAGTGGTTGGATTGGATAAGATCCTTACTTATATCCTCCAAAGCAAGGTTCCTGGTCAACGGGGAGCCAGTGGGATACATCAGAAGTAAAAGAGGACTACGACAAGGAGACCCACTTTCCCCACTACTTTTTGTGCTAGCAATGGACGTCCTATCCACAATGTTAGCAGAAGTTGTCAGAACTAATATCTATCGGGGGATCCTGATTGGAGAAAATAGGGAAAACATGGTGACCTCACTGCAATACGCAGATGACCTTCTAGTTTTCTACACTGGCGAGATAGAAGAAGCCCGCATCCTAAAGTTCATTTTCTATTTATTTGAGGGCTTCTCAGGTTTAAAGATAAATTATACCAAAAGTGTCATCATTCCGATAAAGAATGTGGACCACTACACCCAAGGTCTTTCACAAGTACTGAACTGCAAGATAGCAAACATCCTAATCAAATATTTGGGTGTGCCACTCTCGGGCGGTAGGCCCCGAAAGGAGGACTGGAACTTACTAATAGAGAAGATCAGGGGAAGGCTAGGGTCCTGGAGAGGAAAATTATTATCACTGGGAGGACGACTTACCTTACTAAATTCAGTCATATCTACAATACCGATCCATTAGATGGCGGCATATTGTCTCCCGGAATGGGTAATAAAAAAAATAAACTCTATCAGGAAGGACTTCCTATGGAGAGGGGTGGACAAAGAAACCCGGGGTTACCACCTTGTCCAATGGGAAAGACTGTGCAGACCCAAGGAAAATGGAGGATGGGGGATCCTAAACCTCCGAAATTTCAATAGAGCGCTACTAGGAAAATGGTGATGGAGGATCCTCACAGAAAGTGTCGGAATCTGCCAGAAGATATTCCAAGATGTTTATGCAAGACGTGGATACATTAACCCCTTCAAACAAGCCCCAGGGAAAGCTTCGTCCTTTTGGAAAGGGATATGCTGAGAAGCCCCCCCGACACTTGTAAATATACAAACCATTCCTGGCGCAGGGCATTCTACAAATCTATGGTTGGATCGCTGGTGGGACGGGCACACACCATCTTGTGTCTTCCCTGGGCTGTATGAGTTATCCATGCCACGACACCTGAGTATCCAGGAAGTAAGATGTAGATTACAAAGAGGTCAGTCGCTGATCAAACCAGGGCCCCTAACAATCAAGGATGCTGAATGTCTCGAACTGATAAAATTGACACTAAATAGTATAAATTCGGATGCTCCAGGTACAAGGGAATGAACCCTCACAACAAACAAAGTCTTCTCTGTTAAAACTCTGTATCAATTCAGAACAGATGGGAGAATAAGGTGTGATTTAGGGAGCAAATTCTGGAAACAACTGTGTCCTTTGAAAATTAAACTTTTCGCATGGTTGGTAAGGGAAGATAGGATCCTCACACTTGATAATTTACATAAAAGACAATGGTGAGGAGATCGAACCAACTGCTATCTATGTGAAAATGAGGATGAAACGGTTCAACACCTGATCATCTCATGCCCTTATGTATCACCCATATGGAGCTATTATAAAAATATATTCGCGATACAAACAGAGGTGGATGAACCGGGAGTCCTTTGGGGGGCTAGGGCCATCTCTCGTAGGGTGGAACCAACCCTACGAGGGGGGTGGGACCTCGCCGTTATGGCAATTATATGGAGTATTTGGTGTGAAAGGAATATGCGATGCTTCCAGGATAAACAACACGTTTATTTAAGAATTATCCGCGATATTTCTTTCCTCATACTTTCTTGGTTTGATGTAGCTCCAATTGCCAAGCGACTGAAGTTGGAGGAGGCCGCAAGTCTAGTCAAGCGCACTCTGGAGTTCACAGCCGACTTCCTGGGGCAAGATGGCGAGGGTAGGGACGCCTTCGAGGTTGATCCATCCGTTCAAGGAAGGCCATGAAACGGGGTGCAGTGATACCATCTCGGTCAGGAGAAAGGCTAAAATGAATGATGTATTTGTATCTCTTGATTGAGTTGTGTCCTGTAACCTACTTTTATTATCACTTATCATAAATAAAATATGGTTTATCCACTTTTTCAAAAATAAAAAATAAAAAAAAAAATAAACAACCACTATTGATCTTCAAAAGTTAAAACCAAATGTGTGGGAGAGGCTTGATCAAGACATCAGCTAATTGAACTGATCTTGATGATACATGAATGACACATAAAACTCCACTTTGTACTTGATCCTAAATAAAATGATAATTAATCATAATTGGAACAAAGATGAGTTGCACAAACATTGTCATAATAGATAGCCGAAGCAACAAGAATACAAATATCAAGCTCAGTGAGAAGAGAACAAATCCAATGTAACTCAGCAGTTGTAGTTGCGACAAAATGATATTCAATTTCAGTGGAGAAGCATACAACTGACTGCTATTTTTTGGAGGACCATGATATTGGATTGCAACCAGATAAACAATATAAGCATAATCAATACCTTGCACTATCAATAATTAACAAATTGTTAGACAAAGAAATAAATTTCTTAGACTAATTTCATGAGATTTTTTTATTTATTTGTTATTTTTTTTTGACAAGCACTAAGCGCCTGAAGTCAAGGATGGACCCAAGTATGAAGCCGCCTCATGCACCTATTTCCCACCTTGCAAGAGGGGGATTCAAACCAAGCTCATCTCGAGAGAATCCCAACTTCTTAACGAGGGAACCCAATTCCAATAAGCCTTGTTGTTGTTGATATTTCATGAGAATTTTCAACCTACGGATATAAGCAGCGGCGGTCCTCTTAAGGGGGTTAATTACATAAATGGTCCCTCAACTTTGGGCCGATTTCACTTTCGTCCCTCAACTTAAAATCGTAACAAAACAGTCCCCCAACTTTCAAGACGTAACAAAGTGGTCCCCCGAAGCCGGTTGCCGGTTGGAACGCGCTGACGTGGCGGTACCCAGCTGAGTCACGCCTCATCCGGAAAACTGATGTGGACGGTTCATTCAATTTGAGAGTTAAAATATCTTGATTGAATCAGAACCGTCCATTCAATTTAGCCCAAATTGAATGGACGGTTCAAATTACATGCTGACGTGGCATTTTTTTTAAATAATAATGATAAATTTTTAAATGGGAATTCAAACATGGCATTAAATTTTTAAATAAATAATTACCATTAATACACAAATTACAACTAATATAATCTAATTACAATCAAACTTCCAAACAAAACTCTCTAATCTAATCTAATCTAATCAAATCAAATTAACAATCCAATCAAATTAACAAACTAAATTTAGCCCTAACCCTAAATACGTCTCTCCCATTTCGCTTCACCGGAACCCGCCGTCGCCGCCGCCTCGCCAAACCCAACCAACGTCTCCCACATCCCCCAGCCCGGACTTGGCACCATAGATCGTTGTGCCCTCGTCGCTGGTGCCAAGTCTAGATGGATGAGGATTCACGGGGTTTGGATCCAACACCTCAAGAACCATTGGAAGCTACGAAGGCATGCACGCAACTCCCCCATCGCCCATGGACCTCCCATCGGAACCCTAGTTCGGATTCCACCCTTGATCAGAAACCCTATCTCACCACCGTTGCAGGACTATCAATCCATCGATTCTTCAACTAATCCCCAATTCTTCTTTACCGCCGGGGATCAAAACCCTAAATCAGATGTTTGCAAACACAACAACAGAAATCAATGAATGAAAATACATATGGTGAAGAGTTTCCCAATTCTAATCTAAGAACACTCACGGCCCGATAACTGAAACCCTAAAATTGGAATTCGGCGAGGGTTCCTTCCCAATTTTTCTTCTCCTTTTTCTTGATTTCCTTGTTGTCTCCCATTACAGAGGAAGTGAGAGTCTGATGTGATCGTCGGAGGAGGAGATGGAGACGGCGAGGGTTCCTTCATCAGAGCGGCGTTCAGAGCAATTAGGGTTCCAAATGAAACTCAAGTAATTTGAACCGTCTATTCAATTTCGGCTAAATTGAATGGACGGTTCTGATTCAATCAAGATATTTCAACTCTCAAATTGAATGAACCGTCCACATCAGCTTTCCGGATGGGGCGTGACTCAGCTGGGTACCGCCACGTCAACACGTTCCAACCGGCAACCGGCTTCGGGGGACCACTTTGTTACGTCTTGAAAGTTGGGGGACCATTTTGTTACGATTTTAAGTTGAGGGACGAAAGTGAAATTGGCCCAAAGTTGAGGGACCATTTATGTAATTAACCCCCTCTTAAGGTCCAAATAATACTTACTTTTCTCCTTCATGTCACAACAGTCTTTAATTTCCATTAATAAAGATAACCACCAAAGTATCACAGACTTAGTACCAAGATCAATATCGATGTAATTATTAAAGAAGTTATTATTCATGATTTTAGAATTTTCAAGCCAATGTTCATTACTTGAATTTTTCAAAAATTAAACGTGCATTACTTCAATAGCTACCCATTACCGACACACTATTTTTTACTTTTTTTTTTTTTTTTGACGAAGAAAGTGATAAAAACAAGTTTCAGTTATACATATGAAGTATATTTCAACATATTAATTATCTTCCCCATCAATTCTTTCAGTTTGATGATAATTCTTCTATTTTAGCATGAAGCTTGGTTATAATTTATTTATTACCACCTTCAAGCACACCTTTGAAACTCAGTCCTATCATCAGTGGTAAGAACTTTTAAAGAAGAAGCTCAGTTTTATGTGGACACCTGTAAACACATATAAATGGAGCCAGTCCCCTTAAGAAATAGGAGTTCCCATGGTGAAACCAAAACCTCTCATTGAATGCACGCGGCACTTAAAGCCACAGACTAGAGATGAAGAGAGAGATGACAATACAGCCAAGCTGACTTTAGAGAGAGAGAGAGAGAGAGAGAGAGAGAGAGGAGGCAGCTCTTGACGGAGTTAATGCACCTCGCTGCCCACTTTTGACTCTCTCTCTACTCTCTATCCCAAGCCAGGCTTCGTCCCTGCCATCCTTTCCCTTCTTTTAGTCAGCGGGTCCTGAGCTTATAACCCTTGTGGGATCTCTTGTATATACATATATATATATATATATATGTATGAAGGGCAACCTCTATCCTGGACCCCTGTACCTGTCCCTCCAAGGAGAGGAAGAGTAGGGTTGGTTTGCAGAGCACCAAGATCGACTTGAAGCAACATAACACTACCATTCCAAGGACATCCAGAGAGAGAGAGAGAGAGAGAGAGAGAGAGAGAGAGAGAGAGAGAGAGAGATTGGAAGGAGGAGGTGTAGTTTGAGATATGGGGAGGCCACCATGCTGTGATAAAACTGGTGTCAAGAAAGGCCCTTGGACTCCAGAGGAGGACATCATCCTTGTTTCTTACATCCAAGAACATGGCCCTGGCAACTGGAGAGCTGTTCCTACCAACACTGGTCAGTGATCTTTCTCAACTAATTTTAACACAAAGTTTGTAGCTTCAAAATTAGTTTGGATTAATTTTTGGTGCATGGTTAATTTGTCCAGGGTTGTTGAGATGTAGCAAGAGCTGCAGGCTGAGATGGACTAATTACCTCAGGCCAGGGATCAAGAGAGGTAACTTCACTGATCAGGAGGAGAAGCTTATCATCCATCTCCAAGCTCTTCTTGGCAACAGGTAACTGATCATCAAAGCTCTTCTTGATTGTTCCAATTTTGAACATAGAGATCATCTAGTTTTGTATTAATTAGTACTGTTCATCATGATTTGAATTTTTATCTTGTAGATGGGCAGCCATAGCTTCATATCTCCCGGAGAGAACTGACAATGATATCAAGAACTATTGGAACACTCATCTGAAGAAGAAGCTGCGCAAGCTCCAGAATGGAGCCACTGATGAGGAACTGAGCAGTGGACATTCAAGCTATCAATCCATCTCTAAAGGCCAGTGGGAAAGGAGGCTGCAGACTGACATCCATATGGCTAAAAAAGCTCTTTGTGAGGCCTTGTCCTTAGAGAGTAAGCCAGATTCATCATCCTCTTGTCCCTTAGACCTCAAGGCCTTCAGTGGATCCTACTCACTCACAAAGCCAAACCAAACAGCATCATCAACATCCACTTATGCGTCTAGCACTGAAAACATATCCAAATTGCTCCAAGGCTGGATGAGGAATTCTTCCAACTCCTCCAATTCAGAGTCCACTCGGCAGTCTTTCAACAATGCCGCTGGGACACGCACCGATTCTGCATCCAGTGAAGGATCAGAGAACAACAATATCAAAAACACAACATTGGAACCCTTGTTCGGTATCCATTCATCGCCGGAGGGCTCAGATGACTCCGGTTCAGCGCAGCAAATGCCGCTTTCCTTACTTGAGACATGGCTGTTTGATGAGAATGTTGGACAAGGTGATGAAGCTCTCCTTGACATGTCTCTAGATGATACTGCAGGGTTGTTCTGAAGGGTAGTCCTGTCGGTTTAGGGTTCTCTTCAGAAACTGATATATCATATATGTATGTTTATTATGTATGTATGTTCTTACTCTTCTAGAGGCTGATTAGAATGAGACCTTCCATGCCTGGAAAAGAAGTGTAAATTAGAAACATCGATCTAATTAGGTAGTCAATGTTATATATATATAAACCTTATATATATAAATTCCTGGTTTTATGACAATAATCTTCACTTCATTCATCAGATGATCATCAGGTCTGCTGCCATGAAAGAACTTCATCACATCATTCACTCATATTATATATGTTTGATTGTTTTGATTATTAGACGTTCTCATGATAACTTCATCTATATATAAATGATCTCGATCCAACTTTGTGATTTATCTGCAGAATTTGGTGTTTTTCTGCAGATGATTGATTGGTTAATCTCAAGAAAGGGTGGGGAAGTCATATTGGGAACAAGGGAGGATGAAGCTCTGACTTTCTAGGACAGCTTTGTATTCTAGTGAAATTTTAACTTGCAACAAGCACATCGAGGATACAAAAAAAGAGTACACATCCAAAGGACTAAAATTTGTTTTGGAGCTCTCGATTACAATCAGGTGTGAACAAAGAAGCTCATATGTCATGCCGCAGTCTCAATCATTTCATAGTCTAATACAATTGAAAAGACTGCAGATAGAGACCACCATCATCCATTTGGCACTCTCTCATATCTCTCAAATCACTTGTTGTTGGCTTAAGTGAAAAATGAATCACTTCATCTTGAAAAATATGCAGATGGACAGATGGATGGGATCTTCTTAAATGCACCTTATCATGTGACTAGTTCAACAGTTTTTCTACTTTGCATATTTACCGGTGATATATATATTATATAGTTTGATGATCATGCATGCAGGTACATAGCATGGCAGCTAGCTAGTCCTTCAGACTTTTGGTGAAAAAACCAAAAAAGTGTCAAGGAGAAGGCCAAAGGTCTCTCATGCATGCCATGAAATTAAGAGCATCACATTTTTGCAGCAGCATCATCCAAAAAAAAAAAAAGAAAAAAAAAAAAACAAACCACCACCACCACCAATGGGCAATGGGGGCTAGCTAGGATCTTAAATGCTGAAAAGAAGAGTCAATAAATGAAAGGCTCCTAGACCACATGTGAGTGGCCTGATTGGCAAGAACAAAATAACACACAAATGAACAAATGAGCTTGCTCTCCTTCCCTTAATTAGCTGTAAGGAAACGAGAGACCTTGCTTGCAGGAATCTTCCTTATTTCAGGCAACTTGGAAAACAAGAACTTGTAATCCAAGTTACACTCCTATCATGGAAAACAGTTGATCATTCACTTCATAACATACTTGAACAAGGAAAAGTTTCAATCCAAGTAAAGAATAAAGAGCCATGGCTGGTGTCCATGCCATCAGCCACCATTACTGCTCCTGCAGACAGTGGCATGTGCAGCCTCTCAGAAACCTAGAACTGCAGCATGTGGGAACAGAGTTACAAGAACAATGACTTAACTCTTGTGGATCCCTCCTCAAGCCCTTCCACTTCTTTCTTTCAATCTAGACCAAGCAATGTTGGCTTGGTCCCATGTTTGGTCTCATGTTTCCTATGCTTACATGTATGTATCCTTTCTCTCAGGGCTGTCTTTGTTGTGAAGTAAAATTAGTGGTACAAATTGAAAAGTTTAGCTCACCTAACTTCCCTCATCTCATCGGCTGATTTCATCTGAAATTCAAATATGAAAACCGACAGTCTTTTAAAAATTTTGATTTCATAATGCATGTATCGTGCAGATTAAATAAACACATCCTTTTAACTGTTTGATAATTAACAGTGATGTCATAGACAGGGGATTAGGCTATCAAGGATAATGTTTTTTTTTTCTTGTTTCCTCTTTTCAAGCAGTGTAACGTACTCCCAGTTATCTTAATAAATAAATATGATTTATTTATTTATTAAAAAAAAAAGATAATTAACAGTGATGTCATACCGCTTAAAGATGGATGATTGTGTATATATGGAACTAGCTAGGCCACATTGGTATAATTAATGTGATGAAATGTTGAGGGACAAATGAATAAATATCTTTGATGAAGAGTGGATGGTGAAAATGCATGATTCTACTTTGCAAGCAGCTCCCAATATATTTTCGTTCACAGCCTGTAACGTCTCATCCTTTTCAATGGGTGCGATGCTGTTCTTATCTCTATACATTGCAGCAGAATCGCCAAAATGTACTCTAGAAATCATTTACATTGAATTGCATCATCCCAAAGGAATAAAGAGTGGGTTGTTGAATCACGAATGGGCCATGCTAAAGGATGGACCCGTCGGTGCTTGGCCAACACTGCATGGCCCACGGGCTGGCATGACACACGGCCTATGTGCACCGGCCCAGCACAGGCAAGTGCGTGTAGGGGTGTATTTGAGCCGAGCTGAGCCGAGTTTTCGTGTGTTCAGGCTCGGCTCGCGACTAAAACGAAGAGCTCAAGCTCGGCTCGTGGCTTGAATCGAGCCCAAAACTTCTGTTCGAGCTCGGCTCGTTTGAAGAATTACAGTTCGCGAGCTTGTTCATCAAAACTAATCTTTGCATCCACCCAAATATTTTTAGTACATATATATACGAGCTTGTTCGCGAGCTTGTTTATCAATACTAATCTTTACATCCACCCAAATATATATATATATATATATATATATATATATATATATATATATATATATATATATATATATTATAAACGAGCTCATAAACGAGCTTACAAACAAGCCTATAAACGAGTTTGTTCACGAGCTTGTTCGCGAGTCTAAATGAGCCGAGCTTTCTTCTGCTCAAGTTTGGCTCGTTTATTAATCAAGATTGAAATTGAAGCTTAAGCTTGACTCGTTTTCAATACAAGTTGAACACGAACGAGCTCTTATCGAGCCGAACACTGAGCCGCTCATGAACGGCTCAGCTCAAATACACCCCTAAGTGCGTGCCGCCTACATGGGTCATGCCTCGCATGACATGAAATAAGCCATTGCAAGCTGTGCCGGCACAGTTCGCAATGGTCACCTGGCGAGCTAGGCTGACCTGACAAGATTTTTTAAAAAACTGTTTTAAAGGCCTTTAAAGCCCCAAAAAGATGAAAATACCCCTTTTAATAGCTATAAAACAGTTATTATTTTTTTTTAGGGATTTTTTGTTTTGGGTAAAATGACATTTTGCTCTCCCAACAGCTATAAATGACTAGTTTATGATGATATTTTGGATATTAGAAATTTATTTAAAAAAATATCTATAATTACTTCTCATTTTCCTCACACCAACAATTCAATTTTTTCTCAATGCTCATTCTAATTTCCCAAGAATTCAAGCAATCAAGGCTTCAAGATCAATTTATCCAATTCTTCTAAGTGAGCAAGTCCACAAATGTATTTCAAGGAGACCGACCGGGTATCCAATTGTCCGGTTTTCTTCAAATCTCTTATAAACAGTTGAGGTAAAATTCTTAACTTTTATTTTAAATAGCATAATGGTTGGTTCTTCAAATTTCCCTAATGATATTTCTCTTTTTTTATCTTTTTTGAAAACACTCCCCGAGTATTGTGAATCCGATGCTGGTAAAAATGATGGACCAACTACTAGTGCCATTGCCACTACCGACAATAGGAAGAGAACTTCGGGGGTTTGGAAATTTTATGATATTATTGATATTACAAATAAAGTCCCAAGCTATTTGTAAAAAATGTAAAAAAGATTTTTCATCTCAAACTACGAGTGGTACTGGCCACCTTAAAAGACATGTTGACCGGCATGCTATGACCCAACATGATTTTACTGGAACGCAAATAACAAATCTTTATATTTCTCCTCTTGGAAATTTTCATTTTTCCAACAAAAATGTAAGAAAAATTATAGCTAATTTATTGTTCATGATGAACAATATTTTAATATTTTTGAAAATCCTAAATTTGGAAATAATGATTCAAGATGCTTTATTATGTTCATAGTACAAATAAGTTTCTAAAAATACTATGAGAAAAATAACATTTTCAGTTTATAATGAATATAAGAAATAATTAATTTGTGAGTTATCTAATATTTCTTCAAAAAATTGTATTATTTCGGTTATTTGGACTTCCAAATATCATGCAAGTTATATTTGTGCCAACGGACACTATATTGATAATAACTAGAATTTATAAAAACGTATTTTAAATTTTATCGAATTAGAATATATGCACACTAGTAGTGCTATTGTCGGGTGTATTATAAACACAATTTATAAATATAAAATTAAATATTTTCTTTTTATTTTATTACGTTTGATAATGCTTCTAGTAATACTAGTGCATTTGAACTTTTTAAAACGTCATTTAAAACCTATATTTTTAGAAAAATAATTTTATATTAGATGTGCATGCCATATTTTAAATTTATGTGTGTAAGATGGTTTAAAAATAATTCAACCTCATATACCAAAAAAAAAGGAGTTGTATTTATTCATTAGAAACTCATCAAATAGAAGACAAGAATTTAAAAGATTTTGTATTCATTATGATAAAAAATATAAAATATTTATTATTGATGTTGAGCCACCTATGCTATGTTAAAATGTGTTTATGAATATAAAGAAATTATCACCACTTTTTATAATGCACATTTTCGAGAATTGCAAATTACTGAATTTGATTGGGGAGTAGGAAACATAATTTAATATTTTTTAGAAATTTTTTTATAACAAAACAAGTATTCTTTTAACTGTTTATTAACCTACTTCTTTTTTGACTATAAACCAATTGTATTTTATTATTGAAGTTTTTGCTAAATATAGATATATTGAAAGTTTTTGTATTATATATTGTTGCTTTTATTGAAGAAAACTTTTAAAATATTTTTGAATAATTGAACCAATTTATATTCTATCTTACATTATATATCTTTGATTTAAATTTGATGGAGCTTTTTTTCTTCTTGACTCATATGATGAAAATATGGGTCTAGCTATATAGATCTTTAAAAGAGGAATATAAATCCATTTTTTATGAAATGTATAATATTTATAATCAAATTTATGGTGATAAAAGATTAACCCAAATAAGTGATGTTGAAAATATTTCACAAGGAAAAACTTAAACTAAAACTCCTTTACAATTAATAAGTATGATGAAAAAAATATAGTAGTTCTTTTTCTTACTCCTCTTCTACTCTTTCTTTGTATGAATTAAACCTTTATTTAACAAATAATTTTAATGATTATCCCACTTCAGAGAAAATTAATAATTTTAATATTTTGTCATGGCAGAAAACATAGGAGCATAATTATCCTGTGCTAGTTGCCATGACACGTAATCTTCTAACTCCATCGGTGTTTACAGTAGCATTGGAGTCTTGTTTTAGTGCAAGGTACAAGGTATTGGACGATAAAAGGAGCCGGTTGAACCAAGCTTCTTTGGAGATGTGCATATGATTCAAGGACTGGTTAGATGCCGGAGATAGACTACAAGATCAATGAGAACATGACACAAGTAGTGACACTACAGAAAACACAACAATTGAAAGATCAGACCGGGAGTAAATTTTGAAGGCTTGAATACTTGAAGTTCAAGATTTCTAGTTTTGGAGAGTTTTGGAGGTTGGAAATTAGTATTTGTTTATAGAAATTTATGACATAAAGCCTTTTTTTCATATTTTTCAAATAAATCACAATATTTTTATTAGTTCATTTTTCAATAAAATCAATTTTTTTATTGTTATGGGGGAAATTATACTACATACATGGCATAATCCCAAAGGTGTAGCCCGGAGGTACATGTGGTGAGACCCATGTAACCCCTCTCCAGTGGGATAACTGAAAAAACCTACCTTGAGGGAGATGACAGAAGCCCGGCGAGAACTCGACCGAAGCTCAATCAAGGTTCCAGAAGGCTCTGTCCAAGTTGGCATCCAGCTAGAGCATACTTGGCGCCCAAGCAAGGGATTGCTTGAGGCACAAGTCACCAGTGACTGGCAAGGAGACGAAAAGGTATCAAAGGGAAGGAGAAGGGAGGAACAGGGGACCTTCTCTCAAGCCCCAGACTGAGACTCTCTCTCTGGCTATGTTCTCACTGATCTTTTCCCCTCTTTTGCCACTATGAAAGCTCTCTTGTACTCCATATCTTTCTTTCACTCAAAGTCTATCGACTGACTTGATTGTCGAAGGGCCTGGGGTGAGATCCCCGAACTTCCATTGTGCAAGCCTTTGCTGAGGACGAGGTTACGCACGTCTGCCAAGAAGGATCGACCATCTTGACGACTTTGCTGATAATGAATCCCTTCACGATTGTCGCAATTAGGAGTCTCCCTAACTACAAATTGTACTCGTTGATCCGGATCGACTCTCATCCAAGGAGAGGTCAATTTTTCGGCTTTAACAATTTGTGCCATCCATGGGGACTTTGATCATAAGGCTTTATCAACCCTAGCAATGGTGAGAGGCAAGAAGAATCCGATCTCCCCTCCAAAAGATGACGGAGTTACAGGAGGAGGCGTAGAGCCCGCTAAAGAAGCCACTCCCTAGAACGAGCAACGCTCTCGGAGGAAGATCCCTGGGACCTTCAGATCTTAATGCTCTAGAAGCAACTGGAGGTACTTACCAAAGCCCTCCACAAGCAAGATAGGCAAAACCTTCAGACCCTCGACCAGCAGAAGTACTCCAAAGTCCAATCGCCAGACGTTAGGAGGCGATCGTTGGAACGTACCCCTAGCCCTCGAGCCCGAAAGAAGAGCCCTCTCTCAGACAGTAGTATTGGATCTACCTGATTCAGGACTCATCCCGAAGAACCATCCTGCCTGCGATGTAGGCTTATCCCTCACCTAACGAAACGACATGAGAGGTACGCCCCCTACGTCATTTCCCTGTTCGTTGCGAGCATTTTGCAAGTACAACTGCTGCCTGGATTCTGGATGTCTTCAATAGAGACATATAACGACACCTCGGATCCTATTGATCACCTGGAACTTTTCAAAGTGGTGATGCTCCTTCATGGGGCTTGATGCGAGATCATGTGCCAAGCCTTCCCAGCCACTTTAAGGGGGGCCTGCCTAGACTTGGTTTCTCGGTCTCATACCAGAGTCTATCTCATCGTTTGGAGTCTTGAGTGAGTTGTTCATAAGCCACTTCGTGAGCAACAAAAAATAATGAAAAACTTCTGCTATGCTTATGAGGATTAAACAACATGAAGGGAAAACCTCCGTGGCTGCGTCCACAGGTTTAACATGGAGTTGTTGGAAATCCCCACCGTGGACAAAACCTTCACAATCATGGCATTCGCAGAGGGATTGCGAAGGTCCTCGTTTCAATTCTCTCTGTTACAAAGGTAGCCGAGAGACTTGGCGGACCTCCTCGCCCGAGACGAGAAGTATATCAAGGTGAAGGAGGTCTAGGCCGCCAAGCGAGAGGAGAGTCGGCCGGAAAAGGCCAAGAAAGAGAGGAATCCTGTACAAGAATCTCATAAGATGTTTAGTGGGAGAAGGTTCCCCACTGGGGTAGATAATAACAAGCCAGATATGAGATTTCGCAACTATACACCCCTAAACGCCAGCCGGACTGAAATCCTCATGAATATCGAAGACTCAAAAGCACATAAATGGCATGAGAAAATGAAGTATTAAGGAAAGAGGAGAGACAACAACAAATACCGCCTCTTCCACCAGGAACACGGGGATGACATGAACAAATGTATCCAGCTGACGAGATCGAGAAACTGATCCGCATGGGATGCATAACCCAATATATAAAAAAGAATGAGCCTGGAGAAGGGGCATCCTCCCTCCAAAGTAATAGAATCCCATAGGGGTGATCCACGTGATCACGGGAGGACCAGAGAGCAAAGGGGAGAACAATTCATCTTGGAAGAGGTATGCTCCGATGTCTCAATAAACGAGCCTGCCAGGGAAGAAAAGCCTTTCCGAGCCGCCCGCCATGTTATCTGACAATGACTTAAAGGGCGTCAAGCATCCTCATGATGATGCGTTAGTGGTTACGCTGAACATCACTGGGTACAAAGTCAGAAGAGTCCTTATAGATAGCGAGACTGCTGATGTTCTTTTTTGGAACGCATACAAGAAGCTGGGAATTGAGAAAGAAGCGTTGCGCTCGGTGAGGTCCCCATTGGTTGGTTTCGTGGGAGGGATAGTCCAGCCCGAAGGAATCGTCACCCTGCAGCTCACAATGGGAACCTATCCTTGGAAATCTGTGGTGACTACAACCTTATTAGTCGTTCGATCCTCTTCTAGCTACAACGTTATACTGGGGCAACCAACTCTGAATGCGCATAGAGTAGCAGTGTCGACCTATAACTTAGTTATGAAATTCCTAACCAAACACAGATGCAGTGAGCTCCGCGAAGACCAATCAGTCGTACGGATATGCTTTGTAGCCATCCTCAAGGAGTCGGAAGCATGAGGCGAAGAAAGGTTCGGGTAGGCTGACCAAACTTGAACAAAAGAGGAATCCTGAGTAATCATCATGTATCTTTCAACCCAGGAAAACATTCTTCCATTCGGAGACCATGAGAAAAACTCTACTCTTTACCCTCTGAGAGTCATATTAATACATGCACCATTTTAAGATTCCCCAAACTGGTTTCAGTCTCAAAGTTCGGGTCACGGACCGAGAAGTGACTCGTGCTCTCTTATTGAAGACCCTCTCTAAGGGTCGAGAAGCGTCTCACACTCTCATCGCAAAGTCCCTATCTAGGGCCGAGAAGCGTCTCTCACTCTCGTCGCAAAGTCCCTCCCTAGGGCCGAGAAGAGTCTCTCACTCTCATGTCAAAGCGCCTCTCTAGGGTCGAGAAGCGTCTAGCGCTCTTATTTCAAAGTCTCTCTTTAGGGCCGAGAAGCCCCTTGCGCTCTCATCGTAAAGTCCCCCTCTCAGGCCGAGAAGCGTCTCGCGCTCTGGTCGCAAAGTCCTTCTCGTGCCGAGAAGCGACTCATTCTCTCATATCAAAGTCTCTTCACAATCTGAGACATACTCTCGTGCTTGAGTCAAGATATGACCACGCACTCGGCGAACTAAGTCCCTTCGTCAGCCGAGAGAAGCTCACATGCTTGAGTCAAGATACGACCACGTACTCGGCAATTAAGTACTCCCTTCAAAGGTCGAGTCACGACCACATGCTCGAATCAAGATATGACGTCATGACCGGCACTAAAGTCCCCTATAGAAGCCGAGTAGATGGGAATTCAATGCTCCAGCCAAAGGTCGCTCAGAAAAAGCTGGGGAAGAATCCTTATACGGTTAGAACCTCGGTAAGCAATTTAGATAGCTTGACAGGGAAAGCTACCGACCCACCGAGGCCGGAATCTCGCTCTCGATGGGAGTGGAAAGTATGATCTTTTAAACTTGATGGCATGCATCCAGTCTGGCATCGGACCGTCGCTCCCAACAGGAGTAGAAATGAAGATCAGAAAAGCCCGCGGGATATTAGCCAACCCGCCGAGGCCGGATTGTCACTTCTAATGGGAGTGGAAATAATGGTCAGTAAAATCCACAGGAAGGAACTCCCCACCTCAGTCAGGTTGTCTCTCCCGAAGAAAGTATAAACGAGGATCGCTAGAAGGTCCTTTCACAGATATAGAGCCGGATAAGGATGGAATGGGCAGATCGTCCCTCTCGGAGTGGATAGAAACGACAATTAGAAAAACCTATAGTGAAACTTGCTTGCAGAGTGAAAACCAACTACAAATAGGAAATCATAAGATGAAGAAAGAGTCAGATACAACAGATTGGGAATTTTGAGACAAACGTAGGGTCGACGTGCGCAACAAAGTCCAAACTCACTGCTGATGAATTAAAGGAGTTGTCCCCTCAGGACTAGATTTACAACATACTAGAGGCTATGTGCCTTGTAGCTGTCTCGACAACGGTCGGCGAAGGACATCACTAATGCGCCCCATTGATGATCTGGGAGGCGAAGCACGAGGGCGAACATGGAGGTAACCCGGATGAATACTGGAAGTACGGAGCTAGTGGCCTTAAGTCCCCCCGCACGAGATCGGTCTGGTTGAGCAAAGGGACCCCAAAGAAAACCCCACCGCCGACGCGGAACTTGTACGGGGTAGTATGAGTCCGGAGAGGACATAGGTTCCTAGAAGACCAAGCCTTACCCTCGCATTAGCAAAGCGTTGCCGACCGCCGCGCGGCCCTCTCCCGGCCATACTTGAATGAAGAGTAAATCAACGTCTGTAGAACCCTGGTTGCCCAGAATGGGAAATGAGGGGGTTTCACATAAGAATCAGATGTTGGCAGAAATGGCCGACCTAGCGGTGAGAATAGGGGCTCCCGAGAAGAGAGAGGATCCCCTATGGAAAGACTAGGTAAGTTAAGAAGCTTTCGCCAAACCTAACATGAAGCAGAGCAAAGAACTAAGGGCAACAAACTGCAACCCATCGGGGGTCTACTTATAAGACTCTCAGAGGAAAATCTAATGGTGAGAATTCCTCCACGAAAGCACGGGAGAAAGAAGGAGCTACATGTGAATTGTACCAAAAAGACACCAGGATCCCTGACAACCATGTGAATACCTCGGAAAAGGGCCATCAAAGAAGGCGACAGAATATGGCCTCACTCCCGGAGGGCCCAAGGGTCTATTTGAAAGACAAATCCCATGCGAAATAAAGAAGTTTGTTACTAATTTTCCTTTTCACACACTGTAAATAACTTGACTAAGAGGAAGGAAATGAGCTAAAAGATCACAAGTGGCCCTATTATAATGGGACAGAAATAACATTCACGACATAGAATAAGAGATTCAATTAAGGGAAGAAACTTGCGCGACGGGATCACGTCCGTAGCATTAGGAATCACAGGGGTGGCACCGACAAGTGGCTCCCACCAACCATCCGAGTTAGCAACGGCCTCCTTGGGCATAGTTGTGGACGCGGCCTACGAGTGCTTGGGCCTGACCAAAGAAGATGAAGACCTTGGTGAGGTAGACTCCCTATCGAGAGAGGAAGACGCCTCGCTATCAGACAATTCTTTCTGGGAAGGTGAAGGGGGGAGATAACGCAAGGCTTATTTAAACCCTATAGTAGTCAGGTCTAGTCCAGGGTTTCAAAGAGCGACCTCCACAAAGATTTGGAAACCTTCCCTCGCCCCCTTGCGCCATTCCATACAAACTAGCTCCTGAAACTCGTCAGAATGTACAAATCGACCAATAGCTTCAGTTGCAGCTCGTTCCTTCAGCTCTTGACCGACGTCCGAGGTCTTGAAAATGCCCATCGCCTTCCTTATGTTGTTCCGATGCAACGACACCCTCACATAGGCCTCGACAGCAACCTCGCACGCCCTCCTAAGGTCGACAACATGGTTTTGGACCTTCTCGTTCAGAGCATCTTGAGTAATCTGGGCAAGTCTCTCTGAAGTAGCAAGTTAAGTCGATAGCTCTTCTCGATCCCTTTCGGCTTCTTCTAGGCGAGCCTTGGCAATCTTGAGGAGGGCCTTGCCCCCCCACCCCACCCATACGGGAGACCTCCAACTGCTCCTGTAAGTCATCGAAGGTGGACCAAGGTGAGCCATCGCGACCCCCAGAATGCCAGAGGGTTGCATTAATGGATGAAGGAAGTTGAGAGAGAAAAGGAAAAGAGGCGTAGAAGGGGTTCCTGTCATTACTAGAAGAGGGGAAGAAACAAGAAGTCGGTCTAGAAAAGAAAGGAGCACTCTAAGAGGGTGACATGTATGAATGTGCAGACCTCTCCTAAGGTTTTTGAGGAAGGTAAAGCCACGCGCCGTCCTCTCTTACAAGTACTAGAAGGGAGAGGGAGGGGGTTGAGGAACTATCCGAAAGAGTACGTACAAAGCAAGCAACGAGTGGTAAGAAACGACCCCTTAGTAAGGTCGCATCAAGAAATGTCGTTGTAGTATTGGCCATCTCGGCACTGTGAAATATGCCCTTAGGAATATGAATGAATCCCCAGGCGACGCGAAATTGAGAAATGAGGAAGATTCAAGTACGATAGACAGGGGTTGTTAGGTCGAAAATGTGAAATGACACTAAGAAACGATAGACGGGGCATGGGTTAGCTCCCAAGGATGTGACCCTGATTCTATTCGGCACCCAAGGTCACCTTGAAGTCATCTGCAACCCAGAATGGAACATGACTAAGCTATTCATGAAACTTAGACAGCCCATTCAAACAAGAAGAAGAGAAAGAGGAGGAAGAAAACAAGTTGAGTTCCTTAAGAAAGTAAAGGAAAGGAAAATCATTTCATTAAAGTAAAGAAAAAGAAAAAAAAAACAATACAAGGAAGAAAACATGAAAAAGGGGAAAAAAGAAAAGACGAGGCAACAACAACAACAACATCAGTTTAATCAGTATCTCCACTGGGGGAACCTGGAGGAAGGTATGAAAGGGCATCCCTGAACTCCAAGGTAGTCAGATGTAGCTCGGGGTGAAGATGAGAGATCTCTTGGAAGATTTTAAAGCCTTCCTTGACACCGTTACGTCCCTCCTTGCCGACCAAGACCTGGAATTCGTTGGATTCCTTGAACTTACCGACAACACGGTTGGTGATCTCGTGCTCCCGAGCTAGGTTCTTGTCCGAGAGATGGTAGAGCTCGATAGCAAGGCGGACCTACATGCAAAAGAGTGGACCACGCTTGTACGCAACCACGACGTTTCCCCAAACCCTTATGCGGCTGAGCGGACAAGCGAGGAATGATTCTCCCTTTTCCTTCGCAGGGGCCTCCATCACCGGTGGGAGCTCGGGGACCGTGGTCGGGGAAGGTCCTGCAGACTTGCTCAATTGGCTAGAATCTATCGAGATGAGAGAGCCATGGTAAATTAAGAAACCTGCGAAAGGAATGATTAGGAGGATGTGCCCCCTTTGCGAGATATTTAAAGAACAAAGGAGTGAGGCATAAGGACGCCCAATGGATTCCCGCGACGCTTCGGGTAAGGCGCCTCGGGAAGTACCCTTATAATTGCTCCCGCCTACATGCAATAACAAGAAGTATCGTCCGAAGAACAGGAAGCGGCACGGAGCATGCAAGAGTCTCGTAAATGGGAAAGAGATTCGGGAGCCTTAAAGGACTATGAAGCCGTTCAAGGTGAGCACATATGGTGAACAAAACCGACAGATCATGCCACAGACAAAAACAAGGAGCTGTCTGACTTCTCAGGTCGTCTCGGACCGAGAGCACGACGACCTAACAAGTTGGAGCAAGTGTTATGGGGGAAATTCTACTACATATGTGGCACGATCCCAACAGAGGAAAAAATGCCTACATGATCCCTCTCCAACAAGATAACTGAAAAAGCTACCTCGAGGGAGACGACGGAAGCTCGGCGAGAACTCGACAAAAGCCCGACCAAGGTTCAACAAGGCTCTGTCCGAGTTAGCATCAAGCTGGAGCATACTTGGCACTTAAGAAAGGGATTGCTTGAGGCGCAAGTCACTGGCGACGGGCGAGGGGATAAAAAGGTATAAAAGGGAAGGAGAAGGGAAGAAAAAGGGACCTTATCTCGAGCCCCAGACTAAGACTCCCTCTCACTCTCCTCATCTCTCTAGCTATGTTCTCACTGATCTTTTCCCCTCTTTTCCCACTATGAAAGCTCTCTTGTTCTCCATAGATTTCTCTCTCTCGGAGTCGATCGACTGAATTGATCGTTAGAGGGTCTGGGGTAAGATCCCCGGACTTCCATTATGTAGGCCGTTGTTGAGGATGGGGTCGCACACGCCTGCTGAGAAGGATCGACCACCTTGATGCCTTCGCCGACGACGGATCCATTCATGATTGTCGCAATCATGAGTCTCCCTAACTACAAATTGTACTCGTTGATCCAAATCGGCCTTTATCCCAAGGAGAGGTCGATTTTGTGCTTTAACATTTATAATTCGATTCTTTTGTAATTTATGACTTAAATTTGAATCTTAATAATAAATTCAATTTTTTTATTTATCTAATGTGTTTATTTAGTTTTGTAACTTTTTGGATTTTTGGGATTTTTGGAAATTTATGAAAATTTATGGAATTTTTGGCAAAACCTGAGAATTTTTGGGGATTGTTTTTGGGATTTTTTGCAGTTTCTACAATTTTTTTTCCTGGTTTCTATGTTTTCAAAGATTTTTATCGGAGTTTGTGGATTTTATTTTTGAAAATTTCCTAATATTTTGATTTTTTGGAATTTTATTGATATATATATATATATATATATATATATATATATATATATATATATATATATATTAGAAGTTTTTGTATGTTTTGCTGGGTTTTTAAAGATTTAATGATTTTTTTTGGAAATTCATGATTTTATTTTGCTTTTTTTTGTTTTTGGATTTGAGTGATTTTCTGGGTTTTTTTTTTAAGTTTTTTCATTTTTTGGGGTTTTAAAAGATTTTATTGTGGATTTTTATGTTTTTTCTTCAATTTCCTGAATTTATTTTCATTTTTTAATACATGGGATTGTTTGAGTGTTTAGAAGTTTTTCAAATTTTTCCTGTTTTTTTAGTGATTTCCTGGATCTTTTTATTTTTTAAAAAAGTTATTAGATTTTTTGGATTTTTATATTTTATTTTTAAACTTAAAGATCGGACTGCGAGTTGACCTCGCACAACAGAAGCCTAGACTAGTTGGGTCGTGCCTCGTGTTGGGCAGACCCATTTGGCATTGATAGCTGTATCGATATAACTCGTAGGCGGATCGTGTCACTACGAACACACACAATACCCAACACAAGTTGGATCCACCTGTTTAACACCTTAATTCTTGAATCATGCAAGACTTTTACCCACTAGAAAATAATAGGATAATAAATTTATTTATTTATTTTCTCATGTCACGTGACTCTTCTGAATACTTTCCTTTCCTTTTAATACTCTCACAATTAGAGTAATATTCATAACGAATTGTTATTATTATAATGTCTCACAGTTCCTCAATTTAATAAAAAAAAATTTGCTTTTCTGTTGTGCGATAATTTCAGTTTGGCTTATTTCAAATGGGTCTCATCTTTCATAGTTTTGTTTTATAAAAAATGATATTTGATGGTTATTAATTAAGATCATTTTTATTTCACCTCTTTAAATTCATTTGATCATATTATAATCTAAATAGGATTAGGTAGTTTTCTCTGTTCTCTCGAATTTCTGGCTTGAGTACAATACAAGATGTTTTGTATATAAACAATATGAAATCCAAAGGGAAAACTCAACAGAGATAGGTGACGGGTGGCACAATCTCCAATGAACGGTGGAGTAGTCACAATGATCATAAATTGATAGGGTGTGGTGCCAAAAATGCTCACAAAAGTAGCGAGCAACAAGGGAGGTTACAAAAGGAATGTGTGGAGGAACAATTCACCACTCTCCTATGATAAGTCCCGGGTGGGAGGGGTCTCATATGCATAAGTGGTCATTGGGGAATCCATGCTCACGACAACGATGAGAAGTGAGGGTTGGACAGAGGTTCATTGCAAGCTAAGGAGGAGGCGTTCGGGAAATAGCACAATGCCATCTAGGTAGACGAAGGCGTATAGGCATCATAGGCGCACCCCCCATCCCCTCGCAAAAGTACAGGGAACAAAAACTAATTTACTTGATTTGTCTGCAAGCAAGCCGTGACATTGGCGATTATAGGAGACTCTGGACGTGTAGACTATGAATTACCATTAGTCACCAAGGCATCCAATGGCAGGCGAAGAAGTAGGGGAGGAAGGACGATAGTGGTTCATTAATCAACAAGAAGGCCAAGCAGCCCCCTACGAGTCTCCAATCGAGGAAAAAGAAAAAAGAGCCCATAATCGTCGAAGATCAGACACCCCAAAGAGGGGTTCGGTGGAGAAGGAGACACACAACGTATCCCTCAGTGGTCATGGTGGAATGTGTAGTAGCTGGAATTGCAGACCCAGAGGTTGTCTTCGATGCAATGCAAGATTTGTTTGACCCAGAGTTAGGAGAATGGAACGCCAAACCACTCTAGGATGACTGATTAGTGGTCTATTTCCTTTTGCCAAAGTTTGCGAGGAGCATAGAGGAGCTCAGCTTAGTTAATTTTTAAGATTTTACTTTGAAATTCAAGCCCTGGTCATCGGACATGTGAACGATAGCAACAACCAATGGGGAGAGGGTTAGGTAACAATCACCCAGCTGCCATATATTGTTGGCACCATGACACCACCACACATATTTTGAAGCCCTTAGGAAACTTGATTCACTATTGTACCTGCAACTATTTGTCGACGGTCTCCCAGCCTTGATTTGAATTTGGTGAAGGAAGCAGCTCAATTGTACGTTTCTCTACAACATTGGGAGAAAAAAAGCACACAATTAAGGTTGAGCTGGAGTACGGACAATGACTGGAGAAGATGTGGGAGTTACAGCAAAATAGCGATGATGGGGCTGGGAGACGATTCAACAGAAATGAAAAGGACAAGATTGTCTTTAGACTGTATTGACTACCACTAAAGAAGGGTTGCAATCAATGCTCAACAACTGAGGAGGATACCCTCGTAAGGCAATACGACATCAGGTTTGGCTAGGGTGTCATGGTCGTACTTCCTCGCGGTAGAGCAAGGAGTGACATGCTTCAAGGGCGCAATGATTTGCCAATAGACATGGAAGTAGTCCAATGTCTATTTAATTCTAAATCGGAAGACCAATGTCGCAACATGCATAACGCCATATTGGACTATGATGTGGCAACCACATCGACAAGGGATGCAAATGGGAATGCCATGCTAGAAAAGGTAGGCACATACACGTCAACAGATGATATGGTTACCAACTCAGCAGAGGATGACGCCTGAATACTAGATTTGAATGTCACATGTCCATCAGTGTATGGAGACAAGTCAACACATCACTTAACAAATGACAATGCGATATATAGCGCAACAAACTAGCAGCCATGTGTTACGACATGTCAGTTGGGAAACCTAACATGAGCTGCCTCCTCAGTTGGACCCAACAATACAAAACAAAAGAGGGAGAGTGATTGGCTCAAAGTAGCGGGCTCAATAACAAGCCTGTTAAAAGCCCAAAAGCCCATCCAAGACCATTATATATGATGCAACCCATCAGACCCAACCTGACCTAGCTATACTAAAGCCTAATAGACCCAACAAAAGGCCCTAATGTAACACCATATAATATAAGCCTGAGCATAGGCCTGACCCCATTTACAAGGCCCGAAAAGCTCCCTCCCACCACTATGGCTTGGAAATGGGGTAGATCAAGCTGGCTGGGCCAAGTGGGCCCATTAGAAGGCCATAATTTAACACCATGTTATACAAGCCCGAACACATGCCAATCCCCATTTGCAAAGGCCTGAAAACCTCACTTTTAATACCTGGGTTTGGAAATAGGCTAGAACTGGACTTCACTCAGGTATCTTTCAAGTACATTAATGGCTCTTGGAATTTGATTTCAGGTGTTGCTTGGAATACCCTACCAACTAGTTTCCAACAAACATCAAATGAGACTAGCGAAGGCATCAATGTGGCAATAGAAGAATGAAACATTACGGAAGTGGCATATATAATAGAGAGGCAACAAAAAACCAATCTACAGGTCCCCATGGAAGAAGATATAGAGAATGAAGCAATGGAAAAGAATACGCAACAAAAAGTAACAAGGTCAAGAAGCCATGGAATCAAACCCTTGAAAAATAAGGCTTCCTTGCCCCGCCAAAAATATCCAAGAAACGACAAAAGTCAGCTATATCACAAGGTATGCCCTCTACCCTCTCTACAGTTCCACTTATGATTTTTGGCTAGCCCGATAGTGAACGAATAATAGCAGCCTTAAGGATAGGTATAGGCTTGGAGTCTACAACAGAAAAACAAGTTAACATACCTAGCACATATGTAATCAATAGAGGTTGAATGAACTGATGTAGGGCAAAGGGTTCACTAAAACCTTGCCCATGCCAAGAAACACTAAAGTTTATAAATGAAAGTAATCTCATAGAATGGGAGGGGCCTAGGGCTCAGGAAAAAATGATTTCAAATAAGAGATCTTTTCGTCCTATATACACCAGACATGATTTACCTACAAGAGACAAAACTGGCTCGAATGAACAACCAAATTTGGCGATCAATCTGAGCAATTATGTATGATGAAAAAATAAATTTCCTGGTTGACAACACCAAGGGAGTCGTGTGTATTGGTTGGCAAAGCGCCCAATACAAACTCATCAACTTCTTCATTGACCAATTTTCATCACATTAATTTTTTAGGACTTGAACAACAAGAAACACTGGATGTGTACCACGGTATATTGGCCATGTGATCACGCAAAACAATTACATTGTCAGAGGAGTTAAGACATATATGAACTAGATGGGGATGGTGTTGGATCATATCTAGAGATTTTAATACAACAAGATCGATGAAAGAAAGGAATGGGGGACCCAAAATGTGAGGGACATGTAGTCCTTCTAACACTTAATTCAAGACCTACAACTCATCATCCCCCCACTGTCAGGGGGAAAGTTCACTTTGATCAACGAAAGAAAAAACAACCAACAATGGCAATACCCCTGAATAGGGAACAAACTATCAAAGGATATGGTAGTCAAGCCTACCTATGATAAGGTTGGATCATACCCATATATGCCTAGAGTGTGCGGACCATGATCCATGCCAAGCATTTTTTTTTTTTAATAAAGAATCGTTAGAATAAGAAGGCTTCTAGAAAAAGATCCAGAGTGATAGACCACAACCACCTCATCAGGAGAGGGTGGTTTTGTGGTGGGGGAAAATATCAATAATCAAGAAAGAACTAAAGATTTGGTAGAAAACTACATACTAGGCCCCAAAAACCCGAAAGCATAAGATCCTGTGTATAATTGAGAGAATTGACATAGAAAAGAATCTCATAGAGGAAGATTTATAAGAGGAAAACTCCTCTAGATCAGAATTTGACAACATCATTAGGGAGGAAGAAACCTTATGGAGACAGAGTTAGAATTGCATAGCTAAAAAAGGAGATAACAATAGAAAAAAATTTACGCCATTGCAAACCAAAGGAGAAATGCCAACTAGATCAACTAGCTTTAAATGTGGGAGCAAACCATTAAAAAACCTATTGAAATCGCAAATGCAATTGACAACCACTTTCTTAATCTTTTCAGCACAAAGCAAGGGATTTAATATAAGACCACCTTGGAATGATTATTCATTCACAAGGAGACAATAGACCTGAAACCCCTTGAAGTGCCTTTTACAGTCGCCGAGACTGAAAGAGCAATTAAGGACTTAGGAGCAAACAAAGTCTCAGGACCAGACAATCTTCCTATCACTTTTTGCCAAAAGGAGTGGGATATAATCAAACAAGTTACACTGCACCTCTTTGACAATTTCTTTCAACATCATATGAATCTTGAAAGAATTACTAGACATATATCTTCCTAATACCAAAGAGGGAATCACCCCTTAATTACAATCATAGACTACAGCCCAATAAGCCTCCTTAACTACTCTAAAAAAAATCATATCTAAAGTGCTTGCAAATAAAATACAAAACCTTCAAAAGAACATATCAATTCACAATAACATGGTCATTGAAAAATAAGTAATCCATCGCATAAGACAATCAAATTCTAGTGAAATAGTAATTAAAGTGGAATTCTAAAAGACTTTTGATCAACATGGTGGACGGGGACTTCCTTATAGAAGTAATGAAGGCTCAGGGATTCGGTAAAATGGATCCAATGGATAAAAACACTGCTAACATCATCAAAAGAAAATTTTATATTAAAAGGTGAAGCAACTGGCTATGTTAAACACAAGTGAGGTATGGGGCAAGGAGATCCATTATCACCCCTCTTTTTAGTTCTTGCGATGGATGTCCTAAGCAGAATGCTACAACAAGCCAACAAAGCCAACATTTCTTAAGGTTATAAGCTAGAAAACTTGGAAGGCACCATAGACATCTCAATATCACTGTTATATGAATATGACCTTTTGGCATTTTGCACAGTATCATTTCAAGTACTTCAACTTATTTTATACCTTTTTGAGGGACCCTCAAGGTTGAGAATCAACTTTCAGAAAAGCGTGATTATACCCATCAAATTGCAAGACCAATCACCCAAAGAGTTAGGGAATATACTAAATAGGCAGATTGGCACCATACTACTCAAGTACCTAGGTATCTCAATATTGGGCCACAAACCAAAGAAAGAAGACCGGTAAAGTTTCATTGAGAAAATAAAGCTAAGAATAAACTATCTCATTGAAAGGGAGGCTCTTGTCATTGAGAGGAAGAATTACCGTCATCAACTTAGGTAGCGTTTGGTTACTCGTAACTCATCATCCACTGGATGAAGATTTATTAGGGTATGTAGATACAGGATAAGGAATTACAGTTATGTGTTTGGTTGGACAAAGGAAAAAAAATTTAGATGTATACTTTTTGTGTTTGGTTTTTTTGAAATAGATGGATGTGGTTGTGGATGTGTACTTTTGTGTTTGTTTGTAAACTAATTTTATTGGATATGAGGGATATGGTTACCCCATATTGTGAGTGATGAGTTTACCTTTGTGTTATTTTTTAATATTTTAATTATTTAACTAAAAAATAATTAATTATTCTAATTATTTTATTTTATTAATTTGTAATATATGTGAATAAAATGAATTATACCCTGATTATATTAAGATAAAACAACAACAACAACAACAACAACAACAACAACAACTAAGCCTTAATCCCATACTAAACGGGTCGGCTATATATATGGATTCTTTGTCTCCATGTCACACTGTCAAAGGCAAGATCGGTTCAATATCTAATCTACATAGATCCTTAGACATTACCTCTCTCCACGTAATCCTAGGCCTACCTCTACCCTTCTTCTTACCTTCTATTACTAGATCATAACATTTTCGAACTGGGGCACCTGGGGGTTTACGACGCAAGTGTCTAAACCATCTTAAACACCCTTCTCTTATTTCATCTTCAATTGGTGCGACATGCACCTTTTGTAGAATGTGTTCATTTCTAATCTTGTCCAATCTTGTATGACGACTCATCCACCTTAACATCCTCATTTCTACCACATTCATCTTATGTATATGTTGAACTTTAGTTGCCCAATACTCGCTCTCATATAGTATGGCTAGTCTAACTGTCATTCTATAGAACTTTCCCTTCACTTTTTTTGGCATCTTCTTATCACATAACACCCATAACACTTCTCCATTTCAACCATCATATTTTGATTCTATGGGATACATCTTCATCTATCATCCAAACCTCTTGGAAAATAGAACCTAGATACTTAAAATGGTTATACTTAAGCACTACTACCCCACCTAGTATCACTTCCCCTCCGTTCCTCCTACTTTGACTAAAATTACAATGCATGTATTTTGTCTTACTTCTACTTAGCCTAAAGCCTCTACTCCCAAGATTGTTCCTCCACAATTCTAACTTCTGATTAATTCAAACTCTAGTCTCATCAACTAAGATAATATCATCTGCGAACGATATATATACTCCATGTGATGTCATATTGGATATAACTAGTTAACTCATTCATTACTAGAGTAAACAGATATGGGCTCAAGGCCGATCTTTGATGTAGACCAACTATTATAGGAAACTGCTCCGTATCTCTTCCAACTATTTATACACTTGTAATTGCTCCTTCGTATATATCCTTAATAACATTTATAGATTTAACATGGATGCCTTTCTTCTCCAACACCCACCAAAGGACTTGTCTTGGAATTCTATCATATGCTTTCTCTAGGTCAATAAAAACCATATAAAGATCTTTCATCTTCTCTCTGTAGATCTCCATCAAGCTCCTTAACAAATGAATGGCTTCTATTGTAGATCTACCAGCCATAAAGCCAAATTGGTTCTTTGACACCTTCGTAATATCCCTGAGTCGATGCTCTATTACCCTTTACCAGAGTTTCATCATGTGGCTTATTAACTTAATGCCTCAATAATTGGTGCAATTTTGAATATCCTCCTTATTTTTATATATAGGAACCAGAATGCTCTTTCTTTAATCGTTTGGCATCTTTCCCTCTCTTAGTATAGAGTTGAAAAATTTGGTTAACCATGATAACCTCACTTCACCAAGGCACTTCCAAAATTCAATCGGGATACCATACGAGCCACAGGCTTTCCCAGCCTTCATCTTTTTCATTACCTCCTTGACTTCACTAGGCATAGTTCTACGTATGTAGCTAAGATTCCTCTCCACTACTAATGCATAAAGATCTAGAAACTTATCCTCGTAACTTGCATCAAAATAGCTTCTCCGTTTTTCCTTGATTTCCTTAGCTCCTTTCAAGACCTGTTGAGACTCAGCCTTATAATGCACTTAACTTGGTTTAGGTTCTTCCCTATCTTATATCTTAGTCGTGCTATCTTATACATTTATTTTTCCCATTCTTGCATCCCTAACTTTTGATACAAATCGACTAAAGATTTACCTCGGGCCACGCTAACTACTTTCTTGGCTTCTTTTTTTACCCTCTTATATTTTTCAAAGGCTTCCCCTTCCTAAGTTGTAGGTAACTTCTTGTACCAATATCTTTTCTCTTTAATAGCCATTTGTACCTCCTTATCCATCACCATGATTCCGTTTTAAAGCCCACCATTTAATCCTATACTGCCTTCCTTTTTTTATTCACTATATCTTTTTTCTTCACGTCCAACACCACTAACCTATGTTGGGTAGTTAGTGCTTCTCCATATATAATCTTGTAGTCTTTACATACCGACTTATCCCTTCTTCTTGTTACAAGGAAGTCTATCTAGCTACAGTTACCCCCATTCTTAAAGTTAATCAGGTGTGATTCCTTTTTCTTAAAGCACGTGTTGGTCAATACCAAGTCATGAGCCAAAGCAAAATCTAATATAGGTTTTCCTTCCTCATTCCTATTGCCATATCCATAACCACCATTCACTCGTTCATAGCCATCATTGAATTTAACCATATGCCCATTAAAATCTCCCCCAATTAAAAGCTCTTGCTCACTTCGAATCTTGAGAACTACCCCATCCAAATCTTCCCAGAACTTAATCTTAGCTTCTCCCCTAAGCTTACTTGAGGGAATACATACTCACTATATTGATTATCTCTTCTCCCAACACTAGCCTCAAATATATAATACTATCTCCTATCCTTTTCACTTAAACCACTTTGTCCTTTATTCTTGGTTCCACAATAATACCCATACCATTCCTATGTTTATCTCCTCCACAGTACCATAATTTATAGCCTGTGTTACCAGCTTCTCTAGCCTTGTTTTCTATCCACCTAATCTCTTACAAACACACTATATCTATCCTCCTTTTTAGAGTGTCAACTAACTCCATTGATTTTCCTGTCAAAAACCCTATATTCCAACTACAAATCCTAATCCTACTCTAATGGATTAACTTCTTTACTCGCACCCATCCATTAGGATGCAAGGACTTATCACCAAATTAGGGCACCGATGTGGTAGGGCTAACTTCTTTATCCACATCCGTCCATCATGTGGGAACTCTTACCTATACTCCATCACACCCGGGCGGTGATGTGATGGAAACCCTTACTCATTTAACACTACATCTGAGTGTTGATGTAGTGTGTGCTTAGGTGAGCACGTCTTAACGATATAAATCAAAGAATTTGTAAAATCCATGAATTTTATGATTAAATACTTTTTAATTTCTCTTTAATTAATTTTAATGATTGAGGAGTTCCCTAATCTTGGACTTAGTTTAAAAGGAGGGATTAAATGAATTAAGACTTTAATTAAGTTTAATTGAAGTTAGCAGGGACTTATATGTGATTTCAAAGAAGACCTGGACTTAAGTGAAAATTGGCCTTCTCTCACAATGAAACACTAGTATGCAAATACATATAAAAGCAGGGGCTCGCTATCGAATTTGTATATGAACCCATGTACATGACGCTCTCTATTGGAAGGGACGACTGAGATGGGTTTTGGTGAAATTAGAGAAGCGATCCGATGGCTAGGAAATTACTTGAAAGGGAAACCGCATGGAAGTACGAGCTTGCACTCCTGGCCCCTCATCGAAGGAGGGAATCACGATCTTGAGGCAACTGCGCCCCTCTCCTCCTTAGCCCGCGCCGCCGTGAGAGGATCTCCTCCGCATTCGTAACAACCAGATAAGGTAAGATAGATCCTATATCTCATTTGTGATCGTGTAGAGATCTTCCCCACGAGTCTATAAATAGGGAACCAGCCGCAAACCCTAATGAGATGTCTCAAAGTGGTGGCGAACTTTGCATCCACAGTAAGGACCGTACCGCTCAGCTCCACCGCGACGAAGTGACGTGCTCACGAACGATCGGTGATATCCGCCAGCCATCAGCGACCTAGGTAAGTCTTTCATTATTTGGTTTGGTATCCAGATCACATATATGATTAGTTATTTTTGTTGATATTATCCCAGTTGCTAAACATGTTCATAAGGAGTGGTTAGTGGTGGCTATTATATGTTGATATCTTAGGAGAAGCCACACATGCTAGTCTTCTTAGAAGAGACCTTGAACTTTGTGAATAATTGCATGCAAGGTTAACAGGATATGAGATGGGTTGCATGTCTTTGGTTATTTGATAAGTTATGTGTGATTAGTTGGCTTTAGGCTATAAGGTGGATGATGAGTATATGTGTAAAACCCAAGGTTTTTATGAATAATTTTGATGTTTTACTGTTTTAATTATTTTATTAATGGAAGGAATTCCCTAAACATGGTATTATTTGGAAAAGGAAGGATTAAATGGAATAAAACCATAAATATGGTTAATGAGGTTGTCAAGGACTAAATAGGAATTTAGTGAGTTATGGAGGACCTGACAGAAATATTTCCTTTCTCCAGTTCAAGTAGACGAGGACTTATTTGTAAAACCTAGAAAATACTGGGTTTAAATAAGAGAGTGCCTTATCTCATAATGGAGACTTGTGTGCAAATAGAGTTAAAGTCAGGGGTTACTTACTAAAATTATATAAGAACATGGAAACTTGTGTGCAAATAGAGTTAAAGTCAGGGGTAACTTACTAAAATTACATAAGAATATGAGGATAAAGGCTTCTCTAAATCTTGTTTTAAACTAGATGCCAACAAGATCTGATCATGTGGGGGATTTTCCGCGAGCCTTATAAAACCCAACGTTCCTTCTAAACCCTAGCACCGTTTCTTTTCTGTTGTTCATAGCCAGAGCCACCACTACCAAGGGATAGAGAGACGTTTGGAAGATAGGCAACGCCGGGGCTCCATCAAGGGATCAACGCCACGTTCGGCCATCGTCACTGGTGAGTCTCCTGGTCCTTGAGGTTTTAATCAGGAGGTTAGTTAAGTAACAACATGCATAGATTGTTTGGGGATCTTCAAGAGTCTCAGATGCATGATTAACTTTGAGATGAATTCTATGAGGTGAGTTGTTTGTGGTTCTCATTAACTGGTAGAGTTGCATGAGTTCCTTTTAAACTTCATTCATGGAGGATGATGGAGGTGGTGATGATTGTGCATACTTGATCTTACGTATATGAGTACTTTTCTGTTGGGTTTTATTAAGGGGATAGTATTGAAAAAGTATGCATGTATGAGGATTATGAGAGAGAGAGAGAGAGAGATGGGAATAAATGTTTGGGTGAGGGACTAGTGTGGGTAATACCATGGCCTTTATTGATATATAGTGTTATAGAATTATGAATTGGTGTTGATGGGTGAGAACTTAGAGTTTTCTTTTCTCCTTTTATGCATGAGTGTGTGTTAGACGGTTGACTAGAGGAGTTTATTAGAAGATGGATTTGTGGCTGATGGCATGGGGTTGAGATCATTTCTATGGATCTTCTATGAATACTATGTGTGTTAAGAGCAGTAGGTGTTCAGTAACTTATTTTGCATCCAAGTTCTCAGTAGTATGGAGTCCATGCATGAACTTGGTTTGAACTTTAAAGAGTCTGTTGAATGGTTTAAATTGTAGAGTGGACTTAGGGTTGGAGATTTGAATGAGAGAACTGATGGAATTATTAAATAGTTAATTGGTTGGTGTTCACTATTGAAGTAGTGGTTGTGAGTTGGGTTGAGTCTAACCATGTTCATGGGATTAGATGGACCAACTTGAAAGGTTAAATGGATGAATAATAGACTGAATGTTAACAGACTTAGTTAGTCAAGTTGGATGATGAGTTAGTATTAATCAAATTAGGGTTGGTTAAGGGCCTTTAGACTGGCTGTCCCCTTCGAGGGACAACTGGGCAGTTTGTGGTTGTTCAATTTAGGCATATAATATACCTTTGGAAAGATGGGGAAGATATCTTTCCAACGAGCATTATATCAACTCAAACGGATTTCGGAATCAGAAGTTATGAGCTGTTCTTTGGGACTGCGCATTAATTTCAGAAATTCTGCATTAACATTATGATCAATAATAATAGTTACTTTGTGTTGGTAATGGTACTGAGTTGTGATTATCGTTACCAGATATCGTCATTGAGCATTGAGCCACGTCAGGAGGACAAGGTTCAGTTGGATAGTTATACCAGTTGAGGTAAGATACTCTTGTCTAGATTCCACCCATTGTTTGGGTTTCTTGTTTTGATGAATGCTGGTTGTTGGCATGTCTTTCTTCATGATACCTCTTCTTCTTTGATGCATCCACATACATGATAGTTATTGCTCTTTTTTCTCGTATGTGTGTGATTGACGTGCTTGTGGTAGTGCTATTACTATCTGTTTGTTGGAATGCTTTGTTGGACATGCCCACTCATGGGCCGACACTTAATCATGGGCACATGGTCTTGTGTGCTGGCCGGGAGATATGTGCCATCTGAGTTTGATCTTTTACCTGCTTCAGTGGAGCATTGAGGCTCTGATTTGGGAACGTTCGGGGACGGGACACCCTGGCGTTTCAGCTTGCCATGCCAGAGGGACGGTACTCTAGTTGTCCTGCCTGTCAGTGGGGTTGATTCACTGGCCGTGTCGACACGTGGGAGAGGTGGCGCTACCGAGGTGCGACAAGTTTATAAACTACTGACCAAAGTTCGTATTCTTTGTCATTAGGAATCGTTCTTTGAGCTATTCTTGGAATTCTCTTCCAGAGCCTGAGGGCTGTCGCTGGATAGGAGTCGTTTTGTTGCTGATAATTGTGGTAGACTCCTAGGGTCTGGTTGTGCGGGGTGTAGCCCCATTGTGTTGATGATTTTTGGATTTGATATCATATATCATCTTTGAGATCCTTGTAGGGTACTTACTGGGCTTTCCATACAAAATCTCAACACTTTTCCCTTTCTCTCATTTCAGGTCCTGACGAGTAGGTGATTTGAGCTCAGGAGACGTGCGAGAGTTGGGGTGGGATGATTGCTGACGTCAGAGGATCTCCATATCTTTTATTTCTGTGAGAGAGACATCTCGTTTAGGACCCATGTAGGGCTTGTATTTGTTTAGTGCACATGGACCCTTTTTGACTTGTTTTATTTCCGCTGTGGTTATCTTGAGAATATTTATTATTTTTATTGAGACTTTTGATTATTAATTGATATATGCTTTTGATTACTTAGGCCTTGTACACGAGTGAGGCTCGTCTCCACTTGGGTACGACTGATCTGTTTCCGTGCTCGAGGTCCCATAATTCGGATCGGGGCGTTACAATATGTGTGAACCCATGATCTTAATGGGTGTGTGATCTCAGGTTCCAATGGGTTGGAGTTGGAGTTTTGATTTACCTAGTCGGAGGTGTTTAGTTGGAAAGGGATACCTAGTGTGGTTTAATAGTATGGTTGATAATATATTCCCTGTGGTTAGAGCTTTGAAGGCATGAAATAACAATGTTGGTATGACCTTGATTTTATTTAATATGAGATGAGGATTCTCTGAAGATGTAAGTAGGTGACAAGCTTTGGGAATCTCTGTTGATACCTTGGTAGGCAGGTAGGTACTTATGAATGAGATGGAGTTGATTATTATTGATGGACTTTGTTTCAGGAAGTATGAGTAGGGTTTAATACGCATGTGTTTTTCCTGTGAATTGAGCGTGAACAGGGGCTTCTTTGATCTGTGAGTGTGTTCATGAGAGGCTTTAATATTCTGAGGATTATTTAGTAGCTGTGCTTGTGTTAGTTTAAGTTACACTGTTCTAGATTCTTCTTGATAGGCATTCATAGATGTGGAAGCTATAGATCAACAATAAAAGGTTCAATGGTTAAGTAATAGGCTAAGTGTTAAAGGGTTGAGTTCAATCAAGTTAGAAATAGTTAATTGGCCTGCAGTCTGGCTGTGCCTTTCGAGGGACAGTTGGGTCATTTATGCTTCCATGATCTATACGTGCAATATATCGTTACAAATATGAGGGAAATTCCTTTCTAACGAATCTTAATCAATCGGATCGGGTTCTTGGATTAGAAGTTATGTACAGTTTATTATGACTGCGCATAATTGTTAGAATTCTGCATTAACACTAATGATAATAACGAACCACTTTGGGTTTTGATAATAGTACTAAGATATGGTTTTCATTACCAGATTTAGATATAGAGCATTTAGCTTCGTCAGCAGGGACACAATTAGATTGAGTGGAGCTTCAGTAGAAGTAAGTTACTTCTGCCTAGTACCACTCTACGAAGTGTTTGTTAGACTTGCTTTTACCCTGTTTTGAGTACTTGCTATCATATTCTCTTTGACAGTTATTTGTTGATGATATACATGCATGTTTATTTCCTTGATTGGTTGGATCCCGGTTTGAGCATGTATGTTGATTTCTGGGATGTTGGCATCCCTTGTTATGAGTTATTCTTCCGCCCGGTTCAGTGGAGTGTGGGAGCTCCGTTGGGGAATGTTCAAGGATGGGATACCCTGGCATTCTGGCTTGCCATGCCAGAGGGATGATACTTTGGTTGTCATGCCCGTCACTGGGGGTGATTCGCTGACCGTGTCGACACGTACGAGAGGTAGCGCTACCGACATATGACCTGAGGGTCATAAGACCGTAGGGTCGATTTCAGCTGATGTTGTTGTTGCTGACCGGGGGATTGTTTACTAAACTTCCTTTTGGAACTCTCTTACAGAGCCTGAGGGTTGCTGTTGGATAGGAGTCGATCCCGTTGTTATTGTTTGTAGTAGACTCCTAGGATTTGGATTGTGTGGGGCGTGGCCCCATTTGTTTGGATTGATGATTTTTGATTCGTTCATATTATGACTTATCTTTTATCATCTGTGATGGATTTGCTTTATTGTAATTCATGCGGGGTACTTACTGGGCTTTCCATTCGAAAGCTCACCCACTTGTTTTCCCTTCTCTTTTTCAGATCCTGAGTAGGTGACTCGGACTCAGGTGCCGTGCGAGGGTCTGGGATCGCTTGCAGAGGTCTGAGGACTTCATTTATTTTCTTTGTGTATGAGACATTAATTATAGGACCCCTGTAAGGCCTAGACAATTGTAGGGTATTTGGACCATAATTTCTTTTACGTTGTGACTCTGATGTTATTTACTTATATTATTTGAGATATTTTGTTATTACTTGTTATCTGTTATGATTTACACAGGCCTTGTATTCGAGTGGGGTGCGCCTCTACTTGGGTATGGCCGATCTGTGCACGTGCCCGAGGCCTGGGATTCCGGTTGCAGCGTGACAGAATCTATATTATAAGTGTGACTAAGTTTTATGCTAGTTGTCAACCTACCGCAACCCTCCTCCTTTTCCTTGTTTGGGACCGGCTATGCTTATATACACTCGCATAGGCGAAATTCTTAATTATATTAATATATCTAAATTAATAATATTTTTATGAATTAAATTTATTATGTCTTTATTATATTATATTTGATAATATTTAATCAAAATTTTAAATTTAAATAATTAAAATATATGAAAACAATTATATAAAATTATGTATACAATAGTAATAGTAATTATTATTAAAAAATAATGAACAATTAAAATAATACATATAAAAAACATATACATAACATAGTTTTAAATTAAAATCCTCAATGTGAGATTACTCTTGTGACCCTGGGAATCCAAGGTAATATTCAACTTGCAAGTAAAAGGGGCTATTGGGGTTATCGGGGTTGTCGGAGTGGGAGAGCCGGCGAAGCAAGATGGTTGCCGGAGTTATTAGTACTGATGGAATGGGAGAGTCGAAGCAGGCTGTTGGGGCTATTGGGGTTACTGTTGGTTGAGCAAGGGCATAGAGGTGACTGTAATGAGAGAAGTAGTTGGATGAGAAAAATTATAAAAAGATAGGAATATATACTAGAGTGGATTATGAGCTTCTAGGTGGCCATATTCCATGTTTTTTTATTGGATATGGTCATCCAGTAATTTTAGATGATGACATCGTTATCTAGGGATAGGGAACCAAACAAACAAAAAAAGCAACATGTTTTTGGATATATGCATTCCCACTTCTTAATGTAAGTGTCCATCTAGTCAAACAAACACTACATCAATCCTCATAGCCATCTTGAACCACTAGATGTCCATTTATGGCCTACCAGAATGGGTAACACAAATCATGAACGCTATGCTAAGAGACTTCTTGCTGAAAGTAGCCAACCAAGACTCTCACACATACAGACTAGTTAATTGGGACTGCCTTTATCAACCAAAGGAACAAAAAACATGAGGGATAATCAATCTAAGGCAATTTAATGTGTCGCTCTTAGGAGAATGGTGGTGGAGATTACTTAGGGGAAAAGTAGGTATCTTCTAAAAAATCCTCAAACATGCTTATTTCCAGAGATCAAACCTTGACCCTTTTAGACCCATGCCAATACGAGTGTCCTTCCTTTGGAAGAGGATATGCCACTACTACACAGTAGTAATTCGACCTTTCAAATACTGCTTAATCTTGGATTTTTTTTTTAAGAAAAATAAATATCAACATGAAGTTGATGTTTGAAACTCCAACTTCATGCTAAAACATATCTACTTTAATAAAAAATATTAAATTTTTATTTATTCTTTAAAATTTTATATAATGTTTTAGCATGGATTTGATGTTTCAAATGGTGTTTCATCTTGATTTTTTTTAAAAAAAAATTAAACATGAAGTAGGTGTTTGATGTAGCATTTTTTATACTTTGATTTGTCTTATGTTTGGCAACATAGAGATAATGACATGTTTATTTAGAGTAACATTCTTTTTTTTTTTTTTTTTGAAAAAGTGGATAAATTATGTTTATTTGATTAAGTTTAAGGTTTAGAGTATAGACTTAGTCAAAAAAGCAAAAATACATATTTCATGAATGATCATAATTAACCCTATCTCTCTGACTAAGACTGGTGATGTCTCAGGTGTTTCCTTGATCCTCTACCATGCCGTCCTCAAAGGCCTTGTCGCCACCTGCGGTTTGTGCCAAGACCAGTGGTGTGTCATGCGTGAATCTAGGCTACTCTTCACTAAATTGTGTGCCGCTTCCAGCTTTGGTTTTGTGGTGGACAAAGCTGCACTCAACTAAGATAAAATAAAGAAAGAAATGCCATGAGTAATTTTTTAAGTAAACAAGTTGTTTATCTTGAAAATATCATAAATTTTGTTTCCCCCCATATACTCCAGACGATTGTTGTTACTATTAGTTCCTAGCACCCCCACTTCCCTGTAAAACCTACCCCGAAATAAATAAGAATTTTTCCAAGAATTATTAAATGGAAATTTAATATAATAAGCGAATAAATTTTTGGAAAATTATAAAGGTTTAATTAATCCAGGTTAATTAATTATTAATTAATCCAGATTAATTATTGAGAGAAAACAGACAAATGTTCGAGTCCTAGGAAAGGTGGATCTGGTCGGGGATGAAACAATCCCGTGATGCTACAGTAAGCTCGTGACGAGGGATTTGGGTCGGGGCATGAGGACAAGGAACTATCACGATGGACCCCGATATGGAATAATTCAAAGAGTCGATGCAATAGTTCACATGTGACATTTGGGGATGAGAATATATAGTTTAATATATATATTTTATATTAAAACTATCATGATAAAGAGAAAGGAAAAAGGACTTCGGTTTGATTAAATTGAAATCAAACCCTAAAGTCTCTATCTCCTTAACAATCCCTCTCCCTCTCCCTCGATCTGGCTTGACAGCAGCCCTACCTACGCCTCCCCTCCCTCCGACCGGCGGGCCCCTTCTTGCGTCGAGCACTACCTGCCGCCCCCACGGCTTGAGCCCTCCCTCCCCAGCCGACAAGCCGGCCACCAGCACAAGTGCGTGTCGGCCACGGCCTCCGGCCGATCCGCCTCCGCCCTCCTCAAGACACGCCGCCTCGCTCAACTCAGCCAGCCACTCGGTGACCCTCGCATTAACGTGACTGCCCGGCCCAGCTCCACCGCGGGGCTGCCACCTTCCCATGTTCGGCAAGTGACAGCCTGCTTCAGGCCGGGCTTGACTTCCCTCCGCAACCTCAGATCTCCAGCCAGCCCTTCTCCAGCGACCCTTGTGAGTATTTCGGGGTAGATTAGGAACTGAATTGTATGGATGTTTAAATTGATTAATAGGGTTGTGGAGTGAAGGAGATTAAGGGGAACATTAAGGACTAATTGCATATAAGGAGATGTGTAATTGTATGGTTTTATGGTATTAAGTCTAAGGATGCATGTTTGTAGGAGTTATGAAATCCTTGTGTAAGGATGTTAATTTTGATTGTATGATAGTATAATTTCGGGGCCTGATAAATAGGGGAGATGCCACTGAAATTTTCTTAGAATTCATACATCTTTAATCATTGTTTAATGGCTTTCAAGCATCATTAATTGGGTTAATCTCTTGGTTAGAGATTATTAGGGCCTCATCGGCCTTTCTTTATTTAGAACTTGTGATTCCAATGGAATATGATCACGCTAACCGTATTCTAGGAGAATACGTGAACTTTGAAGTTCATATTAGCTATTTAATTAGTAGAGTGGAAAAGAAACTCGTATTCATATTTATGTATGAAGTAATTAAGTATTATGAAACTGAGAGTTTCAATCCATCTACTAGATCCCGATTTGGATGCGTGAGACGCGACGAGGATCAGAGATTTGTTTTCTAGCCAGGTAGGCTCTCGTACGAGGGTTGTGAGTATTCCTTCCTCCTATCTTACTTGTGATTTTGTGCTCTTATTTCCCCGAGATGCTTCCTATACATATTTGAGTTGAGTATCCTCATATGTGTCGGCTTTACGTCTCGAGGAGATATTTTCTTTCATGTTTTCTTATACGTATTTAAGTTGAGTCGCTCCTTAAATACGTATTGGCTTCCGATCTCGAGGAGATCACTGATTATTGTATATTCGGGATGTTGTTGGATTGGATTTATATGTATACCTGTTGTTAGGTATTCGTACTAGCAATCTCTTACGTACAGGCATGATACATTGGATGGAGGCTCACTCAGAAAGTGTATTTTCTGGCCATGTATACATGATTGATATAGCGCTATCCGGTGTAGACCAGAGACGATATTTGGAGGATATCGTATGATACTGCAGGTATCTTAGTATCATATATGCCAGGAGATTGAGTACATCTGTGAATTTATTCACATCCCATAGACTTGTTATTTTCTTGTGATTTTCCTTTACTTGCATATTTGTACTTGTTTTATTCTATTCCTTGCTTATGGCTTTCACCACATTTAGTGCTTTACTAGCGATCTTACTGGGCCTTTTCTTTGGCTCATGCACTTGATTGATGTATTTCTCAGGTGACGACGAGGAGTAGGGTCAGGCCTAGACGGGGACATACCAAGTAGCTGACTCGGGCTTGTTACATTTCTCTTTAGATCTGCGTTCCTCCTTTCATTGTGTGTGTATGTGAGACTTGTATTCTCTTTGTTGTATGAATTACTAGTGGTGACTTGGCTAGATCCTTGTATGGGTCGTGTAGACCTTAGTATTGTACTTGTATGGAGTTGTGTAAACTCCATTCCTTTTATTTAATATAAATTCTGTTGTTACTATTTCTATATGATTATTGTACAGGAGTCTCTGAGGCCTTGCGCCTGGATAGGGACTAGTCCCTGTTTGGGTGCGGCCAGTCTCTCCAAGTGCCCAAGCCGGGTTTGGGGCGTGATACCCCCACCCCCCACCCCCCTCGGTAGAGATTTGTTCATACCTGGGATGGGTAAGTCGGGTTCCCCAAACTTTTTGTAAGTTTGTCGGACTCGTACTGATTTTGAAAATATAACAGAAGTGGCCCTATACGTTAGTCACGTATAGGCATGTGAAGAGAAAGTGTGTCACTGATTCATCCTACTTGTTACAAAGATAGCATTTTGTGTGGTCCCCCTGCCATTTTCTTTTGTAGAGGTTATCTTAGCGTAAGGATCTTGTTCTACTTTGCTAGCCACGCAAAGAGCTTTGCTTTGAGAGGGCAGGGTTGTTTCAAAAAGCTCTTTCATAGATCACATCTGGTCCTACTATCTATGCGGAAGATATATAGGCATTTAACTGTAAAAGTTTTGGTTGGAATCAGAATCCACTCTCTTATATCCGGAGTGGTTATCAGTTGAAAGGTTCATGAGGGCTAGACTGAGCAGCCAAACTTAGTCTGATTGGAGTCAGAATTCAATCTCTTATGTCCGATGAGCGGTTATCAGTTGTGAGGTTCATGAGGGCCTGTACTCGGTCTGATTTCTCTTTTGCTTCCCTTTCAGGTAGGGGTCCTGGTATCAAGAGTGGGTTGCCCCTTTGGATCCTTTTCCGAGTTTTTCTGATGCTGATGTGCTTTTTGATAATTAGTGGGTGTTGCTCGGGGTGCTTGTTCACAAGCGCAACTCCATCTCACCAATTGTCTATCCAGAGGTTTGTTGAGGATCCGTCTCCTGGTTTGACAACCCTATTTATGATAACTGCATGTTTTTCTCGGCTAAGCCCTTTCCAAAAGAGGGATGCTCGTCTTAGTGTTGGTCTGTAAGCATTAATAAATCCTTGATGAGAGTAGACCTCTTTGAAAATTTTAAAACATATACCCTTGTTATCCGTTAGTATTTTCCACCACCATTTTTCTAGCATGGCTCCGTAAAACTTCCTCAGGTTTAGAATCCCTTATCCCCCTTTTTCTTTAGGGCAATACAATCTTTCCCAGTTCACCAGGTGGTAGTTGTGTGCTCCATTGTCCACTCATTTCCATAGGAATTCTTTCCTGATAGAATCAATCTTGTGTATGACCTATTCTAGGAGGTGATATGTAACAACACACCCAAAAAGAGGGGGAGCCAGATGTAAATATTTGAAATAATAAGGGTTAAAATGTAAAATATAGAGGCTATGTTGTGATTTTCTTTAGTTCAGCTGCTGAAATGCAAAATTGCAAATAACCCCACCTTTTTATCCCCCTCTCTCTCTCTCGACCGTTCTCACAGCACGCTTTTTCTTTCTCTGACCTAATCGCATGTGCTCCAATCTCACTTAATCTCCTCCAATATCGCCTAACCTCGGTTATCGTTCTCATTCTCGAAGGCCGGCGGGGTTTTTGCTCGAAGGTAGGTTTGTGGTTCCCTTTTGGATAAACCCTTCCATTTCCACCTTGAATCGTTTAGCTAATCTTTACTTAACTGTAGTGAGGGTTCACCGTTAATCAACACCCTTCATCCCTCTCTTGCTTGCACGGATTCCAAGCTTTCGGCTGTCAAGGTGAGCCTTTATCTTGCATTTGGTCTTTTTGTTATGGAAATCTAGGTCAACCAGGTTGTCTTAGCTCGAGCTTGAAAGATCTGAGGGCTCAAGCTCGATTTATGGTGGATTCACCTTCTGTAATGTGGGTCTCTAGTCAACAGTTGAAGAGGACCATCATTCCACTATTGGTTGACCACATTGCTCATATAAACCTAATGTTGCTGATTTAGTTGCTAATGCAACAAACATTTTGTTCTTTCTTTTGCATTTATCACAAAGAGAATGGTTTTGGTTGAAAGAGCTAATGTTTCTTCAAAATGTTTTCTTAAATTACTGAATCTGATTAGTGGAAGCTGAAATGTGCTTATATGTCAAATTTCATTATTATTGATGTGTTCTTACTAATATTTTTATTTGAAATTTCAAATTTGAGTGATAGAAATATGTTGAGACTTAAGAGGCTATAACATTAAGGTCTAGCTTTTGAAGCATATATCCCTCAAAGCAACTGCCACATGAATATGAGTTGTTAGTGAATTGTTTCCATATCCATTAGGTGGTCTTTATCTGATTCATATTTGTCTTTGACTAGATGATATTATTTGAAGCCATAGAGAGGGAAAAGTGATTCAAATTTTTTTCAAATCCATATAACATGAGAGAAGGGGCATGGGAGCCTTTAATTTTGGTCTTTAGAGGGCATTCTCTTTTTCTGCATAAATATTTTTACTTTACTATGAAATTTGGTGGATTTGAAAGGAGTATACTTGTTATCTAGAATACAGGATCCATGTTCTTGAGATATGAAAGTATCTTAGATTGGTTCACAACTTTCCACACTCCTCTTATCTGGGGGCCTGATGCCAGTTGTGTGACAAAATAAGCAGAGTTGTCATCTAGAACTTAGACTTGAAAAATACTTAATATTATTATGATTGTTATCTATAGTTGCAATTGGTAACTTGTCGTGCTTTTAAACATGTAGCTACTTAGTTATGACGCTTTCTTGTAATTAAATGAATATGGTAATATATTTGAATTTACCTTGTCATTATATATATTGTTTGTTTAACAGTATATAGTTCTGTGTGTTGGTGTTGTTAAGGACAGCTTGCTTGATTATGATTTATAAGGGAAGTAGTTTAACCCATGGCATGATTAGTACGTGTAGAATTTTGGAAGATGGTCATGAGGGGTTAAATGCCATAGTTTTGGCTTAAGACTTTATTCTTTTCCTTTCTAGATCTGTTTGCGGAGTTCTGAGTAGCAGTGGGGTTGAAATTGGAACTTTGATGTAAGTAAGTATTCTACATATAAATTAAGCAAAGTATTTCATATAAACTTGTGGTATTTATTTTTGCTATGAAGTCTTGATTATTGTTTTATTAACATTTCAAGAAAATATAAGTAACCTATTTTCTCTACAATGGAACCATACATGTATGTTGGGTAAGGAGATATAACCGGCTATTTGTCTGCGCTCTTTTAGTCATAACTATTTTGTATTGTATGTTATACTTCCATGGGATTTATTGAGATTTCTGTATACGTCTCCAAATGTGTTATGTTTTGACATAATTTGTCAATCCGGGTTAAACATTAACTGTGTCGATATGCTTTTGATTATGAACAAGTTCAACTCGTGCTGTTGGTGATAATAACAACCTTATGACTTTTGACTCGTGCCACTGAGGTAAAATAAATTGAATTTTGACCCGTACCACCAAGGTTAATAGTAGTCATAGCATGTTTGGGAGACTATATTATTTTCGAGTACGAATACAAATCCTCTGATTTTATGACTTGGTGTTGATCTTCTAATGATATTATTATTGCAATCATATTGTCTGAATTTGTATCATTTCTGCAAATAAAATATGTCGTTGATTTCTCTTACTGTTTTATTTTATATTACATTAAGAAGTCCTGCATGGTTTGTTTATTTTAGTGGATGCTTACTGAACTCCTAGCTCATTAAATTTTTTGTCAGCTATGCCATATCTCGAGGATCTCGGTCTTATATTTGTTTATGTTGGATAACTTGTTATATTTGCTGGAGCGCTCAGGTTCTCAGTCTTATATTTGTTTATGTTGGATAACTTGTTATACTTTGTAGAACCTTTCCATATGTTATGTGGCTTTTTTTTGGAGGTTGAACTTAGAGTTTGATTATTATTAGCAATATAAATTGTGTTATTCAGGTGCTTGTAGTAACTGTAAACAAGATCCGAGGCATTGCATACATAGTGGGTCTCACCCCCACACGTATGTGGCCGGTCTGCCGATGTCGCGGTTGGGTTCGAGACGTGACACGATATACGAACATCCAGTGAATTGGTATGGTGGAGATAACTCAATTTAGTAGTGTTAACCTCCCTCCTAGTGATAGGAGCCTCTCTTTCCATGATATCAACTACCTTTTGATTTTGTCATTCAGGGTCAACCAGTCCTCTCTTTTTGGGTGCCCCCGGAGATTTGTACCCCCAAATATTTAATTGGGAGGGTTGCGATTGAGCAATGGAGCAATTGTCCAGGTCCTGCAGTGGATGATCCCCTGTCTTGAATGGGATAATGACACTTTTTTTGTATTTTATGTGCAACCCCGACAAACCTTCAAATAGGTAAAAGATTAACTTCATTGTATGTCAGACCACCCGTGCAGAAGACAAGGAGATCGTCTGCATATTTTAGGGTTGAGATTGTGTCATCCCTATGTGGACCAAGTTGCACCCCTTGGTATATGCTTGCTCTTACCGCCTCATTGAACCTAGTGGAGAAAACGTCTATGACAAGAACAAATAATAGGGAGGAAAGTGGGTCGTCTTGTCTCAACCCTCTTTTGCTTCTAATATACCTTGTTGGTCTCCTATTGATGAGAAAAGTTGCTTTAAAGGACGTTAGCAGGGTACTGATCCAAGATATCCACCGAGGCCCGAAGCTTCTTACTTGGAGGATTTCCAGAAGATAGCTCAAATCTATATTATCGAAAGCTTTCTCGAAGCCGATTTTGATCAGGGTCCCATTAGCGTCCTTGAGCTTCATTTTGTTAATAAGTTCTTTTGCCGCTACAATGTTCTCATATATTAACCTCCCTTGTATGAAGGTTGTTTGAGATTCATCTACCAGGTCTCCCAGGACCCCTCTCCCTGAATCTATTTGCTAGGACTTTGGAAATGATTTTAACTGAGTAGTTAATCAGGATGATCAGTCTATAGTCCTTCACACTCTCTAGAGTATTAGTTTTAGGGATGAGAAGTATATGGGCCAAATTTAATCTTTCCACATTGTCTATGCCCTGGAAGAGGTCCTCAAAAAGTTTGAGGATGTCATTCTTGATGAGGTTCCACCCTTGTTGGTAGAGAGTCATTGGGAATCCGTCTGGTCCCAGCGCCTTATCTGCTCCTAATTTCTGGACCGCCCTCTTGATTTCCTCTTCCTTGAATAATTCTTCATGGTGTGTAAGGTTCACCCTATTTTTGTTGAGGAACAATCTCTCCCAGGAGGTCTTGTACCTTATGTCCCACTCCTTTCCGGACAGGTTGTGATAGTGATCAAAGATGACTTTAGTTGTTTACTCTTTGTTTGATATGGTCCTCCCCTCATGATGAAGCTGTTTTATCCAGTTGAGGTTCCTTCTTTGGTTTGTCACTGCATGGAAGAACTTTGTGTTCTGGTCTCCTTGTTGTAGCCAAGTGACTAGTGGTCGTCACCGCCACAATGTTTCCTCTTCAAGAATGATCTTTTCATAGTCCCTCCTATAGGTGGTCACCTCTCCTTCTTCTTCACTTCTTGTGAGAGACCTTGTTTCTTGTTGGAACTCTAACACCTTGATATCCTGTAGGAGCTCTTTTTTTCTTTCCGTGTTCCTGTTCAGCATGTCTTTCTTCCATGCCTTCAGCTTGTTTCTTGTAGCCACCAACTTTTTGGCTAATATAAAGGCCTTATTGCAAACTAGGGGAGTCTCAATCCATGTTTCGTCCAACATCTCACAGAATCCTTCTTCTTTTGCCAATTCTCAGTTGAAACAAAAGAGGGCCAGTTGTGGGGTGTGGTTACCGCATTCAAGGCATATCAGAGTATGGTCTGATCTCATCCTAGGCAATGTAGTTTGCCAGATTCTGGGGAATTGAAGGGTCCATTCCATGGATAGGAGAAATCTATCCAGACGGGCGACGGCTAGGGATTCTCTGCCGTTGGTCCACTTGAATTTCCTTCTGAGGAGAGGGGGGTCGACGAGAAGCAAATTGATATCTTCTTTTACTAGATCAACTAAATTTATATCTTTTATAAAATCTGAAGGCAAAACTCCGTAAGAACTTAGCTTACTAAACCATATAAAAAATTGTTTACTTTCCTCATCCCACATAACATCTCACAGTCTTGTTTTAGGCGGAGGTTGAATATAATTAATTATCCTGTATCATGTCTCTTGATTTTGTGCTAACAAAAATCTCACGGTAAAATTCTTACATATAAAATACTTGATCTTTTGTTATGCATTTAATGCGAAACTATTTAATTCATCATTGCCACACCCTGCTATACCACAACCCAAGTCTCAAAAATAGACTCTAATATCACAATTTCGATTTGCATTCCAGTGTCTAGCTAAATTAATTCGACCAATCGTTGGATGCTCCAGCTGCAAGAGTGCAAGGGAGAATGGAATTGAATGAACACCACCATCATATGCAGAAATTTGGGCCCCTGTATCATCCTGCAACTGCAACTAGTTTTCATGCAGTTTTGATTCTTGGGCTTCTGTTGTAGGTCCACCAATGCAAAGGATTTATCTCTTTCTGTTGAAAGAAATACTAAATTGTTGCCCATCTGTGAATCTTGGAACTAAAATTAAATGAGAACTTTATTAATTTTAGAGCAATATATACAGATCTTCAGATTCTATCTCCATCATATGAAAATCTGATGAACAACAACATCTGAACAACACAATTGAACTCACAGCAGTAAAATTATGCTAAGAATAAAAAAGAATCATGAAAGAGAAGATCATATGCATCTGGCTGGCCTCATTAGGTTGGGTTGGTGAGAAGCAGCAACAGAACTCTCATTTTTCACTCTATCCCCCAATTCCAACAAAGATCAATCAACAAACAGCTATAAAACTTCTCATTAGACAAGGTGATCACCTAATCTCATGTGTTGCTGTGCATGGTTAGATCTTTGTGAGATACTTGTCAACTCTCATACATGCTTGCCACTGTACCAGCAATTCCTTTGGATGGTCTTTATCAAATGCAATAGAAAGTTTAGCTAAAACATTCAGAGTGTTTTTTATCTGCCACTCTTCATCTTCTTTTTTCCAGTAATTCAACCAATTTGTGCATCCACATTTATTTATTATATCTCAATAGACATCAAAGGTTGGCACCGTTTCATTGAAGGGACCCAACCCTAGGTTTGCAAAGCAAAAGAACTTTCCAGCAAAACAAGGCCCCAAAACTTCGCATCTAGCTAGTGAGGTGGAATTGGTTGGACTATCAATTCAGCCGAATCTTTAGGTGTACAGAGAATAAGATTTCTTCATACAAGCAAGCTATAAGAATTCCGGAAGAATAGATCACAGTTTGGGCTTAGGACATGATGATGATGATGATGATGAAGGTGATGAAGAAGAAGAAGAAGAAGGAGAGCTCGGTGTTGAGAAGGTGTGAACCAGTGAGCAGAGGACCAAGTAGAGTGTGCACAAGGAGGAGAAGTTCTAGGTATGGAGAGTGTCAGAAAAACCATGCAGCAAACATTGGTGGCTATGCTGTTGATGGTTGCAGGGAGTTTATGGCTGATGGTGAGGAAGGGACAAGCAGCGCGCTCCATTGTGCAGCCTGCGGCTGCCACCGGAGCTTCCACCGAAGAATGCAAGAACATGATCAATCACCAGACTGCTCTTTTCGTCTCATCAATGTGACCAGACAACCGCGGTGATGCAGGAAACTCACTTGCAGGATTGTTTCTATCACTAGGTATGTAATTTTATTTGTTTCTCATTTTGTTTGTCTATAGAGTAATGAACATCTTACTTCATGTATGCATTGATTTGTCTTTGGATCAGAGGCTGTATTGTTTATGTTCTCTCATACTATAAGAACAAGTGAACAGTGAACGATATATGTATACATACAATGCATGGTTTGATAGACAGAACTGAATGATTGGATAGAAATTGGAAGGACATGAACATGTGAGCACAATATGTAATTAAACTCATCCCAAACCCATCGCATAACTATATATCATGAAGATATAATGAAAATCTGCAATGAAAAACATCGATAAAATGAATTATTAGATATAACCAACTTGGCCACAATAGTAGCTAGAAGAAACATAGCAGATATGAGATGAAGAGAGGTATAAGTGTAACTGTATGCTTCTAACTCTACCTGTGAAGAGTAGTTCTTCAAGTTGATAGTGCCAAGGCTTGATAAGAGGGAACTCAAGGTTTGGAGAAGTCATGCTTCCCATCATACTACCTGAAAATTATCAATCACTCCACGGCCATTAATCAGGATTATTGCTATGTTAATTAAACAAGCACTTCACAAGTGTGAAATGGAATAAAGAAGAAAAAGATAGAAAGTGATGTAAATTGCACTTTCGGCAAAAGATTGATAAGATCTCTCACATCTCTTCCAACCCCTCAATGATTTCCTACTTAATAATATCTTCCATCATTCAACTAGAGGAATCTTCTCTGTTCCTCCACTTATTATTTATCACTAACAAGTGAATTATTATCATTAATCTCTAATAATTGATGCAGTCCTTAATGATAGTTGTAATTGCATGAATGTGCAAAGATCCAAAAACGTTGAAAGAGTGACTTATTGGGAGAAGGATTGGCTAAAATGAGAGTGGAAATCAAGTTCCTTGAGATTTCACTGGAGTGTGTGCTTGTCATGCTCTTCAAGAACATGGATCATGTTCCAATGAACACAACTTTAGATATGATACTGAGAGAGAAGAAGAAGAAAAAAAACAGTCATTTAAAATGGGGAACAGAAAGCTATAAGTGAAGCCAAAGAGCCATAACAGCCTCCAAAACAAGTGGTCAAGAGGAGTAGACAAGACATATTAAAAAAAAGAAAAGAAATGAAAAGATTAACAAACCAAGTTATTTTATTATTCCCAAAGTTGATCATATCTAATAAAGACATCCCTTTTTGGATAAGTACTAAAATAGAATATCTCTTCTCTGGTTTAATCCAAAAGAACCATGAAGTGAAGCAAAAACAGCAATCTCAAACAAAAATTTCCTCTTGCCATTAGTTTGAGTTTTATTTGTACATTAATGAACAACTCCCACAACTCATTCTCATCCTGTAACAATATGTGGTGTGGTTATTGCAATCTATGAACCATTCCTTTAAAAACTTTGCATGAATTATAGCAGTGAACCACAAGACTAATTTTAATGGCTAAGCAAACCATGGAGGTAGTGCTATATATCAAGACGAGGAACAAGAGCCATTGAGAACATCACCAACAGCAGCAGTGGCCAACTCTCCAGCTCTCCTTGAAGCTTCATAGAAATGATGCTTGTTGTTATGCATCCAAACCTTGAAGACACTTTTATCAACTCCAATCTCTCTGCAACTTTGTTCAATGACCATGTCATCCTTCCTCTGCATCCTCCAGCCAAGTCTCTCTGATAAGCTCAGCATCCTCTCCTTCTGCTCCGGGCTGAACTTGGTCCTGAACCTCTTCTTAGGAGCTGCGACAGCACTCAGAGCCATCAGCATGTGAGGAGCTGAGGGGTGGTGCGGTTCCTCGTCGTCGCCGGAGGAGGACTCGCCGGGAGTGGCGGAGGTGGAGAGACGGCGGTGGAAGTTGCGGTGGCAGCCGCATGCGACACAGGAGAGCAGGGAGGATTGGGAAGGCATGAATTCACCACAGCCATCCACGGCGTGACCACCGAGAGCCGCGGCGTGGTTGCGCATGCATTCACGGTAGACAATTATCTCCGGCGTGCGGCGGAGGGGGTTTTTCAGCTCCGGCGCTGGGTCCATTGGTGTGTTAGGGGACAAAGATGGGATCTTTTGGGGGCCAAAGAAATAGAGGGTGGTCTCGGTGATATCATGGTATGGTACACAAGTGGCCAATGCTAATCTCCACACGTTTAAAAGCTCAGGTTTAGGGTTTTTGGAAGGTTTTGGCTGTGGATAAGAGAGGTCTCCAGTTTGGGAACTATGGTTACTAAAAATATCTCTGTCTATCAACAGTCACTGCACCAACAACAAGTACTTTTAGATATATATTAATTCATGGTTTGGAAATTAATTTGACCCACATGCATGATGCATTTTATTCTTCTTCAGTTCTAATTTTAGAGTAAAAATTTTGTCTACAGAATCATTGAAAGGATGGCCAATGATCTATTGAAACATAATCCTGCAAATGGTAATCAAATCATGCAGATATGGATCCATTCTTTTCAGGATGACAGCTAAACATGGATGAGGGGTTAATTTTGTGATGGACCCTCTCTTCATGAAATGTGTTCCCTATTTTCCCTTAGCAGCATATGATACTACCCAGTTCAGCACATGCAACACTATGGCTTCCTTGCTCCACTATGGTTCCACATGCAACCATAATCAATCTCTAAAAAGATTCAAACATTGGCCTAACTAATGATCCAACCCACACCAGTTCCCGATCCTGGATTCAGTTCAAAGATTATTGAAAAATTTGAGTACATATTCTTTCTTGGCAAATATTTTCAACTTGGTGTTAGATCTAGATCTAGACATGCAAAGACATACCAAACTTAATCTTGTGGTACAGTACTATCAGAATCTTATTCTATTGTATGTAACACTCAAGGAGCATAGCCTGTTCATAAGACTATATAAATAAGATTGCTTCTATTCTTCACTATCACAATTTGAGCAACAATGACCATGGCTAAGCTTGTTCTTCTGATAGCCTTGGCCCTGCTTGCAATTCTGATGGTTGACTCTAAGGTGAGGATTCCTTGAAATCTAGTGTCAAAAGCCAATCTATTCTTCTTGTCTGCAGATACGTGAAGAGTTTTTCATTCTTCTGCTTCAGGTGCTTACAGAAAAAATTGCTGATCAAGAGGAAGAGTATCATCTAGACAGGGTAAATCCATTTCAATATCATTCCTATCTATCAAGCCAAACACCTTGCAATTATATCTCAGATACATTTGCTGTTTTACAGGCTCAAAATGGACCGGGGAGTCTCTGAAGTTACCGTAAGTAATCTGACGCTGTTTCTGCTATATTCTTCCCAGGAAAAAAAACAAAGAATAATCCTTGCTTGAAATTTTTGTGCTCAGAATGTCCCTCCCAATGCTCAAGAAGGTGTTCCCAGACACAATACAAGAAGCCATGCCTCTTCTTCTGCAACAAGTGCTGTGCAAAGTGCTTGTGTGTGCCACCAGGCTATTATGGGAACAAAGGTGTGTGCCCCTGCTACAATAACTGGAAGACCAAGCGTGGCAGCCCAAAATGCCCCTGAAAAAATCATTCCCAATCTACACCTGGCTTACCACTAAGTCTTCTAGATTTACTACTAGTTCCATTTGTCAGCCATGTGGTGATCTTTATGAGCTCCACCAGCCTCTGTTTGTATTACTATAAACTGTTCTCAAAGCACTACTAGTTTAGGTGAGTGTTCTGGGACATGTGCTGCCTGTCTGTGTGCACAACAAGTGTCACATTGTCCTACTTTTATGTTTATTTCCCAAATCAGAATATTTAATAAGTCACTTCTCATTGATATTCATACTTTCATCAGGCCAATGTCCTGTTGTAGAAAAAACATGTGATGAGACTGAATAAATTTTATCAGTGCAGCAGAAAAGGTACATTCTGTATTTTAGTCACTATACAAAAAAAAAGTTACACCAAGAAATCAGTATTAAGAAGCTTGGTGTAGCAAAATACAACATGATATTATTCAAGGTTCTTATCTCGTCAAAAGACAGAAATTCAGCTCAGGATCAGTGGGAGATATATATGTTTCTTGATAGAACACAGGAATAAAGCAATAAAAGTTTTTATGCAAGAATGATCCAAAAACAGCACAATGAAACTTTGGCAGGGAAACACTTACCATGGAGGATCTTCTTCAGCTTCAATAACTTAAAAATTGAAAATAATGCTAGTTAGAATTAGAACTTTTAGAAATTCAGCTCAAACTAATTCATCTTCTGCCAAATCAATTCATCAATCAAACAAGCTACAAAAGCGACAAGCTAATTTGATCATCCAATGCGCAGACCAATCAACACTAAGATTTGTAACATTTTGACAATTTAAGGTCTCTATCAGCAAAATATGCCATATCATTTAGACATGTCGTAAGAACCTATGTACATTGTAAGTATTTAAATGTAGAAGTCTAAGCATTAAATGCAATTCAAACAACATAGCCAACATGAACAACAATTACACAAGAGGTAAACAATGGCAATGACATTACTCTTGGCAAATTAAGGAAAATAGACAATGAAGTTTTACAGTCAATGGACACATTCCACCTTAACAATGCCAACATGAATAAGTTAATCAGTCCTTTCAATTACCAAAGAAACATACTCTGGTGGTCATGGTCCAATTCAGTAAGTGTCTTTCAATCAATATTCTCTTTTCCTAACTGTTCCTTGATAGGAACAGGCCAACTAGGACAGGCAGTTTGCATATATTCTTTACCAGTAATCCCCACAAGAGCATATTCCATTGCTAAAATGATGAAACCTATGAGAGTCTCTCATCACTATCCTCCTCTGTGTTACCTTAGAAATGAACTTGGATGCAGTATGACAATCCCCACAAACCCTCAGGTTCTTATGGATCCTAATATCACAATCAGGTGCTGAATTCAGTAGCCCAAAAACAATCGCAAGTTTCTCACTGTGTATGTATAATGATGTCTCTTTTGTCTCCTCCTCTACATCATGCAGTGCAAAGTTAGTATTAGGCATGTAACCTTCTTCTCTAATCCTGTCCATCAGTATCTCTAGCTCCCGGTAAATCAGTTTGGATTGTGGATTCATCTGATCACCAACTAAGAACTTGTAAACCTTGTTCTTCACCTCTACAACACTATAACCATCTGTCTTCTTCACTCCTCGCCTCTTCATCAAATTTCTAATCCGATTTGCTTCTTCAGTCTTCCCTAAAGAAGTGTATATGTTGGACAAACAAATGTATCGGCCAGGGTTCTTAGGATCCAAATGAAAGAGTGACCTTGCTGCAAATTCTGCTAGCTCAACATTTGGATGTATTCTACAAGCACCAAGCAGGGATCCCCACACAGATGAATCCGGCTTTATTGGCATCCTTTCGATGAATTCTCGAGCTTCTTTGAGCTTCCCGGATCGTCCTAAGAGATCAACCATACATGCATAATGTTCAGTTCTAGGAACAAGACCAAACTCTTTGGTCATTGAATTAAAGCATTGCCATCCTTTTTCAATCAAGCCTGCATGGCTGCAAGCTGATAACACAGAGACGAACACAATGTAGTCTGGCCTGACAAAGTGCTTCATTTGGTGGAAGAGCTCAAGAGCATCTTCTCCTTTCCCATGCATTCCATAACCAGAAATCATTGTGCTCCAAGTAACCAAATTTCTCTGTTGCATCTGATCAAAGACATGGCGAGCGCTTCCCAAACTCCCACGCTTCACATACATATCAATCAATGATGTCCCCACCATCAAATTCTGTTCAAACGAACATCTAACAACAAACCCATGAATAAATTTAGCTTGCCTAAGTGATGACAAAGTTGACTTGGAACAAGCACCAATGATCCCAAGGACAGTAACATAATCTGGAACAAAACATTGTGCCTTCATCTGTATAAGAAGCCTCAGAGTCTCATCAAATATATCAGCATTCGCATAAGCCTCCATAATTGCACTCCATGAGAACAAATCTTTGTTATCTATCCCATCAAACAACCTCCGTGCAGCTCCTATCCTTCCACAGCGGGAATACATCACCACTGCCGCATTCTTGATGGACAAGTCTGAATCAAGTCCTTCCTCCATGATAAGGCGATATAGTTCATCAGCATCCTCAGCGTGAGAAATGCAGGGCATCAAGTTCAAGAAAGTGGGTCTATTGGGTCTGATTCTCTCCGAAAGCATTTGTTTGAAGAGGGACATCGCCATGCTTGGACGGCCATTTTGCGTGCAGGCACCAATCATGGAGGTCCAAGTGACCACATTTCTTTCACGCATTTCATCAAACACTTTATTCGAAAGATCAAAACGGCCGCATTTGGAGTACATGGAGATAAGGGAGTTGGAGACGATGAGGTCCTGGAGGAGGCCGAGTTGGGAGGCGTCTCGATGGAGCTCGGCGCCGGCAGTGAGGTCACGGAGCTGCGCGCAGGCCTTGATCACTGGCGGAAGGGTGTGGCAGTCAGGCGGCGCGCGCTCAGCGCGCATGCGTTGGTAGAGTTCCAGCACGCGCGCGGGTACGCCACTGTCTGCTGCCTGGCGGATGGCAAAGTTCCACGATGCGCAAGGCTCCCGCGAAGGGCCGGTGTGGAGCGCGCGAAGACCAACGACTCTTTGAAACGCCATCGAATAATAGAAACCCATTTGTTTGCATATCATACAAACGGAACCATAAATACAACTATTTATTGTTTTTTTTTTTTTTTTTAACAAAAACGACAAGCGCCTCCCGAAAATCAGACTGACAAGATAACACCCGTACGTGCATGCCCTCACCTTGTGGTTGTGGGGGTTTAAATCCGAAGCCTTATATAAGAAACCCAATACCAATAGGCCATGACCCGGTTGGTAATACAACTATTCTTATTCTTAAAATAAAACAGTTCATAATATATAAATCATATTCTTGAGGACTTACTCTTTCTCCGTGTAGTCTCTTCTTATAATTGCTTCTTGGATCAAACAAACATAACCCACTTGTATATATATTCTGAAAGAGTACCTTACATGATGTACAAGTGAAGGAATTCATTCATCCTCACTGGATACTTCAACAGTTTAACTTAGCTCTGAAACAATAAATATATAGAAAGAAGTAAAATAAACATGCTGTTTTTTTTTTTTTTTTTTTTTTTTCTGATGACACTGGGCCTTTGAAAGCATAAATCACCACCTTTTCTGTCATTCATCTTTGTATCTTCAATAAATCCTTTGAATAAATGAAACATCAACACAACAAATCTTCAGCACCTGTTATGAATTGGATTTGAACCTCCTCCGACTCTTCTTTTGCTTGCTCTGATAGGATCTGATGATGTTGTTGTTGTTGTTGATGATGATGATGATGAAGAAGCACCAATTACATCAATGTCATTAAGCAACCTTGTCTTCTTCCCAGATAATCCATGTTCATCTTTCCATCTGAGACCATTGGCCTTGTGTGGTTGAATAGATAGCAACAAAAGAGATGCAAGGATGAAGAGCAGTAGCAGCTTACAAGGGTGGGAAATCATTGTGCCTCAAAACTCATTAAATTGTGTATCATTCCTTCAGATAATATATAGTCCCACAAAAGCACAAAGCTCAGGGCCCATGAGACCAAAACAAAGAGAAGATGTAGTAGATTCACTTCAATTCTATGCCTTCAATGCAAGCAAGTTTACCATGATAGTGTGAATTAGAACATTCTTTGTCCTATTTAGTTTCTTTCACTCCTTTCTATAAACAGCAACTTATTATTAAACAGTATCATTCTATATATAGGCTAATCACATGTAACTTGGGGGAGTTCCTAAAGCATAAATTCCTTATAACTTTATCATATATAGAGATGAAGAAAATGGAGTGATCATGGTCCAGCCCAATAAAAAAACCAACTCAGATATGCCATGGCTTCTGCCTTTAACTTTGTATTAAAGCAAAAGGACAGCCATGGCTGCTGCTGCTTTATTGGGCCTGATAAAATCTTGAGAGGAAGAGATGTATGCTACAGTACTATATTCAGGTTTTCTGTCATCCAGCAATGTATGCATGCATGCAAAGCAGAGTGCTTCAAAGGATTGGTAGTCAGAAATGGATATTCATACCTTGTGTTAAGGATCTCCAATGAGCTACAATGGTGCCCACACAAGATTATAAGCAGGATTATATGGCATAGAGAAGAAGAAGACATAAAGGGAAAAAGAGGAATTAAAGGAAGAAGAGAGAATTTCATGATTTTTTTTTTTTTTTTTTGACAAGATAGAGCTGAAAGCTCAGCTACCAACTAAAAAAAACAAAATAGACTAGGAAAGAGAGATAAAACAACAGCTAATCAAAATGTAAGCCACAAGCTTTGAGGTTGTCCTCCAGCCACCTAGGCCTGTCACTCCCCATATGAAACAGTGATAGGCCTGGATTGTTCAAAGCATGCTTGGCCAAAGCGTCGGCAACGAAGTTTAGTTCTCTCGGGCAGAACTTAATAACCATCTCAGGCTGATCCTCCAGGAACTGATTCACCTTGTGAATAACGTCTCGGATACCATCTGGGCTTGAACTTGCTCCATTCATAATGACATGTGTAGCATGCAAACAATCAGTGTAAATATTGTCAAGCTTCCAATCTTCATTTCTACTCTGCTCCATGGCAACAAGAATTGCTTGAATTTCAGCATGTATACTTGATTCTGCTACAATACTAGTGCAGCCTGCCAGCATCACAGTATCACGTCCTTTAATGAAAACAAAGCCTACACCAGAACAATGTGAAGCATCAGACCAAGCTGCATCGCACATGGAAGAAATAGTTTGTTTATAACTTGAAATATGAAAATACTCCCTGAAATGGCCTTGTAGTTTCCAGTAATTCTCCTGTGCAATCTCCAAGGCCTGCCTGAAAATTTGAATTGGCTGGAGGTTGACATTGTTGAATATTTTGTTGCATCTGGCCCTCCATATATTCCATGCACATGTGGCTACCAAAGCTTTAAAGAAGTTTTGGTTTATGTTTCCTTGTGCATTGCTCAAGCACAGCCATTGTCCATCTAACAAATTTGGGATGCTATTTGGGTTTAAGCCAGTATAATCCCCAACAGCATTCCAACAGATTCTAGCTGTACTGCAATCTACCAACAAGTGTTTCAATGTTTCATTTGATAATCCACATGATGGGCAGAGGCTTTGAGGGCCTATGCCAAGGGAGTATAGGTATTCATAAGTTGGCAACCTCCCATACATAAGCCTCCAAATAAAAGTTTTCACCCTTGGGGCTACATGCAAGCTCCAAATATTAATCCATCCTTTCCAATCCCCAACTTCAGTTGACAGTCTATGATTTAGAAATTTGTAAACTTCCCTGGAGATACTCACAGAGATAGTAGATGGAGCCCAATCCCAATGTGCTTCCACCTCTTCCCTGTAAGAATTTCTTTTCAATCTATTCCACTCCAATGTATCTCCAAAACATAGCTCCATATCAGACTGACTAAGTTTATCCTCATTTAACAGATCTGATATAGACATTGATTCAAGAGGCAATTGCATGTTAATAGTGGTAGGTTTATATGCAATAGGAATATCAAAAAGCCATGGGTCTTCAAGGAAGCTGGTGCTAATTGGATCACAGTTGTTGATCCAAACACTTGCCTTCACATGTTGAGCAGTACCCCAAAGCTTCTTATAGAACCAAGAAGTGGGAGTTTTACTCAGATTGTTCCATAGTTTCAATGGACCATATTTTAAATGTGCAATTTGTACCCAAAATTTGTTCTCATTATTCAATAAGGAAAGGATGTTTTTGGTCATGAGAGCAATCTTAGCAAGTTTTAAATTTCTGATTCCTAACCCTCCCTCAGATTTCTCTAAGGTAGTAACTGCCCAACTTATGGATTGGAGGGAGCCTCCAGCAGTACCACTAGCCCATAAGAATTTCCTGGCTATTTTTGAAACTTGGTCAATGACTGTATCAGGAAGGGGGTAACATGACATAGAATAGATGGGAATAGACATTAAGGATGAGTTCACCAATATAGCTCTACCAGCTAAGGAAGTTGAAGTAACATTCCAGGAATTAAGATTGGAATTGGTTCTGTTGATCAGAGGCTCCCATTGGTTAACATTGATTCTTTTGGGAGAAATCAGCATTCCAAGATATTTAAATGGAAAAGATCCAAGTTTCATTCCTAGTAGACCAATAATGGAATCCCTAACTCTAGTGTTGAACCAAGAAGGAAAATGAATGGTAGATTTGCTCAAATTGATTCTTTGCCCAGTCATATGCTTGTATAAATCCAAACAAAGCTTGCAGTTCCTAGCCACAGATCTAGTTGCCCTAGAAATGATAAGAGCATCATCAGCAAAAAGCAAGTGATTAAAATTGTGGGCAAGTCTGCTGTCAAAACCAGGAATTAGTTTCAAGTGCATAGCATAGTATAGCATAGCTGATAAGTTTTGAGAAACTAAAAGAAAAAGGTAAGGGGAAAGAGGGTCCCCTTGCCTAACACCTCTAAAGCTGTTGATCCAAGAAGTGGGCTTACCATTGACTAAAAAGGAAAAGGTGGGAGAGGTGATACATGCCTTGATCCAAGAAATCCAGGAGTCAGGAAAATTCATTACACGCATAGTGGCAAGGATGGCATTCCACTCCAAGGCATCATAGGCCTTTTCTATGTCCAATTTGAGTATCATCCTAGGGAGGGATTTAGTGTCATACTCTAATGAGTGTACAATTTCCTGAGTGGCTATTATATTATCAAAAGTGGACCTGCCTGCAATGAATCCAGCCTGTTCAAGACGTATTACCTTCTTTATAACTTCTTTCAACCTGTTGGCTAGCAGTTTGGATAGGATTTTGTATGCTACATTGCATAGAGAAATAGGTCGAAAATCCTGAACCTTATGTGCATTGTTGTTCTTTGGGATTAAAGCCACATAAGTCTTTCCCCAAACTTTAGGCAAAGTAGAACTTTGAAAAAATTGGTTTATGGCACTAAACAGGGGATCCTTTACTAGATCCCAATAAAATAAATAGAATTCAACATTCAATCCATCCGGGCCTGGGCTCTTCCCTTTAGGCATACTTTTTAGAGTTTTGAAAACTTCAGCAAGGGTAACAGGTCTAACAAGATTTGTGCTATCATCCTCAGTAATTTTGGGTAAATCAGGAGGAAGTCTTTCAGCAAGTTCCTCAATTGACAGGGAACTACTACTAGTCCATAGGTTAGAATAAAATTCTAAAAAGGCCTGATCAATGGAGTCTTGATTATCTAATATAAAGCCTTGTTCATTTGTTATTGCAGAGATTTTATTCTTATGACCTCGAATCTTAGCATGTCTATGAAAAAACTTAGAATTATAGTCCCTATTCTGTAGCCAGAGCATTTTGGCCCTTTGAGCCCATCTCAATGTATTTTGCCTAAGAAGAGCCTTATGTTTGTTATATAAACTTCTTAGACCCAGACTCATTAAATCAGGATATGTAAAACTTGACTCTAGGTTCTCTAAATGCTGAATTTCCTCTTCTACCTGGGCAATGTTTTTTTCAAGAGGGGTGAGTGCCCTAGCTTTCCATCTACAAAGATAACTCCTGGTTTTGGAAATGGAATGACTGAAAGCCTGCATGGGATTTGAATTACTACTGTTATTCCAAGCTTTACACACATTTGCGTGACATTCCTCATATTCCAACCAGAAATTATCAAATCTAAACACTTTGTTTTTATGTTGAGTAAAAAACTTGGCTGTTAACATAAGAGGAGAATGATCAGAGGCTGTCCTCGGAAGATGTTTATTGAAATAAGAATCAAAATTAGATAGCCAATCATTATTTGCCAATATCCTATCTAATCTTGCCCATCTCCTAGCCATTCCAAGCTGGTTGTTGCACCAAGTAAAGGGAGAGCCCATGAACCCCAAATCAAAAAGTTGGTTATCAATTAGAAATTCATTAAATAGTTTTGCCTTAAGGGAATAATGCTCAAAGCTACCCCCCCTGTGTTCTCCATGATTCAAAATAGCATTAAAATCTCCAAGCAAAACCCATGGCAAGTTTAAGGAAGAAAATATTCTAAGATCACCCCAAAGAAATTTTTGTTCTTGAATCCTTTGTGAATTATAAATCACAGTCAAGATCCATTCTTTAGGGTGATCAGAGGATATTATGAGATGCAAAGAATATCTAGATGTGGCAACAGGGGTAACCATACCTACCCTCTGTCTCCAGAGGGTGACGATCCCACCAGACATGCCTAGCGCTGGAATGACAGCCCATTGCCATCCATTTGAGAATTTCTTGCAAAATTTATATGCTCGATCCGTATCGGTCCTAGTCTCCACCAGGCACATTAAATCCGGCTGAAACTCCTTCATAAGAGCTTTGATTCTACTAATGGTGATGGAGTTGGACGAACCCCTGCAATTCCAACAAATAATTTTGAGAGAATTCATATTAAGTGAGTATAGTAAAAAAGGAAATTATAGGGAGGAAGGAATAATCAGGTTGAGGTATTTAGGCCATGTTGGCCTGGCTTTCAACACGCCCCTTCTTGGAGCAAGATCCCTCCTTGAGTTTATCTCTTCTAGCCAAGGCTTCCAGCTTGGCTTCTTTCTGAAACTGCACCAGGGGCATGTCATCATCATAGGAGCCTTGGGAAGTTCCTCCCTCTTCGGACGAATCTTCCATTGGCTGATCCTTTTCTTGTGCTTTGGATTTGGCTTCAATGGCCAGAATTATCCTGTAAACCAGTTGATTGTGGTTGCTCATTTGCAAATCCGGATTGTGGATAGAGCCCTTCCTCCTTGGATCCAGCTCCTGGCCCAGAGATGTGATAATTTGGGGGATCGGCCGGCTGACTTCCATGGATGACTGTTCCTCGGATCGCAGCTGATTTCGCAACGGTAACTTGCCACGATCAAAGCCTAATCTAGGCTCAACGGTCGACTACGGTGGAATCTCTGCCCCAGTGTCTTCCTGCGCTTGTACTCCATATCTCTTTCCGGGATTAGGGTTCCGAAGTGGCGGCCACTCCCTGTCCCCTTCCACAGAGTCAGTATGAAGCGCGATAGTGCCTCGGGATTTGGATGCTCTCCCGTTATAAGGTCCTCCCCGACCTCCACGTGGAGGTCGACCATTACTCAATCTGTCCACGTGTCGGTCACCAGCCAGAACACCCTCTCCACCGCCGGTCCTCGCTGTTTCCACCTTGCCACGGTTGCTAAACGCCGGGCCACGGCCACGTCCTGTACTACGGCGAGACCCCGCAATTTTCCAGGTTCCAATCTCTGCCTCATTGGGGGGTTCTGATTCCTTCTCTCCCTGGTTCTCAGGGTCTTTGACTTCATGAGCGACCTGTCCATCCACAACGATTTGCATAGCTTGTGGCTCCGACGGTGAGTTGATTCTCTGAGACCCAGCTTCCGCCCCCTCCTCTGAGCTACAGGGCATCATCTTGCATGCGCCCAAGGTGTGCCCAATACGGCCACATCTGAAGCACAGAGATGGTATCTTCTCATAGGTCAGAGCTACAAGCGTCTCCTCTTCGCCCTCTCCGACCCATATAGCCCTCTGTAAAGGCTGCGACAGATCCAGCTCCACACACATCCTAGCGAATTTAGACCTACCAGTCTCCACAGAAGCTTCATCAACCTCCCTTGTGTGATGATCGATCTTCAACACCTGACCAAGCAATTGTCCCAGACTCTCCAGATTGTCAGGCTCCCAGTATTCCATTGGGAGGTGATGGAATTGCACCCACACTGCAGCATTCTCCAGTTTCTCAAAGGCCGGCTGGAAGTTCTCTCCAGGGCATGAGCTGGAGAACCATTCCTCCGATTGTCCAAGGACCATCCCAAAGGGCCTTGTCAAAGAGTTCAGGAGAATGGCACCTTATGTAGTAATAGCCATTGGGGAGGTCGGAGATGGTAAACGTTCCTAGACCCCCCCATAGCTCGGCCAGCATCTTCCTCACTTGGTCCAGAGGTAAAGCTCGTCCCAGAAATTTACCATACAACGCTGTCTGCATGCGAGAGTGGACTCTCATCCTGAAATCCTCATCAGGAATGAACCTTGGATGCTTGAGCTTCTTAAGTTTCTCGAAGTTGTCCCGAGAATTGATAGTCTCATCCACGAAGCTTCACTGTTTATCCTCTCCAGAGACTACACGGGACCAGGACTTTGTGTTCTGAGGCCTATTCCCGTTACCTCCGTCCCCACTCGCCATAGCAAGTGGGGCAGAGTTTGTCGAAGACGAAGAGATTCAGAACAGTAGCTCAGAGCGCTCTCAGTAGCTCAGAGCGCTCTCAACGACTGTATACACTAAAAATTTTAAAAAGAATTTCATGATTTGGCCATTCCTTTGGATATGAGATTCTCAAAATTGGTGACAATTTTTTTTTTTTTTTTTTCTAGTCTTGTGAGTTACTTTTGGAGATTCTTCATGGTTAAACAAATTGACAAGATAACCGAGGAACAACAAATGTAAGAAATTTAATCAGAATATCATTTGTTACCAATTTGTTCATGCAGGAGAATTTCGAGAGATGGGAGCAATTGGTCGTCATGAGCAACTTCCTAGCCACAATATCTGCAACTTTATTTTGTATCAATCTAACAAATCAAAAGAACAGATAGTATGTTTGTCAATAGGCATTGCATAAATTGTTTCCAGATGTAATAGCTTTATCATATCACTTAAACATGTCACTACAACACAAGGAAAAAACAAAGCAGCTGCATCATATAGGAAGACTTTGATGCCGAGAAAGGAAAAGCATAGCACAATGCTCATTCAACACTTTAATTTGTAGTTCTCTATGGTCCGCATGACACTATGACTCATAATCATCTGCTAATTACTTCCTCTGGAAATAGCAAATAGGATGAGCTCGTTTGCTTCAGAAGATGAACTGGCGTCCAACATTCATGAATCGCCATAAATACATGACCATCAATACAATGTCTGGCCATTCACCAATTTCAATTGGAACACCAAAATTAATCGAATCGGAAATCAACAACATAGCACAACATAGCGACCAAAACTAAGAAACTTGGAAAACATGTATGGAGGAATATCAGTCTGTTGTTCATCATTCGCTTATCTCCTCCAAAGCCAGAGGCAGCTCCAAAATCTCACTACCCCTCTGAATCTTCAGTGCAATTTTCTCACCAACACTATAGTCATCTAAAGCTTTAAACAGCTCTGCTTTACTTCTAACCTGCTCAACAAAACAACACTCGACTTAAACTGAATATATTCTTCTTTAACATTGTGAATTGGGAGATGGTGTAAGAAATCACAGCACAAGTAAGCCAACAAAAAGGAAAAAGGAGGAAGCAGTTCAGCAGCCTTGCCGGTTTCTCATTAACAGCAACAATGATATCTCCGAGAACTATGTTTCCAGCAAAGCCTCTGGTTGTAGGAAGTAAGCCTGCTTTGGCCGCTAAACTGTTGCCAATGACCTACCATATAGTTAAACCAAAACATGATAAATGAATGACTTCTTTTTCAATAGAATACTCAAGTCATTTATCTGCAAGACAGATAATATTTTAGTAACCGAGAAATCAGCAAAACAGCAAGCCTGGAAAGACTTCTAAGGCTATTTTACCTGTAGGACAAGAGCTCCATTTCGAACATTAAGTTGATTGGCAATCAGATCAGAAGCTATTTCCACATTCAAGCCAGCACGCACCACCTGAGAAGAAGAGAAGATCAAAATACCTCCCACATTAAGGCAATGGTGTTTCAGAAAACAAGCAGCTTCAGTTGGTATTTTAATAACTGGAAGTCTGGCAGATATCGCAGAAAACTGATATTAACTAAATAGAAGTGCCTATTGCATAAAAGGAGCTACAACCCGAAGATTGATCAATACTCGAGAGGTCATCATCAGCGGAGAGATTAACAAAACGTGGAATGAAAACTTACTTTGCCAACTTTTATTAATTGAGGTACAATTCTGAGGACGGTTGAAGATGGAATTGCAAAACCTACACCTGATGATGTTCCTGCAAGTACAATGACATTCTTAGCCAGCTAAGGAAAGAATGCTCAACAGTACATGTACAAATGTGCATGCTAGCCTAAGTAGATTGAAAAAGCACCAAAACAACAAAAAGTTTTCTAATTAACTTACTTATAAACAAAGGTTGTGATCAACTCAAGCATAAAGAATCTTAAATGTTTACCTCAAGATAATGAAAAGCAATTCTACCTGTCCGTGTGAATATAGCTGTGTTAATCCCAATTAAGTTTCCTTTGGAGTCAAGTAGAGGTCCTCCACTGCCAAATGAGGAGATAATACAAAGAAGTTACTAAAATTGCAAACCAATCTGTCTCTACAAAGTACCTTAATACAAGAAAAATAAATAAATTTTCCTCTACATTAGAAGCACTCATCCTAAATTCCTCAGAACTTATGCACCAGAAGTTCAAGAGCTCTAAATATCTTATAATGTAGAAGAAAGCATATTTATCTAATTAGATCCAAGAGTTTGTACAGTGAATCAAAAATTCAAAAGAGAGATTTCCATTACTTTCAACTGCCCAAGTTACTATTTCATTTGAAGTGAAACTTAAGTTCAAGGATCGTGCCGACTAACTGGAAATATTTGAACTTATGAACAAATCAAATTGAATGCACAATGGGTAATTACAAGCTTATGTGTTACATTTCAAGCACACAACGTAAAACTTGCTCAAGTCAATTAAGAAGCAATTTTAGATGCAACTTGAGGAAAACCTGTTGCCTGGATTTATGGCTGCATCAGTCTGAATACCACCTCCAATTGTTACACCAGTTTGGCTAAAGATGTCTCGATTTAGTCCACTAATAACTCCAACCGTTAAAGTATGATCAAAGCCAAAGGGATTTCCAATAGCTAAACATTGCTGACCAACCCTTAGTGCAGAGGACTGTCCAACATTAATGGGTTTTAGAAGATCCAAAGAAGCATCCACCTGTGGCACATATATAAAAAAAAAAGTATTAACATCAACCCCATATGCATCACATCAGAACAAGATGTTCTTTTAGCTTCCAATGTTAGAATGTAATTCATAAGCCAAGAGCTTATCAAGCAAATTTACCTTCAAGACAGCAAGGTCCTTAGCACGATCTGCACCTATCAACTTGCCTTCAAATGTCTTTTGGATCCTTTTAAGAAGTTAGTACCATTAGAAATCGTGTGTGAAGTACTAACATAGTGAAGTTTTATCATCGCTGCAGGAAACTCACCCTTCAGAAGCAAGGATATTAACCCGGGCAACAACTTGACCTGGGCTTGAATTCCTTGAGAGAGCATTACCAACCACTGGAAGAAAATGAGAACAGCTAGGGGTTGGTGAACAGCTAATAAAGATTATGTGACCAACAATTTTAAGGTTGCACAGTTAAACACAATGTTCACTTCAATGAAGAATACCATGGTAGTTGGTCACAACATGTCCATTCTCATCCCACACAACGCCAGAACCATTTCCTTCAGGAACCTAAATTATGATTACCCACCATATAATTCATACCATTGGAAAAATTAAGTATCGAAAGCAAGGATGACACTATGATTATGCAACTTGCAATGATAAAAAAACACAGAACTCCAATCGTACCACATACCTCAACAAGACCCGTTACATTAAGTTGAGGGCGTAATGTTACATCAAAGATGTTAACAACCGAGTAGGTGTTCTTTGCGAAAAGTTCCACAATCCTTTCCTTCAAAGTAAAGGAGAGAGGCAACCTGACCAAGTCATATACATGCAGGGAAAACCAGGACATGAAACTGTTCAAACAGAAATATAAACCTCGGAAGGAAACAGCGGCCCAGATGGGAAAACAGGTGGAGTCACATCTTCCACAGCGACAGAGGGTTCCCCCAGTGCAAGTGCTGGACAATGCCACAGACTGAATTAGTTGTTACCTATGAGGCTATGATCGAAGTGTATCCCACCACAAGAGATATCATAAAGGAAGAGTGTGCTCAGCTTGAGTGAAAATAGATGAAAACGAGGACAAAACATTTTCATGTGGATGGTTAAATGGTGCAAAAAAGATGGATAAGCAAATGAAATAAAATATATTGATAAATTTTCTTTACTTTATCATTCTCCATTGCTTTCATGTCTTTGTTTTTCCTCTAGTTTTCCTCAATCCATTGACAGTGTAGTACATACTCAGCAAAGAATCCAAAAATAAAAAGAAAACACTTATTATGAGAGCAGTAAATAACGTAATTTTGTCAAGCAAATATGTTAAAAAATTGTCCGAACCTGAAGAGTACCTTGAACAGTGCAAGCACAAATACACTGCCGGGCTTGCTAATAACATCCTTCGTGAACTAAGAAGCGCACTCTCCCACACATTTTCACCCACAACACCACCATGGTGACCACTAGAACATCAAGCATTTCCAACACAACAAAGCAAGCTATGAAGCAGTGGGTATTATAAAAGACAGAACTTTTTCGGCTATGAATACAAAAGATCAAGTTTTTACTGGTTTAATCACACAATCAGAACCATAATTACAACAAATGTTACAAATGTACAATCGAGACTAACCTTTGAAGAGACATGGACGGAAGAGAAGCTTCTTTCTCTTCGGAACTTGGCAAGGCTACTGTTCGAGAAAAAATGGACGAAGCCCCATCCAGGAACACCTCCCGGCGGCCAAAACTCCGAGGAGCTTGAGAGCGCACTTGTTGCGGAGGAGGATTGCAGGCCAGCAAAGCCATTTTCTGTGAGGAATTAGAGTTGTAATCTCTAAAAAAGAGAAGTCGGGCTGTGCGTTCGTGTGGGGCGGCACTGGTGGGATAGTGGATGTCTTCTTTATGGTTTTGATCATCCTTCTTAAATTTTTTAGTATTTTTAAGCACAAAAATATATGGATAAATTACCGTACAGTCTCCGACATATTTCCAACTTTCTGAACAACCCCTCTGATTTTTCAATTTCTTTGTCAATCCCTCCTTTTTTTGACATTCTCCCTCCCATCAGTGGACTGTTAGGTTTTTCTGAAAAATGTCAATTTTACCCTGTTGGTTGCTTTGGTGAGAGATCTCTCGCCTAATCATATAGCATTTCCAAAATTGGTTGTTTTGAAAAAATACCAAGTTTTATGCATTTCCATTGCATTTCCAGCAAGTTTGGAGGGATATTTGCATTTTTCCAGTGAGGATTCTACGGACAATATGGATTTTCGCAAAGTTGGAAGAATAGCAACAAATGAAGTTGGGGAGAAGAGTAGCAACAATGTGCATTTACTTCTCTATTGATGGACATTTAGGTAATTTCATGAGAATTTTAACAACTTTCATACTGACATGACATTTGGTCAAAATGGAGGAGTTTTTTAAGGATCTAAAAAGCATCATGGGCTTTTCGAGGAGTTGTAAAATTCTGAAGTTTTTTTGGAACTTTCTTCAAAAAAATATCTTGAAAATTATTCCATTTTTTTCAAAAAGAAATTACTTCTCAAAACATATGTATTTTAGTTCAAGTTTTCACTGAAAATTTAATTTGGACAATTCAGCTTTGAATTTTCAATTTATTTTCAATATTAAATATTAGTTTAATTTACCGTCAACAAGCCATACAACTGGCAATTCGAGGTTACATTTGGTCATAAAATTGTAGAAAAAACCCACATTTGAATTTTATAAGAAAAAATTCACCCTACAGTTATATCCTTTGTTGGTCACCTATGATACCACGTTGGATCATGTGTAGTGCTTACATGACAGCTGAACAACTTGTTGATGCTAAATTTGATGGGAAGTTTATATTGAAACTAAATTGGAAGTATCTGGTTCAATTGAGGAAAAATGAATATTTGGGGTAATAAAAAACCTAAGATAAACTATAAGGTTCACAAGGTAATTTAACTAATTTATTTTTTGAAGTTTAAAGTAATATTAGTTGTACATCATGTTTAATTTGAAATTTCAATTTCACCTTGAAACAAAGATTTTTGATAATTTTCATCACTTGTTTTTTTTTTTTTTTGATAAATGTGACCACTAGAAGCACGCCGTGGGCATAGTTCAAACGCTCAAATTTTCTTTTTGTGAAAGAGAATAGACTATCCAACTTTTCTTGTGAAATTGATCCTTCATCTATCACTCGTCAAATATACTTTCAAGGATTGTTGACATAACAACTAACATGGCGGTACACTCAACAAATTATTTACGCTAGATTTCACAAGGTTGTTGGTTAGCTTGTGTTGATAACTTTATCTATTTTACAAAAAAAAAGGTCATTGTATTAATAATTATATGATGAGAGACATATTTTTTAAACTTATCATTCTTTTTATCACATTCCGCTTTGAACACTAGTATATCTATTGGGCATGTGATGGTTTATTACATGTCGAGTGTAATACTAACAATTAATATATAGGGCTCATTTGATTCTCTGTAAGTAAGTGTAAAGTAAGTAGGTTTACATGTAAGTTGAACTTTTGAATGTTTGGTTTGTTGTGAAAGGACAAGTTACCTGCAAGTTTTTAATAAGTGGATAAACCACATTATTTATTGATAATGATATGGAAGTTCTTTATAAGTAGTCTCAACCAAGATTGACAAAATGATACATAATTTGAGATAGTGCCACATTCTTGGTCGAGTTGTTGATGCTTCAGGTACTTTCTTGTTCTGTTGTCTCCTCCTCCAAGGCTTTGTCGTCCCTTGTGGTCCAAGTTGGGGTGGTATTTGTGAATTCCAGACTTCTCTTCACAATCCTCTGCGCCGCCTCTAGCTTTGGCATTTTGGATAATGGAATAGTATGAGAAAAGAGATATCACGATAATTTTTAAGAAAATGTGTTTTTTATCTTGAAAAACATTGTATATTTCTTTCGCCCCATATGCTCAAGGTGATTATCATCACTGTGAGGTCCCATCTCCTTGCAGAGTTTTGTCCACCCTGATGGAGGTGTCCCTGGGGCCTCATACTTGTTGGAGGGAGAGTGATCCACTATTAGTGTTGAAGAGGGTGCAGAAGTATGTCCATATATTGGTCGTGTAGCTGTAGGATAAGAGCAAATGTGTTACCGATTCATCCTCCACTACTCATATATACCACTTTGTGTGTTCCCCTTGCCACTTTCTTTTATGAAGGTTGTCCAAAGTGAGAATTTTGTCCTCTTTTGTCAAATAGAAAAATAGTTCTGTTTTGAGAGGACACGATTGTTTCCAGAAGTTTCTGCGCAGGTCACTTCATGCTTCACTATCTACCCAAAATGTGTGCAGAGATTTGACTGTGAATACTTTAGTTGGTGTGAGCTTCTATTCTCTTAAATCCTGTATATGGATATCATCCTAGTGCTCACAGAAGACCCTTACTAGGGCTGCCCACCCCCATGCTTCCTAATCTGTTAGGGGTCCTGGCCTGAATAGTGGTTTGCCTCGTCTAGTTGTCTCCCTAGCTTCTTGTAGGCTGAGAGAATTTTTTAGGATAAGAGATTCCAGTCCTGGAAATATGTTTGTTGGCGCAGATCCCTCCCACCAATTGTCCTTTCAAAAGTTTGTTGAATCTCGACGTTCTTTGAAGATTTTATGGCACATGCCTACCCATTCTGTAAATATCCTCCACCACTATTTTCCCAAGAGGGCCTTGTTAAACTCGTCGAGGTTTAAACCCCACCCCCCCATTTTCTTTGGGACGGCATATTCTGCCCCAGCTAACTAGATGATATCCACTTGCTTCTTTGTCGACTCCTCTCCACAAGAATTCCTTTTAGATAGAGCCAATTTGATTTATCACCCATTTTAAGAGGTGGTATACAGAAATCCAGTGAATTGGTATTGTTGAGAAGACTGACTTCAGCATGGTTAGTCTCCCTCCTAGTGACAAGAGTTTTCATTTCCATGAAGCCAGTTTTCCCCTGATGTTTTCAACCAATGTCAGCCAGTCCTCTCTCCTTGGGCGCCCTCCAGAGATTGGCACACCCAGGTATTTGATAGGGAATTCTGCCATCTAGTAGTGTAGCAATTAGCCATGTCTTGGGGGGAGTTCCATGTTGTCTATAATGGGATGATGACACTTATGTGATAATTTATTCTCAGCTCAAAAAGTCCTCCAAAAAGGTTGAAAATTAGTTTGGGTGTTCTGTACTCGGTCAGGCCTCCAGTACAGAAGACTAGTAGATCATCTGCATATTGTAGGGTTGATATCGTGTCCTCCCTACTTGTTCCGATTTTCACTCCCTGGTAAATATTCGCTCTAATAGCCTCTTGAACATGGTAGATAGCACATCTATGGCAATGACAAAGAGGAGTAGTGGCAATAGAAGGTCTCCTTGTCTGAGCCTTCTTTTGCTCTTAACATACCCCGCTGGAGCGCCATTGATAAGGAAGTTGACTTTTGAAGATAAGAGCAATTTTTTGATTCATAACGTTCATATGGGTCCGAACCATCTTGCTTGGAGAACCTCAAGTAGAAAGCTTCAGTCAACCGTGTTAAATGCTTTCTCGAAGTCAATCTTGACTAGGGTCCCCTCAATTTTTTCAATCCTCATTTTGTGGATTAGCTCCTCCGATGCTACTATGTTATCATGGATCAATCTTCCATGGATAAATATTGTCTTGGATTCCTCTAGCAATTCTCCCAGTATACTCCTCAGCCTGTTTGCTAGGACCTTGGATATGATTTTAGCCGAGTAGTTGATTAGACTGATCAGTTGGTAGTCCTTGATGGTTTCTGGGGCATTGGTTTGGGATTAGGACGATGTGCTCCCAGTTTAGGTGTTCCATGTTTTTTGTTCACTAGTAAAAATCTTCAATAAGTTTCAATAAGTTTTAGTCCTGATGAGGTTCCATCCTTGCTGATAGAACGTTATCTGGAATCCATCTGGTCTCGGGGCCTTGTCTGCTCCTAATCCTGCATTGACATCCGGATCTCATTTTTAGTTAACGAATCTTCAATGTGTGCGAGGTTTAGACCGCTTTTGTGGATAAACAGGCGATCCCATGAGGTTTTGTACCTCATGTCTTGCTCCTTTCCAAGATGGTTATTAAAATGGTTATTTATGGCTTTTGTGATTTGTTCTCTTGTTATAAGATTCTCCCCTTCATGATTTAGCTGCTTAATTCAGTTCACAGGGTAATTCATGACCGTTATCTCAAGACAGCTTCTTCTTCCATTATTAACCTTCATATTCTCTCCTGAGGCTGATGTCCCTTTCTTCTTCACTTCTTGCCAGAGATATGGACTTTCTTGATTGGTCCAAACTTTTAATTTCTATCAAGAGCTCTGTCTTCTATCCTCTAGTCTAATGCAGTGTCTCCATTATCCAAACCCTAAGTTTGGCCTTGGCAGTAGTTAACTTTTTAGCTTGAATAAATACACTGTCTCCATTTAAGTTCTACCTGCTCTATTTCTTCCCTATTATCTGCTAGAAGCCATCTTTCTTGACACATTCTCTATTGAACAGAAAGGGTGTTAGATGTGGGGTATGGGGCCCACAGTCAAGACATAGTGGCGTACGATCCAACCTCATCCTCAGGAGACAAGTTTTCCAGATTATAAGGAAATCAATGATCTATTCCATGGAAAGGAGGAATCTATCCAGGCAGGTGAAAGCTAGTTGTTCTCGCCCATTAGTCCATGTGTATGTTCTACCAAGGAGGGAGGATGGTCAATGAGAATGAGGTCTTGTATCAGCTTCTCAAATTCCTTCCTCTCCGTGGAAGAGTGTGATTGTGTATTAGATTCCTCCAGATTTCATGTTGTGTTAAAATCTCCACATAACAGGCAAGGACCATCCAGTCTTTTTTTTATTGCTCTGAGTTCCTCCCAACAAATTGTCTTTTGTGCAGGGGTGCATGGGAGAATATGGTAATGATCATCGTTTTCTTATCTCGATCGGCTTTGTCTTCTAGGACCACCATGGCTGTAAATTACTCTTTGTATGTGTTAATTAGTGCAAATCTAGCGCTACTCCATCCAATGCAGCATCCTTCTCTAGTTTCTACCATAGGGAGTTCCTCTCACTGGTCATACTAGGTTCCTCCAATGGTTTTCCTTATAGGAATGGTCATGTATGAAATTTTAGTTTCTTGCATATAGAATATGTTGGCCCTGAGGGGTTGGAGGAAATCCCTAATCAGGTATTTCTTCTTCCTCTTCTCGAGGCCTCTGACATTCCAGGATATGACTTTCATAAGCAAACCATATTAAGCCATGTATTATGGAGGGGGAAGGGTACTTAGTTGCTCCCCTTCCATTCCTTTACTTTGTCCTTCTCCAGCTTTCGTATATGCAGAAGGTAAACATATTTTTCCTCCTCTGTTGTCCCTAAATCGATCCCTATCTTAAGGACAACAGATGAGAGTTCCCTATCTGTCCAAGTGTATAAAGTTAGTGGAACTGTAGTGAGGTTAGGTATTATACCAGAAGGGGTTTGGTGGTCCCGTGCCTTGGCCTTTCTTTTGAGTGAAGTGGGAGGTTCGATGAAGCCTTCTATTTCGAGTCTGGCACTCAGTGTCTTCTTATTCTCCCTCATTTCTTGTGGTTGCCTTTGGGGACTCTGGGGTGATCATCTTTAGGGTACGGTCTTCCTTTGCTTCCTTCTAGTTTGGATATGTTTGCTGTTGGTTTTTAGTTCCCTCTGATTCTACTCGAGGAGCTTTTATGTGTAGTTCCCCCCGTGCCTTGTCAGAGATAAGGTGCCATGAGTCCTGTAAGAATCTAAGAACAAGACTGGATAGATTTGGGGTGACTCCCTAGGCCAACTGAATAATCTCATTGTGTGTGGTTAGCCTAGAACTTGTTAGATCCAGGTCTACGGGCCCAGTATACTGCTCCATCATAAGTACTAGCGAGTTCGGACTAGACCCTGAGCCAAATTCCCATTGGGGTCTTTTTAGAAGGGCTTCTCCTCTCCTTTGCTCCAAGCTGGTTCTTCCAGCTGTATTTTCCTCGGGCCTGTTAGGGTGTGTTGATATACTAGTTAAATGGTCTTCTCTATAGTCCAGTTTTGCCTACCACATGTCTTCTAATTCTTGTTATGCCTCCCTGTATAAGGGGCTTTCTTTATCTGCTTCCTGATTTCTCTTATTTTTTTCACCATTTTTGCCTCGAGATTAGCATTCACTAATTGTGCTAGTGTTCTCCTCTCTGATCTTGGCACGTGTCCCCTATTGAAGCTTGTTGTTTGCAGGGTAGCTCATTTAGTGCTTTCCATGTATTTATCCCCGGTTATCTCATCCATCAACGTCGCCTTCCATACCTGACATTTTGCTACATTGTAGATTAGTGACGAAAACCTCTGTGGTGCGTGGATGTCAGGGAGCGCAGGCCGTGTTGTCTCATCCGAGGAATGGTGTTTAATCGGACAAGTACCCTATCTGACGTTGTCGAGGCGGCATTAATTGTCAATTTCTTTTTCTCCACTTAGTGAATGCGGGGCACTTGTGGACATCCTGACCGTCCATCCATTAATTCTTTTAATAAACGGCTGCTTTGCGAGTTTGTGGCTCTATTTGATCCACCAGGTTTTGACTGGTCCACCGTGTTGTCTCCCCTTTCCCATATGCGCCTCGTGTCGTGTTTTTTGCTTGTCAGGACTGCTGCTCCACCGTTTAGCCCCCTACAAGCACCGTTAGAGCTGCTCCAATACTTGTCTATGGGTCGGACAGACGCGTTACCGTCGTTCTTCCTTCCTTTTGTGGCCGGAACGCCTCCGTTCATGTTCGGTGCCTTCTATGGCCCCAAGCCCCATGGTGCAGGTTTTTCCCCCTGCTTCAGATTAATGATAATGGAGTGTCTTCAGCTACCTATACTGTACTTCACTGTGCAAGGCAGCCTTCTTCCTCGGCGGATACACATCGCCACCTGGAGATGATCGGTGGACAAAGTTCCACTCTCGTCTAGATGGACTAGGTGGGATTAAGGATGCGTGCAATAGTATCCCAGTTCTTGCGGACGAGTGGCACCTTTCTACAGATGACCCACCGCACCTCGTCATCTGCCTTCTCTCACGAGTTAATATGAAAATACATGGAATAGAGATTGCAGAGAATCCTACAAATCTGCTCTCCCCTCCTCGCACAAGCTCAAGAGCCAACTCTAGTGAGGGACAATGCACCACAAATCTGTTGTCCTCTATTGGTTGAACAACCCAAGAGCCTTCCTGTTTATGGCTCATTGACACGGCCTTTGTCAGCTTTCAATGGTCCACAGCCCATTAGTGACCTTTATAATGGTCGCCATGATTGCCCTTCTCAGTATCTCCTTCTCTACGACCATGGTAGAGTCGAGCGCTAGGGAGACGAAATGGACATCATCTTCTAGCTCTGGTTTCCGGTGAGGGACCTCATTTCCCTCTTGTTTCTCAATGGTGCAGTTGGTACTTCCGTCCATTTTCCCGTCCCCGGTAGGTAGTTTGCCTATTGTTTCTTGGCCCTACTTCTCTCTAGATGTCCGTGTCCATAGTAGCACCGTCGGGATCACCGAAAACTGAGATTTTTGGTACCCCGATCACTCATATAGTTGACATACCTCCAACCTTCCACATTCCTATACTAGATGTCCAAGTTTGAAGCACTTACCGCAAACTTTGACAACCTTGGTGGAAGTGTGTTTGGTTTGCTGCGAACAGCGACGGCGGCGAGAGCACTCCTCCCCATCAAGGCTTGGCTTTGTACCAATACTAGCCGAGGAACGTCTCTGCGCCTTTTGAAATGTACCTTCGTCCACTACTCTTCTTCTGAGTACTCCCGCGTATCCATCATCGGCGTGTTGGTCCAAAACTCGTCCAGTCGGTGGATGGTTTCAATGAGAGCTCTCTTCTCTGTCACTCCATCCACATGACTCATAGCAACCCTCCATTCTGAGAATGACTCCCTTTGGCTCGCTTGTTCTCACTCCGGTGGTGTTCCTCCAGCCGGTCCCTACGCTTCCTCCCGTTCGTTCATCCGACGATGTTTTGGGGCAGGTTGATTTGGCTCTACAACCTGTCTCCAGACTTGCGTCATTCTTTGTGAATGGGTATTTCTGCACCTATTTGTTCTTCTCTCCAAGCTCCGCCACTCACTGAATTCTATTTGCTTTAATTCTTGTTTTGAGTTTATACTTGTGTTGCCTGCTTGTTCTTGTTGGCTTGATACAGACGTTGATTATCTTTGTTTGTTTTCTTAATCAAAGAGGTGTTTATTTGCATACCCAAATTAAGGAATAGGTTCCAAGTTTGAACTGTATGAGAAGATGAATTTTGCCCACTTATGAAAGATTGTTGGTTTCTGATCGTTTTGTGATTATATTTTTTGAGTTTTATGATCTCGCCAACCACCTCGCCCGCGTCTTTCTTCGGTGAGTCCGCTAGCGCCGACCACCTTGTCATCCACTTCGCCATCCGCTCTCTCGGCTCACACCGGCCACAAACGAACATCCCTGTAGATTCAATAGATTGAATTGAGTGAATGGATTAAATGAATTGGTTGGATTGAAAAAATTAGCTCCACTTGTATGTTCAAATTCTTCATCATTTACCTGTTAGCAGTTGCAGTAGTACCTCACAAGGAAAGAAAATAACATAAGATTAAAAAACAATTAACCACAATCACAAATAGTAAGTTTATTCAGGTAAAGAGTTGAGTTAGAGTTAGAGACACTGATTTCTTATGTTGTTGAGGAATCAAGCATATATTATGTTCAAACTTGAAATGCCCTATTCCAATGAGTTTTTTCAAAATTTAAAATTTTGAGTTGTAATAGATACATTACATGCATCAAACATACACAATTTTGTTTATCATCATTTCGGTCAACAAATCAAGTTGCAGGGAGACAGGAGACTTCAATATGAGAGGGGGTATGTGAATTTATAAAAGAGAACATGGAAAGGAAATGATAATTCAGTGATTTACACACATAATGATCAAATTAAATTAGGAATTTTATTACAAATCATAAAGCAAAGAAACAAAGAAGTTGTGATTTTGATGCAGGAGGATTTGAGCCAGATAACATGTTTCAGTTGTTTTCCCATAACTTTGGCTACTGGTGTCAGAATCACGCATTTGAACCCAATCCGAAAAGCTCGTTTCGGTGCACACCACGTGATCACCCAGCTCTGCTTAGTGGGCATCATTTTTGAATCCAAATTCCATTGTTTTCTTGCAGGATCACCGTTTAGATATTTTAATATTTGATAAGTATCTAATTAACCATGTTTTTATATCTCATTTGTATTTACTTAGCATGTGATTTTGATGAAATGTAGCCCACCTATACATAAATTGTATTAATTGTGTAAAACAAGACACATTGGGGGTGATTCAAGGGCAAGTCTAATTTCTGAAGCAATTCGGAGCAATTTCAAGGAAAATAAGAGCTAATAAGAGGACCAGATGGACCTGTCTGAATCGCAGAACACCTCGAAGCATCACCTCTGACTTGTCAGAACACCAAACGGGCTGGCAGATGGCCATCTACTACCCTGTATGGATTAAAGATACCAAAGAACTCGACCATATCGACTTGTTTAGAGTCCAGAATGGACCGTCAGGCACAGAACCAAGCCCTTCTAACTTTGCCAAAAGACTTGACGAGCAAGTAGATGCTCGTCTAAGGTCCCGTCTGGCTCAGACGTAGACATCGTTATGATGAGCAGATTAAGCCTAAACGCTTTGGAAAATGTAGTCTCACCCTCTAAACGTGTTTGGAACTATAAATACCAGGGTTTAGGGTTTGGAGAGAGCTTCTAATCTTATTCACCATCCTTGGGATCTCTCATCATCCACCATCTGGGGCATATCGGAGTACTAGAAGAGCGTTACTTGATGAAGGAGGGCCTTTTTTTAAACTATTGTAGTTTTTCTTTTTAATTACCAAAATGAGCATCCTGTGCATTATTTACCAAAATGCGTAGGATGCGCATATGGATGCACAATCTTATATTATTTTATTTTAAAGTTAAAAAAGTGTCTGACACTTGTCCTTTTCATTCTTTTCTGTGGTCACAACAAACATAACAAATTCTTTGAAGATTTGACTTGTTGCCAGCTGGCAACAACGGACAAACGAGGTATCATTTTTTTTAATAATTACCTTATTAAATTTAATCCACTTGGAAAACACGCTAAGCATCAAAATAGTATTTATTTTACACGCATTGAATATGTGACAGAATTGGGAAGTCATTGTTTCTTTTCTTGAATTCTGACTTATGAATTCTCATTGCTTTCTCACTGTTTCATTACCCATTGCCATTCCATTATTATTAGTTTTTTTATTTAAATTTTAAAATTTAAAATTTTAAATAAATAGATGTGATTTTCACAATTAAAATATCTTCTCAAACAAACAATAAATTGTGTTAATTTAATAATATTGGGTATTCACTACATCTCTAAAAAATATATCTATCAATTAAGGGGGTTTTCTTTTGCATTCTCTTATGAATACATAAAATTATATATTTGATTTGTAAAATATTATTATGCTTGTTTATGTATGTTTTTTTTTTTGAAATATTACAACTTTTTTTGGTCTACTTTTTGTTTAATTTAATAGATGTGATATTATAATATTTTAATATTTTATAATTATTATAATTTACCAAAATAAGACAACAATTACAGATATTATAATATTTTATAATTATTATAATTTACCAAAATAAGACAACAATTACAGATATTATAATATTTTATAATTATTATAATTTACCTCCCAACTCAACTGTATCTTCAGCATATATAATCAGGGTTGAGCTCCAAAGGCAGTGTAAAGGACACCCCCATTAAATTCTATAATTTTCTAAAAATTTAAAATGATTATCTACTTGGCTACTAATAACTAGGGAGTTTTATGCAAAATGCCATAGAAATGACTTGCATGTGATAATAGCATAGGGGTTAAATTGCAAAATCTTAATACCACATGTGCTGATACATGCAAACTGGGGTTAAGAAACCATTAAATGGCCAAACCCTAACCAAGTCTATGGCAGGGTGGTAGACCCAACTAAACTCCAATTCGAGGCATGTTGATTCACGGGAAGAGATTGTGAGTCTTGTGACACTACAAGCAGAGAGCTCATGATCCAATAGCTACACACTAATTAAGCAACAAAGAACATGGGGACTTGTTATTTGTAGGGATTTGTAGTTAATGTCTTTCTTGTGAAAGCATCATGGATTGATTGATAATAACCTAATGTAGGGGCTAAATTGCAAAATCTTAATACCACATGTGATGATGATACATGGAAACTGGGGTTAAGAACCCATTAAATGACTAAACCCTAACTAAGTCTATGGTAGGGTGGTAGACCTATAACACCCTGGAATTTTCTAAATAAATAATCAGATAACTTTTGAATATTTAATGAGGTTAATTAGCACAAAAAATAAATTTAATTATTTAAAACCTCAATTAATGGAAAATCGGGAATTAATGGACCTAAAATCCAGCCTCGCAACTATTGGGCCCAGAGAAGACCATATTGGGCCGGCCGCTTTTACTTGTAATATTTAGAGGTGGATAGATAGTATAATACCGGTTAATTAAATGTGAAATTTATTAAAGTGTTAATTAATCTATATTAATTAATTGGGAGATACCGGACAAAAGTTAGAGTCTCAGTAAAGTAGATCTGGGTCGGGTCAAAGCCGAGGAAAGTGGATCTCAGTCGAACAACAATTGGACCCGTAATGCTATAGTACGTCATGATAATAAGATGGTCAAAAGCCGGATTTCCCGGATCAAGTTGGGGAAAGAGAGAGCAAACCGTGACACTACAATAACGACTTTTTATTATTAGATTATTGAAGGTTTTATTAAAGAGGATGATGAGTGGGAGAGAGAGAAAAGTTTCATCTTCTCTCTCGCTCTCAAATTCACAGCCGTGTCCTAGAGATAAATTGCCCCCCTTTTCCCTCTCTCGTTCCCGACGAGCATTACCCGACTGCCGACCAGACCCACGGCCGAGTACCATCGCCGACCTCCTACTCTGGCGTTCGCACCAGCCAGACACAACCGCACCCGCCCCAAGTCTGAGTAGCCCAAGCTCCCCTCCTCTTCACTCACACACGCGGGCAGCGCCGACGGCCTCTAGCTGTGATTCCCCATCAACCATAAGTTGTGCCGGCATAGATCCGCCAGATCCGGCAACCCTAACTCCGGCAGCCTTCCTCTTCGGTGCACGGCAGCCGTTTCAGGTCAGAACCACAGTTGTCCCCTTCTTTTCTCCCCACCAATCAACCTCCAAATCTTCTTCTGGTGAGCAGGAGGAGCCCCGGCCGACCCCCCCCCCCCCCCCCCCCCCCCCCTTTCCTTCTCCTGCCTCAGCCGCGAGACACGCTGATAGGGGACTGTTGAGCCACTTCAGAACCCTCAGTGAGTTTTCATCAGGTTCCGGTGGACCACTCAGTCCGGTAAGCCTGCATATTCAAGTAGAAGATTAATTGTTAAGGGCTATGTATGATTGGGCTGGTTTAATATGGAGAAATCGATTGACTGAGATGGTATGTTAGATTGGTGAGCTAAGTCTGAGTGTAGATAAATGGCTAGGGCATGTGTATGTGTTGATGAATTTATATGTTGTTATGGAAATTATGTACAATGGCTAATGTTTGTATAATTTTTTGGGAGCCTAAAAACAAAGGAGGTGCTGCCGAAATTTCATCTATTTTTGCTTAGTTAATTAACCATTCCATGTTAAGAAATTAATTTCTTTAATGAGAGCATGTTAAAAGCCCCAATTTTATGCTTAGAATGAAGTGGATTACATCCCCTAACATGTGAGCAAGTTATTGTAATTAAGTTGATGATTTCGTAATAATTATGTGCCTTAAAAACATGAAATACATGTTAGGGGAAATCATGCTTTGGTTGGATTAAATGTCTTCACTGTACTCTTTCGAGTCTAAGTTAGAGTATAAGATAAGAATATGATTTGTATATGCATCAATCTTCCTATTTTGTTTATTAGGAAAAGAAAAAGGCAAGGGCAAGGCAGCAATGCCCGGAGGACCTACCCAGCCTTAGAAGCTACTTAGACTCAGGTGAGGGGACATAACTGTATATCTCATATGTTTGCCGAGTTTTCTTCGTGGTTATTTATTTAAATTGAAAAGCATGAGTTTCTATTATACATTATGATGTACCTTGAGTTTGTAAAGGTATTATGCATATTGTAGTATTTCCGGTTTAATTTGGAAATGAGATTTGAAAATACATGCGAAGACAAAATAAACAAAGGTGAGATAGAGCATGAGGAATAGATAAAGTATTTGATGGACTACACCTTACTAATGTATTTTCTTGCACCAGTGGTGGCTCTTTACAGAGCTAGAGAGTACGGAAGTAGGTTAGGGAAGGGGTGATTTATAAACTCTTATTTTTCTTATACCAAACTATATGTTTTAAAACCTTCCATTTTCATAAAACAAAACCCCGTTTCCATACTCCCAGAGTGCCTAATGTACATATATACTTATGGCCTGAAGGTAGCGAGATAATTCCGACCGGAAGGTACTCAAGAGCGAGATGGTTCCGCCTTATTACACTATGGTTCAACAATATTGAGGTAGAGGTGTAGGGGACAAGGATATTATAGAGATTATAATATGATACCATACTTCCCACCTCCTGGGTAGCGAGATGGTTCCGACTGGAGAGGCTATTGTTATATCATTCACTGTACCGAGAAGTAAATATTTGAGATAAACATAGCATATGTTTTACTTGAGATTTTTGTGCATATTGGCATGCTTATATCAGATTGAAGATAATGCATTGACTAGCATGATATTGTTCATATTTATCTTCAGTTTTTTTTTTATACGTACAGTGTTATTTTTTGGAAATTGTTTTATTATTGATATACAGTTATAGATTATATCTTGCAGTATTGTTGTCATTCAATGAGCTCGAGTAGCTCAAGCCCTTTTCACATTATTTTTATGCAGGTGATAGACAGGAGTCTAGGTAGAGGCTATGTCTTCTTGCGAGAGCATCTATTAGTAGCTGGCTCTGACCCCCGTTGATATGTCTTTATATTATGTTGTTATTTAGGAGAGAGTGGAACTCCTGATATTTAGAGACATGTGTTGTTATGTCTGTATCATTATTTGGTGTGTACTGAACAAGAATTTGAATCTTGATAATGACTTTAGAATTCTAACTTTATTAGCTTCCGCACATACTTTTATGCTTTTGATTATCAGTTTCACAGCCTTAGCCTCAGGGTTCACTCCTTGAGATGGGTGTTACAAGACTCAACTAAACTCCAGCATGTTGATTCATGAGGAGAGATTGTGAGTCTTGTAACGCTACAAGCAGAGAGCTCGTGATCCAATAGCTACACACTAAACAACAAAGAACATGGGGACTTGTTATTTGGAGGGATTTCTCGTGAAGGCATCATGGATTAATTTTCCATAGCCCCCATGTGTTAAGTTAATGGCTTCTGAAAAGCCATACCTTAGGCTGAAAAAGGGAGTTGGAAAAAGAAGGAAAAGCAACGCTCTAACCAGTCTCCCTTTCCTTCCAAAATTAAACTCTCAGAGAGATAACCTTTTGTAATTGCCTTGAATTCTTCTCCAATCCTTATAGCCAAGCTTTGAATCTCTTTCCTTCTCCTCAACAAAAGCTTTCTTTTTTCCCCCTCACTATCCTTGAGAGATTTCAGCCAACTGCATGCTCAAAACTTCTTGGAAGCTGGAGGAGATTAGAGGCCTCTCAAATGCTAGGCAGCTAATGTGAAGGTCTGAAAGAGATTGAAGGGAGAAGGAGGTGTAGGTCCTCAAGGGCAAGAGTACTGACTTGCTAGTGGTTGAAGCAGCCGTGAAACCTGATTTTGTCTCCCGGAGTGCAACTCAGAGGACATACTTGGTAAGCTAGAGCCCTATCCCTGCCTATCTAAGTATTCATCATATTCATAACCTCACCTGGCTAATATATCTTGTGCATTGGAGTCTAGACAGCAAAGAGGACTGTTGTGAAGTTGTTATGAAGGGGGAAAACCTCTCAGGATAAGTATAATCTGACTACTAGAATAGGTAAAAGGACTCTCTTACCTTTGTTTTTACTATAAGTAGAGCCAATAATACCATATAATTCAAGTATGGTGAGGGAATGTGCTTATTTATTATTTTAAATTGGTATTATTAATGTTATTATAAATAGATGTAATGTTTTGCTTCTCTCCAACACAAACCCCCAAACCCTGATTTCTCTCCCTCATTTCTTTTTCCCAATCACACTCCTATGTTTCTATTTTGGTTCTAACCCTACTCTCTTTAAATATACTCTCTAATTTCAAATTCTTTATCTTCAGTAATGGCAGAAAGATCACTTGTTTTAGTTTACTACAATGGTTCAATCACTACAAGCGAGGATACTGTTATATTTTTCTCCGACGATCAAGGTTATTTTTATATAGAAAATGATATCTCTTTAGAAAATTTAAAGAGAAACATTGAAGAAAATATAGAAATGGTAGACTGTTAAAACTTTTTACATATCAAATACCATTTACCTATTTCTTCAAGCTATGGAAAGATTTGCTATCTGGTTTTCAAATTACGTAATGATCAAAATGTTCAAATGATATTCGAGTGCCACCAAACATTTCCCGATATTCAAGTTATAGAATTATATGTCGAGCTTGGTATTGCAACTTCCACCGGCATTTCTTCTCGATATGAGATCAACAGAAATGACAACATTCCACATAATATGAGATGGGAGACGACTTCATCCGCACAACTAGTCAATGAACCAGAAAGAGTTTCAACAGAAACAACTCCCTTTTATAATATTCATGAAAATAAATTTAGCGAATATGAGAGCTCTAGTGGGGATAACCACTATGGTGATAACTATACAAAAAATAGTGAAGCAAGTGTTGAAGATTTTGACTTAGAATATTGCAATGTGGAAGTTGCTGCCAGAAAGAGTGTAGAAATGACGATGTCGCCATTTGAGCCTCCAGTACATATAAGGGCACTTAATATGGAAGCAATGTCTACACCAGAATTCCCCGAATATCCTTCATTATATGTCCACACATTCAGAGGGTAATGACAGATGAAGAATTGCATGTAGTCATGCAATTTCGAAACAAAGATGATGTTGTAACAACGATTAAGCATTACTGCTTATAAAATTCTGTGGAATATAAGGTAATCAAGTCTGATCCAACTCGATATTCAAGAAGATGTAAGTCATATGGCAATTGATGCAGTTGGAGGGTTCATGCATCCTATAGCAAGAGGAAGCAGATTTGGGAGATTACGAAATACAACGGTCCTCACACTTGTGCATCGGCAATGATCTCCCAAGATTATTCTAAGCTTGATTCAAACATGATTTGTCGACAAATAGAGGCCCTGGTCAAAGAGAAGCCATCCATCAATGTATCTGTTTTGATAGCGGAGATCAGGAATCAATACGGATACACACTGACATATAGAAAAGTATGGATTGCGAAGAAGAAAGTAATTGAAGCAGCATTAGGCAACTAGGAGTCATATAATGAGTTACCAAAATGGCTATCAGCGTTACAACAGTTTCTTCTTGGGATAATAATTTATCTCTAAACTCAATCAGTATATGATGGAAATCACATGGTACATGATACTCATGTTTTTCGTAGGCTTTTTTGGAGCTTCCCCTCATACGTGGAGGCTTTTAAATATTGCAAGCGATTAGTGCAGATAGATGGCACACACCTTTATGGAAAATATAAGGGACTTTGTTGATGGCAATTGTGTAAGATAGTAATAAGAATATCCTTCTGATTGTGTTTGCCATTATGGAAGGAGAGAGGTTAGATGCGTGGCATTTCTTCCTAGAGTATCTACGGGGCAAACGTGAGTCTACAGGAAGGAATATGTTTTATATCTGATTGTCATGAGGCTATCAAAGGAGCATTAAGAGCAATTGGTCGTCGGATGAATCCTCCTCATACCTACCATGTTTATTGCATTAGACATATCTCTGCAAACTTCATGCGTCGGTTCAAAAATAAAGAAATACAACGAATAGTTGTAAACATTAGTAAGTTGTAAATTTAAATGTTAGTAATTTAAGTGCATATTGTTATTATGTTTTAATGTTGTTTCATATTTCTTATGATTATTAATGTAGGTTATTCGAAAACTAGTTCTGATTTTAACTACTGGTATAGCTTACTTCGAGAGTACGATATAGAGGCAACAAGGTGGTTAGATAATATACCACAGGAGAAGTGGGCTCAAGCCTTTTACAATGGAGGTCGAAGGTATGGTCATATGACTACCAACCTCGCTGAATGTGTTAATTTAGTGCTAAAGGAGTCAAGGAACCATCCTATAACAGCTTTGGTTAAGTCAACTTACTTTCGACTAGCTGAGTTGTTTTTAAGGAAAGGTGTGTGCAGTTTTACCGCTTCGGGACATGGTCTAATATTCTCTGAAGCACTAATGAAGATAATTCAAGAAAACCAACAAGCAGCATGTAGCATTTATGTTCGTCAATTTGATTGTGAAGAAAGTTCTTTCATGGTAGATGAAATGACACTACCAGATGCGGTGGTATAGCTGATACTTATCGCATTGATCTGAGAGCACAATGGTGTGATTGCGATGGGTTTCAAACACTTCATTTTCCTTGCCGCTATGTTCTTGCAGCATGCTCAAACATTCATTTACATTGGCAGGAATACGTGGACAATGTTATAAGGTTGAGACAGTTTTTAATGTTTATTATAAAGAATTTTAGCCAATGTCAAATGAAAGCTACTGGAACTCCTATAATGGTCCACGTTTATGTCCTGATCTTACAATGAGAAGACCATCCACAGGGCGCCCAAAATCCACAAGGAATTCGTAATGAAATGGAACTAAGGGAAGGTGGTCAGCCAAAGCATTGTGGTTTATGTCGAAATGAAGATTATAGTCATCGAAATTGCCCCAATGTAGCTGGTCCAAGTAGTTGGTCGTAATGTAGCCTAAACGTTATAATTGTTGTAAACTTTTTATAATGTATGTAATTGTTGCCTTATTTTGGTAAATTATAATAATTATAAATATTATAATATCATATCTATTAAAGTAAACAAAAAATTAGACCAAAAAAAGTTTGTAATATTTTAAAAAAACATACATAAACAAGCATAATAATATTTTACAAATCAAATATATAATTTGATGTATTCATAAGAGTATGCAAAAGAAAACCCCTTTAATTGATATATATATATATATTAGAGATGTAGTGAATACCCAATATTATTAAATTAACACAATTTATTGTTTATTTGAGAATATATTTTAATTGTGAAAATCACATCTATTTATTTAAAATTTAAAATTTTAAAATTTGAATAAAAAAACTAATAATAATGGAATGGCAATGGGTAATGAAACAGTGAGAAAGCAATGAGAATTCATAAGTCGGAATTCAAGAAAAGAAACAGTGACTTCCCAATTTTGACACGTATTCAATGCATGCAAATTAAATACTATTTTGATGATAGCGTGTTTTCCGAGTGAATTAAATTTGATCAGATAATTATTAAAAAAAAATGATACCTCGTTTGCCTATTGTTGCCAGTGGGTAATGAGTCTAATCTTCAAAATATTTGTTATGTTTGTTGTGACCACAGAAAGGAATGAAAAGGACAAGTGTCAGACACTTTTTTTACTTTAAAATAAAATAATATAAGATTGTGCATCCAGATTCGCATCTTGCGCATTTTGGTAATTAAAAAAAAAGAAAAACTACAATATTTTAAAAAAAAACCACGATGGAGGCTTGGAGGGATATTTGCCAATGGTCCTCACCAACAATGGAGGGAACGGTGTATCACTTTCATATGTTTTCACTTGTTTTTATCATTGTACTGGACTTTGTTCCCCTTTGATGGGGAACTAATTTTGTAGGTATTCTGGCATGATTAACCTTCAGGTTGTAGTTTAATTTGACATTTAATGTTAATTACTATTTAGTTGCTTGTTAGTCTTGAGATCTATTGTGTCATTCCTTGTATTGATAATCTACGTTGTGACAACCCAGATTATTCAATTCGACGCAGCGGGGGAAGAAGCAAACGCCTCCCTATGTGCGGATATACCTCAATAGAGGGGATTATGAGTGCGCTGAGAGATCGAGCACTATGGAGAGCAACTCTTTAATATGCATTGTTCCCATAGTTCTTCCAAGTAATAGATTCCCTAGAATGCCTATCAGTGGAGGTACTAGGTTAGTATTGCCTCGAGAGAAGGATTAAAGCACTTTAGGAATCCTTGGTCCAAATTATTGCAACTATTAGTGTTAGCATTCCTTGTCTATTTTTTTGAGAACCCGAGGAAGATTCATTACCCGGATACCCCTCTTTTATGATCGATTGCACTTTCGACTTCACCACATCCTTGTTAAGATTAGATTCATCCTCTTGCTAGGGTTAGTATTTAGATTAGTTTACAATCCCTCAATCTCTGGTTAGGCTCCACAGTAAGCGAGTTGTTAGTACTAGTACTTCTCAGTCCCTAAGGATTCGATACCGAACTTTTCCTAGTCCATTATATTACTTGTCCGACCCATGCACTTGTGGTATTACGCGCGCAGATGATTACTATTTTCTGAAATAAATCATCTGTCAAATAATGGCATGATTTGAATATTATTTGGTCTAGGATTTTGGCTGATTAGTTGGTTTGTTTTGAATTTCAAATTTGAATAATTATGGACTTTTGCAATTGTTGGCAAAATTTCCTTAATAGTAGGATTCTAGGGTTTTTAGCTATTTAGTCTGGCTTGTGGAATAGTTTTTAGAAAATTTTGATTTTAATAAAATGATTTGAATTTGAGAGACGTTTCTCTCTTGTGTGGGTGTCTTCTTATGTTCTTCCTTGGCAAATCACCAGTTGCAGCTAGCCTGCAGGATAATCGCTATTCTGCTCGGTGTCAGGTTTAGACTGCAAAAATGAGATCTAACCTCTGATCACTGCTTTCCAAATGGACTATGGCATCCTTCACATTTGCAGAGACCTGAACATTTGCAAATTTCATAATCTTATTCTTAATAATGACATTTTTTTCTCTAATGCTGCTTTAGTTTTTTTTTTCTTATGATAACTCTCCTTTGCTGCATCATTATTCTAATTATTTCTGCTTCAAACCTTAATGGATGAATATAATCTCTATTAAGTTGTGATATCTATTTTATCTAATCACACTTAATTTCCTATTGATGATCTGCTTGCTGGATTGACCACTTCAACCTTTAGCAGAATTTATTTTTCCCATAATTTATTTTTTACATTAATTTGCACAATTGACCTAGCAGGAAACCAAATTCTCGTACTTAAAATTAGTTTCAGTCCCAATTGATCAGTGTCATTAATCCACTCCTATGCTATTATTAGTTTCTAAAAACTATCCATACTGAAATGTTTGACAGGTGACATGATTAGCGTTTACTCTTCCACTGAACTTGAAAAGACACTCAAGGATGCTATAAATTTATCTAGATTGGTGATTCTGTATTTCACTACAACATGGTGTGGGCCTTGTGGTTTATGGCCCCTGTCTACATAAGCCTAGCAGTAAAGAATCACAAAGTTGTATTCCTAAAGGTGGACATTGATGAGCTCGGGGATGCTGCTATACATTGGAATGTGAGCAGTGTACCAACTTTTTTCTTTAAGAAAAATGACAAGGAGGTTGATAAGGTCATTTGGCATGTAATAACCTACCCAGAACCTATACGTAAATATCTAAGACTATAGGGACTAAAATGAAAGTGTGAAGAGATTGTTTGTAATTACCTATTAGGTCAAGGACCTGATTAAGATTTAATAATGGTGGTTTAAGGTGATTAAACCGATATGGTCTAATTCATCATGCCACCCAACTTGGGTTTACCTTGTAAGCTTGATATAAGATAAAATAGAGATAATCTGATTGATCTCTCTCACAAGTATAGATTGTAATCAGATTATAAGTTTGAATTTGAATTATATTAAGATTTATCTCATAGAGACCTTTATCTCAATTATGGATTTTATTTTAATTATATGTTTGAGTTGAGTTGGATCAAGATTTATTATGAAATACATACGATTGATCTTTATCTCAAATGTAAATTTTATTTGATTAAGATTCAAAATTTGAATTTGAATTGGATAAAAACTTATCCAATAGATATAATTATAAAATATTTATAATTTATCTCTATCTCAAATATGGATTAGAGTGAGACTAGGACACATCCCTCTATATAAGGAGAGATGTAATGAGAGAATTCATATATAATTTGTTGAGAGAAGTTGTGTGATCACTTAGAGGGTCCAACCGGAGTTAAACACTAGGGAGACTGCACGGTGAGTTGATTGCAGATGAACTCTAGTATTTTGATTTGATTGCTTGAAGTTTTATTGATATTTTGTATCGATGGATTATGAAAATGTTATTTTCAGTATGTACTTGTATTTGCTAATAGTAGAGTCACTTTGCATGTTTCGTATATCAATCTATATCTATGTCACCTATGCACCAATCAAGATATGCCTATGTCGAGGCTCAGGATTAGGTCCATAGGACCATTTTGTTTTCTATGTATAGCCTACTGGGTGATTTTTGTTTATGATTTTGAAATCTGAGCACGCCTAGTGCTATTGAGATTGGGTACATGCGGAACTTGGTATGATTGATATAATTACTTTTGATATGCCAATCGTGTTTCTGATACTTTGATTTACAAGGGTTTGTGATATGATAATTTTGAGATTCAATAGCATCTCATCCTGTTTATCTATGACTGGCATGGAACTCTGCTCTAATTGATATATGCATAGCCCGGTATGATCATTGTTCTATTATATATATATATATATATATATATATATATATATATATATATGATTCTTATGTTATTTTCTATATTTAACCCTAGTGTGATGTTTGTCACTCACTGAGCTAGTTTTAGCTTACAACTCCCTTCATTTCTCAATGTAGAGGAACAGGTCAAGATAGGCGACCTAGTTAACATGAAGTGATACAGATTTAGAGACTGATGTGACCGTATAACTGACTCTGAGTATAGTGTGTGAATTGTATAAAACTAGATGAATTGTTATGTAAAATTAAGATTTGATTTTGTATTTAAATAATATCAGGATTTGATTTCCTTTTACCTATTGATAATACTAGTTATTTTTTATTACGTGTCTTACATGCTTATGGGGGCAACCCTATAAGTATGCGGCGTTTGTCCCGTGCCCGGACCAAGGCTGGGTTTGGGGCGTGACAGGAGCAGATAAAAATGGTATTGAGAGTAAGATTTCGCAAAACATGGGAAAACAGTGAGGGATATTGGAAAGTATGGATAAATGGTTCTACAGAAATGCATTTCTGTTGTAATTAATCTAGAGTAGCGAGAATCCATGTCAGCTTTTGTAAATTGGCATTTTTGATCAAGCAACCTTCATTTCTCTCGGTCCAAACATAACCTTTCACATCATTTTCGCAAGTGTCTTCTATCTATACAACGACTAAGTTTTGAACACAATAATCTGTGAAATTTTAAATACAAGCGCACACACTGTCAACTTTAAATATGTCCCCAGTTCTGAAACTTCTCATCTTCGACACTGAAATAATAAGCAATTGTAGATTTCATTACTATATAAAAATGAATTCAAGCTGTTAAGTTAAAGTTATTCAATCCACAGGTTGTTAAAGCCAGTCTCATATACAATATGTAGATTACATTACTACAAAAAAAATGATTTCAAGTTGTTAATTCAAGCGATTGCAGGTTGTTACATAAACAAGCAATTGCAGGTTGTTAATTCAAACATTTCCTCACATACAAAAAACTAAAATACAATCTGCAGATTTCATTACTGCATAAAAATGATATTAGATACAATTTGCAATTCATTTACTATAGATACAATCTCAAGTTGACACATCTACATATACAACATGCAATTCTTACTAAAAGAACAAACAAAACACTTTTTGTTATGAATGAAATGCACATTTCTTTGCTTGCATTGGTCACCTAGGGTTGGCCACCATTCTAGAAGCAGTTCTTGCAGATCTCCTTGGGTTGACCATCATGTTAGAAGCATTTCTTCTAGATCTCCTTGGGTTGGCCACCATTTAAGAATTATTTGATGCCTGCAATGAGGTTCACCATTAGCAAACTAACTAAATGGTTGATTTAATAAAATGTATGGACTTCAAAAATCAATATATGAGTATTTATGTTCCTAACTAGTTGACGTGGCTCAGCTTCATCAACTTGTTGAGGCAGATCTAATTTATTAATTAGTTGTGAGTCCTCCCAGTCTTGGCCAACTTGTGTTTCCGATCCATTTACATCACCTGTGACTGACCTCCAACTGGTTCACAACCCTCCTTCGCTTGGTCAACTTGATTTTCCTCATTAATAGTAGCTTCTCTTGTAGCTTCTCTTGCAACTTTCTTTGCCATCCTACTTTTAGCAGCCTTCTCTCTCTGAATTCTCATTCTTGCAGCTCTAATAGTTTCAAGTGTTCCCTTACAGGTTTTGACATTATGTCTTGCACCTTCGCAATTGCCAAACTTTATTATTGTGTCCTCTTTGGCCACCTTATAAGGATCAACAGTAGGAGGCTCAATATGCCCTCTTTGCCTAACTCTCCAGGTCTCCTTGTTCTCCTCCTATTTACAGGAGGGTCAATTGGCTCATGTAGTGTCTAAGGCCAACTTTGTGGGCTAGGAACTGGTTGTAGTATAGGCTCATAGGTCTTCAAGAACATTTCCCTACAAAATCAACAAAATTCATAATTAGTCTTAGGAAAGAAAATTAACCAAATAAATAAAATCAACAAAATCAATAAAGTTCACCTATGATAGCAGTTCTCAACAAAGTCTTCAGGTATCAGCCTTAGGTTAGAAATGGTTGAACAAGCATGAGCACATGGGATCCCAGGGATGTCCTACCTCCTATAAGTACAGCTTCTATACTCAACATCCACCACTTCTCTTCCATGGTGACAGTGAGCAACCTCAATCTTTTTTCCTTCTCCCACATTGTGCCACACAATCGAATGATCCCTTCTTATAGAAATCCAACTTCTTTTAAATCCTTAGACATATTGGGTTGTTCAGTTTCTCCATACCAAACATCTTCAAATGGAACCTCCTCATGAGAAATCTCCCGATAATCTCCAACATTGTGATAATGGGCTTGTCTCTAGCCTTTAGTATATAAGAGTTGAATGTTTCAGAAATGTTGTTCAGCAACATATCACATTTCAATTCTACTGAAAACTTGTGCATAGCCCATCTCTCAGGTTGTCTTTCTAGCAACCACTAAACTGCACCACTGCTAGGATCAAAACCCTAAGTTTTTCAATGTACACATTAAATTGATGCTCTGTAGTTACCCTTGCACAAGCCCACAAAGCATTCTTGTACTCTCTCCTAGGGAATTTCTTCTAGAAATTCTCATGAAGATGTCTCACACATATCTTATGATTCTTGGGTTGAACATACTCTACAATAGACGTGGCCACGATTCAGGAATCGCCGGTTCCGGTTCAAAGAAATCTTGAACCAGAACCGAACCGCTTGGACAAGGTTCTTGGCGATTCGGTTCCGGTTCTGTTCTGGTTCCGGTTCCAGCGGTTTGATTCAACGGTTCCGGTTTGACTGTTCAGACGGTTCGGCTTTTTTTTTTTAATTTTAATTTTTTGTTAAATAAAATAATCTAATATTTTAAATTAAAAATGAACATGAATCATGCGATAAGTGGGAAAAAAGTACAATATTTTTTTTTACAAAAATGCAAGAATTAATTCAATACAATATTTTATATAAAAAATAAAAATATAAATTCAATACAATAATTTGTAAAAAAAAAATACAAATACGATATGAGAAAAAAAATAAAAAAAATAAAGACTTGAACTTATTTATATTAAGTTGCTTACGTATCCTCTCGGGGTATAGAGGAATCAAAGCCCACGTAGTTCTTTTATTTTTATTATACACATTTCCCCACATTTTCTAATTGGCGAATTGTTTGTTTCAACTTTCATCATCAGAGGAAGCTGTCGTTGTTGTACCAGAGCCATCATTTACCCACTCGTCTGATGATGATGAAATATATTATTTTAATTTTCAACTCAAGTCAGACGTCACAGTCACATACCAACTCAGATATTAAGTATACAACGGTCAATAAACGTATTAAGATTTGAACTTTGAGCCGGTTGAACCGTCGGTTCAATGGTTTTGAAATATGGAACCTGAACCGAACCTTGTATGAAGGTTCAGGTTCTGGTTTCGGACAGTTATGGTTTTTTCAGTTCCGGTTCGTTTTTTCCAGGTTCGGTTTCGGTTCGGTTCCACGGTTCCGGTTCAGAATGGCCACGTCTACTCTACTAGAATATTCACCAAGCCCTACAAAGGTAAAGATATCAGTGGTCAAATGAATCATGATAGCTAATTAAATTTAATGGAAGTAACAATGAGAATTGTAACTTAATTTTTGTTGGTCGGATATAAATGTCCATCTATTCTAAGCCACATACCCCACATCCTCAAGAAGATTATCAACAAACCAACCCCAAGTTCTAGTGTTCTCTACCACAACTACTGCATATGCTATTGGGAACATGTTGTCATTAGCATCTATTACAATAGCACATAATAGTTGGCCTGGAAACCTCCTTTGATGTGACATCCATCTAGTCGTCTACAATGCTTGAACCCTTTCTTGCATGCATCAAAGCAAATATACAACCTCTGAAACGTACCATTTTCTACCTACATTTTAATGGAACTACCTAGATTTGTCTCTAACAAAGTATGGCAGTAGTTCCAAAGTAGTTTGTACTGCTCCAAGTGGTCTCCTTGCAATATCTGTAAAGCCCTCTCCTTATTACTCTATAACGTTGACTAGATGTCACCTCCACACCAAAATTCTTAGCATCCATGTTCTAAAAGACCCCAATGTCTATGTTTGGCATGTCCCTTATCTCCTCCATATATTTCTTTGCAAGACATTTGTAGTCAATCTTTCAGCTTAGGTCATGTCTCCCACAAGTATGCTCACTCCCAAATGTCTTTATTTGAAATGCCCTCTTGTCAGCTGATAGAGATTCCCTAATTAATGAACTATCCATATTTTCTCTGGCATATGGCTGCAACTACTTTCCTCTCACTGTGCTGGAAATCATAGTCAAATCCCTTTTGAACTGCATACTCTCTCAGAGCCTTATTGAAGATCTTATGATTGTCATCAACACTATCACTAGATTCAGGTAAGCTCCTCAACTCTTCACTATTTGCATAATTTGACTCTTGGTCACTAAGGTCTCAACGGTTCCATCCAATTGTTTGCCCATCCATGCCCTGAGCTTTACATCCCCTGCATCCTTGTCAGCTACAATCCAAAACAGATCATCCACCCTGTGTTCCTCACCATCTTCTTCTTCCTCATCAGAATTCCTGAAGGCTGGATCTTCTTGTAGTTCTTCATCCTCTTCATAATCATCACTTTCAACAACATCTTCCTTAACATCCATCCTCTAGCCGACTATCTTTACTCTGCCTATATTCATTATGCCTATCTTCACCTTCAACACTATCCCCCTCATCATCCATCCTCTACCTATCATCAGCATCTTGCCCTCCTTCCATGTCACCTTAGTATCTGCCACAGCCACACCCTAATCAGATGAAACCTTATTAATGCCTAATTAAAGTGTTTCAAAAATATACAACACAATGAATCAATCATAGAGTGCTCAAATTAACAAGTAAGAATGACTCAATTCATTACAGAACCCAATGCATCATTGAGAGCTAATCACATCTCATTATTTCATTCCAACACACACAGTGCTCAAACCAAACCTAATAACATCACAAAAAAAATACAACACAATGCTAGCTTACAGTGTTTGAGAAATATAGTGTCCAAATTAATTAGTGCCCAATTAATTCGAATACATTTCAGAAATTCCAACACAATGAATCAACCATACAGTGCTCAAATTAACTAGAAAGGATGCTCACTCAATTCATTATGAAGCCCAATGCATCAATGAGAGCTAATCATATCTCATTATTTCATTCCAACAACACACAGTGCTCAAACCAAACCTAATAACATCACAAAAAAAATACAACACAATGCTTACTTACAGTTATGAAGAATATAGAGTGTCAAAATTAATTAGTGCCAATTAATTCCAATACATTTAAGAAATTCCAACACAATGAATCAATCATAGAGTGCTCAAATTAACTAGTAAGCATGCTCACTCAATTCATTACAGAGTCCAATGCATCAATGAGAGCTCATCACATCTCATTATTTCATTCCAACACACACAGTGCTCAAACCAAACCTAATCCCATCACAAAAAAAATACAGCACAATGCTTACTTAGAGTGTTTGAAAAATATAGAGTCTCCAAATTAATTAGTGTCCAATTAATTCCAATACATTTCATAAGTTCCAACACAATGAATCAACATAGAGTGCTCAAGTTAACTAGTAAGTATGCTCACTCAATTCATTACAGAGCCCAATGCATCAATGAGAGCTAATCAAATCCTATGTCTATCAACTAAAATAAATCAAAATTTGTTTGCATAACCAAATTGCATACAAAGTCCATGTCCAAATTGCATACAAAAGATCAATTGTCCTATCAATAATAGAACAATAAGGTGAATACCAACATGCAACACCATCATCTAAGGTTCCTATATGCAAAGCTCATGATCACATAGAAATGAACCAATTTTTTTTCAAAAAAGATTATTCATCTATACTTAAACCCCTGCAATACTACTTAGTCACTTCCAAAAAAAGGGAAAATTTTGAAGAAAAGAAACTATGAAAACTAAATACACACACCATCTCCATTCATGTTTTCATTCTCATCTCCAAATTGCCATACTTTTCATGGCAAATCATAGCAAAGCATTTTTGTCCTGAAGTAAAATACCAAAATAAAAATGGATTCTATGCTAGCAATTACATACAAGGATGGCGCTATTAAGCTAAAACAACCAAAATAATCATAGTGTCATTAAACTACAGGGTACCTGAGGTGGAGAATTTGGCAGCATATGATGGCCCTGGACATGATCAAACGCCAGGAGCGTCTCCATTGCCTGCGCCAGTGACATCAAAATATCATAAATCTAAATTTAAGGAACATGAAGGGCCTGTTTGGGTAGGCCACAATTACTACATAATGGGTACATTATAGAGTTTTTTTATATTTTGAGGAGATTACTACATAATGGGTGTTTGGGTTGGTTTTTTGGGGCCACAAAATTATGGAATAATGTGAAGTTTATAGAGGAATAAAATATACCACTTGGAGTGGAATATTTTCACATTTGAGGATCGTGTCTCATCCCCCTCTCGTCCACGGTGCCCGCGCAGCTGTCTTCTTCAAAGCCGTTCCTCCATACCCCTCTCATCCACGGTGGAGCTCCGACGATCCTCTCCCTCTGATCCGCTCATCCGTGGTTCTATCCGGTCAATCACCACCGTCTCCGACGAGACCTCCCCGGTCTTCACTAACCCTTGAAAGGATCGCCGTAAGATCTTCGATTTCGTAGTTTTATTCTTGATTTATTTGCTCATTCGCAGTTTAATTCACATCTCAGTACTGAAATTGTGAAGTTTGATTCTCGATTTTGAAGTTTGATTTATTTGCCTTCTTTTTTTTGGAAATTGTATGCTTGTGGGTTTGGAGAGCTTGATTTGAGCATTAGAGCGATGGATCTTGGTGAAAGCTTTGAAATTGTTTCTCTTTTGTTGTTTTTGGAATTTTTGTTGTATTACGTTGGTAGAATGGATTGGGGATCATGGCACCTTGGACAGGGTTTCAAATAAAAGTGCCAATGAAGTTCATTGTGGGTGATTCTGATCAAATGCTGTTGATTTCCCTCAAAGCTATTCTTAAAACCAGATTTATCATATAAGTATGTGGTGTAATTGATAGCTAAAATGCCTTGAAGGTTGCCAGTTCCTATCATTCATATTTTGTAAATTCACAGAATACCTGGAGAGTAGGCAACTTGACCTTTGTTAGCAAGGAGTCATTAGTTTCCATAACATTCTGAAGATGTATTTGTGTGCCATGTTCTTTGTTTTGTTCAGTTTCATCTTTTCTGATGAAGTACCTTGTTTTGTCATTCCAATTTAATTGCTTCAGAGGCCCATACAAGCTTTTAAAGGAATCCTTTTAATTAGATGTAAATTGGTGAATTTCTCTTCCCAAAACCACTACTTTGGAATCTAATGCTTGAATGTATCATTGTTTTCTTCTTTGATTTCTTACTGTTCTTGTTGAATGTATCTTTGTTTTCCTTGATTTCTCACTGTAGTTATTTACAAAGTTTAATGTTGGTTTGTTCTTGCTTTTGCATTTGGTTTTACAAAGTTAAGATGATTTTGCATTTGTTCTTCCTTTATTAGGTCATTTCCTAATGATAATTCATTGTTGTGTAGGTATTGTAGGCCAATGGCAAGTGAAGGTAAAATTGAAAGTCGAGCAAAGTGGTTGGAAATTCACAAGGCTCACTTAGTGAAGTTATTGGTTGAGTATAATACTCCTGCGCACCGTTCACAAAATGGATGGACTAAAGAAGCTTGGAATAAGATATTACACAACATGAAGAGCAAGTTTTCCAATCCAAGCTATACCATCATTCAGATTAAAGCACTGGAACAAGAGTTGAAAAAAGCTTACAAGCTTTTAAAAACCTTGTCTGAATTAAGTGGCTTTGGATGGGACTACAAAGGAAATGTTGTTTCGGCCCCTGATGATGTTTGGGAACCACTACTGGAGGTATGTATATATCTTTTTGTTTTATTACCCGGTGCATTTCAATATCGACTTTTACCTAATTTTGCTCAACCATCATCCAGAGGAATAAAGACGCAAGGAAATGGTATAAAAAACCATTTCCATATTTTGTGGCATTACAGGATGTTTATGAGGGTAAGAATATATTTTCTAATATTGTTCTTTTATCTCGCTTTTATTTTTGCTAATAGGTTTATACTTTTTTAACAATGTTAGGGAGATATGCTGAAGGTAAACGTTCTCGTGGTATAGAAGATTATGAAGTTATCTCTGAATCACCAGTGCGTACTCCAACCCCAAGTCCAGTTACTCCAAACGATCCAATCCAAGCCTCACCAATCATTGAGGCAGAGGAGGATGATATTAATGTGCAAATGGAACCTCCTTCCACTCAACCACGTGTCCCTCAATCTCAAGTCTCAAGTAGTGAGATGCACCGGGGGATAGGAGATCAGGATGGACCAAGAAGAAAAAGGGAAAGAAAGGGGAAAAAGCCCCAGGATGTGGCATTCAACATGGAAAAATTCCTTGCTTTTCGACATAGCGAGAATAAAGAATATCTCGATGTACTCAAGGCTACTCAAGTAGAAGAGAAGCATACAATAGGAGATTGCATGAAGGTGTATAACCCAATGAAAGACATGTTTACCGATGCAGAAATGTTCAAAGCTACCCAAATCTTCCTTAAAGATAAGAGTTATCGTGAATTGTTCCTATGTCTTGAAGAAGAGGATAGAGTGTCATGGCTCAAAATGATGTTTGCCAGCATGGACTAATGGGGAATTATTGTCTCTATGTTATGTGCTTTGCTTTTGTCATTATGGTTATGGTTATGTAGTTTCATTATGGTTATGGTTATGGACATGTCGTTTCATTATGGTTATAGTTTTGGATATTTTGTTTATGTATATATTTCAACAAGAATGACTTATGACAAATGTTTGGAGATTTCTAATAGTGATCAAATCTTTTACAAGAAACGCAACAATAAATTTCAACATTAATAACCTTAATTTCAACATTAATAACCTTACATTCAAACTTAATACATCAGATATTGAAGCAAACAAACTCAAAATGAAATTTCAACATTAATAACCTTATACATCATTTAAGTTCTAGCTCGGCGATAGTTGCAATAGTCCTCCCACATTTGCAGTGTTATTTCTTCTCTCTTACGAGCACCTGCATGTCGCTCAGAGTTCATTGTGTCGACATCTTCTCCATATGTATCATCTCCATTAGGAACAATAGTTTCCTCGGCTTCATCATTACATTCCTCAACAATATCTGCACCGTTGTGTATACGGATGAAGTTATGCAACACACAAGCAGCAACTACTATATCAGTTTGAGAGTCAATCGGGTGAAAAGTTGCAACTTTTAGTATCGGAAATCTCATCTTCACAATGCCGATGATGCGTTCAATATGATTCCTTAATTGTGCATGGCGCAGATTAAATAGTTCTCTATGATTGGTCGGTCTACATTGCGCTCGTCCTTGCTCTTGCAAATGATAACGGACACCTCTATATGGTGCAATAAAATTTGGGGTATTTGCATATCCAGCATCCACAAGATAATATTTACCTCTTGGGACTTGAAAACCTTGGTCAAGCGAACGTTGGAGTATCCTAGCATCGGAAGCAGAACCTTCCCAACCAGCTCGCACATACACAAAACGTAGATCAAAATCACACGCGACCATGACATTCTGTGATAGTGTTTGTTTCCTGTTTCTGTATGGGTCTTGCAACGCCGAAGAAATAGTGATAGGAATGTGTGTTCCATCAATGGAGCCAACACAATCCTAAAATAAAGAAACATATAACATTAAAATTAATAAAATAAAATTATAAGTAAAATTTACTATCAATTTCATAATATAAAAGCTTTCCATACCTTGAAATATGGAAAAAATTTACTGTTATTCTGAATAACCGGCGATGTAATTGTTGATGGAGGTTGTATGTATTCACGAGCAAGTCGATTGATAGCCGTAAGTACTTTACCAAAATAACGACTAACAGTTTCTGTCGAATGTTGAAATCGCTCTTGTACATCACGGTTACTAGCATTATGTGCAAGAGTGTACATAAACATCGCTAGTTGTTCCTCGACTGTTGTCCTTTTTGAGTTGTGGAGGAGAGATCTTTCTCTTAAACGATTGACAAGTGCTTGAAATATGTGAGGCTCCATATGAAATTCTCTCTTACAACATTCCTCGTGACCTCCTTCAAGGATTTCTTGTACATATGAAGCACCTGTAAGTATGGATGTATGATGCTGTCTACTTTCTGAAGTTGTAGGACATAGACTCGACAAATTGCTGAGTATGAATACATCATCGTCTTCATTCATCTTCCTCCAATGATTTAAAAAATCCATGTAGAAACAAGTGGCTAGAACTGCGAAAATTTTGTGCTAAGGAAAAAGAGTTTGTATAGTGCCAAGGAGTCATGTTGTGTATAAATAGAGCAAGATGATAACGGTTAGAATTATAACGGTTACTTTTTAACGACTATTTTTTGAATTTTAACAACGGATATAATCCAACAGCTATTTTTTATTATGTAATAATTTTTTATTATGTTACCAAACACCATTCTGTAGAAATAAAATATGTAATAATTTCTAGAATAATATTTTATTATGGTAGCCAAACACCAATTATGTAGGAAATAAATTTGCCAGAATTTCCGTAATAATCATACTCACTTCCTACATAATAAAATTTCTACATAATATTTTATTTTGTATCCAAACAGGCCCGAAATAGAAAAAAAAAATTGTTCACTTTCCTCCGAATTCCGACCCTAAACCCTAAATAAACCAAAGACAAGGAAGACATAAACTTCGGCCACCAGTCATCAGCTTCAGAGGACACTTGCCTTTGAGGGTGCCCCTAAACTGTTCCCCACTCCCGGACCCCTCTTCCAGTACCCTAAACCCGCCTCTCCCTTGATTGATGCTTCACCCCATGGGGAAAACCGATCATGGAACCTCGTGTCCTCCATTGCAAACACCGGAATTGAGAAGGAAGACGTTTGTTGCATGCTTCGAGCAAGGGGGTTTTGGAGGAAGAGAATTGGGGAAGAAGCCCTGTGACACGAGATTGGAGTAATAGGGGTAATTTAGGAAAAAAGGGCTTTTAAAACTAGGGTTTATATTATTTTTTTTATTTAGTTCAGTTAATCAGATGTTTGTTAACACTTAACAGAATTCGCAATAAATACCATTTAAGCACTTAAAAAAGGTTAGGGGGTATTTTACATTAAAAAAATTGAGGTGCTAAAATGCAAAAAAAATAAAATAAAATAAACAGGTGTGTAAAAAAAATTTACCCTTTGAAACACATGACACCAAATAGCCTCTAAAACAAAAATAAAGCAAAACAATGGGCATCCAACCAGCAACTTTGTCAGGATATGAAATAGATTTTTGCAACATCAATATTTGATTTAGTTATAAATGGTATTCTTATAAGTATTATAATGAAAATTTTAGAAAGACTTGGCAAGAATTTGTTTTATATTTTTATTTTAATCATTTATTAAATTGCATTTATACTACAAATAATAAAATATTTACAATGATCTGAGATGCCATATGATGTATGGTTGCCCAAACTAACAGTACAGACAGGTTCAACCAACGGCCCTTGGGTCGTGTGATATTTGGGTCGCGCGCCAAGCACCCTGTCGTGGGTTCGAGGCAGCTGAGGACCGCTTCTGTGGCGTTTCCTGTTCATAAGTTACCTGCTCGTGTCAGGATTCGATCCCAGGTGCGTGTACGCCCCTGGTTCTCCCTAGCCGCTGGTCTGACCAGTTAGGCTCTAAATGAGTTCCAAAAAAAAAAAAAAAACAGTACAGACAGGTTCAAGTAAATTTTATTTTTACGTTTGCTAGCTGATAACCATGCCTTTAGATCTGTGTCACATGTGTACCATATGCCCCCTTAGGGCATTGTAATATTACTTCAAAAATCTGAAAAATTTCTAACAGGGAATATAAAAAATTCTGATTAAACTTGTGGAGAACTGAGATTGCAATTCATGATCCACCTGATAATTTGCCAACGTAATTACCATTCATGTTCCTTTCAACACTTTCCACTTTTCTGTAAATAAAACACACTCGAAAATTGGAAGATAAGTGCTTACAGTGCTTGCTTGTGGAGTGTGAAAACAACAAGGCATGAAAGAAATGTCGGTTGTTGCATAGTAGTATACTGATCAGATTGAAACATATTACATATAATATATAACATATAACAAATAATTTTGCAATAACACAACATAAAAGACCAAACATAAGACCACAGCAAACAAGCCGAAACAATCAAAAGTCAAAACATATAATGTATACTCACAGTGATACTCAGCAAGACGGCAACTTTGCTTTGCATTATGTCTACAGCCCTTAATGCAGCAATACGAGTCATAGACATAAAAAAAATTCATAAGGTCTTCCATGGTATCTAAAATCAGGCATCATGTATGAGTATGACCTTGATACTTACAAGAGAAGTTGCAGCATGAAAGACAGGGTACAAAAAAAGAACTTTTACTATAGAACTATAATTTCTATAAGATCACACCCGGGGAAAAAAATCAACAGCAACTACTTTGTTCAATAATTCTCTTTCATCCTCTTAACAGCAATGGTGAAGGGTGCCCAATCAAGTCATTGTCATTGAACCATGATATAGCAAGCACACTCTTTACCTGCATGGCATTCCTTGAAGATAAATGGCCTCTAACATACAAAGATCAGGCTGGAGATAGAAACGGTAGAAGCCAAGTTTCTCACATCAAGCGATTTAAGTTCTGAGAGAATCTCTCATAGTAGCTTCTTTGCTGCTTTTCCCAAAAGAAAAAAGAAATACAGATGGTCAGCAGAGATCCTCAACTCAGTAAGGTAACTTCAAATCAAGAGTACCACTTAGGAATTCATAAGCATCAATTTGTAAATCAAAGATGTTATAAGCACTTCAGGAAATTCGTAGAAGCAAATGGTGATATGGTAACAACAGTTAGCGGCAGTAGCAAAGAAAAGAAAGAATGGGTGGCAAGGTAAAGCAACTGAACTGTCAGATCATGCAGAATGTGTAAATGTTACATCAAGAGAATCGCTAAAAGAGTTTATTTCTATGATTTCATTTTTATAACAAAAGATATTTAGCACTTATAAATCCAGGAATATCCATCAGATATATTATCAAGCTATGCTGAATTACCAAGTTTATTGTAATCATCTTATATTTCATACATTGCAAAAGCAAAACAAACAATGCAGTACCTGTTCCGAGACTGAAGGTGAGATTTTTTTAAGAGCATATTCAAAATGTGATTCCTTGATAAGACATGGTTCAATATTTGAAGTTCCTAGATCAACAGATAACTTCTCTTCCAGGGCAGCCATAGCAGCTTCATTCATCTGTTCAAAAAGGCAACCAAATTGAGTAAATGATGCAGTGAAATATTAAAGCAAGCTAAAATATATATGATAGCACAATAAAATGGATTTTTTCTTCTTTCTCAAGTGTTGCATAAGAGGATTATTTTTAAGAGAGGCAGGGGGTAGTGGGGTAGAGTGCTCAAGCAACAACCAGAGAAACAACAGCTAGATGGGTTGGTTTCTAACTTTCTTACAGCTTTCACAAGCATTGGTAGAGTAAAAGGTAATGAGCCATTACCAAAGCTGCCAGATCAGCCCCAGTCAGATTATCACATGCTTCTCTATGGCTAATGGCATCCAAATCTACATCAGGTGCAATAGGTTTCTTTCGAGCAAGTGCCTTCAAAATTAATCCACGATCGTCTGCACTAGGTAAAGGAACATAAAGGACTTTCCCAAATCTTCCTGGCCGTAGAACAGCAGGGTCCATCACCTCAAGTCTGCCACAAATACTAGATCAAACCCAAGGAGAAAACCTGGATTTACCGGCGAAGAAAATTATGTAATAGCTCAGTTTACCTATTTGTAGCCCCAATAACAAAAACACCCTGACGTTGATCAGCACCATCAAGTTCTATGAGTAGCTGCAATAAAAAATGATAATTTAAATTCAAACAGGTGTGAAAGGAAGCCATTTAACTTAAAGAAAATAAATGGAAAAGTTGAGATACAAATACTACTATAAGTAGCTGCAAAGATATAACCTAACCTGATTCAGAAGCCGCTCAACAACCCATCCTCCCTCCTTTCCTCGCTTAGTCGTCAAAGCATCCACCTAGAACAAATTTTAAGGCATATAAGCTGATGCTACATAATAGATCCGAGGATCAGGTCATCAGCTAGACTATTGACAAGTTTATCCTAATATGAATTTCTAGTCTAAAGTCCTATCATAATATCATTTCATTCTTCTTACTGCACCTTTCCAAATATATAGTTGAAATTTTTGCATTCATCTAAACCATCTACCTTAGGGGGAAAAATTCAACTAGGCCAACAACAGTTTTAAAAGGTTACCTAAAGAAACGTCTCTCATTTTGATGTTGTAACCTCAATTCATCTCTTACATCAAATTTAATATGTCCAGGGAATTCCACCAATAAATGGGAAATATATTTTACAATACTTAATGTGAAAATACAAAGAAAATGTAAACCTGATCAGTTTCATGAATTTGATAAATATCCAAAACATGAAACATAAGTGCAAAAACACAGCTGAAGATTTTATATGGAATAAAAACCACTTAAATGTCTGGAGGAACTAGTGATTCAACACATGCACTTGTAATTAGTGAACTGGACCACATGTATGCACATGTTTTGGTGTTATAAATACAATAAACGAATTTTGTTGGATAGAGTTAGAAAACATTTCATTACTAAAGCCAATATCTGCCAAACTGTTTACTAACTGGCACCTATAAATGGATTCCAAAATTGGGTATCATATTTTGATTGTTAGCACAACACAATCAAACTTGTAGAGATAAACTTCAGAAAATATGCCAACCACAAAAGCTTATGAGCTAAAACTTAAATTGTAATTGTACTTCAACACAATTTCTACGCACTGACTTTATAAACAAACAGTTCAGTATAAGAAGCATTTTACTAATACCATGCCAGTACAATAGTATGAGTACTTCCGATGATTTAGCCTGGATTCATTAAATATGTTTCAGGGCTATAACTTGACAAATAATCACAACCAGGAATTCTCATATTTGACATCACAACATTATTCATCATATCTGAACAACCAAATAGGAGGAAAATGAGCAGGATAAGATAATCATATCCTAGTTGACATTTATGAGTTTTTTTTGTGTGATATTAACTGTATGGCAGTGGTTAATACTACTGTTTAATAACATACATTATTCAGACAACATGAGTTAGAGAACAAGGCCCTCTTTTGTTCTCATGTTATTTAATTCTGAGGGAGATATAAAATTCTATTACTCATCAAGAAGAGTATTCAGTGGGCAAGAAATTTAGTTCTGCAGCTTAGGCTTATCATAAACTGGGGTCATGTTTGACTATACCAACTGATCCAACATAGGGGCAAACTGGGAACGAGCAGTTACATGTTGTAACTTTACCTCATCAAAGAAAAGTATACATGGAGAGCATGCCCTTGCACGGCTAAATAATGTTCTAACTGCCAGCTCACTTTCCCCGACATACTTGTTCAAAAGTTCAGGACCCTATATAAAAGTATATGAGTAGCAAAGAGAAATGATAAATTAAAGATCATTCAAATTACAACTACCAAGAAATGAAAAAAGAGATATATTTGAAATCTCAACAAAGAGAAGGTTCATTGTAGCGAACCTTGATATGTATAAAGTTAGAGCCTGCCTCATTTGCTACAGCCTTAGCAATTAAAGTTTTTCCACAACCTGGAGGTCCATAAAGCAAGAAACCAGCTTCCAAGTTCACACCAAAATCCTGAAAACAGATGAACAGCATCAACAATAAGAAGAGTTCAAAGCCGGGTTAAGTTACAAACGGGGAAAAGTACAAAGGTGCATGTTTAATGATCTGAAATGCAAAAAGCCTACAAAAGTTAAAGAACCCTGAGAAAAAATGCAATACTGACCACTTCTATTTTGCCAAACCCTCCTCCATCTCCAATTTATATAATTCCAAAAACCTACTAACAATTGCTTGATACTTAAATATCTCAAATATTTATGTATCATATTTGAAGGGCTTGGCACAACAGTAAAGTTGTCACCATGTGACCCAGAGGTCATGGGTTCAAGTCATGAAAACAGCCTCTTGCAAAAAAAATGCAGGGTAAGGCTGCGTACAATAGACCAAAGTGGTTTGACTTTTCCCCGAACCCCTCGCATACGAGAGCTTTGTAGCACCAGGCTGCCCTTTTTTTATTTATGTATCATATTTATCATAGAAATGGAAAAACTAGAATCAGCATGGTACCTTGATATAAAGCATAAAAAAGTGGCAAGACATATGGTACACCAACAGAAATGAAGTTAAATCCTACTATAAATTTGAAGGGAAATTTTTGCATGCATCAAAATATATATATATGAGCACAAGACATACCGCATAGGCCTCAGGGTTTTTTATGCGTTGAACAATGTATCGATCAAACTCATTCCTTAACGAATGTAGACCACCAACATCATCCCACTTAACATTCGGGATTGAGGAAAATCCCTCCCTTCTAGAAGAAGGTTGAACCATTTTAGCTGCTTCCTTCAGACAACAGAAAAGGTTTCTTTAGTCAAAAAGGGCAAATTATCAAAATTCAACTTGCTGAAAATACACATGCATGCTTAATGTACTCAAAATTAAGGTCGACAAGCAGAGACTATAAAATTGTAGCTTAACTTGCAATGAGCTCAATAAATATGAAGAAAGGGAAGATCCCATTGTAGCCTATACTAAGTAGCATGTTAAAATTATCGTCTGGTCTAATTGAACCTCATTTAGTTTCTAGGATTTAGGGCTTGGCTGTCATTTGAGTCAAATTAAATTTAAAAATTTACAAAATGTGAACTATGAAGAATTATTAAAAAGAAATAGCTAAAATGAAGAAAATAGAAGAAACTTGCATGTCTTTAGGATCTCTCAGAAGGAAATCATATTACATTAGTACACAAAGTTCAGATTAATTTACAGAGGCAAGCAAATCAATTCATCAACCAGAGTTACAAGGAAAAAATTGTTATGGTGATTAAGCCTAAAAAATTATATTTCAGGTGAATGTCAAGACCTTGGCTCTAATTAGATCCAGGCAAAGTGACTAGTCATGACAAAAGAAACCATGCCAAAACCAATCATACTTTGACTGATTTCAATCAATTCATCGACCACGTAACGATTGCTTGGAGCCTTGGGTGCTCTTATCCTCTTCGTATGCTTCACAAAAAACTGAGGATAGAGAGATGAAGTGATCCCAAATGCACCATTATAATCCCTTGAAAAACCAAGCACAAGAGGAAAAGCAAAACAATGAGAGCCCTTGTAAATTAAGTCAAGTTTGTGAAGTTATTGTGTCGTTTTTCAAACTTAAAATCATGGACATATAGTCCAATAGAAAATCTAGTTGTTTTAGTGAATTAGTTCTATAAGCATCTGGCTTCCTCAGCAAAGTTTCCTAAAACATCAACAAATGAGGAAAAACAGAAGCATGGTATCTATCGTAATCAACGATCATGCCACATTAAACAAATGGCCTACTTCCAGAAAAATAGATTTGACAAAATTGTGCAGCTTCTACAGTTATGCAGAACACTGCTAACAAGCTTCAAACAAAGTCCACAAACTATTGAAAACTACACCCAGTAACCCCATATGGAAACCAAATATGCATGAAAAATACGAAAAAGTTATATGGTAGAGATAGAAAGCCACTGAAGATTCTGCAATATAAAAAAGCAGATATTCTACCAAAACATAACAAAGACATGAAAAAATTGGCAAATGAGACGAGCCCAGAAATATACTAATTATAAATAAGATATAAAAGCAAATCCCCATGAATATGGGTACAAAAGAGAGAGACTACCTCAAAATCAGCCATGGTAATGCTAAGCCTCTCCATTTCTTCAGGAGCCCATGGCTGCCTCCACCAATCTTCAATCATCTGTTCTTTTGTTTCATAAGAAAATTCAGACCTTCTTCTATCTATTATTCTCTTCATTGCCAAGTTTCCAGCCTTGTTTACTAGTGCAGCCAAATCAGCTCCAACAAACCCTGGTGTTGATCTGGCGATTTTAAAGAGATTGAACTTTCCCTCAAGCTTAAGTTTACGTGTGAGAACAATCAAGATTTCCACCCGTGCATTTTCATCAGGGACTCCTAAAACTATCTCACGGTCAAACCTCCCAGGCCTCCTCAGAGCCTGGTCTACCGCATCAGGTCTGTTAGTAGCTCCAATTACAAGAACATAACCAGGTTTCTTCTGAGAAGTTTCTGAGTCTGAATCAGCATCTAATGACTCATATGGTTGGTGTGATTCATCCATACAAGTCATTAGTTGTGTCACAATTCGACGTTCCATCTCCCTTTGTAGATTTTCTCTTTTGGACGCAATTGCATCGATCTCGTCAATAAATACAATTGAGGGAGCAGTCCTGTATGCCTTTTTGAAAAGGTCCCGTATATTTTCTTCAGAGGCACCTGCAAAAATTTTAGATTACAGATTACTGACTCAAGTTATAACAAGTTACATATACAAAAGGATTAATACTTCAATGAATATAAAATCATCAATCAATTCTACAAAGATTAGCCTTGTCTTAGTACAACACAGATCAATTCACAAAAGCAACGTACTTATTTAAGTCAACCTAAAACCACAAGTATCTCTAGTCCTTCCATGTTCCAATTATTGCAATCACAGAATCTTGATCTTATTTACCCTTCAAAAATATGCCATCTAGTAAAATCCAGACTTGAAACAATGTAATTAGCAATTCACGTTAAGAGCTTACCTGAGACCCCTGAAACTACTTCTGTAGCCGAAATCTTATAAAATGGGACGTTGGTCTCATTAGCAATGGCGTGTGCTAGCTTTGTCTTCCCGCATCCTGGTGGCCCATGCAACAAAATCCCGGCCATTGGCCTGACTCCAAGCAGCCTCGGCAGCTGTGGGTGGCAAAGTGGCACAATCACCTCCATCATGAGCTCCTCCAACACCCCCTTCATGCCCCCAAGATCCCTAAATCTTGGTCCCTCATCCTTCCTCGCCAAATCACCACCCCCACTAATCTTCTCCACCGCAGGCATCTCCAATGCACTCCCTCTCTCTCTCTCATTCAACTCCAAGAGCACCTCCTTACTAACAGCTGGCGTCTCAATCTCAACATTGTCATCTTCCTTCAATTGTGGCTTCCTCTTTACCCCCGACGCCTGCTTAACATAGCTGTCACGCAGCATTGACTTGGTGAGATCAAGCTCTGGTCTGAGCTCCTCCTCGTCATTGGAGGATGACGATGCCGAAGGTGAAGGTGAAGCCGAGGGTTCTTTCAGGCGGCGCCGGCGGCCGGAGGACATGGCAGCATCGGAGGATGGGGATCGCGGGGGTTGACGGCGAAGGGATTGGATGGCTTGGTGGACACGATGTGAGAAGGGCTGGAGCTTAAGCCGTGCGTAGTCGGGGAAGTGGGAGCGGAGATGATTGACGACTGCGTCGGCATCTAGGGTTTCAAGATCGGACGCGCGGATCCGAGCGATGAGGATAGAAGAGAAGTTAGAGGAGCTGTCGTGCGCCCTTTTCCTCATCGCTGCTTCTCCTCTCCTCTGTTCTCTTCCTACCTTAAACCCTAAATCCTGTTTATATAAAATATATATATATATATAATATATCATATCCTTCACATAATAATGAAAATTTTAAGTAGGGTTAAATTAGAAATTCTTAGAATAAATTCATTGTGATATCGTATTTTAATTTAATATAATTAAAATTTAAGATACATTAATAAACTTGTGTAAAATTGTATTTTAGTCCTAATTTAATTAAAATTGAAAAAAAATGATATAAGTTATCTTTCAAAAAATTATAAAATAATCACTAAATATTTAGTAGGTCATTGTTCTGATCATTTGATTTTTTAAAAATAGGCCTACACACATCTTTTATTATGTTTTATTTTCTTGATTCTTTTGTTTTAATGTGATTATTGGAAATGCTTGTGTCATTTTGTATGGGCTTGCTATCGGGCGGGAAGAGTGAAAATCGTGATGACAATGTTATGCGATGACTTGAAGAGCTTATCATTGAAAGTAACAGTTAAGTTGAAAATAGAATGGAGCGACATGAGCTCTCAGGCCGCGTTGTGGAGGAGTTCACGGTGATAACTGCAGTGGAGGAAGACTGACAACCCCCCTAATCTCGAAGGAAGATAGAGAACCGGGAGGACCGACGGTTGATAGGAAGTCCTCTTCGAGAAGGATTGAGCTATGCTGGTGCCGTGAGGGGTGAGGAAGACTCGGGGCTCATTGACAGAAGGCTAAAGACCCCGTACAAATCTCCAACGGAGGACTCAGACGAGGGGGAGTGGATTGAAGTCCACTTTAAAATCCGCCAACACCTGAGTGACCAGAGGAAGCCATGGCGAATAGTGACGGAGGAGGGGGGTCAGCCACGATGATCCCCTCCTACAATTCACACCCCGTAAGGACCAATACAGGTCTGCGACCAATGCCTCCGTGCAAGACACTACACTGACGACTGTAGGAGGGATGTGACATATCGCCAATGCGGAGGAATTGGTCACAGCGTCGCAACTGCAAAACAGAGCTTCGTGGGGAGCCGGCGAGACTAGGCCTAATCACAGGAAGAGTACTGGCTCTCAGGGAGCGAAAAGGAAAGAGAACTGCGAAGGGAGAGAGAGAGAAAGGAACGAGCTTCGTACGACAAACAACAGGGCTCAGCAAGGCCCTCGCCGGCGTCTACAGAGAAACAGAGTGCTCCAAACACTCACCACATCTCGCTAATACTTGATAGCGAGATGATCATTGGGAAAGAACATCTCAAGAAATACACGATCGCAACAATCCTTGAGATCCGCGAAGGTGTAGTTGACGGGAAACACTGGCGGCAGAGCTTTAGGCTACGCTTGGAGACCACTAGCACTAGAGCTCCAAACCTTTCAGCGACGGACGATTTATAGTGGCTTGCCCGTCAATGGAGGAAGCAAGAGATATTGAGCATGCAGGAACTATCCACCTCCCTCGCTTCTCCCTGCCATTTGAACCGTGGACACCGGACATTGGATAGTCGGGGAGTCCGGAGGGAGAATGGCGATGGGTTGAACTACAAGGAGTCCCCTTCTTTTGCTTCCACAGGGACTCGATTGGGAAGCTACTGAAGCTGATCGAAGAGCTGATTTTTGCAAACAAGAGGGGAACTACGTTCACCAACAACGTTAGGGTCGTCATTTGAGTTCAACGAGGCAGAGAGCAACGAGCTACGATCCAGGCAAGTATTGGTAGCAGAAAGCATGCATTTGATGCGGTGATGGAAATGGGACAACCGGAGCTCCCTTGGAGTAACCAGAGGAAAGGGAACAAGCCACACACTAATTCATCTCCAGCGAGACCATCAAATTCTGGCGGTAGGGCTTCGGAGCCACGCCAAAGGGATGGAACTCACTGCTTGGCCAGGAAGGAAAAGGGAAAGTCGTTTGTAAGGCCCAGGGAAATCTACAAGAGCGTTTCCCCCTTCGACCGTCGGCCGAAATCCCCATCATCCAAGATGGACGAGGACCGGAGCAACGATGGGACCAGGCACCTTGAGGGGGTCCTTTTGGTGCAACGAGCGGGGTCTTCATGGGCCCCTACCTGCTCCTCTACCTTGTCAGCAGAACTTACGTCGGGGAGCGGCACTACGTCCGTGGATAGGAGGCTCTTCCCAGGGTCAACTGCTGAAGGAGGTGAGAATCCACTTTTCATGAAACAGACGAGGATGAGGTAGTGGCACTGGAACGAGACATGTGGGAGGAAGCTGATCCCAAGGAACGAGATCAAGAGGCTAGAACCAAAGGCAAGAGTGTAAAAGAGACACCCAGATCAACACCACTCGCTAGGGACGCACTGATAATAGTGAATCCCAGGTGCCCAGCTGGTAAAAGCAGGACCCAGCAGAACTGGGTCACTTGGGCGGCTGGAGTTCACATGGCCCGAGCGGCCCGTCTAAGCCCGCTAGCTCTATACATCAAGCGAGGCGGATCCAGCCCAGCTTAAAGGCCCAACTATTACTAATATAATTCCAACTGAAGTGAATACAAGCCCAACTTCTCATTACATTGGCCTAGATCCTTCATTAAATCGAATTGATCATGGAGGAAACATTGAAACAAATGAAAAATGCTCCAAAGAAATCATTATAAGGGACTTCTCCATCTCACCCCTAATTTTCAGAATATTATAAATATGAGTGAAGGCCTAAAAATTGACATATCGAAGATAGCGTTCTGATACATCAAAGGGTCTTGGAATTGGGTCACTAATAAGACATAGACCCTCCTGAAGGGAAAAGAGGAGTAGGAGAAATAAGGTCATGCTCCAAATGCCCCCGAAGCAAAAGCTCAATACAAGCAACCAAACAGACTGGGAAAAGACCTCCTAGGCTATGGGGTAGAATAAGAAAGATCAGGATTGAAACATCAGACACATGCACCCAAGATCAAGTGGCCCTAAACACCAAGGGGAGGAACGAACTAGATGGTATCCAAGGTAAAAATCCTAACCTCTTCAATGTTCCGCTCATCCTTTCTAATTGGCCTGATAGGCATATCATCTCGACGGCTTTGTCGATTGGGGTAGAATTGGGAACAACAGAAAATGAGACTGCGTCACAGTTGGCATACTTACAGGAAATGGAGTCAACAAGAGCTAGAAGGGGAGCCAATTGAGGCGGCTAAGCCTCTCTGGTCTTCGACTTAGGGGTCCTAACGGTAATTAGATGAAAATCATCTCATGGAACATTAGGGGACTGGGGAAGTGGAGAAAACACTATCTAGTGTGAGACTTCCTTCAAAATCACAATGCGGACATTTTCTGTTTACAAGAAATGCAACTCTCTGCAATGGATGGCCTTATCTGGTGATTGGTAGGGGAAACGAAGTACAATGAGAGACTTGCTTAACCAACTGAGCAAACAAGAGGGGACTATTGTATTAGATGGAATAACAGCTATTTTAAAGCAATTAATGCTTTTATTGATACCTACACAGCCACAGTGATCATAGAAAGTGCTAAGGACTCATAGACGTGGATGCTAACCACAACCTATGGGCCTTGTGACCACTCAAGGAAGACAAGACGTCTGGGCAGAGGTGAAAGACATCAAACAACGATAGGATGGGCCATGGATAATCGGGGAGACTTCAATGCCACCCGGGGGAGGGGATAATTCAACAGGGGTGATTCCACCAACTAGGATACAGAGCTATTTGAATAAGCAATCTAAACCTTGTAGCTATTTGACCCCCCAATGCAAGGACATCAAATCACCTTGACTAATGATAGATCCATGCCGGTAATTACAAGATTGGATAGCTTCATCTTGTTTGGGGATTGGAGGACCAACTCACCTAGAGTCTGGCAAGGGTCGCGGATTACCTGGTTACGAGAAAACGACAACAATACAAGACTTTTTCATGCTGTAGCGAGTCGGTGCAAATGTAGAAACTTGATCCATAAGATCGAGCACCAGGGCAGGACCCTCACGGAGGAACCAACAATCAAATAGGCAATCTCCGATCACTTTCGGGAATTGATCGGTAATACACGGGACCTCAGATATACAGCCAAATGGGATCAACTTTGGGCGGATAAGCCCTGAGTCAATCTTGAATGTCTGGAGAGACCGTTCACTCTGAAAAAAAATATGAGTAGCCATCATAGATTTTAATCCAGAAAAGACTCTAGGGTCGGACGAGTTCCCAATGACAATATATCAAAAGGGATGGGAATTCATCAAGGAGGATCCGATAAAGTTGTTTATAGAGCTTCGTGAAGGGAAGACACAAATGGAAAGACTAAACTGAACCCATATATCCTTATTCTAAAACAGGAAGCACGCCAAGACCTCAAGGACTATCGCCTTATCAGCTTTATCAACTGCTCTATGAAGACCATTACCAAGGTGTTGGCAAACAGACTACAACCAGTGATACAAGAGCTAGTGGATGAATCCCAAACAACCTTCATCAAGTGAAGAAGTATACAAGACAATATTGTGGCAGCTAAAGAGCTTATTTATCTGATAAAGATGAGCCACCGGGGAGGAATGTTGTTGAAAGTAGACTTCGAGAAGGCTTTTGATACTGTGGAGTAGTGGTTTCTCCTACAAGTACTTCAAGCAAAAGGCTTTGGACCCAAATAGGTTGAATGGATTCAAATTGTCACGCCCTGACCCCAAATCCCGAGCCTCAGGCACGGGACGGACTGGTCGTAACCAAGCGAAGACGGGTCCTACTCAGATATAAGGCCTAGGTAATCATGAACATACAACAGATAAGCAGCAGAAAATCAAGATAAACATAATAAAATAATCAGAACACTGGAAGATAAATCATAAGGGTACATGTACCCTACAAATGTCAAGGCCCTATAAGGGTCCTAATAAACTCACCCTCACTCCAAATGAAAAGAGGTTCTCAAACCTCAGCAAATGATCTCCCCGACCCACATACCATTCCTGAGTCCGAGTCAGCTACTCCTCAGAATCTAAAAAAAAAAATGACAACAAGTGGATGAGCTTTCAAAAGGAAAGCTTAGTAAGCACCCCCGCAGGGAATACAATGAGAACAATAATAAAAGCATGATAACCAAGTAAAGTAAGTCAATAAATCAGGTGACTCAATCAAACAAGTGGGGACCACGCTCCACACTATCCAACATCCAGGAGTCTCAAACCTACCCCAAAGAGAGTTTCAATGGTAGGGATTACCAACTATCAAACTCAACTCGAAATGAGTGACCCAAGAAAGACTCTCGAAGTATCCCCCACCATCAACTCGAAATGGAATCGACCCTCCAAATAAGTCGAGTGCCACCTTCGTACATGTCGCATTACCACGGGCCAAAGATATCGTCCCCATCGACGGGTCGACGCACCGAGTATCCTCCCATCGACAGAACCATCGCACACCGTGGTGTCCTCACCAAGGCCCCACAGGAGCCACGCTCCATACTAAGCCGGGCGGAAGAGCTTACAAGAACAATTGATATATACCTATCCGGCCAGCGCACAAGCTTAAGTCTTTCCACGGCCACATACCTATCTCAATAGAAGGTATACACAGCAAGCACAAGCATACATAAATGAATACCAACATAGCAACATGCATACACAATCATGGAAATAGAAACCCAACGAAGCATGAGAACAAATATGTATGTATGCAATCAAGGCAAGAACATGCCAAAACATGGTAACAGCAAATCCAATAAACACTCAATCAAGAGTGGGAACTAGACAAGAGTGCTTGTATTTTAGAGACGACTAGAATCACTCGGGACTCCCTCCTAACGTGTCTCTACTCTCCACGTCGATATCTCGTAATAGGACCTATAGTAGTATATTGTCAAAAGCATAACCATCTCTTGTTTAATAGTATTTTATGGGCTCAATCCATTCTAGGTCCCAGTTGGGTTCAACCACTTAAGGATTTATATGTCCCTTATAGAAGCCGGCCTAGTCATCTTTATTACCTAAAGCCTAACCCAATTACAAAGAACTTGGGCTTGGTCCATCAACACCACCCATCTAACATGAGCTTGAGTTACATATGAACCCACTCATTCATGCAACTATCTTTTTAAAGTTAAGCATGCCATTATAATCCCCATTAACCCGTTAATGATCCTACTTGATCATAATCTAGACCATATATTAACAAATATAATGTTCAGGACCAATCAGTGAAATACCATCATTAACACTGCCATTTACCCACCATACTCATACAACCAACCCCTTAGTTCACTAAGTATGCGTATCAAATATCAAATCCCATAAAATACTTATGCATGCATAACAAATATTAGCTGTTCTTAAGATGCTTATGCATGCATAACAGTGAATGACCAGGCCCATGCATGCACTTTCTTCTCTCTCTCTCTTCTATCTATACATTATGAAAATCTTATCACTGATTTCCTCCTGTATATACCCCACGAGGACTGCTCAAAGTGACTCCATGCTAAATCATTTAAAGCCTAACCATCTAAGTATAAACTCAACCATTGGATCAACTCATGCAACCCATCTCACACTATGTTATCTTTGCAGCAGTCTTAATGAAATCTTAGAGGAATGAATCCAAAAGGGTCATACAAACAAAGGACTCTAAACATGCCTACTAAATATTTAATCTAGAGATCTCCTTCTCCCTCAGGCCCATGAATAATCTCTCCATATCTCATCGAAATAATCACTGAATATGATCCTCCATCCTTGCTACGTTAAAACAAAAACACGGGAGAATAGATTCATGTATATCCCTAAACCCTTCTAGCACACCTGTATATTGAACCTATGCATTCTCCATACATGCTTTTCTCCTTCTAATAACCATGCAGACAACTAGGAATAACTCAAGTCATCATGCACCTGTGAACAATCTAAGTTTTCATACAACCTGGCTATGAGCAAGACTTTCATCCATGTTAACATACCCCTACAGCCATGTGACAAGTCCACAAGGGTTTAGAGGTGCTCACCCGTGAGTAGGGGTGGACATGGGCCAGGTGGTCCATGGGTTGGCCCGAACCCAACCGAAAAAAAAAACAGGGTTAGAGCTTAGGAAAATGACTCAAAAGGCTGGGTTGGGCTAAACTAAGCAAGCCCAATTATATTTCAGGTTGGACTTGGGTTATATAGATTTTGGCCCAACCCAGCCCGGCCCGACCCGAATAAATAAATAAAATAAAAAATATATATACACACATCATATTCATATATATATATATATATATATATATATATATTTGATTTAACTCTTCTAAATAAAAATTTAATCTATGCTTATTGAAAACAAACATGAAGATATAATTGAAGTAGACACTTTATATATATATATATATATATAAGGCTGATATGGTGTGGCCAGCCGTAACACTGTGCAAGTGCGGTCGCCTCATTTTAGCCCACTTGCACAGTATTTTAAGGATTTCCAACCGTATGGATAGAAAAAAAAACATCGAAAAATAAGCTAGCATGTCAATTTTCATACAATTTGGGAAGGTGTAGGGTCTTCATCTTAAAGGGTAAAATTCTGAACCGGTAAGATTTTTATAAATTTTCACCTGTTAAGATGAAGACCCTACACCTTCCCAAATTATATCAAAATTGACATGCTAGCTTATTTTTCGATGTTCTTTCCATCCATACGGTTGAAATTCTTCAAACATGCTCCATGTGGCCAAATGGAAGGCAACCACAAATGAACAGTGTTTCTGGTCGGCCTTACCTTATCAAAATTATATGTATATAATGTAAATATAATATTTACATAAGATTGCAAAGAGTTAATCTCTTTGCAATCTTATATAGTATTTATTTTATGGAACAATTGGTATCTCTTTGCAAGCTTATGTAGTATTTGTTTTATCGAACAATTAGTGTTTTATTAAAAATGTTGAACTTGTTCTTGATGTAATATTTGTGTGTGAAATTATGTAATACTTATTTGTGTAGTACTTTTTGGAATCATTTGTGTTATTTATGTTCTACTTGTTTATATAATAGTCTAATATATGTTTTATTTAATTATTTATATTATTAGTAAAAAAATAAAATTATTTTATTTTTGGGTTGGACTAGGATGGGCATGGTCCAAACAAACTGATGGGCCGGGTTTGGGCTAACAAAATTTGACCCGAAAGTGGCCCAGCCCAGCCCAACCCAAACGCATGGTTGTTTTTTTAGTCTAGCCCAGCCCAACCCATGTCCAGCCCTACCCGCGAGGTACGGGTTCACTGCGCTCTCGAGAAACCACTCCGGTAACGGGTGGCTAATGAACGGTGTGTCACTCATGAACGTGGGGGTAGTTTCTTCTCAGCCTCCAAAGTTCAACGATGAGTCGTAGACGCCCACCATCAGCTCTTCCCGAAATATATATCTCCGACGAGTCACGACTTCCCGGAGTAGGTCGAGGCCATATCTCATTCTCAGTTCCTCTCTTTTCTTTGTTGAACTAGTGGGCATGATGGTGGCACTAGTCACGAGCATGAGAGCGAAGGCCGCTAGGGTTCAAAGATAACCTTATCTCTTATAGGAGTTCCCAGAGAGATTTGAATGCTGGTGATCTTGTTGATGAGGGCTAATAGGTGGGATTTGATCGCCTTTACGGTTGGCCGACGAGAGATCCACAAAGGAGATAGTGATAAGTGCATGATTATATATAAATTTCCCTTATATTCACTTGCACTTGTACCGTTTCCTAGAATCAATTCTCTATTTTTGTGCTACTTTGGGCATTTCTTCATGACTGGACAGGTTAACAGGTACCCAGGAGCAAAAGGAACAGAAAACGGACATCTCGAAGCAAAAAGGGCAAAAGAACGCACATATAGAGAAGAGCTCAGCCATGCTCCTACCTAACACAGGCGTGTTGATGAAGCACGGGCGTGTTCAATCCCGTGCAACTCTCTATTTATTGAAAAACGCGTTAACCGTGTCGCCAGACCATGAGTACGGGCATGCTTAAGAGGAACACGGGCGTGTTTATGTCAACACGACCATGCTTCAGATGAATACGGTCGTACTTTACTGATGCGTTGAATCCGCAAGTGAACGGGTCGAATCAAGTAATAAAGTGGACAAATGTCGGGTTGTCGATCCTCAAAAACTTGATGCGTTGAATCCGCAAGTGAACGGGTCGAATCAAGTAATAAAGTTAACAAATGTCGGGTTGTCGATCCTAAGGGAGAAAGGAAGTACTAGTAATGGCTATTCGTTTATTATCTAGTCGATCAAGTTTGGTTGGTGATAACTAAACCTAATTCTAACAGTAACAGTGCAAATTAACAAGTAAAATTGACCTTGAAGACAATCAATCGATGAAGGGGATACTTGGGTGATTGAATCCCCCTTGGATTCTCTTAGATATGGATAATGCTCTCTATGTTAATTCTTGGTGAATCATTGGCCAAGGGGTCCTAATGTGATTTCATCCCCTCGCTCGAGGGTGATTACTCAACCTAGTGCCCTTACTAGTTAAGTTCTAGGGAACCTATCTCTTGGAAGGACTAAGGGAATAGGACATCTAAAGGAGTCGCTCGCCTTAGTACTCGGACTCCCAGTGTACTCCGAGCCCTCTCTATTGAAGTTTGTCTACACATGGGGAGGCGCTCGCATCTTCCCCCATATGGACTATAGAAACCTCTCCGGGCTCTCGCAACGTGGAGAGATTAATGCTACCACCATACATAACATTCAATAGACTACAATACATTCAACCAAGCAATCAACATAGAAGAGACAATATCAATTAAACATAATCCAAAGGTTCATCAACACCCAAGTATCAAGAGATTAGCTCTCCATCAATGGAGAGCAACAATCCATGCCAAAAGAGAAAGCAAACATAGAGTTCATGATAGAAAACCCCTAATGATGACCGTTGGTGGATCCCTTGCTTCTCTCTTGCCCCTTCTTCTCCTTCTTGAGCCCTTTTGATGGGAGAACTCCTCCAATCCTCTCCTCCTTGGTGATGGAGAAGATGATGAATATCTCTCCCCAAACCTTGATGCTTTGGCTCCAATCCACTCCAAGATGCCCCAAAACCCTAATTAGCCTTTGTATTTATACCCCGCACTAGGGTTTTGGGTGTATTTTCCGACTTTACCCTCGGTTCGGCCGAAATCGCAGCTGCAGGTTTACGATATACGACCTAGTATACGATCCATACGGCCCCGTACGGCCCCATATACGGACTCCCATACGGAGTACCATACTGGCTCGTATACTCCTCAGGTCCCCGTATATGGGGTCTTGTTAGTCCGTTCGGGGGTCCGTAGAAATCTCCAGGTCCATACGGGTCCGTATGGGACTCCATATGGACGGTCCTTTTGCTCGGTTCCGCTTATTTTGGCCCGCATTCTCTTGAAAACGCTTCCTTTCTCTTGGAATTGCTATTTTCTGCCCTGTTTCAAAAACAAAGCCATTTTGAGTACAAGCGGGCCAACATTCCTCCAAAACTTAAAGTAATATGCATGAATTTCATATATAAATGATGCTCATTTGAACGCTTATCATTTACTAAATTGAAAATCTATAAAAAGCCATCCACGGAACCCTAAAAAAGTGACTTTTGGCGGAGCAGTCTCGGGGAGATTTCTGCAGCGACGGTTAGGGGTTAACGAGAAGAATTGAAGACAGAGGAGGTGTTATCCAGGGAAGATTTCTATGTCTTATCGTACACCCTCCTCCTGTATCTTAGTTATGATAGTTCATTGCATGAGAGGCTAAACCTTCTCTGGTGCCTCTGACATATGAACCCTATGATGAGGTTGTTGCTTATTTTCTATATTTATTTGGTTTTGCTTATTAAATAATTCCTGTGTAGCATCTTACTTGTTTTTTCTTGCAATTCTGTATGGTTTTCTTGTGCATAAGGGCCCAAATCATCCGATAGCATTGGCATGGATATGCTCCTACTGGATGATTGTAGGAGTTATATTGCATTAGCCTAGAATTAGCATTTATTTAGGTATCTCTATGTGGTTGTCCCTTGTGCGAGCCTCGAGCTATCACCTTAGTAGGTTAGAGCACCTAGCACCACAAGTGTTTGTGGCGTGACTCGGAACAATTAGAGCGTAGCATTGACCCTAGGATTCATCTAGATAAGTCTTTAGTCAAATAAGGGTGTTAGGGGTGTGCATGAGCATCACGAGAGATCGGGTGTTTTGCTAAGAAGCGTATTGTTATACCCTCCAGGAATTTTTAGCAAGTATCTGGTAATAAGTAAGAGGTCATTAGCAAGGGAATCCTATGACGATTGTGATCCGAGGTGCCATCCTTTCATCTCTGATTTCCCCCAATCTACCATTAGTTCGCATTAGCTTTTAGTTAGGATAATTCCATTAGATTGATTTCACAACTCTTCTTATAGTTAGGCTAGGTAATAGAGGATAACTAGTACTAGTGGCCAGTCGCTGTGGATTCACCTACCATACCATTAGGTACTTTACTACTTGATCGACCTCGTATACTTGCGGAAGAAGTGTTATGTATAGTTTTACGTGTATTAAGTTTTTGGCGCCATTGCCGGGGATTCGCATTGCTTGGAACATTAGAATCTGTTATTATAGTTATCCCATCTTATCCCATCTTATCTTATCTTATCTTATCTTATCTTATCTTATCTTTTATTAAATAAAAAAAATCCTACTTTTAACCTGATTTTGTTCTTCCTTCCTTTCAAGTGCTAGTGCATAACTAGGAGCAGAGTCTCATATCCAAAGGAAGTACCTAATCCAGACTTCGAGCGTCACCTTCGTCGTCAAATAAGAGAAGCTTTTCTTGCAAAGACGACAACGACAAAATCTAGCTCGGAAGTTATCCGACCAAGACCAATAGCGATACCAACTCGATCCATATCTGATTATGCAAGACTAAACCTGGAAAGCATTGGTTTAAGCATTATCCCACCACCAGTTACAGGCTATACTTTTGAACTCAAGCCTCATGTCATCTAGATGGTCAAGCAATCATGCCAGTTCAATGGTTTCCAAGATGAAGATCCATATCTACACCTACAAAACTTCTTGGAGATCAACGACACAATCTTAGTGAACTGGGTACCAGCCGACACCATATGTCTCGGTTGTTCCCCTTCTCAGTCAAAGGACTAGCAAAGCAGTGGCTGAACTTATTACCTCACGGATCAATCACATCGTGGGCCCAGCTGACTGAGAAGTTTCCGATGAGGTACTTTCTACCAGCCAAGATAATGAAACAATGGAGCGACATCTCCTCCTTCAGACAGATGAAGACAGAAACATTGTACAACACCTGGGAAAAATACAAGGAGATGCTCAGGAAGTGCCCTTAATATGGCATAGAGGATTGGATGCAAGTTCAAAAATTCTACAATGGATTGAACATAGCCACCAAGCAAATGTTGGATGCAGCAGCAAATGGCTCACTTTGCAGCAAGGACCCTGACACAGCTAGAGAACAAATTAATGAGATGGCCACCAATGGATATCAGTGGAGCTCTGAGAAAACCAAACAGAACAGGGTGGTCGAGATACATGAGCAAGACGTGTTGACCAACTTGTAGGCCAGAGTGGAAGAAATAAGCCGCAAACTAGAGAACATCGGCTATTAACAACCAACACTAGTAATGATGTGCAACTCATGTGTGAATAAGACAGAAGGACATCTCGAACAAGTGGAAGAGGTTGATTACATTAGAAGATCACAAAACAACCCATACAGCTTTACATACAACCTCGGATGGAGGAACCAACCCAAATTCTACTGCAACATTCCGATACAGCATCCGAGCAACCAAGAGTAGCCCCACCTAAAGGGAACCTACCACCGTAGCCGAAAAACCATTCAAGCCAGCAAGAGAAGAAATTCCCAAGCTTGGAAAACTGGCTCACATAATACTGTCAATCAAAGGAGACATGGCTCGCCAAGCATGAAGAGATGATGAAGAATAAACAAGCATCGCTTTAGAACCTCAAACATCAAGTGGCACAGATAGCTAAGTCACTGGCAGAACAACCAGCGAGTACTCTACCAAGCAACATAGATGTCAACCCAAGGGAGTCCGTCAAAGCCATCAACCTCAGAAGTGGAAAGGAGGTGACCCATCACAAAGCAAGTCACCCACCACACAACCCGAGGAACACAAGTCTGAAGATGGAGAAGAGAAGGAGACGGATAAGAACAAGGAAGGACCCATGGTGCCAAAATACAAGCCGAAGTTACCATACCCAACCAAGTTGAAAAAGGACCAACAAGATGAGCAATTCAAGAAATTTCTGGAAATGTTTAAGACACTGCACATCAACATTTCGTTCGTGGAAGCACTTGCTCAAATACCGCGATATGTCAAGTTTTTAAAAGAATTGTTCACAAGCAAAAGGAAGATGACGGAAGTGTCCACTGCAATATTGAACGAACAATGCTCATCAGTCTTCACCAATAACCTCCTAAAGAAGGAAAAGGACCCAAGGAGTTACATAATTTCCTGCACCATCGGAGGGTTGGTGGACGAAAAGGCCTTGGTAGATATTGGAGTAAGTATCAACCTCATGCCTTATATAAGATACTCCAAAAGCTGGGGATAGGAGAGCTGAAACCCACAAGAGTGACACTTCAAATGGCAGACAAGTCGATCAACCCCCCTCCCCCGCCGAGGAATTGTTGAACATATACTAGTAAAGATTAACAAGTTCATATTTCTAGTGGGCTTCTACATTCTGGACTTGGATAATCAAGTAGAGGTGCTACTCATCCTTGGAAGGCCATTCGTGAAGACTACATAGGCCCTATTCGACATCAAGGGCGCTCGGATGAACCTGAGAGTTGAAGAAGAAGCCGTGGTTTTTAAGCTCAAGGATGCGATGCGACATCCCATGGAGCTTGACAGGTGTTGCTATTCTATTAACCTTATTGATGACTGTGTTTCTGACCATGTGCAGGATGAGCTGTTGAAAGATCAACTAAAAGACCTATTGGAGAACAACCCACCCCAGGAAGAACAGATCGAGGAAACAAAGGACTAGGACAACACCCCACCAAAGACACACAAATAGAGAAGGGGATTGTGGTGGGGAAAGTCGATAAATAAAAGAAGAAGTCGACCTCCCACACATGTAGCAACCTATTCGATACCACTCAGCAACAACTTCTGTGAGTCTGAATTTATGTTTTTTCTGAGTGAACATATTGCAAGACACAACACCCAAGGTGAGGAAGTCATGGAGACCCAATTCTACAAACCTTCTTGAGCTTCAAGGTACAGCAAACTAGTGACTTAAAACAAGAGCTTCTTGGGAGGTAACCCAAGTTAGGCTAGTATTTTATAGTATCTTTAAGTCAATTTAGGATTTTAGGCTAGATTATATTAGTGATGAATTTCGTTGATTTAATGATGTTCATCAATTATGAGTTTAAAAGACTAATCTTTGTACCTTGAGCCACTAACATGCTGGAAAAAGAAGGATAGGGCAGATCTGATCAAACAAAGGGGCAACAGAGAGTTGCATAGTCGTGCATCTCTCAGGAGTCTGATAGGTAAACCCAGAACGACTAAACACGGCTGTGCTTCCGAGAAGCATTGGAGTGTTCATAAGCACGGGCACACGAACGACCGTATTCAAGGCCGTGCTCATCTCTGGAAGCCGAACCCAAAAAGAACACGGCCGTGCTTCTTATAAGCTCGGTCGTGCTTATCACCGGACGACGTGTTTAAACGGTATGTTGGAGTAAAACCGAACCGGCACTACCCTAGTTCAACGACGAAAACCCCACACAGACCTTTCCCCTCCACTCCAAACCCTTGTCGACGTTTCTTCCCCAGCACGCGCACCCTCACCTTCGGTGTGTCTCCACTGGCGATACCATGCCTCCATGCAAGATCATCACCCCAGGGCCTAAGGCGAAGAAGAAGAAAGGGGAGTTGAGCTCGCAGCCACCCTTAGAGACCATATTTCCCGTACTTATACACACGAGGAGGCACTACAGACTCAGATTGCTCCAGTTTGGAGAGGCCAGGTACATAGATTGGGACGCTATGGAGCAGGTGGGCCTCACCACAGAGGTGACGAGATACTTGGAGGTGGGAGGTTGGGGCCGCCTCCTATCCATCAGAGAGACAACATACTAGAAGCTGACATTGGAGGTCTTGGCTACCTTTACCCTTGCCAGAGGCTTCATATTGTAGGACCGACTGGGTCAGATCGAGTTCCAGTTGGGCGGGGCCATGTTCCAGATAAGCTATACAGACTTCGCCATCCAACTGGGACTATAAGACGTCGAGTTCACCACCACACCTGAATACCAGGCACTCATGATTGTCAGGCTGGCGAAGGACACCAAAGTCCGCTTAGAGGAGGCTCAGCACAGAGTGCGATCCCCGGCGGTCGAAGGCATCCATCCTCCGGTCCCCGGCCCTCAGGTATATTCATATGGTGCTCAACCATTCCATCATTGGGCAAGGGTTGAACATCGACATCGTCAGCTTCAAAGACTTCTTGTACCTACCGAGCATGGTCGACAGATTCCCCATCCACCTAGGATGGGTTGTAGCCGAGCTCTTTCGGCACTAGGTGATAGATAGCAAGATCATGGTCCTATTTGCATACCCATACATCACTCACTTGGCACACGGGATGGACGCTCTCCCTGACCTCATCATCGCTCAGATGACAATAGTGGGGAGGTTTGAACTGATCACGTTAGAGACTATATGATTAATGGGGATGCTACAGCTGAGGCAGATGACACAAGCCACCAGATATACGGATGCACCACCCTCAAAGACCGTAAGTCCCAACAGAGCACCCTCACCGTCGACCGCAGCAAAGATCTTCCTCCCTACCACTCAATGTACCACTATTGCTGAGGGCTTAATCGAGCCCTACTTCATTACAGTTGGTGGAGTGGAGTACCTCCTCCAACAGTAGGGGATCGCTTATCCACGACCACCATGGCCAACAACCCATCCCACGACAGAGGCAGGGGCAGATCCTCAGGATGCGGCCGTTGCTACAGATATATATAGGACTCCTCCGAAGGGGATGATGTGGGGGACTACCTCATCTGAGCATCATCACTATTTTTTATTATTATTATTTTCACCACTTTTGTATATTTTTCTATTTTCGTTGAGTCAGTTTGTTCACTAAAAGTTTAGTCTTTACTATGCTATGGAGCTTTACCGTTTTCCTTTGCCTTCAATGATTTCAGGATACATTATACCTCAAACTTGGCAGAAAACTCAAATGAAAGGACAAACCACATCACGACACACAACAAGCTAAGTCTACTCTCCCCATCTTACTATCACAAATCATTTCCTTTTAAAGCATAGATCATGTGCATTAGGGACAATGCACAATTTAATTGTGGGGGAAGGATTATCATTGAAGGGATCATACTACTCACGATGTATGCTGATTTAGAATAATCTATCAACAAATTAATAGGAGTTCTCTTTGATTGTCTAGGTTGACATTAGTGTTAGGTGCCAAATTTTTCAATAATATATATATATATATATATATATATATATATATATATATATATATATATATATAGTTTTACCTTTGCTCGACACCCAATAGAACTTTGAACCCAAACCCTGACTTTATTGTCACTTGACCACTTAGGTTTGGATTCCACTTGGTTTAACCATGAGAGGGTTTTTACTTATTAAAAAAGAGGGGGAGGGGGAGTGACTTAAGAATGGTTGGCACAACCGGAAAGTCGGATCCATTAGGGATGCCTTACCGATATAGAAAAGATGGTAGATAAAGCTATCACCTTTGAAGTGTGAAAGTCACCCTTGAGTAGTCGAATCTTGGGCATCACAAATGTTCACTTGATGACCAACCAAGGGAAAATGCTACCTCATTGTATGTATGAAGCTACTACCCCCAACTAATAGAGTTAGGGAAAGCAGTTAGTAAATAAAGACTAGACTATCCGGGCCAGGCTTGGGTTGGTAAGAGGCACTACTAGGAAGGGTTACACACACACGTAGGGAATCGAAGTATAAGATGAGACCAATTTTCTATAAAAATATTCAGGCACTTAACGCTAGGTTTCCTCGGGCACTAGAGAGACTCCCAACTATTTTGAGGTTGAAGATCATGTACTCATTATTTTGAGTAGTGTTTTCCTTTGCTTGAGGACAAGCAAAAGCTCAAGTATGGGGGTATATGATAAGTGTATAATTATACATAAATTTTCTTTATATTCACTTGCACTTGTACCGTTTCCTAGCATCGATTCTTTATTTTTGTGCTACTTTGGGTATTTCTGCATGACTGGATAGCTAAACAGGTACCTAGGAGCAAAATGAACAAGAAATGAACATCTTAGAGCAAAAAGGGCAAAAGAACGCACATACAGAGAAGAGCACGACCGTGCTCGTACCTAACACGGGCGTGCTGAGGAAGCATGAGCGTGTTCAATCCTGTGCAACTCTTTGTTTATTGAAAAACACGTTAACCGTGTCACTAGACCATGAGCATGGGCATGCTTAAGATGAACACGGGTGTGTTTAGGTCAACACGGATGTGCTTCAGATGAACACGGCCGTGCTTCGCTGAATTGAAAATCTATAAAAAGCCGTCTACGGAACCCTAAAAAGTGACTTTTGGCGGAGCAGTCTCGGGGCGATTTCCGCAGCGACGGTTGGGGTTTGACTAGAAGAATTGAAGGCAAAGGAGATGTTATCCAGGGAAGATTTCTATGTCTTGTTGTACACCCTCCTATTGTATCTTAGTTATGATAGTTCATAGCATGAGAGGCTAAACCTCTGTGGTGTCTCGGACACATAAACCCTAGGATAAACTTGTTGCTTATTTTCTATATTTATTTGGTTTTGCTTATTAAATAATTCTTGTGTAGCATCTTACTTGTTTTTTCTTGCAATTCTGTATGGTTTTCTTGTGCATAAGGGCCCAAATCATCCGATAGCATTGGCATGGATATGCTCCTACTGGATGATTGTAGGAGTTATATTGCATTAGCCTAGAATTAGCATCTATTTAGGTATCTCTATGTGGTTGTCTCTTGTGCGAGCCTTGAGCCATCACCTCAGTAGGTTAGAGCACCTAGCACCACAAGTGTTTGTGGCGTGACTCGGAACGGTTAGAGTGTAGCATTGACCCTAGGATTCATCTAGATAAGTCTTTAGTCAAATAAGGGTGTTAGGGGTGTGCATGAGCATCACGAGAGATCGGGTGTTTTGCTAAGAAGCGTATTGTTATACCCTCCAGGAATTATTAGCAAGTATTTGGTAATAAGTAAGAGGTCATTAGCAAGGGAATCCTATGACGATTGTGATCCGAGGTACCATCCTTTCATCTCTGATTCCCCCAATCTACCATTAGTTTGCATTAGCTTTTAGTTTGGATAATTCCACTAGATTGATTTTCACAACTCTTCTTATAGTTAGGCTAGGTAATAGAGGATAGCCAATACTAGTGGCTAGTCCCTTTGGATTGGACTACCCTACCTTTGAGTACTTTATTACTTGATCGACACTGTATACTTTCGGGAGAAGTGTCACATATAGTTTTGGGTGCATCAGATAGCATTGGTTACAGTGGCGCCTGAGATGAAGCATCAGATAACATTGGTTACAGTGGCGCCTGAGATGTAGCAAAAGAAATTAACGTGTTTTCTCCTGTTAGGTTGCCATGTGTTGAGACCGCGACCATGGGATAAGTTTATATTATTACTTACTTGTATTGAATCTTGGTCGTCCAATTCAAATAAAAGAGATTACATGCATTCATATGACTTTTTTAATAAAGAGCCCTCCAAATTCTCCTATTTTGCATGCAACTCTCATGGTTTTTTAGTAAAGAGCCCTACTGGTTCTTTTAATTAGCTTGCAAGCCCTCTCTCTTAGAGAGGACCACTTCCCACTTAAGTCCACCTTTTTTTTTGAAATTACAGATAGGTCCTCGATAGTCCCATCTAATCCTAATTCAGAGAGAATCCAACTAAACCTCTCTTTTCCAATAAATTCCATATAAATTCAAATTTCTGGAATTGCATTATTTAACCAAATAATTAGGGATAACTAGGGAAAAATAATTCCATAAAATATTTAGATTTTACACATGGTTCTCCTTACATCAAAATCCAAGTTTCTTATTAATGGAACGTCAACGAGTTATTTGCGCCATCGAAGGGGCCTTCATCAAGGGGACCCCCCTCTCCCCCCTGATTTTCGTCATAGTGGCAAATGTTCTTAGTTCTATGCTGACTTAAGCAAGAAAGGCCAATCTGTCACGTCTCGAGCCCAGTCGGGACATCGGCCCCACTGTGTATGCAAGGCCTCATAACCCATGTATAGTTACTACAAGTACCTGAATAACACAATTTTTATTGCTAATATTCAAATAACATAACGTGCGGGAAATGTCTATAAAATAAATCAAAACAATCTAACATATTCAAAATTCAAAATAAAGTCCAAGGGACACTAATGACTGGGCCAGGCTCTAGATACCCCATCTACCTATCATCTGTTTAGTCATGATTTGAAAAAAAAAAATTATACTTCATGTTATACCAAAAATTCAGTTTATATTACTTAATAGTTATATTAATTTATAATAATTTAGAACAAGAAGAACATTATATCAAGGTACAAGCACATGCTGGGATATTTTTTAAAAAATGTGTGGGTTTCTATATTTTTATAAAATAAGTGGACTTTTTTTTAATTTTTTATTAAAATAACAATGTAATCATATCTATTTTTTATAATAAAATTTATTATATATATATATATATATATATATATATATATATATATATATATATATATATTATTGGTTTTACTTAATTAACTTTGTTATGGTTTAAAACAGGTGTTATATTTGATATAGTGATGGAAATTGTAAGGAGGTGTACAACACTCAACACTGCTTTTAATTTGGTAAATACACAAATAATCTTCACTTTTCTTTTTGAAAGTTATTACGACACTATTTTTAATTTGGTAAATACAACATTGCATCAACGACAGGTCGACTAGTAGCCCCGATTACAAGCCAGCTTTCTTCTGAGGTGTTTCTGAGTCTTAATCAGTGTCGAATTGTTAGGTAGCAAAGTAAATATTCAACATATACTGAGCAAACGAAAGAACTACATACCCTTTTCATCCTTAAAAAGGTATAATTGTTCACTTTTATCTTTGTATTTCATTTTGTTCAATATGACCGCTGTGTTTACAAACAACATGATTACAACCAAAACATGACAACTAATACATTCAAAAACTAAGACAATAAAAAATTAACTCTTGCATCTTCATTGTTCCCAAATCAGTGACAAAATCAAATCGGAACCCTAACCCTCCTCCTTCTTGCAGCCGCCTAAGAGCTCCACGTATTCATTCATACGCGAAGAGAGAAATGCTTCTCTCCAAAAACCTTCACTCCTATTCAAGCAAACCCTTAAGCCCGATCAAAACCCTCAAAACCCTAACCATCTTCTCTCTCCTTCGATCTCCATCACCTCCTTGCAAGAAGCTTCCCAAGCTCTCCACCGACGCAATTTCCTTGATGAGAGTGTCTCCTGGCTTAGGATCCAAGCGGATTTTCTTCCCGAGCTTAGGATCGCTATGGTGGAGAACGATTTCAATTAAATTGAGATCAAGAATGCTCAAATTGACCAAATTACCCTTCTCGACAGCAAGGAGAAATTCAAAATTTCCCTACTTTCGATCTAAAACAGCATTGCAAAACAAAGCATCATCCGAGCGGGCTTTTGAGAACTACTTAAAAGAGAAGCCCTAACCTTAAGTGAGAAGATGATCCCAAGTCAAAGAAAAGGTTTTCCTTATGCGTTCTCGAGGGAATCTCAAGCTACTTCTTGTCCTTCTTCGATAGCAACACAGGGTGGATATGAGGCTGCACCCCTTGAGACATGATCGTCACACTAAGAAGAAGCTTTGCCAACTCCGAATCCTTTCTCTGCGCCATTATCAAATGCCTTGCAATGATCTGCTTCTTTTTGCTCATGTTCATCTTCCTCGAGGTGAAATCCATCACTTGAAAACCCCAAGAAACCCTCAGATCCATGGGAAATCTCAAAATCAAACAGAGTAAATGGGGAGAGATTATGCCTCGAAGGTGAGGAACTTGAGGACGGCGGCGGTACTGACGGGGTGCCTATGCTGATACGCGAGGCGTATCAACCCTCCTTAAGGCATCTTCTGTTGCGGCCATGAGCCATATTTGGGAACGATGAAAGATGAAAGAGTTTTTTGTTTAATAAATAATTAATTTTTTTATTGTATTAGTTGTAATGTTTTGGTTGTAATCATGTTATTTGTAAAGTTATCAATGATGTTATTTTTTTAAAAAAGATTTTCCATGTCGTTATATTTTAAATCTCAATGTATTTTTTTTGCTGACATGGCACTTTAGACTGATTCCTAGAAAATTTATGCTGATGTGGCACCAAATGCCATGTCATCACTCTATTTGGTATGCCACATCAGCGTATATGGACATGTGTCATGCCAACTAAGAGAAATAGATCCATTTTTTAATTAAAAAAAATCAAAATATACTCCTATATTTGACTGCCACATAAGTGTCACATCAACACCATAGACTGTATTATACCAAAATACGCAAAATACAGGGGTCGTATTGAACAAAATGAAAAATACATGGATAAAAGTGAACAATTGTACCCTTTTCAAGGACAAAATGTGTCTTTAACCCATTTCCAAAGACTAAATGATGTCATAAATGATAAAGTTAGCTAGAAAAGCTTACCTGAGATGCTTAAACATATATATGTTGGAAGTAGTGGGTTAAAACATAGTAACCCACATACATAGCGGAATAAAGGGTGGGACCTTAGGGTTAGGTTTCAAAAATTTTCTCAACCTACCTCATATATCCTAATACATCTAATAGCTAATTACAATATATCATATATACATATATATATAGTCATGCTGTAGTCCGGCCGGCCTTATCACTATTTATTTACGGTCACCTCATTTTGTAGCATTTGGAGAGTATTTTTTCCAAATCCAACCATATGGATGGAAAGAACATCGAAAAATAAGATAACATGTTGATTTTCATACAATTTGGGAAGGTGATGATCATTCATCTTAAAGGGTGAAATTCTGAACTGATAATATTTCTATAAAATTTCACCATTTAAGATGAATACTCATTACCTCACCAAATTGTATGAAAATAGACATGTTATCTTATTTTTTGGATATTCTTTCCATCCATACGGTTGGATTTGAAAAAAATACTCTCTAATTGCCTTAATTACTTGCACAGTGATGCGGCCGGCTTGACTGTATCAAGATTATATATATATATATATATATATATATATATATATATATATTATGTGATTAAATAAACAATAGAAAACTTACTTGCAATTGCTTCCTCTCCGAAGACCCTTTCTCAATTCAATTGATGATCTTCAAATGTCTAAGTGTACAACCTCCTTCTCTTAATCCTTGGACCGATTCTCACTAAAGAGGGAACCTAGAAAGAAAAGAACCCTAACAAGTGATCACTTAATCCAGCTCACAAAATTGTATTTATATTCTCTCATTATGTTTCTCTTTATATAGATAAGAGTATCCTAGTTTCACTCTAATCCATATTTGAGATAGAGATAAATCATAAATATTTTATAATTATCTATATGAAATAAATGTTGATCCAATTCAAACTCAAAGGTCAAAATAATAATTAAATTATAATTATCTCTTTATTATCTGATATCAATCCCGACAAAGTTAACCCAAGTTGGATGTCATGATAAATTAGCCCATGTTGGTTCAATCACATTAAACCACAATTGTGCTCTCTTAATAATTAATTAGGTCCAACCAATTGGCCCCAATTAATATCTGTTCAAATATCAATCTGGTCTTAGGCCTATAATACACTTAGGTCTCGGCTGAATAATAACTCATAAACCCAAATAAATTCCTCTATACATGTAGTATATTAGAACGTCAAATTAAGTAGGGAAAGTAAGGTTTCTGTCAGTAATGACTGAACAACCTAATATGGATCTCATCATATACAACATAACCAAAGATGCTAAGGACCTGGGAACTAAGTATAGCGTCTAAGTAACTCTCCACAAATATGAAATACTCTAGATCTCTCTGTCTAGTGTGTAACACCCTCTACTATAACAACATCACTAAATTGATCGTGGAGAAAACATCACATTATCAAAACTCATAACTAGTACTCATATTGTGAATCAATGGTATTGGCGTGATTCCATCACAAATCTCATTTGCTATATAACCAACTGGGTTTACCTCAATCACAATGTTTGTATTTCACTCTAGTTGTTCTCCTCAATTGAGGTAGTAGAACCCTTGTTGAGCATTCTATATTATCACAACACTGATCACAAGAACCCAAGGGAAGACTTAAAATGATACACGACTTGACCACACAACCTATTCTCAAAGTATGATAACAATGCTAGATGGATATGGACCCCTCGGGTATGGTGCTTGCACCAAGAGAATATTTTTATTACCGTGACAATGTGTTTCAGCGACATGCTATCTTGGTTGATCTATCAATGTGTAGTACACACCTAAACAATAGAGTATATCTGTATGCTATAACTGAGAAATGTTATCACTATCCAATGGTCCTCTATTATCATGTCAACCATATTAGCAAACCGTCCAGGTTTATTCTAACTTGTGACAAGTTTAAGTTGTCAAGAATTGACCTTTCAGTTCTTCCACAGTTATCCTAAGTGACTGTCTGAATGTTCATAAGATTACATTTGGATCCTTTTAAATCTCATACAACTAGTTATCTCATTCGAGTACTCAACTAGTCATCTCATGCTAGCGAATATTAGTTAGAAAAATAAACCTTGTATATGCATAAAATGATAAAATAAGATTCACAAATAATATCTTAAAAATCAAGATCATGGCTTTGCATGGTACCACTTCTAACAATATAAATCATAATCCCAATGAAAGTTAAAATTTTAATGAGATTAGAATTTCAGTTTTATATATATATATATATATATATATATATATATATATATATATATATATATATATATATATATATCCTAATCCTAATCAACTTGAAATTTAATTATTTTAATTATATTAGGATTTCATTTTTTTAAAAAAGAAAATAAATATTTTGGATAAAATAAGTGATATGATTCGATTGCATGTTGCTATCGTGACCCGGTCTACTACACCCTTCAAGGCACGATCAACGACTGAACCGCTCGCAGGCTGTTTAATGGGTAACATGATAAAGAAAAACAAAGAGAAGAGAAAAGAAAAAGGAAGAGAGAAAGATAGAGAGAGACAGAGATAGAGAAAAATATAGACAACCACAGAGACAGATAGGGCGACAACCACAACGGAGCTAGTACGGCGATGACAATTGAACCAATAATAGAAGGATCCTTTTGAAACAAAAGATGATCACCCAGAAGGTACATTTTGAAACAAAAATAATAATAAAAGATAATGATAAACATATAATTAAAAATTAAAAATTAAAAATAGATCTCAAGCAACAGATCTTGAGGTGGCATATCCCAAGTCAATAGAGAAATCCAGAACTCCCAAGCAACGGATCTCACATGCCAAGACGACAGATTGCGTTAGGCTATAGAAGGCGATAAAGAATCCAAATAGCAACGGAGGTAATAGAAGAATCTAAGGGCGTGTTTGGTTGCTAGAAGTATACCGAAGTGGTGGAAGTGCAGAAGTGGCACTTCCATGGAACTCTGAGTTCTATATGGAAGTTGAAGTTTGGGGTGTTTGGTTCGACGAAGTGAAGAGTCACTTCCGTACACTTTCGTTGTTTGGGTCATAGAAGTAGGGGTTTGGAAGTCTGAGTTCCACACTTCTGGGTGTTTGGTTGACGAAAATCTGGGTTTATGGTCACCACTTTTGAGTGATGGTGAGGTTACCCCCTATTGTAACTCTTTGTAATTTATTAAGTACTTGATTATTATAATTTGATGTAACAATTTTGATTAATAAGTACAAAATAAATTAGACTTATATTTACTTCCTACAATTGAACTATTTTACTAAAATTTTAAAAATTTTGTAGTTTAACTTAATCCTATTTACTTATGTAATAACAACAATTATATTTTTTATGTCTTAATACATAAATAGCATGTGTAATAACAATGGTATTTTTTTTAAGTTATCATATCAACAAGGGTGTGCAACATGATTTTTATGTTTATACAAGGTAATATTAATTCATGTTGTGCACACATTTTTATAAACCAAAAATACAAAAGAAAAAAAAACTGTTTTTTGGTTTTAGCCTTTCCATTCAGTTGAACCATATATCATACTTGTTCAACATAATAACAACAATGCAAAGAATACGAAATTTAACAAGATTGTTCAAATCTCCAGCAAAAATTTTATTTATGAACTTGATAGTAATACATACACTACAAAATTCATTACATTCATTGTTCAAACTGAACTTGATAGTAATACGTACACTACAACATTCATTACTGGATTATTCAAACCTCCTTGTGGCTGTGTATAACCAAATTGAGCTTGATCCATGAACAGAATACCCCTGCCAACAGATAGAACTCCAACATTCATGCAAATGCAATTGGAAATAGTGTCATCAATTAATACAATTATGAAGAAGTGTGTGAAATCATACCTCCAATGACAGTAACAAATCATGAGCAACAGTGGCTTCATTACATTTTTAAACACCACCTGCAAATTAGACAAACATTGATGATTAAAAGTAAGCAACTTGAAATGCTCTGAATAGAAGATGATAACTTGGAAAATAAATCAGGAAAAGAACCAGATGCCAAAAATACAGGAAAATAGCAACTTGAGAAAAAAAAATTGGAACTGAAATAAATCTTCTGATTCCATCATTGATGATTAAAAGAAGGAATTGTGATGCAAAAATCCAAAATTCAAGAGAAACATCAGCAATCAGATGCCAAAATCAGAGAAACCCACACAAAAAAACCAAAAAAATAGTAGTAATTTACCGCGATTATTCAACCCAAAACTAAGAAAAGACTGCAATAAACAATATCTTTGCATTCATCATATACCTAATTAAACAAACTCAAATTTCAGTAAAATTCTTAATCCAATCAACAGCAAGACAGAAAATTATTCACAGGCCAATAAGAAAAAAGATACAATATTTACAAAGAACAACATAATCTCCCAGCTCTAAAAGACAACACAAGATCAGAAACCCAAAAAATCATAAATCACATGAAGAAGAAAAAAAATAGAAGATATAAAAAGTGAAGCTATTCTGCGATTATTCAAACCAAAATCAGAAATAAGAAATCACATTCCAAAATTCAACATCAAAAATCATCAATAAGATGCAAAAATCAGAGAAACACAAAAAAAAAAAAAACTAGAAACATAGTAGTAATTTACCGCGATTATTCAACCTACACTTAAGAGAGAAAAGCAGAGAAATTAATAGTTGAATCTAGAGCCCATACCAGTGGCTCTGTTAGTCAATGATGAGAGAGGATGTGGTAAAGAACAGAATCAGGATGGATGCCCTAAAAGAAGAGCAGACTTCAAGATTGGAAGGAGATAGGCCTCGAGATTGGGATGGATGCCCTTGAAATGGCTTGTTAGTAATCAAAATTAGTGCTCGTTGAGACATCGAGAAAGGAAAATACTCACTGGCCGGAGCTCGCCGTTGGAACGATGGCGACGACGAGAAGCTTTCGGAAGAGACGGATGCCCTAGAAGAGAAAACAAAATCGCGATACTAATGGAGGATGACTTCCGCAGGGTGATCGTAACGCCCTTCACGTGACGTACGTGACCGAAGTGGGCGTTGGCAAAAAGGACCGAAATCCCACTTCAGAACCTTTTTTTCGGAAGTCATTCCACCGAAGTGGAGCCATTTAGAAATCCCACTTCGGACTTCTCTCTCAATTTCGGTGAACCAAACACACTGAAGTCACGAAAATGGGACCACTTCTGTGACTTTGGTCCCCAAATCCAGGAAACAAACACGCCCTAAACCTTGATCGGAAAACACATCATGAGGTGATGGAACAATCTAAATCTCGAAGCGCAGACTATTCCCAGAGTAGAGAAGTACTTATCTCAAAGAGGCACAATAAAGTACACATCTTAAGGTGTGACATAAAATGCAAATCCCGAAGCCACCAAATAACATAAATTTCGAGGCCGCTTGAGACACAAATCCCAAGGTGACCTAAACACGCACCCCCAAGAGGGCAATTGAGCACAAATCTTGAGGTGGTTAAAGAACACAAATCTCAATGCAGCTTAGGAGCATAGATCCTAAGGCAATTAGAATACAAAATCCAAAGCCGAGAAACACACATCCCAAGGCAATGATGGAGCACAAATCTTGAGGTGGCTAAAGAACACAAATCTCGATGCAACTAAGGAGCACAAATCCTAAGACAAGGATGGAGCATAAATCCTAAGCTGGCTAAAGAACATAAATCTCTATGTAGCTAAGGAGAAAAAATCCCAAGGCAACTAGAATGGGAATCCCAAAGCAGAGAAACATACATCCCAAGGCGACGATAGAGTACAAATCTTGAGACGCGATGGAATATAGATCCCAAGGCGATAAAGGAATAAAGTATGCATCTCAAGGCGAGGAGATCAAGAGAAGAAGAAAAAAAAGGGGGAAGTAGATAAGAAGAGGAGAAGAATGTTGTAACTAAGGTTGGTACAAGGGAGCCTTCTGAAGAAGGTGCTAGTGGCTATCAAGGAGCTTGTCATGGATGTCGACTTTGACTGCTCTGCCACCTCCTTAACCCTCCAAGCTATAGACTCCAACCATGTCACCTTCATCGCCCTCCTACTCCTCTTAGAGAGCTTTGAGTAGTATAATGCTTCCAACAACGACATCATCACCCTTAGTTTCAACAAACTTATCGCCAACCTGAACTGTTGTTGGAGAAGGAAGTGCTATGAATAGAAGATTGATTGAGGCGTCCAACAATACTACCCTTAAGAACGATTTCACCTCCTCTGAGTAAATTACTCGATACAAAAGGATCACAGTGGCATACCTCTCCCAAGATATAACTGTCTCAAAGTTCCAATATTCGAGCACACGAATTGGAGAATAACGAGTGCTCAAGAACTGCTCTAAAACACAAGAAGGAAATAATAGAGGAAGGAGGGGAGTAGATTTAAGAAAGGAGAGAAGAGCTTCCTTTTATAGTGATCAAGATCAGTAATAAAAAATTGCAACAATCAAAATTCCGATATGACAGTTTCAAGAAAATAATATGGCAGTTTCTGGAATTAATATGGCAATTTCTAGAAAATAATGAAGGATTTAATGTGGCGGTTTCCATAAAATAATGAAGGATTTAATATGGCAGTTTCCAGAAAATAATAAAGGGAATAATAAAGAGAAAATATTTTTATCTGGAAAAAAAAATATGATGCACAAGTATTGAATTTTTAAGTCAAACGGAATCTGATCAAATTCCAATATTTGCACCCCCTCCCTTGCGCGTGAATGTGAGGAGCCTTTCTACCAACAAGCTTACAAGCTACTAGAATGAAGACATATATAAGATTAATGAAAGTATTGTTTTTAACCAATGTGAGACAAAAAAAAACTTCAAAGAGTTTGAATATTTTGAAACCAACTTAATATTTTAGGAAAGCCTACAACACGGCCCAAAAAGAGAAGGGCTTCTAACAATCCTCCCCCCTTATAAAATTTCAAACAATAGTGGAAAATGTGGAAGAAGGAAACAGAGTATGAGAATATAATGCATCAGAATTAGTCCTTTTGGGATATGAACCAATCCTTAGGATATGCATGAAGTGACTTTGTAAAGTCCAAGATTTTCTATGTTTTAAGTGTTGGTCTTTCGGGGTTTATGTTTTCTTTTTAGTATTTAATTAGTTATTTTTATTTTCTTGTTTAGAAAATAAGGGATCAGAGTCTCCCAAGTTTCGAATTGTTGGATCATTACTCGAATAAAATTTTTTAATTACTCCTTAAAGTGATCAAGTGACTAATTTGCCAATTAAGGAAGTTTATTAAACTTGGATGATGGGTATAAAGAAATATCAAAATGATAAATATCATAATTAAGGTTAATTGGGGTCATTAAGGACCTAATAGTAATTTTCAGAAAAATCAAGGACTAGAACGTAATTGTGTCTCTCTCTCAGCCGAGGGACTTTCATGTAAAATAAATAAAAGAGGAGGGCTTAACTTTAAAGTTCCATGAAACTAATGTAGAGAAAGGTATTGAAGGGAATCAACGGTGGAGATTACACGATCGCGAGATGAAAGGATAAGTTCGAGGCACAGGATGTAATCTTGGCCTTCCATTCGTTTCATTGAGATGGAATAACCACAACTGCTCATGTGTTAGATTAGAATAAGGTCGATGCAAAATATTGAGATCGAGCCGTTCATCATCTTAAAATCTTACCAATTCATCATATCAGAGCGCTAATCACGAGGCGTTATAACGAGACGATAACCATCAGATTTCATGCGTCAACCTTGACCGTCCGATAAAGGAAGTCGATCGCAAGGTAGAGCCCGGTCTTCTCTAGCGGTCGCCACTGCGTACGCCGCCCTGAAGCTAATCCTCGTCGTTGAGCTTCTAGAAACAGGGTTTAAATCTTAAGATAAGCGTTATCCGAATGCAAATTTTAATCTTCAAGCTCGATCCGAACTCAACCGGGGGTTTTATAAGTAGAGAGGGACCCCGGAGCCCTACCTTTATCTATCATTGAAGGACCAATGCCACCGCTTCTTCGTGAGAAAACAGAGAGACAGAGAGAGACAAAGGAGTGAGGAAATCATCAACAACACTCACCGGAGTCGGGATCCTTCCAGAGGAGCACAAGAAGGGAAGACGAAGCATTACCGCGCAAAGAGATCGACGAACGATGTTCCTACGGTGAGTTCCTCTTCTCTGTGTATCTTTTACCAGTCGTGTGCATGCATATAGAAGTAGGAGTAGACGTCGGAGAAAGCTTCCGGAAACCTCCATTGCCCTCGGCTGAGAGGCTGAACGCAGGAGGAATGAAGCCCAACTGAGAGGAGGATCTCCTATGAAGAAAATAAATAGAGCCTGACGACCCTCCGTGGAGGAGTCTCAGGGTTGTCGGGGTGCGGACGGAGGACGCGTGCTCCGCCGTCGGTTGTCGCACGGAGCTGGAGCGCCGCCTCCACACCGGTGAGGCTCTGCTGGAGGGGTAGCCGCGAGTCCAAGTTCTGTTCAGAGGTTGAAGACGGGTTCGAGTTTGAATTTGATATAATGAGTTGGTTGAGTCCGAATCAGTTTAAAACAAGAAATTAGTTGGGTTTAGTCATGTTTGGGTCCAAACCAAGCTGGGTTGGTTTTGAATTAAAGTTAACTAGGTTCAAACATAAATTGGAAATGCTTGAATTGAGCTGGTTAAGTGTGAATATCTAATTAACTAGATTAAGTGCAATCAACTAAGCTAGGTTGATTTAAATCGGGTGAAGTTGAATGAATTGGCACCTAATGGTTTGATCAGTTTAACTTGATTGGGCTCGGTCTAAGTTTAATTAAATCAATTTGGTTAAATTGATTTGAGTTAGGTATGGTGAATCAATTAGTTGGGTTTGAGTCAGTTAGCCAAGTTAGCTTGGGACAGACAAGTTAGGCTCACTCAAGACAAGTGGGTTTTGATAACAAAATTAAAAAAAAAAGGAGAATAAGATGAGATTGGAACCCAAGACCCGCACCATCACTATAGAGACTCTTAACCACTAGGCTATGGTAGCCTGCTTAGTAAAGTGATGAGGTTTTATCTAGACAAGGGTGAACTTACAACCAAAGCTAGGCTCAACCAAGACCAACAAGCTAGGCGGACCAATTTGATTGGTCCATGGACCACTAGTGAGACAGACACGTGCATCTAGACATGAAGGATTCATGCATGATCGCCATTACTGATATGAGTTCTGATATCAGATTTCGACGTAGAGACGCGTCAAGAGGAAATCCAGTGGGATTCCAAACATCGTTAATTGAGGTAAGTTACCTCTGTCTAGTTTCCACCCATCATCGGGTTTCATGGTTTTGTTATTGCTATTTCTTTTAGCATAATTGTTATCTATCTGTTCTTTGGATACATGTACATACCCGTTGATGCTTGTTTTCCTTTTCTGTATGTGCATGGTTGATGTGCTAGAGATAGGATTTTTCTTCATTACCTGTTGATTGATTTGTTCATTAGACATACTATCATGTGACCGACATTTGACCATGGTTATATGGCCTTGTGTGTTGGCCAGGTAGATGTGCGCCAGATAGGTTCATTATTCTGCCGGTTCAATGGAGCAAATGCTCATGTGGAGCGCTCAGGGCTGAGGACACCCTGATGTTCTGAGAGTTCCGTGCCAAGGGGAGGATACCCTGGTAGTCCAACCTGTCAGTGGGATGATATACTGACCGTGTCGACATGTACGAGAGATGGCGCTACCAACGATAGACCGAGGTCGATTCCTGATGAGGATGAGTGCTGACCGAAGAAGTTAATTGAGCCTTAGGCTGCTACTTAGTCTAGGAGTCTTTTCTTTTCTATCTCCTTTGGTAGACTCCTAGAACTTTGTTTGTGCGAGGCATGGCCCCGGTTGTTTGACTTGTTGACTGCTAAATTATGATATATTTTTTATCATGTATATTGGTATGACTTCGTTGTGAACCCTACAGGGTACTTACTGAGCTTTCCTTCCGGAAGCTCATCCCTTTTGCTTTCCTTTTCTTTATAGGTTCTAAAGGTTAGCTGTTTCAGATTTAGGAGCTGAGTATGGGTTAAGAACATAGCTTGCCAAGGTTGGAAGATCTCAAACAGTCATGACTTGTATTTTATAGGACCCTTGTAGGGCCTAGTCATTGTAGGGTATATGAACCCTTATTTTTAATTCCGCTGTGACTCTGATTATTAAATTTGAGCTATTTTTGTTATCTGTTCTTAATTTACTTAGGCCTTGTATCCGAGTGGGGCTCGTCTCCACTTGGATACGGCCGGTCTGTGCACGTGCCCGAGTCTTGGAAACCGGGTCAGGGCGTGACACACTTACAGAACTTTGTGAAATAAAAATTTCTATGAACAAAAATTCCTTACTATAAATCAATCGTCTCATAATCCACTTTATCTCCTCGAAATATGAGCAACTTTGATTGAGATGGCACCTCTGGGTCATTCACCAAATATTTGGAATTTATAAATGCTCTAGAAAACTTGCCTAAGTTTCCATAGAAAATGGCCCCACTTTCACACTTATATAGGTGAATCCATTAAGTGTGAATTGCAATTATACACACCATCCAAAAAAATGGACTATGGAATTCATTAAGAGTTAAAACTCATCCTTATACATTGTAATTACACTATACACCATAGGAAGGAGGGACAAACAATGACAATAATAGACACCAAGCCTTGATGAGACAAAGCACATCAATATGGGCTCAAAAGGTTAGAGTTAATTAGCTAAAGAATGAAGATAATAACTCCAAATATTTCCACCAGATCACAAGACAACACAAAAGAACAAATCAACTTAAAACAAATATAAATAACATCATAACTGATAAGCGTTCAATTGATCACATTTTTATAACATTGTCTTGTATACTATGCATATGAATTGGAGTAGTTTTAGCCCATTGATACTTAATTTGTGTTAATTTTCTTTTATAGGGCATTGGAGAGCCTCAAGCAATAAAAGGAAGAAATTCGACATTATTTGAGCCGAAAAAGGAATCAACTTGAGACACTATAGAAATCCTGAAAGAGCAACAAAGATTAGAATTTTATTATAAGAGCTACAAGACTTCGAATCTGATTTCCACATTCAGACTGAAGACCAATAAGTCAGGAACACTCGGTTAAAATTTTAGGTCAATCCGACATGAAATGGTTATCCGATCGAACGTTTGATTAAGACCGCGCGATGTAGAAATCTAGCCACACTGGCCCACATAGTGCCCTCGCGCAGTGGCGGCACTCGCATGAAGCAGAAAATCAATCTTGCTGGCTTGCGTGCGCCCGTATGGCCCCTTACAAGGCATATTTGGCCTCGATCTTCACTATTTTTTAGCATAGATTCGACCAACAAGGACTCAAAACGTGTCATATACTTTTCTATCGTTGTAAAGCCTATATATACATGAGAAATTAGGGTTTTGGGACATCTTTGGACCATCCCCTTTGGGGGATACTCCTTCGGTCATCATCACCATCTCTCCCACACACCATCAATTAGGGCATCAAGCTTTATCGTCAAGGCTTCTCGGTGGCGAGGTTTGGAGGAGGATTTGTGGCACTAATAGTAGAGGGAACATTGGAGGGAAGTTTACTTGTTATTATATTGATGTTTTCTCCTTTATTTGCATTAGATTTGTATTCCTCTTTGATGGGGAACTAATCTTTTAGGTATTTGGGCATTGTTGAAACCTTGGGTTTATGTATGAACTTTGATTTATTTGTTATGGGTTTTTATGCTTGAATGAATACTTTATGTTTTGGGATCTATTGAATGTCAAGTATGGTATTAGTCATCTACATTACGACAACTCTTACTACCAATAGGATTCACATGGGTGTAGATAGCGAATGCCTTCCCGTGTGTAGATCTACTTCAATAGAAGGGGATTGTGAATACACCTAGAGATCATGTATTAAGGCGAGAGACTCCTTTAGATGCATTATTCCCACAACTCTTCCAAGATATAGGTTCCCTAGAATGCTAATGCAATGAGGGTATTAGGTTAGTAATTCGCCTCGACGGAGGGTATGAAAGCATTATAGGAACCCTTGGTCCATAACCTAGTAATCTTCAAATAGAAATCTATACATATCATTATCCACAAGAACCCGAGGGAGATACCTTGCCCAGATAACCCTTCTCTTGATTAATTGCCCTCGCAATTTCATCACATCTCATTTTATCTTACGTTTTAGAATTAGAATTTAGATTAGTTCATACCACCACCAATCTTTGTTTAGACTAGATAATAGACGGACAATTAGTACTAGTATTTCTCAGTCTTTGTGGGTTCGACATTCGACTTTTATAGTCCACTTTACTACTTGATACGACTTGTGCACTTGCGGTATTAAGTATAAGCATTAGGCTCACTCATTAACTGACCCTGAAGGAATAGAAGAACAGTTCATAAATTTCTGTTATGGAAGGACAATATGCATTAGAATCCTCCAAAGCTTCTACATGTATTACTAGAGGATTTGCCAGCACTAACAAAAGAACAAGGAGATGATCTAGTAAGGCTAGTAACCATACAAGAAATCTACAAGGCCCTGACTTCAATGCAGCCAGGTAAGTGTCCGGGACCCAATGGGTTTAAACACTCAATTCTTTAAAGTACATTGTAATATAATTGGAGAGTCAATGTTTAGAGCAATAAATCATTTCTTTCAACACAACATACTACCAAAGAGTTGGAATCAAACCCATAAAAAGAAAACCTCTAGTTAGTGCAAGACTTTAGACTAATTTCCCTGTATAATGTGAATTATAAACTAATAACTAAGATATTGTCTAATAGATCGAGAATAGTGTTAAAACATTTAGTGAGGAATATGCAACATTTGTAGCGGATAGAAGCATATTTGATAACATACTCTTAACCCAAGAACTAATGCACTCATTAGAACATGACAATAGTAACCTCCCAATGATGATAAACAAAGTCATCATGAAAAAAGCATATGACATATCGAGATGGGATGTCATTGTTGCCATCCTAGCAAATATGAACTTTCCTAGAATCTGAATAGCCTGGATAAAGGCTTGTATTGAGACCTTTACAATTGCTTTCATCATTAATGGTAAAGTTGGTAAGTGGGTTAAGCCAAAAGTTGGGATAAGACAGGGTGACCCAATTTTCTCGTATCTCTTCATCTTAGTATGTTAGATTTTAACTAACCTGTTGAATAAGGCTGAAAGCTTGACATTACTAAAGGGGTAAAGATAATAGAATCTAAATCCATTAATCATATCTTATATGTAGATGATCTTCATCCTTGCTGCAGGGCAACCAAGAAAAATACTAGAGCAATTAACCTTTACCTTGAAATTTACTCCCATCTGACTGGGCAAAGGGCCAACCGAAGCAAATCTGCAACTTTTTTTTTCCCATTCTTGGCTCAATTTGAAGCCAAAAGAGCAATTCTCAATATTTTGAAACTTAAATAGGGAAAGGTTCCTTTCAAATACTTGGGATGTTGGATTTCTCCAAACATACTTCCAGTGAGCATTAATGTTAATCCACTAGTAGAGTCAGTTGAATAGAAATTAGCACATTGGAGGACAAAAAACCTATCCCTAGCTGGCAGGCTAACCCTAATCAACTCGACTATAATGCCATTACCACTTTATGGGTTCAATACATGTGCCATCTCTAATACCACATTAGATAAGATATCTAGTCTAGTTAGGAGGTTCATGTGGGGTAAGGACAACAGTTTTGGTGGAGCTCACCTCATTGGTTGGCACACTATAACCAAACCGAAAGCTAAGGAAGTCTTAGGAGTCAAAGACTTAAAATTAATGAGGAACTCAATCCTAGCCAAGAATGCCCTAGATCTCATAAACTTTGTGGATAAGAATTGGGTTAGATTGATGACCTACAAGTATGGCAAAGTGAACCTATGGAACTTAGAAAAAACCCCTAAGGCTTCATGGTATTTTAAATCTCTAATGAAAATAATCCCTACATCGGGAATTATATTACTGTAGATCATATTCTTGCATCTAACTCAATGTTATTTGACTCATGGATTCTTGACATGCCATTACAATATAAGCCTGTGTTTATGAACATGGATTTTGAGCTAACTAGAATGCAGGTAAAGCATCTGACTTTGGATATACAAGATGGGATGAGAAGTTGGTGAATGAGATTTTTTCATAGCCCATAGCTCAGAACATTATTTGTAAACATGTTGAATAGGATACAGAAGATAAAACATAGCACTGGACAGGAGGAACATGAGGAAGAACATTAACAACAAGCATAAATGAAACTTGTAGGAAAAAAGAGGAACTAGAAGTGTGGGAGGGATGGAAAAAAAACTTTGGAAGTTAGATCTATCTAGCTCCTTGAGTAAAAATTTTCTTGTGGAAATTTTTCCACAACTGCTTCTTAACTAGGAGCTTCATCTATAACATAAATTTTGGGCCAAATGACCCATGTTCAATTTGTAATCTACAGGCAAAAACTACTAATCACCTTTTTCAAGAGTGTAGGTGGTCAAAACAGCTTTGGGAAGAATTGAAAACATAAGGCTATCTAGCTAGATGGGAGGCACAACTAGGAGAGTTACTGGAAGGGAAGTGGGTAATTAAAAACCTCCCGAGAAGCCAACAAATCTCAAAAAAAGAGAAGCTCATAATTGCCAATGCCCTTTGGTAAATATGGAAATCAAGATGTAACTTAATTTTTAGAGGGAAACAAAGCAAGCCAAAGATGGTGGCCAAGAACAGAATAATAGCAACAATGGAGTTTCAACAAAGGCATCAATCAATAGAAGAAATAGGAGGACAAATGGAGAGAAGATGGTATAGAAGGCACCATAGGCACCTATTATTCACAGATGCATCTTGGTGCTCAAAGGTAGGAAATGTGGGGCTTGCTTATGTTATAATAACTAATGGAAGACAATTTTGCTATGCAGGTGCTATACTAGGAAAAACAAACTCAAGTTTTGAAGGAGAGCTGAAGGCCCTGAAGGAAGACAAAGGAAGACTGATTGAGTTAGGCAGCCAACAAGCCCTCATCCACATAGACAATGAGGCTTTGGTGAAGCTGATGAAACAAGCAAGGGAGGACAGTAAGTGGAACACTAAAACAGAAACAAACAAATATAGAGAGCTGTTAGAGAAGCTACATAATTGGGAGTTGATTTACATCCCCAGGGAGGAGAACCAATGTTCAAATGCACTTGCCAAGATGGCAACAAGTGGAAGGGGCTGCAGTTATACGAACACCCTGAACATGCCAATAGGTGTGCATAAACTCTACATAGAGCTGAAAGAAAGGTTGTAGATCTAGCTTGAAAGCTCTCTTTAGTACAAATAAATAAATAAATAAAATAAAGTTTCTATATGTAGTCCTAATGTATCACTTGTATTTTTTTATTTCTTGAAAATTTTAAATAAACCCGTTTTAAGTTTGTAGTTTTTTTTTTAATTTATAATTTAATTAACTTATTTATTTAACTTGAAGTCTCTTACTGTCAATCCTTTGTTTTTTGTATGTAGATTCTTTTTGGTGTAATACCAAAATTAGTCTCTCTATTATACCGAATCGGTCTTTTTGGTCCCTCTATTATAATTTGAGCTGTGGTCTCTCTACTTTCATGATTGAGAAATGTCAGTCCCTAAAGGCATATTTAAAGGCCTGTTTAGCCCTTAAAATTGACAAAAAGAAAGACTGACATTTCTTAATTGTGAAAGTAGAGGGACTCCCAAGGCTCAAATTATAATAGAAGGACCAAAAGGGTCGATTAGATATAATAGAGGGACTAATTTTGGTATTAAACCATTCTTTTTATAGCTCTCTCCCATTCTCACCTCTGCTCTGCTTAGCATACACATGTATTGCTAATATATTGGTTATGTTAATAAGATTACAAAAGTTGTTATTATATAAATCATCGGTTATGTTAATAAGTTGACACAAGTTTATAAAACTTATAAGATTATAAAATTTTTTAACATATAAAACTACCTAATTATAAATAAATAAACTCAATTTGAAAATTTTAGTTAACTTATAATTTTAATATTTTTTATACAAAATTATCTTAGGTATATAATAATATATATTGATATGGGTAAATCCGGAGAGACACGTGGCCTAATCTGGGTTGTCGTATCTCGAGTGCCCATCTGACTGGCATGAATCCTCAGCCCGGACATCCCCTTTGGGCAAAAAGGTAGCTGTTAAAGTCAAGATGTGGGGAAAAGGTGGTAGGGAGATAAGATACAGAGGATACGGTATTAGAGGATAAGTATGGCAAGCAAGGCCTCTAATACTGAGAGGACGGGCGTCGAACTCAACGAAGAGAAATAAGAAGGGAGAAAGTAAAGGAGAAAAGGTAGGCAACTTCTGGACTGAAACTCTCCACCACCTCCAAGTTCTCTTGGACTGACTTGAATGTCGAAGCCACACCGGGACACCAGGCCCGCCCCGCTCAGCTCTTTTTCCTTGTGCAGGCTTCTCGGTGAATGAGGAGAGCTTGCTGATGCCTTCTCTGGTGATCGTTGACGTCCCTCATATCTAAATAAATCTCAACCGTTGGTCAAGGATCGGGTTCAATCTCAAGGAGGAACTAGTTTTTACACTAACATATATAATAAAGGCTCATAATTAAATAAATGAAAGATAATTGCATCTAAGTTTATAAACTAATTGTACAAATATTTTAAAATTAATTAACTATATTCCTATAAAAAATTTAAAATATATAATTATTTCCCGAGAGGAGTAACCTCACCATTTTATGGTAATCCGATGTACAGCAAAACACTGAAACTCATTTAAGGCTCACTACAGTAGCTTCACCTCAATGAAGTGAACATTGTAAATATATGATAGTGTAAACTCACCTTAATAAAGTAAACATTGTAAATATATGATAGTGTAAACTTTGAGTGAGACTACCAAGTCCATGGAATTTAAACTTTCAAAATGACCTTGGAAAACCATACATGTCCTAACAATCTCTAGAGACATCACTGAAAAAACAAAAGCAATATACACAATGGTGAGGCACAAATGGACCCAGGGTGGCACAAATAAAAATTAAAATATGGAAAAATAAATAAATTATATAAACTATAAAAATTTTATTTATATATATTTTTGTTTTATTTATCTATAGTCGGTTGATATGTATACACTCAACAAGAGCCATCGCGATATATTTATTTTTCATATAACAGTCCTATTTATTTGAATTTAATTATTATTTCAGGAAAATCCAAATATTACAAAAAAAAAAAAAAAATATTCAGTTCATTGTAGCCTTAAATTTCATGAGTTCTTTAGCCCTCTTTTCCAAAGAGAATGGCGTGACAGGATGGACAGCTCCATCGGATTCCGCGCACCAGCAAGCGCTGCCATCGCCCATCAATGGCGGCTGCCCATCCCCTCTCTTCCCTTAATGGCCGTGAATCCCATAAAGCAAGCAAGGCTTAGAACAATGGCATCCCTCTCTGACCTCGCCAGTGGCAACCACCACCCCGATCCCCTCCTCCAGGCTGCACTCCGTTCCGCATCTCTCCGCTTCCAAGAATCCCATCGCCCAGGTTCAATCTCTCTTCATTTGTTCATTTCCTCATCAACTTTGCATTCACTCATCCTTGACGATGCCATTGGTTAGCCCCTCTATTCGTGGATTGTTGCATGCACGGAGGCCTGGAGCACGTCGCAGCCAACAAGGGTGTACCATCAAGACATCAACCAAATTCAAAGGCCTTGTTTGAATGGTTAAATGAATGATTAGAAGAAGTATTAAGTAGTTATTATGCTTAAGTTTGTAATCACTGGTTAGGCTAAGGTTAGAAGAGCATCTTTCAGGTAGTGGGTTGTAGGCGCAGACAACGTGTTTGTCTTATTGCGCCAGAGACCCGTTCTGCTTTTTCAGAGGTGGTTACATGAGCCTCTTTATATTGTAATGAATGCCAATAGAATGGAAGCAAGAATTATTCCCAAAACTCCTTCTTCTTCAAGTCTCCTCTTCTCCTCCTCTGATTCCTCTGTTCCCTCTAATCTCCCCTTCTTCTTGGCTCCCTCCTCCCTGAGCCTGCATCATGGATCCATACGCCAGCTGCTTCCTCACCGTGAACACCACACCACCTTCGGCATCGACGCCTTATCGTTTGGCAACGAAGTTCATTGATGATGAATTGCTCGATAGGATGAGCAGAGTGGATGACCTCAGGCAGGTATTTTGAGTTATGGAAGAAGCTCGTGAGTTTGTTCTATGGTGTTTAGATATCAAATCAAATGAGTTTCTTATGCTCTATAGGTTGTCTTGTTGACAGATGGGATGGATACCCGTCCGTTTAGGCTAAACTGGCAGAAACCTTTTGCGATTTATGATGTCTCTCCTGGGAGTGTGTTCCAATTTGCATCTCAGAGACTTGAAGGTGTGTGCTGTAACCTTTGGATCAATGAATTCTTGAACTTCACCAACTGTTTTAAAGTAATATAATATAGCGGAACTATTGTTTCTTATAATCATGACTATTAGCAAGTAATAGCTAATGGTTGTTTTGTTCTTCCTTATTTTTGTTATATTTGGATGTCATGTAGTAGATTGGCGGTGCTTGTGTTTATTTGCTCAATTTTGCAAAGCTTTCCTTCATTGAATGGCAGATTATTTCCTTAGTCGTAGTCATTTAGAAGGTGTGTATTATTAAGGACTTTGCAGATGTGGATAGGAAAATGGACCAAGATGGTTTGCTCCGGAGATGAAGATATTTGTTTTGGTTGTTTAGAGTTAGCTTGAATATAAGGTCCTCGAATTATTACCTAGGGTTTGAAAAGGTTCTTGCTGTAGTTCATGCTAGGAAGTGAATGTTTATGTGACAAGTGTAAACTTTTAATTTTGGTACCTCAAAAGCTAAAAGCGACACTGTAGGAAGTGATGCCTAGTAATTGATAAATATACTTCCATGTTAAAAGATGTTCCTATTTGACTATTGGAAGGCTAGAAATATGAATGATGTAGAAGAGTGAGACCTACTGGTTCTTGACTTTGAATGCTCAAATGCTTCTAAATCAGTTAGCATTTTGATGGAGGTGTTTGTTAATTCAAAGGCTTCATTAACTGTGAAAATTATTTTGATTATAATGGCAGTGAATCAACATCCAAAGGGAGAGCATTCACAAATAGATGAAGTAAGATTCTTTGATCATATCACTGTTAGAAGGTTTAATTGAAGATATGATATATCAATTTTTAAGCCTTTTCCTTTTCTAATGCTTTATTTTTGTGTATCTTTGCATAGCTCAAGTTCATGCCTATTGTGAAACGTTTCAAGTCAGTTGCCTCATCTTAATTGTATTTATCCCAAAACTTGTTAGGCATTGGAGCGAAGATGCCAAGGACCTGCATGCTACTTCATGTCCCTTCAGAGTCCTCAAATATACAGGAACTCTTGTGTGAGAAAGGTTTTAATGGGAACAGACCAAGTTTTGGGCTCTTCAGGTAATCAGCTGATTACTTTTCTATCTTGCTCTATCCTTGCAAGGCTGTTGCACCAATAATTCCAGCAACCATCATCCCTTGGTTTTTAGGCATGGTGAAAAAGTCCCTATCATTTTGAACTAATTTTTTGTTCAACCCTAGTATCTTTAAAGCAGAGAAGGGCTTCACACATTGCTTTCTTTGTAGTCTTTCCATGCTGACTGATTGCATTGCCAATAGATTGATCTCGAAATCTCAAATATCAGTTTTTAGCCTCACTGTAATTTTTCCTTTTAGAACTGAATTTTAGTTTTTGGTTAACAAGCAGAATAAGCTTTGTTCTTGAGTTTTTTTTTTCTTTTTTTGGCTAATCAGTTTTGTTCTTGAGTTAGTTTCCCTTCTCTTTTTCTCTGCTTTATCATGAGAAATATTTTTTTGACTAATTTTTACTTTGATTAATTTTCACACCAACAATGAACGAAATAAGTTGATTAGATTCTACTTTTATGGTTTATTGAATTGGAATTCTTGTCACTCCGGGTTGCCTCTGCTTCGTTAACTAGCTAAACATTTACAGATAGTAAAAGTATGTTTAGGTGCTTATAAAGTGATCGATTAATTGACCAGTTTTATCTGATTTCATTGCAGGGGCTGCCGCTGATGACATTTGCAAGCTTGAATGATGTGCTTTTCCTTGTTAGTAGTTTGGCCATGAAAGGCTGTGTTTTCTTGGGAGAATTGCCCGGTTGGCTGATTGGGACTGAATTTGGAAACATGGTCTGTTCATTAATCTATTACTTAACTAGTTTCTTTTGTGTTGAATTTTCTTCCTTGTGGTTTTCCTTTCACCCTCTCTGTTTTCTTTGATGTCTCACTCCGCCAGTTCTAATAGCACAGGCTGCAGCTCAAAAGTGGTTGGAGAGTCTTTTTATGAGCCATGGCTTTCAAGTGAGAGTGGTTGATTATGCTGAGGTTGCAAGAAAGGTGAACCTAGATCCTCCAACAGAAGAATTCTATAGTGTTCTTTTTGTTGCTGAACAGCTGCGGTTCTCTGATGCACAGGTACGACAACCTATCTAAGTTTTAGCTTACGCTCATAATATCAGCTCAAATTTTCTGTCCTAGAGTGTCAGCAATGAACTTTGAAGGTTGATGTGCTAACTGTTTTTTAACCAACCCATGTATTTTCATGTCACTTTGGGGATTGCTTGTTGTAAGTACTTGCCCTAGAAATTCTGGAAAACAAATCAAAGTATGTTGTATAATACCATTCTGGGCTTTAACTCAATTTTTTCCAAAGTTCGTCTTTGCACATTTCATTGGAATTACTAAGTTAGTACTTTGTTATCATGCTTTTGGTTTGTACAGATGGAAAGATGGAGGTTGGAATTCCAAAGGCTAGAGGTGGAAGGAGAAGAAGAAGGATTCGAGGAACTATAGCATAATATTCTAACAAAAGTTCTCTATGACTTCATTCATTTTGTACCTTCTAATATAATCTTTCTATAGCATGACTGACATTTCCTAGTTAGTTTGTTTCATTTTAGTTGTTGCACTTAATTTGGTTAGTTGTTGGTCAGTTAATTGAGTACAATTTGACTTCAAAATTGCCCCCTGCTACTTAATTTTAGTGTAAACTTTAGTGTTGGTCCAGAGATTCTTGGAATTAAATGGATGTATCTATCTTTGGATCCAAATCAGTAAGAATAATAGTTTTAATAGTCTCACTGATCATCTTATAATTAATAAGACTTGGAGGTGTCAAAGTGTGTATTAGAGATAATCTCCTGTCCCTCTCCCCAGATAAGATCAATGTCTGAGCTGCCCTCTGTTGTCCGAGAACCTTTTCCGAGAATTGTCTGAGAGCACTGATGTCCAATCCGATCTGCCTATCTGCCGAACTACCGGGCCCGTTCGTCTGAGAATGAAGGTGGAGATGCTCCTCTCCACTCTCTAGCTTCTCCTCCTCCTACTCTTCCTCTTTGTTACTCCATTGCTCTGTTGCTCGGGCTGCCAATGCCGGGAGGATTCTCCAGCGATGGGGGTTTGTTTGGTGGTTCACAGATCGGCTGTGTTCTTGGTCTTGCTTGCTTGAGTTCTTCTCGTGAAGGTGGCTCTCGTAGTTGCTGTTGATGTGGAGTGGGGTAATGGGATGGATAGCTTCGCGGACATGATTGATCGAGCACTGCAGAAGGAGTTCCCCGAGAGCAAGCAGAATGGTGGGTGAGCGGTTTTGGGCTCCTTTATCTCTTAGATCTGTGCATCTTGATCTCTTTTCATTGTTAATTCTTTTTCTTTTTTGTGCTTATTTTTGAGTTCTTGGAAATGTGGGTGAGAATGGATAGAGGGTTTTGGTGGCCGATGTTGGGGTTGGTCAGGGTATTGATTTTTCTTTTTTCTTTATTTGAGGAGAAATTGGAGAGAGATCCACTTGTTTTGGCTAGTTTGATGGTGATTTCACTGATTTGTTTTGAAGAATGAATTAGTTTTTAGATCGCCTAAGGTTAACTAAGAGATCCAAGTGAGGGAGTTCGGTTATATGGAATAACAGTGGTGTTTAGTGGAAGGAAATGTGTGGTAGGGTTCATTAGTTTATCATTTTAGGTGCTGCGTGTTCAGTCGAAGGAAATGTGTGTTAGGGTTTGTTCGTTTGCCATTTTAGTTTACCAGCTGCATCGTAAGTTCTTGCATTATTATTATTTTTCCAATTTAATTACACTCCCTTATCTATGTTTAATCTGGTAAAGTTTCTCTTTTTCTGTTTGATTGAAAGCACCAATTTTATTTATTTTTTATTGAAACTAAAGTTGATAGTTTCTTGAGTAGATGAGAAGTTGATAACATCTTTTTAATCTACTTGTTATTTATTTCAAATGTGAGAAATAATTGAAATGCAGGCATACCGTTGCACATTACGCAGCTATTTCTTTGATTGGCAATTAGATTTTTCTGTGGATGGACCATCTTTCTGTGGATACACCATTTTTCCTGATAATCAACTCCTTTTCACTTCTACAAACCATGGACCTGTACCTTTCGAATTTAAAGGAAGTTAAACTTGATTCATCTTCAAGCTATCCTTATCTAAGAAAATGGAAGATCTATTTTGGTGATTCTTTCTTACTAAATGTGTTTATCTATGATGTGGTGTTGAAATGCTCTGAGATTTTGTCATAAGTGGGTTGCTGTGGTACTGTGCATATTCAGCTACCAATGCAGATTGTATTAGATACATATAGTTCTATTTAAGAATACATAGGATTGAAGCATATGAAATTGAAAAAAGTAATAATAAGACCGGAATAGAAGGTGAGAGGCCGTTATTTGAGATCCCAAGAGCATAGTCCATTCAGATGTTTGAAAGCTATAAAGTAATTGTTCTCAAGTTGGAACACCACTTTCTGGCTGTCATTGCAAGTTAATGCACTAAGGAGGTCCATGAAGCATTAAAACCCCAGAACAGCTTACGTTGTTTGATTTCATGTTAATACAAGAATTCAAATTAGACTTGAGTTGACATAGAGAAACATGTGTACAATATTAACATGCTCATGCGCCTATCGGCCAGTGTTCGAACAATGTGTATGGTCTGTTCATTGCATCATAAAAGATGCACTAAATGTGTCATAATGAACTATTTAGAATGTTTAAGTTAGCTAAGTACTACATTAATTGAATCCTCATTCCTATTCCTTAAGGTGACCGTCATTTGAGTATTATCTGTTTATTGCTGCACATTGCTTAGCTTATGAACAGTCAGCATATGTATTGGCATCAGACTCGTAATGTATCTGTCGGAGTCTTACTAACATGGGGGTTTATATTTTTAGCAGTTATGTGGGGGTAAACCTTCAGGAGTATTTGTTGGGGCATTCTTGTCAATGTCATCAACTGCTGTGGTGAGCTAACATGTTTGTGATTATTTGGAATTTTTCTACACATGCGAAGTGTAGCTGAAACTGCCAATCTTGTTTGGCCATTCTCTGTCACCATTGTTTATTATTTCGTCACTAATACTGTTTTTAAAGATTGCAACTTTTTGATTGATGCATTTTGTACCTTCAACTGAATTGATTATGATAATATGAAACTAGTGATTTTTCTGAGTGCACCAATATTATTTGCACTTTCTCCTTTCGTACATTTTGCAATGTCCTTAGCTGGTGTGGTAGTTCTCTAATGTTTTTGTCCAATCTTCATCTCTATGCAGTAAAGGGATGTATTGGACTTCATATTGTCAATCTTTCACTTTATCTTTTCAACCATCACTACTACTGTAGAGTATGTTATCTCATGGAGCACTCCTTGATGATATGCTTGTTTATGTGTAGGTTTTGAAGTTTTTGATGGAGAAAAGCTGTATAAGTTCTCTTCAGGGACAAGTTACAGTCGGCACACTGATTCTTCTTGTAGTTTTGTGATCGTCATTGTCTTCTGGTTCTAGTGTCTTTATTCTAAATTGGCATTTGATCATGAATCTGCTATGAAACTGACTGAGGTGGGTTATTCAACGTGTGATGTGGCCAAAGTTTATGTATATTATGGTGCAAATGAGGCTAGAACAAATACTTTTTTAGGTGTGCCTAATATTCTCCATCAATACATGGTAGAGGATGTCGTAGGACTGCTGGGGCAGAATCCTTAGTTTGGAATTGTTTAGAAAAGAATCAAATGAATATTTTGAACCAGATTTGTGAAATGAAGCTGGATGTATTAATACAATATCAATTCTCTTCGGACAAGTTACAGTTATCACACTGATTCTTCAGGTAGTCTGGTGATCATCATTGTCTTCTGGTACTAATGTCTTTATTCTGAATTGGTATTTGATCACGAATTTGCTCTGAAGCTGAGTGAGGTGGGCTATTCAACACGTGATGTGGCCAAAGTTTATGTACCAAAACAGAATCCTTAGTTTGGGATTGTTTAGAAAAGAATCACAAAAATATTTTGAAGGACAAACCCTAGTTTTGGTCCCTGTAAGTTGACCCAATGTTCATTTTAGTCCCTCTATTATAAAAATTTTCGATACGATCTTTGTACTTTGGGGTATTTGTTCGAATATGTCTCTAGTTCTGACGTGGTAGCACATGTGGCTGATATTTCTGACGTGGTGGCTTACATGGCAAGGTTATGATGATGTGGAATGACAAAAGGGATTTCAAATAAACTAATTTTTTAAATGATGATGTGGCATGCTGATGTGATATGCACCTTGAATAAAAATTAATGCGTATTGATTCATTATCTTACTGTCTTTGTCACGCCTTGACACGGAGACGTATTTGAACCGAAGATTTTTGAAGTATAATGACGAAAATAAACATTGGGCCAAAGTATATCGACCAAAAATGCCTTTAATCCTATTTTAAACTAGATTTGTGAAATGAAATATTTGAAATTATCTTTTGTATGCTCAGGTTGGCCCTCATATATGTTTAGGGAAAAGATTTTGCTAACAAACAGACGAAGGTTTTACTTGTTCTTTTGTGTTACTTGAAATTTAAGTTATCGGATGAGAGAAAACCAGTTAAGTACGAAACCAGGTTAACTCTTTAAATAGATGGATGTCTTTTTCTTCCACTATATATATTACATTAATTAAAATAAATAAATAAGAACATTGTCTATTAGCTATCCATTAATTAAGCTAAATACTATCTTAAAATAATTTAAGCTAATTAAATTTTAAAATTATCTATTAATTAATTAAACTAAATATTTTTATTTTATCCATTAATTAATTTAAACACCATCTTAAAATATTTTAAGCTAAATAAATTTTAAAATTATCCATTAATTAAGCTTAATACCATCTTTAAATATTTTAAGCTAAAAAGGTAAATACATAAATGAAAACATTATGATTTAGTTATACATTAATTAAGCTAAATACCATATCAAAATATTTTAAGCTAAGTAAATTAAAAAATAGCTATTAATTAATTAAGCTAAATAAATAAATAAATATATTATCCATTGATTAAGCTAAATACCATCTTAAAATATTTTAAGCTAAATAAATTAAAAAATTATTCATTAGTTAAGCTAAATAAATAAATAAAAATATTATCCATTAAATTATCTATTAATTAAATTACATACTTTTTAAAAATATTTTGAACTAAATAAATTAAAATCCATTAATTAAGTTAAATAAAAGTATAAAAACATTATCCATTAAAACATAAATTGAGCTCAATGCCATCTCAATACATTTTAAGCTAAATAAATAAATACATATATTATTTATTAATTATCTATTATTAAACTAAATACCATCTTAAAATACTTTAAGTTAAACAAAGGTTTTTTGCAGGTGTACCCCTTAATAATTTTTAAATTACGTATTTATCCCTGAATAAAACATAATTACATATGATAAGGAAGAATCGAGGACACGTGGTATCATCTCGGCCTAACACGTGGGGCACTCTGAACCTTCGGTTCTCATTAAGACAACCCATCCTCGCCTCGGGATGGTATCCCATCGGATTGCTAAAATGGGCTCAACCAAACGCCCTCGTAAGCATCCCCTCGGAAACTCACAAAACTCTCTCAGATCAGAAAAGCGAGCACCCCTCGAGAGGAAAACCTCCCTCCAGAGCACAGAGCCTCACCTGTATTCCTGAGCACTTCGGGACAAAAGGAATTCCGAAGACCCTTCCGAGGAGCCTCCTGGATAGAATTCCGAAAAGCCTTCCAAACAGCCTTCCGAACAGACTCCTCTTCTCTTATTGTCGAGGAGCTCTAAACCCTTCTAGAAGGATCGATGGGCGAACTGAAAAACCAAAGATGTCGTCACCAAGGCCTATAAATAGACAAGGCCATACACTTGTAAGTGGACATGATTCCTTGTACACACTCTATCTCTCTCTCCCTTGTAAAGAATCGCTCATAGTGGAACTTTTCCTCCAAGCATGGAGACCGGTGGTTTTTCCCGGAATTAAGGGGTTTTCCACGTTAAAGCCTTGGTGTATTGTCCCCCTGATTCTCTCTTTCTTGACTTTCTTGAGTCTTATTCCCCAAAAACCCCTATAAATTCAAGTATTGACTAGATTCAAGGGATCTTCCTGAAAATCGCGTTAACATTTTGGCGCCGTCCGTGGGAAATTCGATCAAGAAGTCATGGCGACCACTAGAAGATCAAGACGGATTCAGAACTAGGAGCGGACAACCGCCACTCATCCTTCCCCCGCCGCTGTTGAAGCGACGCTCGCCCTAACTGGGGCAACTCCTTCGCCCCCAGTCGAAGCTCCTCCAGTTGTAGGGGAGGACCCTCCGCTTTGGGCCCGAACTATGGAGGTTCCAGAGGAACGCTTCAAGGCCATGGAGAGGCAGATTGCTGACGTGGTACATAACATGATGGCGATCGAGCGCCATGTATCCCAAGCAATGGCACCACATGCCCCACTGTCTCGCCTGGGAAGTCGCGAGCACTCTGCGGATCACTCCCCCCGCTATCGAGCCCCTACACTGCGGCGAGACCGAAGTCGCCGCTCCTCCAGCCGAAGCTCTACCTCGCCACGCTCCCACAGGAGAAAGCGCTCCCGATCTGGCCCAAGGCATCGGAGAAGGCGACTCATCCCGTAGAGAGAATTCGAGTCTCCAGAGCCACATTGGAGGCACCAATCGCCTCGGCACCGCTCTCCAAGACAGTACTCTCCCCATCGTCCCCAGGGGCATTCCCCGCCAAGGCACTACTCCCCATGTGGTTATCAGCTGAGGGGTCGTTCACCCAGACGCAATCGTTCCCTAGAACCCTACCATGGCGGCAGGATCAGCGATCGTGAGAGGGTTTTGACTCATTTTCCATACATGCTCTCGCCCTTCATTAGAGCAATCTGGGAGGCTCCATTCCCAGAGAAATTCAAGGCCCCTAATATCAGATATTATGATGGGACCACCGACCCCTATGAGTATGTGGAGAGTTACTGCGCGGAAATAATGACGAATGGTCTCAACGAAGTCGTTTTATGCCGCGCATTCCCGAAGACCCTCACGGGAATTGCCTATAACTGGTTCAGGAGTTTGCCCCTCGAATCCATAGTCAGTTTCAGGCAATTAACTGAGCTTTTTTTCTCCGACGGTTCGCTAATTGCCGAAGGCAGTTGAGAAACCCTGTGATGCTCCTCAGATGCAAGTAAATGGAGGGAGAAAGTCTTCGGGGTTACTTGGATAGATTCAATAGGGAGACCTCCGGAATGTCCCACCTTGACTCTATTATGGTTGTGGGCGCAGCATTGGATGGACTTCAGGATGGCCCTTTCCTTGATGCAATTTCTGGAATGGTTCCTAGAGATTTGCCCGAACTAATGAGCAGGGTACAGTCTTATATTGCTGCCGGGGAGTTTAAAGTTGGTCGAAAGGAAGAAGCCTTACAAAGGATCAGGGAGTTCCAGAGGGAAGAATCCCAACCCGAAAAGTATAAAGATTCGAGGCAAGTGGAGCAAAGGCCTCGGAGAGAGCCAGACAGAAGGCAAGATCCACTACCCCGGCGCATCGACCAAAACCACTAGGAACCTAGGAGACCACGGTTTCCAGGGATGTAGAACACCTATACCAACCTCAACACATCCGGAGAGAATATCCTAATGCAGATACAGCATAAAAAACTTTTGAAGCAACCGAACCCTATCAAGGAGTCCGCAGCCATGAAGCGAAGCCGAAAGTTCTGCGCCTATCATCAGGCCAAGGGTCACACAACTAAGGACTGCGTCCAACTAAAGGATACAATAGAGGACCTCATCAGAGCGAGGAAACTCGATCAGTTCCTGCGACAAAGAGCAAACACCCAAGGAGGATCCTCCGCCTCAACAGGCCACACCCGACGAGGATGCCCCCCTGCTCTTCATTGCCAGAGGCCCTGGCTACGAATGGGAAAGCTCCTTCTCCAGGAAGAATTATGCAAGGATGGTGGGGACAGTACATGAAGACCCACCCCAGAAGAGAGCCCGCCCTTCAGAGCTGATAACTTTCTTGAACGAAGACCTTCGGGGAGTCTCCAAGCCCCATGATGATGCCTTGCTGATAGTTGTCAAAGTGGGGGTCTTCATGATGCATAGGGTGCTTGTCGATACCGGGAGTTCAGTTGACATCATTTTTTGGGATGCCTTCGAACAGATGAAAATTGGCGCGGACAATCTAAAGCCAACTAAGTCCCCGCTAATGTGCTTCAATGGGAGCCCCCTTCAGACTGAAGGGATCATAACCCTTCCAGTTACCCTCGGCAAACCTCTACAAGCAGTTTCCTCCATGATTAACTTTCTGGTTGTTCGGTGCCTCTCTAGCTACAATGCTATAAGGGGTAAACCCTCCTTAAACATGTTCGGCGCTGCCACCTCAACCTACCATATGATGCTAAAGTTCCAAACTGAGAATGGATACGGGGAGATAAAGGGCAACCAAGCAGCTTCTCGCCAATGCTATGTCAACCACCTAAAGAACCGAGGGGGAGAGTCTAGCAAGGCGTCCGAAACGTTAACCCTCGAGGAGCTGTTGCCCGAAGATGAGGAACGAGAGGCCTGCCGCCCAACACCAGTGGAAGAATTGACAGCATGTCAGTTCGATAAAAAAATCCTCGAGCAAACGGTGCAGCTCGGCAACGAACTAAACCCAGGACACCAGGAAGAGCTCCCGGGACTACTGAAGCGCAATGCTGATATCCTCGCATGGGCCGCCGAAGAGATGCCAGGAGTACCCCGCAGCGTCATAGAGCATCACCTAAAGGTAGACCCTGCTTTTAAGCCTGTTATCTAGAAAAAAAGGAACTTCGCTCCGGACCGCCTAGAAGCCGCCGAAGAGGAAGTTAGTAAGCTGTTGAAGGCAGAGTTCATCCGGGAAGTTCAATATCCCGAGTGGCTCTCCAATGTTGTGTTGGTGAAAAAATCCTCAGGCAAATGGAGGATGTGTGTAGACTTTACTGATCTAAATAAAGCATGTCCTAAAGATTGCTACCCCCTGCCTCTAATAGATAATCTCGTAGACTCTACTTCGAGATACGAAATGCTTAGCTTCTTAGACGCATTCTCAGGGTATAATCAGATCCGAATGGCAAGAACATATGAGGAAAAGACCTCATTCATCACTTCCCGGGGCACATACTGTTACAAAGTTATACCCTTCGGACTAAAGAACGCCGGAGCAACATTTCAAAGGCTAGTAAACAAAGTCTTTGCAAAACAAATTGGGAAAAATGTCGAGGCCTACGTGGATGATATCCTAGTTAAAAGTACAAAAGCCGAACACCATGCCTCTGACCTCCAAGAGACTTTCGAGGCGTTGCGGGCCCACAACATGAGTCTCAATCAAAGTAAATGCACCTTCGGAGTTCGATCCGGGAAGTTCCTCGGTTTTATGATCACACAGAGAGGAATCAAGGCCAATCCAGAGAAAATTCGAGCCATCATGGATACTAGACCTCCGAGGAGCATCAAGGAGATTCAAAGCCTCAATGGGAGGCTAGTCGCCCTCGGGAGGTTCATCTCGCGATCTGGAGAGAACTACCTTCAATCACCTAAAGTTACAGTGGACAGAGGAGTGCGATAGGGCCCTCGAACAGTTAAAGAACTACCTTCAATCACCCATTCTTCTCTCCAAGCTGAAGACAGGGGAGGAACTCTATGTTTACCTCGCGGTTTCAGACTTGGTAGTCAGTTCGGTTCTCACGAGGGAAGAGGATGGAGTACAGAAGCCAATATATTACACAAGCAAGGTACTCTCAGATACCAATTCCAGATACATCCCACTCGAGAAGCTCGCCTTCGTGCTAGTAATCTCGGCCAGGAAGCTCCGCCCATACTTCCAATCCTACAAAATCAAGGTGCTCACTGACCAACCATTGGGGCAGATACTTCGTGCTCACTGACCAACCATTGAGGCAGATACTTCACCGGCCTGACACTTCGGGGCGTCTAGCGAAATAGGTGATCAAGCTCAGAGAGCATGATATCAGTTATGCTCCTCGGACAACCATTAAGGCACAAGTGTTAGCGGATTTCATTGCCTAACCCACCTTTACCAAAACCGAGGAGCCTGAGGCCATGAGCCTCCCAGGAACACGTGCCGCCCCCTCTTCCCAATGGGTCTTGCACGCCGACGGCTCGACAAATACTGGAAATTTTGGAGCAGGGATAGTCTTCTGATCCCCCTCCTGATGGGGTACCTCCACGGTTCTGAAATTTAGCTTCAAGGCTACCAACAACGAAGCTGAATACGAGGCGGTAATAGTAGGACTGTAGCTTGCCCGAGGTCTCGGAGACCAAGACCTACAGGTCAATAAAGACTCACAGCTAGTAGTGGGCCATATGACTAATGAGTTCGAGGCACGAGAGGAGAATATGGTGAAATACAAAGCCATGGTACAACAGCTCATGAAGAGTTTTCAAAACATTCATGTCAATAAGGTGCCCAGAACCGAGAACCAAGAAGCAGATCTCTTGTCCAAATTAGCCACCTCGGACGGGGACATCCAGCAACCCATCAACATCCAATATTTGACAACAAGAACAATTGAGTGTGGTCCCGCCGAAGAGCTGCTTGACGTCGAAGAGGGGCTCTGCTGGATGGACCCCATCTTGGACTATCTCAAGGATGGAACGTTTCCCTCAGACCCCAAGCTCGCCCGTCGAATCACTATTCGCTCCACCCGCTTTAGCCTTATAGATGGGCAACTTTACGAAAAATCTTATTCCTTACCTCTCCTGAGATGCTACCGAGTTCGTCCGGAAATGTGACGCATGCCAAAGGCATTCGAATATTCAGAGGAGACCCGCTACCCACCTTACCCCTATCATAAGCACAAGGCCGTTCGCCCTCTAGGGAGTGGACATTCTCGGCCCTTTCCCAGTGGCGGCTCGACAGTTGAAATTTTTGATAGTTGCAATTGACTATTTTACCAAGTGGGTGGAAGCAGAACCTTTATCCTCAATTACGGAAAAAGCTTGCCGGTCCTTTCTTTGGAAGACAGTTGTCTGCCGGTTCGGAATTCCCCTAGCCTTCGTAACAGATAATGGCCGCCAGTTCGCCAACTCTGCGTTTAAAGCTTTCTGCGAGGGGATCAGAATTGAGCATAGGCTCACAATAGTCACCCATCCCCAGGAAAATGGGCAAGTTGAAGTAACCAACCGAACTCTCTTCCATAGTTTGAAGACCAGTGTTCTCAGTAATGGCTTCTCATGGGTAGAGGAAGTTCCGAGGGCTCTGTGGGCGTACCGAACCACTACCCGAACGCCTACTGGAGAGACAACATTTGCCCTGGCCTTTGGGGTCGAGGCGATGATTCCGCCTGAAATTGAGGCTCTCACCCCTCGGACGCAAGCATTCGATCTAGTAACTAATGAGGAGCAGCTCAGAGACGAATTAGATCTTTTGGAGGAAAAGAGGGACATGGCAAACTTCCGGGCAGCGGCTTATCGCCAGAAGGTGAAGAAGTTTTACGATTCGAAAGTGAAAGAGGTCGCTTTCCAGATGGGCGATCTAGTCTTGCAAGAAAACAAGTTCGAGGGAAATAAAAGCAGGACAAGAAAACTAACCCCAAACTGGGGAGGGCCCTACATCATAAAAGGCATTGTAACGCCATGCACCTATCGGCTCGCCAGGCTAGATGGAAAGAAACTGAAACGTCCTTTCCATTCCGAAGCACTTAGGAAGTATTATCAATAAAGCTTCGCTTTCCTACTCAAACACTTCGCCTCAACAAGACATACACGTCACCCAAAGGCAATGCATCCAAACACAGATGGTTGGACTTCGATTCCTCTTCAGAATCATGGTTTTGCGCTTTGACCGCGAACCACTCCGATTCTTCTTCGAAATCATGGTTCCGAGCTTTGATCACGAACCACTTCGATTCCTCTTCGGAATCATGGTTCTGCGCTTTGACCGCGAACCACTCCGATTCTTCTTCGGAATCATGGTTCTGTGCTTTTGATCGTGAACCACTTCGATTCCCCCTCAGAATCATGGTTCTGCGCCGTGATCGCAAACTACTAAAATCGTACCTCGGAAAAACATCTCTACACCTGGACTATGACCCCCTTTTTCATCTCGAACCCCATCTACGAATCCGCACATCTACTCCTACAAACATGGCCTTGAATCATCACAGAGAGCAACAAATGAATATACAACAAAAAGAGTCATCCGACAAATTCATTCATCAAGACCAAATATCAAGAGAGTGTCAAAAGGTGTTCATATGAACATTACAGATAAAAGTGGTACAAGCAATCTCCTAAGCAACAACTTTTTGCTTAAAAAAGAAATGTCAAGTCTTCAAGAAGCCAAGGGGGCGTCTTCAGACACGGGCAAAGCATCACCACCCACTGCTTCGGCGTTCCTGGCTCCACCGGACCCATCCTCTCGAGAGCACGCGGCCAAAGCACCCTCCGAAGGCACTTCATCGCCTTGGGGCATCTCCTCATGATGGGCCACCTCGGAAGTAGGCCCTACAATAAACAAAAGAGTAAATCTCATGACCACCACAAATAGAGGAAGGATCTCGAGTCCTTACCTTCTTCCTCATCTCCTTCTTCCAAAGAAAGCTCCTCGTTCGAGAGTTCATTATCAGTTTCTACTTTCGGGTCCTCTCCAACCAAGGTCTTAAGGGCCTGCTTATACGACAAGGTGTTGAAGTCTATAGAGACTGTCTTCAACACCTCAGGAGGCATGGTCTTCAGAACTAATTCTCGAAGAATTTTAAAGGCCTCCTTGCTGCCCTTCTAAAAGCCAACCTCGTATCCCTGATCCTTCTCTCCATACAAGGAAGAAATGGCTTCCAGCTCCTTCACACGATCATAACAAAGATTCAAATTTTCTTGCATGGAAGCCATCTCCTTCAGGGCCCAGTCTTTCTCCCCCACCGCAGCCTTTCTTTCAGCACCTGCTCGGACGAGGGAATCGTCTTTCTCCTCTAGCTCCTTCATCAGCTTGTCTTTTTCCCCTTGAAGCAGAGTGATTAACTGTTTATCTGAGTCCAGATCTGAGGAAAGCCTTTCAACTTCGATTTTGGTAGAAGAAAGACTCGCTTCGGCTTGAAGGCACCGGTCTTCGAAAGATTGCTTGGATAGCTTAATCTGGTCCACTACGTCGTCAAGCTCCTTGACCTTCTCAAAAAGGGTCTTGATGCGTTCCTCCAGTTTTATCTTCTCTTGCAGCAACCGCTGGCATTGCGCTGATGACGAGCTAAGGGAGCCCTCGATTATGCTTTTTTTCCCCTAGAAGAAGAGAGAAATCAGTCCAGAGCCTCTGATTCTCCACCTCCAGGTCCGATACTGTGTTGCAAAGGTTACGACCCATCTCAAGAAGACTTGCAGCACGGTCCATCATAGCCCCACTCTGGGAAAATTATGCGCGCAGTTTAAGCTTCAGGTATTTAAAGATCCTTAAAAGCTAGAAGTTGGGAAAACTTACCGAAATCGCGGCTAGACTTATGTGGGCCGCCAATTTGACCTTATCATGGCATCGCAACCGAGACTCAATCTCCTCTGACCGATGGAGCTCCAGAGAGATGGTCGCCAACACAGGGTCATGACATAGGAGACCATCAAAGGGGTTAAACTTGAGACCCAGAGAGCTCCCCGAGGCCTGCCCCCTTTCTTTCGGTTCGGTTGCAGGACCCTTCAGTTTCGCGGACGCTGGGGCGGGCGTACACGCAGGGGGATCACCTTCAAAATGAGCAATATCTTGACAATAAGGCCTTTCTGCAATAGCAATAGAAATGGCTCCAACCTCTTCAACACTGCAAGAAGCCTCCAAAGCATTCTCGATCTCTTATAGTAAAAAACATTGTTCACAGCCCGGATTCCCTTTCTTCGCTTACAAAGAGGGACATGGTCTTCTTCGGAAAGATTCTCCTCCACTACGGGAGGATCCATGTTAGTCTCCTCTTCCTCCTCCGGAACCACGACGAGAGGAACTAACTTCTTTGTCACTGTGGAAATCTTATTTCGTGGAGGGACACTTGTCTCAGTACTCCTCTTCTCCTCACCCTGAGGAGGTTCCTCGGGTTGCCCCCCAGATGCCTCGAGGGTCTTTCCCTTATCAGAAGCAGTTTCCTCTCTCGTTAGAGGGGGTTCGGGAGGTTGGCCACCCAGCGCTACGGCCTTCCTCTTCTTCTTCTCAAGCCTTGCCGTTCTTAGTTTGGCCTCGTTGGCTCTTACTCTCGCCAAAAAGATGCTCAACGCAGACATCACCTCGATTGGATTCCTTATCAAGAAACATAAGACAGAAGGAAGCGTTTCAGAAAACAGAGAAATATCATAATATTGGAAAAAGCAAAAAAGTTGAAACAATACCCTACCCAGGGCCGGATAGAGGCCGCAGGCTTGCAGGATCTCAGTAGTCAAATATCTATCTACAGGGATATCGAACCACTCCTTAAGCTTCAGTAAACTCCGATTCCTCCTCGGGCGAAAACTCCTTTTCCAAGGGAAGGAGCTTGGGAGAACCCCATTGAGTCCGAACCCCTAACCCCTCCTAATTACTAGAAACAAAAAAGAATTTTGACTTCCATACCTTTATTGACGAGGGGACAGGACTGAGGAACATCCTATTCGCCCGAGCCTCAAAATAAACCAATCGGTGTTTCTCTCTTTGCTCAAACCAAAGAAGAGTTTAAATCGGGAGACAGAGGGCTCGATTTTATAGTAAGAACAGATAATCACAAAGCCACATAAACATCTCTATGAGTTTGGGGCCAATTGAGATGGACAAACCTCAAATTCCCTAAAGATGTCTAAGAAGAGCTGGGGAAATGGAAGTCTAAGACCAGCAAGGAGAGCGTCATAGTAAACAGCAATCTCACCATTTTCAGAAGGCAAACTCGCACGTTAAGAGGGGGCCGGAACTCTATATTCCAAGGAGGAAACGACCCCAGTAATCTTATATTCTAAGGCGATTTTATCAATGGCTTTTGAAGAAAGAAGGTTTGGGTAAGAAGAAGAACAAGCCTCTGGATTTTTAACTACATCCGTGATAGTCTCAAGAGCTAAAACAGGGTAATCAACTGGCGAAGAAGCAGGTGAAGGAGTAGAAGAAGAAGATGGTTTACATGAAGCCATGAGAGGTGTCCGGATGAAAACGGGGGAGTCTCTGCACATACAATACTCCAGAAACAACAGTGAAGAAGATGAACGCAATTTTCTAAGAGGGAAACCCTTTTTGAAAGATAAAAAATCTGGAAGGTCGTATAACAAACCCTATTGCCCCCCCCCCCCCCCCCCCCACCACCACCACAATGGCTTAGATCTCTCCCTCAACCGGCGCGTAATCCGAACCAAACACGTAGACAAGCAAGTAACGGTTCATATTAGAATATAATAGAGAGCTATGTTGGATGCACGCCACGTGGGTCGTTGATGGGATGGGCGCAATCATTTCCCCTGGCGGCGCCTGCAAAAAGAACCCTCGTGGTAATGGAAGGGCGTAATGCATTTAATGCACCTCGATCCCTGATTGAACCTCTCACCTGTCCCGTCAGAAGTGTCGAGAGGTTCTGTAAATCTTGTTGAAAAAGATTCCCGTCCACCGAACCATCATCAAGTCTAGGACCGAAGCATCAGTATTTATTCGTATCACTAACCATGACCCTCCTCGAAAGATCTCAAAACAACCACGAGCCACCTCTTGTATGCTTAGCTCACGCAAGCATACTAGGGGGGACTATTGAGAAGGAAGAATCGAGGAGGACACGTGGTATCATCTCGGCCTAACACGTGGGGCACCCTGAACCTTCGGTTCTCATTAAGACAACCCATCCTTGCCTCGGGATGGTATCCCCTCGGATTGCTAAAATGGGCTTAACTGAACGCTCTCGTAAGCATCCCCTCGGAAACTCACAAAACTCTCTCCTCAGATCAGAAAAGCGAGCATCCCTCGAGAGGAAAACCTCCCTCTAGAACACAGAGCCTCACCTGTATTCCTGAGCACTTCACGACAAAAGGAATTCCGAAGACCCTTCCGAGGAGCCTCCTGGACAGAATTCGATCTGAAGAGCCTTTCAAACAGCCTTCCGAACAGACTCCTCCTTTCTTATTGCCGAGGAGCTCTAAACCCTTCTAGAAGGGTCGATGGGCAAACTGAAAAACCGAAGAGGTCGTTACCAAGGCCTATAAATAGCCAAGGCCATACACTTGTAAGTGGACATGATTCCTTGTACATACTCTATCTCTCTCTCCCTTGTAAAGAATCGCTCATAGTGGAACTTTTCCTCCAAGCATGGAGGCCCGGGGTTTTTCCCCGATTTAAAGGGTTTTCCACGTTAAAGCCTTGGTGTATTGTCCGCCTGATTCTCTCTTTCTTGACTTTCTTGAGTCTTATTCCCCAAAAACCCCTATAAATTCAAGTGTTGACTAGATTCAAGGGATCTTCCCGAAAATCGCGTTAACAACATACATACCCCTGAATAATAGGTATAATTGCGTATATACCTCTGGTGTTGAAGTCAGATGAAAAACTGTTAGTTAACAAATGGTAGACATGCAAAATCACCATTATACCCTTTATATATATACCCCTGAAAAATTTGTTTAACTGTAGATTTAAAAATACACTTTTAAAAATATGAAATTTAAAATAGTTACAAAGATATAAAGAGGGGTATTTTGGACATTTTACAACCCTTAACCTAAATTCTAACCATGGTTAAGAGTATATAGTTAACTTCTGTTAATAGACGCTAACAGCATGGGCATATCCACAATTCAACCTGTTTTTTAGGGGTATACAAGCAATTATGATTTTTTGGGGGGTAAATATGCAATTATGAAACTTTTGAGGGGGGATATAACCAACCATTAATTAAACTAAATAAAACCATTTCAGAATATTTAAAAAATAAAAGGTTGTAACTTCATTCCCCAGTGGATGGGCGCACCACTCCCACATCCCTCCAACCAAACACTTAAAAGTGTATATCCGAAACTTTAAATATTCTTCTCCAACTAAACAAACACCGAACATCTATAAAATAATACATTATCAATGGATATAATAATCCAACCATCCAAACGCTACCTAAAAGCTAATGTGGTTTGGGGTATTTAGGACCCATTTGGATTGACTTCTACGAAGCCAAAAAGGTTTATATATATATACTAAAGGCTTCTGTGGGTTTTATATGTATTTGGATTTGCTTTTTTGAATAAAGAGTAGTTGTTAGAAAAAGAGAAAATGGTGTTGTTTGAAGTTGGTCGTCATTTTGAGGAGTTTTGGGGGTTTCCAATTATGAAAATGGCCATATGTAAATTAAAGAATGACATAAAAAATACTTGTTTGACATCATGTCATGTTCGCTTTGTTTTTTTATGGGTTCTTTCAATCCTAATAGAGGCAAGCCTCTATTATTAGTTATCTCGAATGCGGTTTCAGGAATCTTTGATTAAGGGCTTAAGTACAAGTAAAGACGATGAATAAAGGTGATTTGATAATCCATATATTGCAAATCATAACCTTTTATTATATATTTCATTTCCATTTTTTTTTCATTTTTTTTGTACACTTCAAATGCAACTTACTATTTCTCACAAGTACCAAACAAACAAGAATACAATTATTATTTAAGAAGAATGTGATGCCTATATACTTTAACATGATCTCCAGTGGTTGGTTGAGGAGCAGGACTCCTTGCAGGTTCAGCTCAAAGGAAGCTCAATACCTTCACAACATCAACCATCAGAGGCCACATTGGGGCCTCGTCTTGAAGACACCTCATTGCCACTACGGGCAGGGGCCACTACCCCCCCTAAATTTTGTGAAATTTTCCAATACCCGCCTTCAAATTTTGAAAAATTTTCCTTGCCCTCCTAAATTTTAAAATGTTTTTTTTAGATAAATATAGAATTTATATGGGTTTAAGTGAAAAAACCTAAACTAAAACCTATCTTAAACCCCTTTCAAATTTTGCAAAATTGCCCATTACCCCCAAAGTTGTAAAAGTTTTTTATATAAATATAAATTTTATAAGGGTTTAAGTGAAAAAACATAAATTAAAACCTACCTTCAACCCGTTGAGTTTTATCTATGGACCATACCTTCTCTCTTGCTCACCGTCACTACCGCCTAATTCTTGTCGCACCCTTGTCGTCGTTGGCTCGGTGCTCTTCTAATTTTCACAACCTGTTGCTTGGTATTTTTTGGGGAATGAGATATTTGATTTTTGTTAGATAACTTCAACTTTTTGGATTGTTAATATTCTTTGAATGTGAATAATGGGCAATCTTGATTCTTGATTTTGATGTATGCTTGGTAGTGAGTTATTTGTTCATGTAGGGTTAATATGGTATAATTGAATTTTTGCTTTTTAATTTATTTTTTGTTCTTGGATTTATTTGGTTTTCATGAATTTTACTTCATGATTTAATTCTATTGTTTGTTTCTATCCATTACTTTGCTTCATGAAGTTTTCTTCATTCTTTATATTACACTTATTGATGACTCAATTTGATTCAACTTATTCTAGTTTGATTACACTTTTATGTGTGGGTTTTGTTAATTTATTTCTTGTAATTTTAAATATAATATTTATCTAATCAAGTTTCGTGTTAATTAATTTAGATAGTTCTAATGAAGAATCAAACAATTGATTTTTTTTTCAAGAAAAAGAGCTCTTTGATTCATAAACTTAGTTGAGGCTTCAATAGTAGATAATGAAACTATTGTACAAGTGGAAAAACACTCAACTAAAGTTCATCGATTGTATAAAAAAAAAGATATGATTTGTGGTAAAAAAGATATTCAAGAAATTACATAATTATAATTTAAAATTGATGGTAAAAAAAATCTATATTAGATATTGACTTTAATCGTTCGCCCCCCCTAAGTCCAATTTCTGGATCCGCCACTGGCCACTACCACTACTTGATTTAAGGCCTTCACTGGATAATCCTCATGAAGCCGTGGATCAACGAGCTCCAGGAACCTCTTCTGATCCTTGAACATCAGTTGTGCCTAGACGACAAGTTCTGTTCACTTTGTTGGCTTTGAAGTGTCAATGACTCTTCTCCCTATTATCTTCAGCAAAACAACTCCAAAATTGTAAACATCTGACTTGAGTGTAAGCTAACTAGTTCTTGCATACTCTAGAGGACAGTAGTCACTCGTTTGGTGCTTTGCAGGGAAAGACTTTCCCCTGTAATTACTTTCATATTACAATGTTTGTTATGCCCAATGAAAACTGTAATTGAAATGCATGCAAAGCTAATTTATCAGTTTGATATTAATAGGCTTTCCATGCAAAATATTTATTCTCAATTTTGCCCTTGATTACTATAGTTAGTAAAATTGGGTTTTATATAAGAGTTTTTTCCTTACCACCCCCAGAAAAATAGACAAATCACTTGTCACCTCTTTGTTTTTCAATAATACTCCATAACCCCCTCTTTTATTTTTATTTTACTTGTCACCCATTGAGTTAGTTCTCTCAATCAAAAGTTTTGAATAATTTATAAAACAAATTTAAAAAGAGAAGTATAACACAAAAATACCCTCTTCTTTTTATAATTTATTTATCCATGTCTAATAAGTAATTAAGAAATTATGAAATTATAAGTAATTATGATTTTATTACTCTAGTTAGTAAAATTGGATTTTATATAACTCAAATTTTATATACGGGTTTAGGGTTCTCAAAAGAAAGATAGGACAAGAGAAGAAGTAATTAGTTAATAGATGGGCAAAATTGAAATTTTACATATCCTATATTTTCACAGCAACTGTGTAATCCTTTTTACACCCCCACCCCTGTGAAACACTTTCCTTGGTCAAAGGGAAAGTAATTACAAGTCAACCATTACTTTACATGGTTTATTTTAAAACCAAACATGTGAAAGTATTTCACGGCCTTTACTTTTCCTACAAAGTTTTTACTTTCCCATATACTAAACGGGCCCTAAATGCCCAAGCATTTCCCTCGGTGATCAAGCACTACTAAGATGGAGGATTGGAGTAGTGAGCCCATCATACATCTCTTTTAACGCCCAACCTACAATTACATCATTCATGTGATAATCAACCAATAATTATTGCTTTGGTATTTATAATGTAATTCATGTTCATTGATACATCATCCAATAGGCTGCGCACAATAAGTTTTACTTAATAATCTTCATCATTGAAAGTTTTTTTTCTTTGTTTGCATAAATTATCAGATTCATTTCACTTCAAGGACCATGCTCTTTTCTTCATTGTTGTTGAGAATTTGACCCGGATTCTATTTTATCCAAAGGCAAAAAGCCATTTTTGGTCCCTGTACTATGGTATATATTGTTCATCTTGGTCCTTATACTATGAAAATGTTCAATACGGTCCCTATACTATAGGAGTTTTGGCAATTATGTTCCCTAGAGCTGACGTAGTAGCCATATGGCATACGGGTTGAATACATACATTTTTTTAATTATGATGTGGCAGCTTAATGGCATGATACATGAACTTTCAATATATTTATCATTTAATGTTGACGTGGCATGCCATATGCTGACGTGGTATGCCATGAAGCAAAAAACTTTTAAAAATTAAAAAATCTAAAAATTCTGGAAAAAGAAAACTGGCATTACCTTTTTACACATAATTTTGTACCTTAATCATAACAATCAACTTGGAAAACTGCTAGAAAATGAATCTGCACATACAAAATATATGTTGTTTTGTATCTCCATATTTTTTCTGATTTTTTTTAGATTTTTTTTCCCACCACGTGGCATGCTACACTGACATGGCATGCCACATCAACTGACACATTAGCATTAATTGATTAACATACTAAAGTTCGGTTATGTGCCATGTTAGTTGCCACATCATAATAAAATATAGGGTTAAAGCCATTTTTGGTCCCTAAAAACGGGACCAATGTTCATTTCCATCCCAAAATTCAAAATTTGTTCAATACGGTCCCTATGTATTGCATATTTTGACATTTTGGGTCCCTATATATTTCATATTTTGGCATTTTTTGTCCCTATTGCTGACGTGGCAGTCATGTGGAATACTAATGAAATGCATATAATCTTTTTATTATTATGTTTAGGTCGTTATTTTGCTGATGTGGAGTAATAAGTGACAGTATATGCTGATGTGGACCGTATTGAACAAATTTTAAATTTTTGGGATGGAAATGAACATTGGCCCTGTTTTCAGGGACCAAAAATGGCTTTAACCCTAAAATATATATGTATTCAACCCGTATGCTAGGGGGCTGCTACATCAGCCCTAGGGATCGTAATTGCCAAAACTCCCAAAGTACAGGGACCATATTGAACATTTTCATTATACAAGGACCAAAATGAACAATATACCATAGTACAGAGACCAAAAATGTAATTTTTTCCTTATCCAAGAGTTGAGTTGACTCATATTCAAACTAGTGTTTGAATCCTACTCTAATTATGATTAGAGATAGGATTGGTTTAGAGATAGATGTTTAAGTCTTATTCATATCAAAATAGGAGTTATCTTTAGACAGCTATATATAATGCTCTAATCTATTCAGTTAAAACAAGAACAAGAACATAGAAATAAATAGTCACATTTTCAGGGACACTCTTCTCGCAACCTCCGAACGTGAGCAAAAGCATTACTAAAAGAGGTTCAAGTCTGTTGGGAAGCGGTATCTTCATGGATAGGTCGCTCATTCCTTGAAGGAGCCTGAAGACTCTCCACCGAGATATGAGAGGTCCGAGAAATCATAAGGAAATGCGTTCAAGAAAAACACTCAGTCCTTAAGTCAAATCATGAAGGAAATGAGAACCATTTTAAAAGAAAAAGAGGAGTCTCCATTATCAGCAAAAAAAAAAAATAGACAAATACAAAAGAAAGAGTGCACCAAGGAAATTAAAGAAAGAAAAAGAACAACATGAATTTCATTTAGTCAACTGTGGGTGACAAAGTTGGGAGATATTGAAGCTAGTCCTGAAATTCCATCGTGGCAAGGTTCAGGTCTGGGTGACTACAGGCAATCCCTAAGCAAAGCTTGAAGCCCTCCTCGATGCCATTCCTAGAATCATTATGGAGCAGATCCATAAACTCCAGGGAGGCCTTGAACTCCTCAACGGCGTGAGTAGCTTCCTCATGAAGGAGTCTATACCCCATCGACTTCCGAAACCTAGCCATCGCGTCCTCACGAACGGCCGTGACGCCGACCAATCGCCGCTTCCACGCACTCTCCATTCTTGCTCGAACTAAGTCCAGTATAGCTCAAAAGGAGGAAAGCTCGTTCCTGAGCCTTTCCGTATCCTTCTTTACCACCTCTAAATTTTGAGTATGCATCTCCTCTAGTTGATGGATCGTCAGGCCGTAAAAAACGAGTTCGTCCTTCGACTTCTAGATGTCGTCCTCGGCTTTCGCTAGCGTTGCTCGAGTTCCGGCCAACAACCTTGATGGGACGCTCATTTCGGCCCTCTGCAGGCGGGCACCAGAAACGCTCATCAGGGCGGTGGTCTGTGCCCAAGAAGGTAGAGTCGAAAAAAGAAAGATCGGGGGAAGACTCAAGAGACAAAGAAAAACTCGAGATCCTGCGAGGTAGGGCTGGTAAGTGAGTTTTTCCTTGCTCAATGCTCCTAGCTCCTTTTAGTTTGCATCCTTCAAGAGGGAGTGCAACGCCTTGGCCATGATAGCGGGATCCGCAAAGAGGGATTTTGTCCTAGTGGCAACAAACTTCCCTCTTTCCATGGAAGGAGCACCTTTATAGCAAGAGGGATCGGGGCCCTTCCTGAAGGTGACATTGTGTCAAGATCAGATCAAGATGCAAACAGAGCAGCTTCCTCGATTGGCTTAGGGTTTCCCTCCCGTACTCATCTCCTCTTATATAGGGATAGTGTGGGAATGACGGGGCAGTTATGGAATTCTCTCAGAACCCGCCTAAGCTCTTCACGATCCATTTTCAGAAAATAGACAAAGGGCTTAAAGAATAATGAAGGAAGGTGTGCAGGGAATGCCCCCAAGGGCCTATTTAAAGAGAAATGGGACAAGTGTCTAGTTTGAGGAGCAAGAAGAGGGCACTCTCGCAAGGACAAAGAAGAAAAAGGAGAAAAATCTATTTCTTTACAACCTGTGGGATATTTACAGTTGCAATCAGGAGTTTGGAGCTCGTATTTGAAGTATCACAAAGCTGGGTCATAAGGGACGGCATGCTCAGCAAAGGCGAGCGAAAACAGCCACAATGTCGAACCAGCCAAGGGCGCTGCATGACCGCGGGCTATATGTGCACACGCCACTCTACGTTGCTCGCATCCTGTGCCCATACGCTAGACCTGCTGACCTAATTCAATAGGAAGGAGCAGCAAACGTCACATCCAGGCCAAAGAGCTTAAGCCCCTGAGTCCGCAGAGGTGGCAGAAGCTCCCAGAGAATTGACCAGGGAAAGGTGGGGCCACGCCTGCTCTCAATGCGAGCTAGCCCGCAGTAATTAATTAAAAGAGACCTTTGAAAAGGTAAGCATTCGTAGCCCCCCTACAATCATTGGAGACATGCGCAACGACATCGATGCGGTGAAGAAATCCGGCAGAGGCCATGAAGAGGTACCACCTCAAGCCGGACAGAAACATGAATAGAAGTCACGCACCCAAGCTCGAATCCTGGTCCACTAGGGGTCACAGTCCTAACAAGGGCCTTAATCGGGAACCCCATCTCGAGAACTTGAGGAAGGGAAAGTTGTGATACCCTGAGTTTTCGAATTAATATAAATATATAATAAAATCCAAATATACCTCACTATGAAGTTTCACATGAAGTTTCACTGCCATTAACGAATTCGTGGAAGCTTTCATAATATATTATTTTATTCATTGATGAAGCTTCATTGAAAAAAGCATCACCGCCATTAATTAGCTTCATGGAAGCTCTCATTTATTAATATTATATACTATTTTATTTATAAATACCACCGCCTAATGTTCGTTTGTGGAACCTTCAAATAAAAAATATATATTTTTTTTTATTTAAACACTCGAGCTTTGCCAGCCCACTACTACAACTCCATTAAGAAGAGAGAAAGAAAAGGAGGGACACTGGGAATTCAATGGATGTTAAATAATCTAGACCTATCAGTACTTTGTCTTGTAGAAATGAGAGCAGATAGACTTAGAATCACTAAACTTTGTAAAAGATTCCATAGACACTGGGAATAGGCAGCCATCCCAACAAGGGGGTATTCAGGCGGCATCATCACATTATGGAGAAAGAATGTGGGTATAGTCACACCGGTGGCTGTTTCCAGCAATGCTCTACACTTGATTCTCACCCTTGCAGATGAAAAGATTTGGATTGTATCCACTATCTACAACAACCAACTAGCAGCAGAGCAGAAGAAAACTTGGCAGGAATTATCGAGATTGTCCCTAATACAAAAACCCTTGCTCATAGTTGGGGATTTCAATGCAATCAGAAGACTTAAGGATAAGAGGAGAGGTTTAGAGGAGGTTAGAATAGGAATTAAATCCAATTTAATACATTCCAAGTTGATAACAACCTGATAGAACTGAATACCTTAGATCCTCTCTACACTTGGTCTAATAACCAATGGGGAACAGCTAGAATATGGGCCAAGTTAGATAGATTCCTTGCTAATGAGATCTGGACTGAGTTCGTGGTCCATTATTAGGTTAACAAACTAAATAGGAATCATTTTTATCATTGGCCCTTACTACTAGACTATAGAACACAAAAACCCAGAACCCAAAAACCATTTAGATTTGAGAACCAGTGGATAGATAACCCTGAATGTAAGAAAAGTGTAGAGTCAATATGGAGAGACACGAATTTTTCTAATCCTCTACATGACTTCAACCATATGATCAATAATTTAAAGAAGGATCTGATCAAAAAGTACAGAGATTCAAGCAATGGATTAGAAGCCCAAATTAGAACTACAGAAAATGAAATTGAAAGGCTAGAAAAGAAGGACTCCAATGATCAACGACAATTCAATGAATGGCCCAAACATAGATCCTTATACAACAAACACCAAGCACTTATGAGACAAAGCACTTCACTTTGGGCTCATAAAGCAAGAACCAACTGGCGTAAAAATGGAGACAACAACACAAGGTATTTCCACCAAATAAGTAGGCAACATAGAAAAACCAATATGATCAACCAAATTAGAACAGAACTAAATGAAGTTGTGACTGATCCTGAGGCAATTGAGGAACATTTTATCACCTTCTACAAAAATTTATGGAAAGATAACAAAAAATGGCACTCCTTTGAACTCCTCCATACTCTCCTTGATGACCTGCCTCCACTCACTATAGATCAGTGGACAGATCAAACACAACCCCTTACAAGGCAAGAGGTACACAAAGCATTATGTTTAATGCAACTTGGTAAGACACTTGGACCTAATGGCATGAATACAAAATTTTTTAGAGTTCACTAGCACATTATAAGTGAGTCAATATATAGGGTAATCTAGTACTTTTTTCCAACAAGGAGTATTACCTAAGAGCTGGAATCAAACACACATCTGTTTGATCCCCAAAAAAGAATCTCCTCAATCTGTTCAAGATTACAGGCCAATATCTCTTTGTAATGTCAATTGTAAAATTATCACCAAGATTCTAGTTTCTAGACTTAAACAAATCCTTAAGAACTTGGTAGGCCATGAACAAGCTGTATTTGAAGAAGGCAGGAGATGCTAGCTAAAATTGACATGGAGAAGGCCTATGACATCTTAAGATGGGATGTTATTGTTGCAATCCTCTCCAAAATGAACTTCCCAAATCTTTGGATCACATGGATTAAGGCTTGTATTAAGTCCTCTACCATCGCATTCATCATTAATGGAAGGGTAGGCAGGTGGGTCAAGCCTAAGGCAGGGATTAGACAAGGTGACCCTATTTCCCCGTATCTTTTCATATTGGTCTCCCAAATCCTAACTAACCTGCTTAACAAAGCAGAACACCTCAATTTCATGACAAGTATCAAAATCAATGAATCAATGCCCATTAATCACACACTCTATACTGATGACCTGTTGTTATGTTGTAAAGCCTCCAAAAAAAAATGCCAAAACTATAATTCAATGTCAAGAGATATATTCTACCCTAACTGGCCAAAGAGCAAACTTAAAAAAAATCTAAAATCTTCTTCCCCTCATGGTTTAATAAGCAGGTTAGAAGATCTATTCTTCATATTAGCTCCAAGTGTGAAACCGTTCTTGTGGAAACTTTTTCACAACTGTCTACCAACCAAACAAGTGTTGTATTACAGAAATATTGGGCCAAATAAACCCTGCCCAATGTGCTCAATTGAAGTGGAAACATGTTCTCATTTATTTCAGAAATGTAGGTGGGCAAGGAACATTTGGGAAGAACTTCAGAATGATGGTTTCCTTAGAAATTGGTATGTATCTACTAATGATGTCCAAGAGGAAAATTGGATGATAAATGGATTAATAGGGAGCCATCACCTATCTAAACTCGAAATATCTATATTGTTAAATGTACTTTGGCAGGTTTGGAAGGCACGATGAAACAAAGTGTTCAAGGGTAAGAATTGCACACCCTAAATGGTAGCCAAAAAAGGTGCCTTTGCAACTGAAGAATATCTACAGAGGAATCTCCCAATTGAGGATGTCAGCAAGTTGAGACAGAGAAGATGGAGTCAAGAACAACATGATTACTTGCTCTTCACAGATGCTTCATGGTTAAACCAGGTAAGTAAAGCAGGATTAGGGTACATCATAATGACTAATAGAGGCTAATTTTGTAATGCAAGGGCCACAACTGAAGAAGCAAGTTCAAGTTTTGATGTTGAATTGAGAGCTATCAGAGAGGGACTGCAGAAGCTGACTAACATGGGCAGCAAACAAGTCACAATCCATACTGACAACATTGGATTAGCAAGATTGATTCAATAAGGAAAATAAGACACCTGCTGGAACTTCAAGGAGACTACCAGAGAATGCAGAAGATTGCTAAAGAAGATGCAACATTGGGAGATCACATACATGCCAAGGGAGGAAAACCAAGGAGCAGACCAGTTGCCAAGCTGGGAAGAACCAGTGATAGAAATTGGAAATTTGCAGACATTAAGGAGATACCAGTGAAGATACAAAGTCCAGTTTTGGAATTGAAGGAGATGATCACAAGTTAGCTCAATGAGCTCTTTTTGTAACCAAAAAAAAGGAGGGGTAGAAGAGAGAGAGAGAGAGAGAAAGTTATTCCATGGAAGCATTTTTTTATATATATAAATTGCTCTCATCTCTGACACAAGTTATCATTTCTTTCATCTCTCTCTTTACACACGAGCTCTCCTACAGATGATGGGGTTTTGATTGTCTCCACTTAAATATTGAGGTTTTGAGTGGTAAATAGAGGGAGTGCTTATATATTTCCACAGTTTCAAAGAGCATGAGAATTGGAAGTGTATTAATCGTTAAGTCTTTGTTTCTTATTAACATGATGACTTGAGGTTTTGAGGGCAACTCCAAGGCAACAAGATTTATCTCATATATTAAATGTTGATTTATTTTGGATGACATAGATGATTAATTATGGTGTCTACGGTAAGACCATTACAGGACCGTCAAGAGGGTCCAACCAGGTGAGTTGACTGCAAATAAACTCTAGTTAATTGTCGAATTTTTTTATTGATGTTTTTATTGATGAATTCTGAAAGTGGTATTCTCAGTATGTTCAAATATTATGTGGTAAAGTTTATGTTTGTACAAATATTATGTGATAAAGTTTATGTTTGGAAAAGTTTATGTTTATACAAATATTATGTGGTAAAGTTTATGTTTGAATGAATGTTATGTCCCCAGGAAGGGGAAATATGTTATGTCCCCAGAAAGAAAAATATGTTATGTCCCCAGGAAGGGGAAATATGTTATGACCCCGGGAAGGGAAAATGAATGAATGATATGTTGATAGGTGGGCCCGTATTTATACAACCCTCTAATGCATTGGGTAAAGTATATCCCTGTAATGAGTAAATCCAGAGGATAGAAGGAATGACCATGACAGTTTTTTTTTATAAATAGTAAGTATGGTGTCATGGCAATTAACCTTGACAATTTCTATGATGTCCAGATTGTTTATGATATCTTTGCTTATATTTGATGCTAAAATTGGGAATTGCCGCCAAGCCTATGTTCATGATATCTTTTCCTATGTTTAATGCTTAATATGTTCATGTTTACCTTATGTATGTACCTAATCTCTGAACATCTAAACTTTCGGTCCTTCGGCTTGTATATCTTAATAAACATTATTGTATGACTTTAATAATAAGTCAATTATATATGCTATAGAAACCTGGGCTATTACAAAAGTTAGGCCAAAAAATTTGACTCTGCTAGTAGGAAAGGGACAAACAACCAACTCTCCAACCCGACACTTCTTATAGGTCATTGGCAGGAAGATGTGTGGCTCACAAGATGACAAGAGATGCCATCCTCCATGACAGTTTATCTTGACGAAGGGATGCCTCAAAAGGCAGAGCTCGCAAAGAAGTATTAGAAGACAATGCAGCGGAAATGGCGTTGGGTGCTAAACAACCTTAACTTTTATAGTTTACCATTTTTGGGTAACAGTCCAAAGTCTACCAAGGAAAGGTTGACTGAATATGGGCAAAAAGCAATAAGTGTGGCTCGCAAACGAGACTAGTCGTCCCAGATTTCAAAAAAAGGGGGGGGGGAGAGAGAGAGAGAGAGAGAGAGAGAGAGTAGGAAGCTAAGCGTAACAACATGAAGGTCGCAGAGAGACTTTCGAGCTACCCAAGGAGTACGGGGACACAACTGACTCCTTGTAAGAATTAGCTCGACAATACCATCTAGACAAACCACTAAGCTCGACATCTCCTCAAAGAGAAGTGGAATCACTCGGGGGAAAAAACAAGCAAGGCCAAGCTAATTAGTCGGGAGCAAAGGTCGAACAAAAACAATGAGAGCACAATCAAAGAATCAGCTCGATTACAACAAGAGAAATAAAATATTTACTGTCCTTCTTAAGATGAAATGTTCAGAACACACTATGTAAAATCCACGAATTTTTTTTATTTCCTTGGGGAAAATATTTAAAATATTTACTTACCGCGATTAGTGATAATGTGGGATTAAATGATTTATTTAATTTAAATGGAAATTAAAAATTATTATGGGGTCTGTAGGGACCTAATAGTAATTTTGAAAGACATGAGGACCTTACAGAAGTTTTCCTCTCTCACAGATTTGGACCTAAGTATAATATTAAAAGAGTTAGGGACCTCTCATAAAATTTCGTGAGAGAAAACCCCATCAGAGAGAACGAACGGCTGAGATTAAATGATCTCGGGCATCAGAAAGCAAATCACGAGGGCATTATAAGGGCTTACAGAGAGCCCGCGTGGCGAGTCGATTTAATCCATCCGTGGTGGATCGGATCACGAGGCAAAGTGGATGGGTAAATTGGAGATGACCTCACGGTGCAGCGGGTGACCCGTGAGCGCCATCTCATGATCACCCGTATCTCAAGACGCGGGGATGGAGATGCGGCGTCGATCTTCAACCAATCCGATGGTTTGATCGGGTGATGCCGGATACGAGGAGGAGAGATTACCGTTGATGGTGATCAACAAATCACCCCCTCCATCGCCGAATACTGATCTCGAAGCATCGCCTGTCTCTCTCTCTCAGCCGCCGGAAACGCCCGCGCGAGCTCCGCCCCCTTCCGTCCGTTACGAGCTGGAAAGCGGCCAGGTTGAGTAGCGTGGCGCGTTGAAACGCGTCTGTCCGTTAAATCAGCCATGTAAGTGGTCTATAAAAGGAGCTCTACCTCCTCATTGTGGCACTACCAACAAACCAAGTTTCTCAAGTTCCGGTGAGGTGTTAGTGGAGAAGGGAGGAAGGAGGTTGCCAATCGCTACCGAGATCGAAGTTGCGTTGGAGTGTGAGAATGTCAGCGCCCATTTTCCAAGAGCAGGAACCGAGGCAGACGAGGCGGGCATTTAGTTGGCGCCTTAGAAACGGCTCGCCCGGAAAAAGAATAAGCGGTTGTACGGCGTCTCCAAAGATTCCTCCCCATCGAGAAAACCCACGCGGTGAGTGTTCAAAACCCTATAGAGTAAGTAGGGATAGCTTTTGCATGCATTTCATGGTGTAGGCTTCGCGGCCGAATTCTTTCAGCGGCCGAGAGCGCTACCGGCCTTCCGGTGGGGAGACGTGGCCCGGTGCAAAAGAGGGTTGGCCGAGATCGGGAGGCCGCGACATAAGTTCCCAAGGCGTGAGCGCCCAAGGTGGCCGGAGAGGGTAGAGTGGACCGGCGCCCTCCGGTCGGTCATAGCGAAAGAGAAGAAGAAGAAGTGAAAAAAATATACTAACATTAATCGTTTAATTATTTCAAACTTAGAGGTGTGACAATAATTAAACATTTATATACTTAGGGGTGTGACACTCATTTAGTTAATTAAAATAATTATTTATTTTCCTCTCTTTTAATGAGAACATTAGTTGTTTATTATTGGCTATACATGGTATTAAAATGGGGAACTTAGGACAAGTGACAACAAATAAAAGTTAATGAAAGGTTAACTTATATTGTCAAGCTAATAATATTAATGAATTATTAGTTTTGAGCTAGAAAATTAGTTGATTATTGTGACAAACAATAATTAATTAGACGAGATAATTATTTGAGGACTATTGGTATGTCACAAATAATTTTAATGAACCTAGGGAGTGTGACAAATATTATAGTAGATAATATTTTGCTAGTGTGACATAAAGATTGTTGTGAAATAATTGAATGTGACGAATGAGAATTAAATAATTTCTTAAATTTAGATAATTGGTTAAATTATGGAAATTATTTGGTAGGGAAGCTTAAGAGGGGGCTAAATAAGCCCTAACGAATGGAACCTTAAAACTTTAGGGTCAAAAGTTGCCAAATGACCAAAATGCCCTTTTAGGGTAAAATGGGGGTTGAAATAAATTTGAGTAGGCCCAACTCAACCAAAATGACTAAGTAAGAGTCACTCGGCGAGATGGACTAAAGTTGACTAGGTCTGACCTAGGAAGGACCAAAAGTCAACTCTCGGGGGAACCAAAGCGGGAATAAGGGGCGGTAGCTTGAGAGATGGTCCCTTGGGACCCGTTAGTTGGGCTAAGCCCAACAAGTACACATTAGAAACATGCATGTGAAAATAGAAGCTTGTGGAAAACTTGACTCTAATAAGAGTCTATGTATGCCGAATACTCGTGGGGAGGCGTAAGGCATTTCAAAGGAGTCAGGGAAGACATTTAGTCTTTCCAGAGGTAAGTTAACTTACCTAGTTTCCACAGTAGCGGGATTTCTTGGACTTGCTATGTAATCTTTGATACATGCAATCGTTGATGCCATACATGCTGTTCTTATCACTGCTCTTGAATCTGTTAAGCATGTATGCTTGTTTACGGACGCTGGTGTCCGCTGTTCATGTTCTCTTGCGGACTCGGTGGAGCTAGGAAGCTCCATTTAGGAAATGTTGAGTTAGGACCCCTCGACTTTCCACGGGACCCCTACCGAGGAGAAACAAATCTGGAGGTCTTACTGCCTGTCGATGGGCATGGTACAGCGACCGTGTTAACTACTTGTAGTAGAGGTAGTTCTACCGACCATTTGACTGGAGGGTCAAACGACCATCTAGGTATTGTATTTATATCAAAATTTGGACATACCTTGGTGGGAGTAAACTTTGAGTTCTCTTGGAACTCACTACGTGAGCCCGAGGGCTTCCGTATTGGGGTCGCATTGCAACATTTGACTTGCTTGTGGTGACTCCTAGGACTTTATTGTTGATACTATGATCCACAGTTGGTACATCGCTTTTTCCTATTGATGACACCGGTGACTGCGGGGGGTGCTTACCGGCTTTCCCTTGAAGCTCATGTGTTTTCTCTTTTCCTCTTTCTGATTCCGAGGTATAGGAGGGAGAGAGCACTGGGAGAGGACTCAGGAGGACCGAGAGGTTATCGGAGTCTCCATTATCTTTTGCTTTTATGAGCTTTGTTGTTTGTAGGACCCATATAGGGACCTGACTATCTTAGGGCCTATGGACCCTGTTAACTCTATGTTCTTAGGAACACGAGTTTTAATTAATTTATGGAATGTTATCTGCTTATCACATTAGTAGGCCTTGTATTCGAGTTGAGTTTATCTCTTCTTTAATACGGCCGGTCTGTTGACGTGCTCGAGGTCCCGGGATCCGGGTCGGGGCGTTACACACTATGAACAAATATATGAAAAATAAGGAACAAGGAAACAAAACTATAGATCTTAAGAAACAGAAGCCTCGACGATCATGAGAGAACTTGAAGCCCGTCATCGATAGAGGTCGAAGCCTCAAGAAGTCGGAACGACCATTCCATCAGTAGCATCCCAAGCCTGGGCCTCCTCCACGACCATTGCGATGACATCTTATTCCTCAATAGTAACCTCTGCCACATCGACAACTTCCACTATAGCTCATTCAGCGATGTCAGCCGCTGATAACTCGGTAACCTCCTTAATGGCCTCCTCAACTTTGTTCCCGTCCGAGAGATTCCTCAGAGCTTCTGCATATGTAATGGAAGTGATTTCCAAGTCTGGATGAGCCCTGAGGACATCTTGGAAGATTTCAAAGAAGACGTTGGATCCAGAATTGGCCTCGTCCCTCAGTAGGGTCCGAAACTCTTCTAAGTCGTTAAAGCGGACCAAAGCCTTGAACTTGTAATAGGCGATCTTGTCCCAAAAATTCTGAGAGTCCTGCCACTCATTGATTGCCTTCTGCAACGTCTGCTCCACATCCTCCAAGAACTCCTTCCAACATTGGAACTCATCTATGCCCCTCGTCTTAGCTTCCTCCATAACCTTGGAACGTATCTTCCTAATCCGAACTTCGATCCTCTCTTCCATTCTACCAAGCTTGTACTGGTACGTATCAGCCTTTTTCTCCTAACAGGCAAGGTCATCTTGGTACTCCTTCTGGAGATGCTCGATCTCCCAATGGCGGTCGATTTCCTCTTCATACACCTTCTTCATAGAATTCAGCTTGGTTTAAAGGTCCTCTCTCAAAGCATCGAGCTGAGCCATGAGCTTCTCCTGCAAATAATTATCGTGGTCAGTGAATTCCCTTCTAACTGTTAAATCCAATGTCTAATGTGTGGGGAAGCCTTGTCTTATCTTCTATAGCCTTCTTGAGCTACCCCTTGAGTTCCAAATTCCTCCTCCTCTAGCGAGCCAACTCCACTTTCACGTCCTTGGGGGCCTCAAAACAAGGAACCTGAGTGGCAATTAGCAGGTGGAGCTTGAAGGCAACGTACATGATTTGGATAGCCGCCTGTATAAGAGTGGGTTACACGATCTGAGGTCCACTTTTCATCTCTGATTGCTCATAGTATTCCAATTGTTCGCATTAGTTTCTTTTTAGGATAATCAATCAATCAATCAATCACAACTCCTTCCATTGTTTTAGACTAGATAATAAGGATAGTTAGTACTAGTATTCTAGTCCCTATAGATTCGATAACCCTACCCTTGGGTACTTTACTACTTGATCGACCCCGTAAACTTGCAGGATAGCCGTTACGCACCCTGTGCGTGCATCAGTCGCCTGTTCCCCATCTAGTATAAAGGAGTTTATAGCTTCGGTAGCAGCTGTAGCATCATCTGGTAAAGACAGTAGCTCTGCCTTATATGTAGGGGAGGGAGCGTTCTTCAAAGTTTTAGACTTCGACAACCTTAGAGCAGTCGAAGAACCTGGCGGCCTAGTATTCGGTGGACTAGCAAGGTTTGAAGTTGCAGCTTCATGTAGAGATCAGCCGACACGCGGCCCGCTAGAGTCGAGGCATGAACGATAGCAAGTGACAGGGGATGACTCCCTTCGAGGACCGAGGAGCTACCGTGGAGATAGGATCAACTTCCATGGGCAACGGTAGGGTCTTTCTTTAATCGTTTGGTTATAAGTGTTTAATTGTTTATAATTTTATATCACATTCACGTACACTTTTCATGCTATTTGGTGAAATTATAACCCACCGATACCTAATAGATAATATTTTTCATAAACATGGAGTAATAGAGATGTTTCGAGAGGAGGGGGACTTTTGAAGATGATTAGAAGTCGAAACGAGGAATTTCTGAAGCCCATACAGAAGCATACGGGCCCACATACGGCCCGTACAGGGTAATGCAGCAGAACATAACCCCCCACATACTTTTCAGAAGACCGTACTGTTTATATATAAAAATTACATGTCCTTATCTTATTAGAATTAAAATCCTAATTCTAATAAATTTAATTTATCATAATCTTGGCCAAATCAGGATTTGATAAAGAAGCATATCCCGAGACAAATCAAGGGGTATAAATCCCACGATCACTTGAAAACAAATCTCAAGACAAATTTAAACTTTGAAACAGCCTGGGAACACATATCCCGAGGCAACTTCAAAATCCAAATCATCTGAGAACGGATCTCAAAGCAGTCTCAACCGAGAACAAATCTCGAAGCGACTCAAAGGGTACCGATCTCGAGGCATGGAATACCAATCCCGAGGCAGTACTTTAAAATAATAATAAATAATAATAATAATAATTAATTAAAATTAATTAATTATTATTAAATTTTAAAATTTGAAAGGGTTTGATCTTATCCTCCTCGTTCCTATCCGGTTAAATTCAATCAGAGGGTTATGATTTTTCGCGGGGATTTTACGGAGAAAGCTTTCTTTGAGGAGATAAGAACGAAGAAAATTATAAAAGGAGACAGATAGAGGAAGAAAAAAGGAGGAAGAGAAGGGAAGAGATCGAAAAAGGGAATTGGAGAGGAGCTCTGACAGTAAGGTATTACATACATATATTAAATATATATATTTTATAAATCATAGGAATAAAATAAAAAAAAGGAAGAAGCCCTCCTCTCCGCCCAAGGCCCCTAATGCTAGTTTCAGTCGCCAGCCTCTAGGCTGTCCGCCGCTGCTCCCTTTCTCTCCGCCCCGTACCATCCAAGCCGCCGCCAGAAACTCCCTGTAGCCTGTCCGTTCAAGGCCAGCACCAGCACCCCTTTGCAGCCAGTCCACCCAAGGCCAAACCCCCTGCAGCCTGCCCAAGAAGACGGCCGGCCCAAGCTCAGCTTGCCTACCCAAGATGCACCGGCCTCCTCTGCAGGCACTCCCAAAGATCAACCCGCCCAGCCGATTCGCCCTCCTCCGCGCCGCCAGATCGGCGCCCGTCGCCATACGCTCGACTGCTCCCTCCGATCGCCGCGGCCCTGCGAGCGCGCCAAGCCACGCAAGCCTCCGTGAGCGGCTCCAGCCAGATTGGCGCCGCGCCGTACAGTCGCTGCGCGCTCAGACGCCCAGACGCTCGGGCGCTTCGACGCGCGCCAGGCCGCTTCGAGCCACGCCTTCGCCATTTCCCCCCTGCTGCCGCCTCTCCTCTCCGTTGAAGCCCTACAGCTTTGCCACCCTGCAGAAGCGCCGCCAGCCCCGACCTCCACCGGCTCGTTTGTCTGCAGCAACAATCCAGACAGCAGCTCCATCAGGTAGTTCGTCTGCAACAGTACTCCCGACATCATCTGGCTCGTCTGCAACAGCAACCCCCGCAGCTCCGTATGTTCGTCATCAATAATCGGCAACTACGTCTGTTCGTCATCAACAATCTTGAAGATCGCCATCAACAATCTTGAAGATCGCCATCAACAATCTTGAAGATCGCCATCAACAGTCCTGAAGATCGCCATCAACACCACCACCAATCTGCGCCGTATTCTGGATGCCGTATTAAATGCTAGAAGACTGCTGCAATGTTGATTTGCTGATTGAAGCTGCAGAAATACAAGGCTGCTGTCGTGTTACCTGAAGTGCTGAAGAAGAGATTGTGTGCTGTGAATCTGTGGTTGACATGATGTGATGGTCAAGCTTATGTACAAATTGATGAATGAGTTATGAAATTGTGCATTGGATGAATGCTTGTATAAAAACTAAAGCCCCGAAATATAGAGGAAACTCTGTCAAAGAGTTGCTAATTGCTTGATGTATTGAATCTGAGTATGAAGAATTAAATTGACAATCTACAATGATTCCATGAAAGAAGAGAAACAAAGAACAAGGATGAAGCGAAGAATAATTTTGTCAAAAGGACATTCCAAATGCAAAGCGCACACAACTTGTATGATTTAATAATGGATACTCAAGGCTTCAAAGTTCATACTTCTGAAGCATTGAAATGCATACCAAGGACTTCCCAAAAGGGGCTGTTGAAAACTGCTGCTGAAAATACTGAAAACTGCTGAAAATTGGTATAGAACTCCGATTGAGGTGGGATCTGCGGCGTTGGAAATTAGATATTTGGATCTTCTCTAGTTGTGTATAGCGCAGCTCCCTTTGGTGGCCCAATCGGCGCAGATTTTGATAAATAAAAGAGTCAATTCCACCAAATATGCCACCAGCAATTCTGCTAATCTGATTACCCAGTTTCAAAAATTGATAACCTTTGCCAGAAAACTCCAATGGAGGTGAAATTCATGATGTGAGAAACTAGATATCCATATCTTCAATAGTCATATACAGCACAGGCCCTTTTGGCAGCCCGGTCAATGCATATTTTGGTGAAGAAAAAGGCTAGTCCTTGCGGCCTGGCCAGCTTGACTACCCTTTACTCAAATGCCAATAACTTTTGATAGGGAGCTCCAATCGAGACGAAATTTGCGGCATTGGAAACTAGATTCCCTCCAACCATATAGGATACAACTTCTAATGGCGGCTCAGTTAGGTGCAGTTCTTGATGGAAAGGGAAGTTAATTGGCGACCTAGTTAATATGAACCCTGGTCACAAACCTCTTTCAAATCTCAAGTGCAAGGCAACCGGTGGATTATGGATCCTATATGGCGGGGCACAGATTTCGAGGCGGAGGGCGGTGTCATAAATAAACAAATAAATAAATATATATATATATAGATGCTGATATGTAACAAATCATCTTATGTTGCAATAAAATTATTCTTTTCTCGTTGTCTCTCATTGTACTTTTGCCCCTTAATCGGAGGTTCTCACGACATTGTCTGGGGTAATTAATAATAGAGGCTTGCCTCTATTAGGAATAAAAGAACTCACAAACAAACAAATATGATATTTGTGCTTCGATATATCGTCTGGTGTCTTCACGATGCCAGGCATGTATTTTCGATCCCACAAATTCTGGCACGCCCGGTGGGGACTATTCCTCCTCCCATCTTTGAGGCAAAAGTACAAGTAGAGGCATTGTTCATACATCCTGTAAAAGAAAACTAACGTTGTTATTTTCTTATTGCAGAACGAAATGGCATTCAAAAGTTCAACCACATCTGGAAGCCCAAAGCTTATCATCTTCTTGGGCGAGGGAGCTGAAGTCCAACTGCCCAATTGCACTTTCAACACCGGAGCTGCTGGAGCCGATCTGAGGTTCGGCACAATCTCTGAGTCGGTGCAATTCGTGAAGAGACCTGCACCAATGGAAGAGGAACCGACAGTCCCGCGTCTTCCATCTAGGGGGCGTCGTCCGAACGTGATTGTCCTTGCGACCTGTGAAGACATTACTGCTGAAGGACCGCAGAGAATATCTGCTTTTAAGAGGCTATCCCGCCCCAAAAGGGTAGTCTCTCTTGATGATGAAGATGATGAACCCACTTTCACCGTGACTGCAAAGGGGAGAGAAAATGGGATATTTAGTTCCGACGAGGATATACCCAAGAAAAAGAGTGTATTCTCAAGACTCACACCAAGGAAGATCAAGATTCCGAAGAAGAAGCTGGATTTTGTGTCATTCTAAGGACACAAGACTGATCAAATGGGTTCCTTCAACAACTCATTTGAACCACTGAAATTGGTGAAAAAGAACTCTACCACTGCGGAGCTGCGTCCTTTGCCAAATGAAAACAAAGGTGGCAGACCCCCAAAGTCCCACCATAAAGACTCTTTCAACAAAAATCTCTACAAAACTTACACGGCGTTAAAGAAGCTGCAGACAGAGAAGATGACGCCGAGGGAGTTCTACCAAAAGAAGAAGCAGTTAATATCGAATACACGGAAGACGGTGTTTGATCGGATAGCTTCTGCTCAGAATCAAGTTAAGAACTCCCACTCGAAGTTTCAATAGAGGAGAGAGATGAAGGATGAAGAGATATCTGATATGGACGTAGAAGTACATACAGTCCGAATGGTTACTGAAGCCCGAGGAGATCCAGCACCCGAACCAGAACAACCAGGGGTGTTCACAAGGTCTCGTAGGAGAGCCACAGACTCTCACAGTGGGGTTGGAGATGAAGGTTCAAGCCAAATGCCACATGAGGGTCAGAGAACAGGGAGCCTTCCAGTATTTCGCAAGCCAACGAGTTACAAGGAAGCAGACCCCCCAAATGAAGAAGTAGAGGATGAACCTGCCTTTATTTATAATGGAGATGATATTACAAGGAGATTCCAACAAATGGAAATACCCCGACAAACGGATAATCGAGAAGCTGAATATCAATGGTTCAATGAAAACATGACATTACTGATAGAGTCAATGCTAAAGATGCAGAGACAAATGGCTGCTTTGATGGAAAATCAAGCTAAGAAGGCACAAAGACCAAGGAGCCCAGAGCCTCGATTAAGGGAAACCCCTAGGCCAATGGAACAAGGGGGAACCTCACACACTCCTGTCCCGGAGCAGTCAGTTGCAATGACTCGGGAGGAGATACAACAGATGGTAGTTGCCGAAATGAAACAAGCCAAAGGAAAGAAAATAAGAGTCGATGGAGTCAAACCTTATCCAAGCTACCATGATTTTGTGCCCTACCCCAAAGGGTACAATGTCCCTAAATTCAAGCAATTTAACGGGATTGGCAATCCTGATCAGCACTTGGCTCACTTCGTGACAGCTTGCGGAGATACAAGTGCAAAACCTTCACTCCTCCTTAGACAATTTTCTGCAAGTCTCACAGGAGTGGCATTTGAATGGTATGCAAGCTTGCAACCTGAATCAATCCAAACATGGCAACAATTAAAAGATGCCTTTCGGGTACGGTTCGGGGGCGTAAGTGACAAAATCACAATCGCCGATCTCGCAGCCACTCGTCAGAATAAATATGATAAAGTGGTTGATTACATTATGAGATGGAGAAATCTGAACATCAAATGTGAACAACCCCTTGACCAGCCACAGGCGGTGGCTCGGGAACATTGATAGTTGGATGGCGCCCTTTCTGAGCACATCCGGTATTACTACATTCTAGGAGTTAATTTCACAAGCTAAGAAATTGGAGCAGACAAGCCCGAAGATATTCTCCAATTTTCAAGCTCCAAGGAATGACAGAGAAAAGCCAAAAAGGACTGAAGGTGTCAAGTATACTGCTACAACCTTCAATGTTGATAAAGGAAAAGGTGTTGCGGAGTCTCACAAGCCGGAATAGGCCAAACCACCCACTTTAGGCGCTGCTGGTAACGAATCAAAGCCTATTCCCTCTTTGAAAGAAAGGATGAATAAGAAGTATTCTTTCAGAAGGGATAAGGCACTGAAGATCTTCAAGGATTCTTTGAAAGAAGGTCTGCAACTCCCCGAATGCAAGAGACCAGAGGAGCAGAACAAGAAGGACCATCCCAATTACTGCCCATATCACAGAGTGTTGGGACACACAATTGAAGACTGTTATGTTTTCAAAGACTGGTTCGAGCGACAATATCAAGAGGACAAGATCACACTCTCGAAGAACGTCTTGTCCGAGCCATCATCCGAGCATACCCGTTATGTGACAACCCTAAACTCAAAGGGGTCATCCCAAAAGGAAGTCATAGTAATGGGTAATAAAGTAATACTCCCATCAGCAACAGACGACAAGCCTCCTGCTGTACCAGAAGAGTTGTGGGAGGTATTTATAACCAAAAAGTCAATGAAAATGTTGAAGAGGTTGGCCGAGCTTCCAGGGATCGCTTGGAAACGTTCTCAACAACTTCCTAAAAGACCCCTGACAAAACAAACAAAGAAGAAGAACAAAAAGAAGAACAAAAAGCGCGAACAATCAAAGCGCAAGAAGTCTATTATAGAAGAGTATATCGACTCCCTCGATGAATATAAATAGAAAGAAAGGGTCTTGATCACTCTTAGAGACTATTTTCCCGAGGAGGTCAAAGAATTACTAGGGGAACTAGTCAAAGAAGATGATGAAGATGTGCAAGTGGAAACTTGCAGGGTTATTTCTGGAGGATACCCTTTGTACGACTCGGATGATGATAGTTTCTCCAAACCAGAAGAGTTATATGATCATTATGGCAGGCCCTACATTAGTAAAAAGCAGAAGAAGAAGATGGCTTTCAGAGAAAGAGTGAAGAAGGCAAACGCCAGACTCTTGGAGCCACACTAACCAAAAGATCCCAAGACACCACATTACACCCCAAAGACCCGAAAATATAAGGTCTTGAGGAAGGCTATGCCTACTGAAGAAATTCCCGCATTCATTCAAAGGGTGACAGAGGAGTCAGCTAATAGGCTATTTGCAGTTACAAATTAAAGATGATCAAGGGGATGAATCCAAAGTATACCCTTCGGAGTCATCAGGCAAAAATTTCTCAGAAGTTGTGGAATCTACACCCCTTACAAGAGCAACAAATATTAAAGGGAAATCCACCTCTTCAGCTATCAAGGTCAAGAAAGACAAGGGAAAGAAGCTTTTTGATCAAGCCATAGAAAAAGGGCCGGTCAGTCATCCAAATTATTGTCCCTATCACCGGCTTATAGGGCACACCATAGAAGAATGCCGAGACTTCCAAAGATTGGTGCAAAGACAGGCCTCCAGGAGGAATTTGATACTCACAGATGACTGTTTTGAAGAAAAAGGTGAGTGTCGCGTTATCGCTTATCAAGATGAATTAAACTTCCCAGATGAAGAAGATGAGTTGCCACAACATGTGCATCAAATGCAACTCAGAGCTGGGAAAGTACTTCAGCCGAGACAGCCGCCTAGCTCCAACGACAAAATTAAAGGGAAGATAGTTGAAGAAGGGAATATCTCCCCGAAAAAGTCATCAAAAAGGCCAAATTATAACATCCTAGCATACTTAAAGAAAGTCCCGGCCCTCCTAAGCATGTATGATGCATTGATGATGTCAACGGAAGTTAGGGATTCTCTAATACATGCCCTGCAAAACCCTGAGGAGTATCAGGCCTACTTTGCTGAAATCAATATGAAGGAGGCTCTATATGCGTTCCATGCGCCCTCAGTATCCTTCACAGACGAAGACTTGCTGCTTGGAACTACATAGCACAATAGGCCCTTAATGTGACTGGGTATTGTGATGGATGAAGATCAACCGGGTTCTGATTGACCCAGGATCCTCTGTGAACCTGATGACCCTCAACACTCTCCCGACATTGGCTCTTGAAATATGCCACCTATCTCCGGAGAGGATCATTATTCAAGGCTTCAATCAGCATAGCCAGAAGGCATTGGGATCTATCACTCTGCCAATTAAATTTGGAAAGATGACATCAGATGTGAAGTTCCATGTGATTGATGCCGATGCTTCATACAAAGCCCTCCTGGGAAGGCCATGGATCCATGAAAATCAAATGGTTCCTTCAACACTCCATCAATGTGTGAAATATATGGTGAATGGGGAAGAATTCAGGATCGACGGAGAAATCCAGCCCTTCGGCATCCATGAAATTCATTATGAAGATGCAAGGTACTACCTTAATGCATCTAAAGTGGGCAAGTTATCCAAGGGGAGCACCCAACAGGGGCAAGCCGCCAAGTCCAAAGGAAGAATCTCTAGTGAAGACACCTAAGTCTACTCCTGTGCTTCAGAAGAAGGAATCGGTATTACCCCACTTTGGAAGCGATACTGAGTCATCAGAAGACGAAAGTGATGATGATGTACACCAATATAAGGGTCAAGCTGGAAGATCTGCTCAAGAAAATGCACTGCATATTACAAGAATTCCTGAAGGACTTTACAAATCCTTGGCTGACTTAAGTGTCAACACTGTCGAGCACTTGAAGACCTTTTATGTATCGGCTCGACATGAAGGAGAGAGAGGCGTCCTTTTCTACAAAGCCAAGAGCAATAAAATTCCAAATGATGATATCATAAATATTGAAGGGCTAGAAGATGATGAAGTTCAGCCCATAGGATTCCCTAACTATTACCCTGATAAGCTCAAGGTGATGTTTGAAAGATTTGGTGGCGAAATCAAATGGTCGAGGAAATCATATCAAAATTTCCATCGATTATGGAACCCTGTACATATAAATAAGAGAGGAATAGGCTATTTCGAATCTTCCAGGCATTCATGTTATATGACAACGTCCCAGGAGGAGGAAGAAGAAATCAAGCTGAAAAGTGCGCCACTCGAGCTCGAAGACGGGGGGACAAGAAACAATCGACGAGCTGGTTGAAGTCAACTTGGGAAGCGACGAGGACCGGAGGCCGACCTTCCTAAGCGTGCAGCTGTCTGAAGAAGAAAAGGCATCCTTCAAAGCCCTTTTAAAGGAGTACATTGATTGCTTTGCCTGGAACTACAATGAAATGCCAGGGTTGGACAATGAGGTAGCTGTTCACAGACTGGCCATTGACCCTAATGCCACCCCAACCAAACAAGCACCAAGGAAAATGAAATTTGACATGGAAGAAAGGGTGATAGAAGAAACAAAGAAGCTGATTGAAGCAAATTTTATCAGGGAGGAAAAATATCCTAACTAGGTAGCCAGCATAGTCCCTGTGAAAAAGAAAAATGGCCAAATACGGATATGTGTGGACTTCAGAGACCTGAACAAAGCATGTCCAAAAGATGATTTTCCCCTTCCAGTTATGGAGATCATGATCGACAACACCTCAGGGTACTAGATGTTCTCCTTCATGGACGGGTATTCTGGATACAACCAAATCAAAATGCATCCAGATGATGAGAAACACACCGCCTTCCGGACACCTATGGGCATATACTGTTATAGAGTAATGCCGTTTGGCCTGAAAAATGCGGGGGCAACATACCAAAGGGCTATGACCAGGATATTTGATGATCTGATCCATAAAGTCGTCTAATGCTATGTGGATGATCTTGTGGTCAAGAAAAATTTGAAAGACAAACATCTTGAAGATCTGAGGATAGTTTTCACACGACTCAGAGAATACAAGTTGAAAATGAACCCCATGAAATGTGCCTTTGGAGTCCTATCTGGGAAATTCTTGGGCTTCATCGTAAGGCATCGAGGGATAGAAATAGACCCTTCCAAGATAAAGGCGATCCTAGAAATACCGCCCCCTCAGACACTGAAGCAGCTGCGATCATTTCAAGGACGCCTGGCCTATATCAGAAGGTTCATCTCCAACCTGTCTGGAAGATGCAAGCCCTTCTCCAAGCTAGTCAAGAAAAATATACCTTTCAAATGGGATGATGAGTGTCAGAAAGCTTTCGAGGACATCAAACACTATTTGTTGAATCCACCACTGTTAGCTGCCCCAATCCCAAGAAAGCTATTGATTCTATATACTGCTGCATTGGAATGGTCATTAGGAGCTATGCTGGCCCATAACAATGAAGAGGGCAAGGAAAATGCACTTTATTACCACAGCAGGATGTTGATAGGAGCTGAGAGTAAATATACACCAATTGAAAAGCACTGTCTAGCTCTAGTGTTCGCAGTTAAGAAGTTGAGACACTACTTGCTAGCACATAAAGTCATACTCATATCAAAAATTGATCCGCTCAAATATCTTATGACGAGGCCATTGCTCACAGGAAGACTTGCAAAATGGGCGCTAATTCTGATGGAATTTGACATTACATACACTCCACAGAAAACTATTAAGGGGCAAGCGTTGGCAGACTTCCTAGCGACACATCCGCTCCCAGATGATTCACCACTTAATTATGATCTCCCTGATGAAGAGACATTAACAGTGGAAGAAGCAAGGTGGCGACTATATTTTGATGGAGCGTGATCTATAAAGCCTGCATTCATGGCCACAATTCCACAAATCAAAGCTGGGATAGGACTTGTGTTCGTCACAACGGAAGGGGGAATTCTCAGATATGCACTCTCCCTTACAGAGCCATGCACAAACAATGAGGCAGAATATCAAGCTCTCATAGTTGGTTTGGAATTGGCAATCCAAATGGGAATCCAACACATTCATATATTTGGAGACTCACAACTCATAATCAAGCAAGTCGAAGGAGACTACAAGATATACAAACCCGAACTTCTTAAATATCACAAGAAGGTCAAAGATCTGATGAAGAAAATCCCCCAAGTACAGTTGAGGAGGGTTTTAAGATCAGAAAATGGAGAAGCTGATTCTTTGGCAAAAGTAGCAAAGGAGCTGGCGAATCCAGATTATGAAGAAATCCATATAACCATAAGAAATAGAAGGCCCATAAGTACGATCCTTGATGATGTCGAAGAGGAAAGTGCTGGGGGCAAAGCGGAAGTCTTCACCCTCGAAATGCCAGAGGAAGATTGGAGACGACCATTTATAGAATATTTGAAATATGACAAACTCCCAGAGGATAAATCAAAAGGTCTTCAGATAAAGCGAAGAGCCTTAAGATTTACCCTCATAAATGACATATTGTACCGCAGGTCATACGATCAATTACTCCTGCGGTGTCTCTCATCTGAAGAAATTCAAGAAGTCATGCATGATGTACATTCCGGGATATGTGGTGCACACCAATCCGGACCCAAGATGTGACTCAAGATCAAGCGCTTGGGGTACTACTGGCCAACCATGGTCGGAGATTGCTTCAATTATGCTAGAAGATGCCATCTATGCCAGATACATGGAGATTTTATTCATCAACATCCGAATCCTCTACACCCCACAGTCTCTTCATGGCCCTTTGAGATATGGGGAACAGATGTAGTAGGTCCTATCAAACCACCATCATCTTTGGGACATCGGTTCATATTGGCTGCAACAGACTACTTCTCCAGGTGGGCAGAAGCAATCCCGCTAAGAGAAGTCAAGACTGAGAATATTATCAAATTCTTCAGGGAGAACATCTTATACAGATTTGGGACTCCAAGAAGAATTATTTCAGATAACGGCCCTGCCTTCAGAAGCTTCAAAGTCAGGAGATTTGCGCAGCACCATAAAATAGACTGGAGATATACCTCCATCTATAATGCTAGAGCGAATGGGTTGGCAGAAGCATTCAACAAAACCCTCTCAAAGTTGTTGAAGAAAGCAATGTCCAAGAACAAAAAGGATTGGCATGAAAGACTCCCGGAGATGCTATGGGCCTATCAAACCACCTATAGGACTCCAACACAATGCACGCCGTACTCTTTGGTGTTTGGAACTGAAGCGGTCTTACCCCTCGAGATCCAGATACCCTCACTAAGAATGGCAGTGCAAAATGAAATTTCAAATGAAGATAATGTTCGGCTTCGCTTGGATGAGTTGGACTCTCTCGACGAGAAAAGGTTGGGAGTGCAGCAAAATCTTGAAGTTTACAAAGCCAAAATGTCTCAAGCCTACAACAAGTTGGCTCGGCTTCGGACCTTTACCAAAGGAGAGATGGTCCTCGTCCTCAGAAGACCCATCATCACCAACAAAAAGGCCGGGGGCAAATTCAAAGCAAATTGGGAAGGGCCCTATGTTGTGGAGATCGTCTACGAAGGAGGCGCATATCAGCTCATTGACGCCAACGTAGAAAGAGCGATGCCGCCTATCAATGGTCATTTCTTGAAGAAATACTATGCATAATGTAAAAATGTTTGCCTATGACGGAACGTCTGGTCCCTTATAGGGGTAGACTAGTCATGTACGATGAAATGTACTTCCCGAGGCAAAACATTAATTTTATGTACTTTTGTATCAAATTCATTCAATGGAATAAAGAGACATGTGTTTGTCTACGATGGAACGTCCGACCCCTAGTTGAAGGCAGATCGGTCATGCACAATTAAATATGCTTCTTGAGGCAAACACATTGGCCCCTTATTTTCCCCTTAAAAAAAATCAAAAAAAAAAAAAACCAGAAAATTCCTCATATTTATTCTGAATTTCAGAATTCAAAAAAAAAAAAGAGAGAGAGAGAGAGAAAGGATGAAAAGAACCAAAATTTATTCAAGTCTAGTGTTCATAACAAATGTCTCAGAGTCAACTACCAAAGCATAAATAAACTAAGAAAGCAAACCAAAAAAAAAAAAAAAAGAGAAGAAGGCCCTTCAATGCCCAGTATGCTTCATCAACGACTCCTTTGCTTCCTCCAACTCATCAAGCCATTTTGTAAAAATAGCCATGAGACTAGCATTTGAATAATCTCCTTGGTCCTCAATAACCTGTGCCTTCGCCTTATCCAACTCGGCTTGAAGATCTATTTGTGTAGGCTCAGAAGCTTCAAAAAAGCTTGTTGAAGTTGCTATCTTCTCATTCAAAGTCTTCATTGCATCTTGAATCTCGCAAAGTTCTGCTTGAAGTTTCTGATGCCTTTCCGCAAGTCTCTGAAGCTCTCCCTTGTTCATGTTGATGTCATTAGCCCAGCCGTCCTTGCTTTTGCTAAGACGTTCAAGGGCCAAAGCTTTCTCATGCATACACGCCTTGGCTTGTTGGTTATGAATATAGGATTAGACGTTGGGATCCTCTGAGGCTTCTTTGGCGTGGGCCGCACACCGAGTTATCCTCTCTATGAAAGGTTCAAGATTAGTCAATCCAACATTGAAAGGTTTAAGGAGTGAATTTGACTCCTTCACTTTATTGATGACGCTTTGGTAGTTGTCATAATTGAGAGACTTGATACTGCTAATCACTTCGGCTCGCAGACGTAATACCATACTTGGTATATTCCTCGGACCTATAAAAAGGATATATAAATGAAATTCAAGATATAAAATTCGAAACTCAAGATTCAAGATTCAAGATTCAAGATTCAAGATTCAAGATTCAAGATTCAAAGATTCAAGATTCAAGATTCAAGATTCAAGATTCAAGATTCATAGATTCAAGATTCAAAACCTTGTCCTTGCTTGGACGAAGTTGTAAGTCCAACATCAGTATTGACGCCATCACCTTTCACAGGAATAGGAACAAGAGTATCCTCGATAATGTCCTTTGAAGGACCTTGCCCCGAAGACGGAGGTTCGTCACCTTTTTGAGCAACTAGGTTTCAAAAAAAGAGGGTCGTCAATACTTATGTCTCTTATGATAAATAAAAAGAAGGAGAGGAGAGAGGGACCTTGGTTTTGCTTTGGAGAAACTGAGATTTCGGCATCAACATTGGAACCACCACTTTCTGCTCCCTCCGTTGGATCTTGCACAACTAAAGGAGGTGCACTTTCAACATTAATGTTGACGCCACCAACCTCCAATTTCTCCATGGAGGAGGGACCATCTCTTATAAAATTTGCAGAAGGAATATTGTTGAAAGACGAAGTACGCTCTTCGCTCTCTTGATTTACGGGCAAGTTAAGGGGTACTGCACTCTCCGCGATTGGTATATCCCTAACAAGAAATTGAAAGTAAATAAAAGTATATACATACAAAAAAAGGTAGGGAGGAAGAAGGGGATACTACCTTGCGCAGGATTAGGAAGAGCTTCCTTAACCCCAATGTTTCTCTGAAATCCAACATTAAAATCTTGTGGATTCACTGAACCTGAAATCAGAATCTTTAATTAAATCTGTTAAAGATGTATGAGTGAAGGAAGTATTTTCTTACCAACTTGAGACTCTGGAGGCATCCCCGGATTAGATGGAGTATCATCAATTCTTAGAGCTGTGTTTTAAAAAAAAAAAAAAAAATGTAAAGGTCAACTCAAAGAAAGAGAAACAAAAGGAAAAGAAAGGAGGCATTATCCTCTTACCAATCGGCGGGTTGTGAACAACCCCGACATTGGCCAATGGGGCTTCACGAATTTGTATACCTGTTGACCAAAGATTTTGAATCAAACAAAAGTTCAGATTTTGAATCAGATGAGAATTCAGACTTTGAGTCAAATGAGAAAATAAGACTCTGAATTGAATGAAAATTTAGACTTTGAATCAAATAAAAATTCAGACTTCGAATCAAATGAGAACTCAGACTTCAAGTCAAATGAGAATTCAGACTTTGGATCAAATGGAAAATAAGACTCTGAATTGAATGAAAATTTAGACTTCGAATCAACTAAAAATTCAGACTTCGAATCAAATGAGAATTCAGATTTTGAATCAAACGAAAATTCAGACTTTGAATTAAATTGAGACCTTGAGTCAAATAAATGTCGAAGCCTTAAAAAAAAAATTCAGAAAAAATTCTCCTATTTATTCTGAATTTTCGGAAGTAAAAAAAAAATCCGAATTTCCAGAAAAGTCCTCCTATTTATTCTGAATTTTCAGAATTAAAAAAAAAAATTAGACTTTGAGTTTGACATACTTGGGGTTTGTTGTCGCTTTACTGGAATAGAAGGATCCGCAGGAGAAAGACTTCGTTTTTGACTGATGAAGATACTTTCATTGATGAATCGGGGCCTTTTTGAAGGTTGACCCTGCTCCTGGTTCCTCCTAATATCCCTCTTATCACCATAATCCTCTTGGACTAATAATGCGATGTCCTGTTGGAAGAAAGCTCGCACGTTTTCGAACCACTTCTATGCATAAAAGAACATGAGCTCCCCGCTTCGATCTTTTTCAGGAATATAGAATGAGCTGGAGGTCCTCTGGCGGGAAAAGTGACGCCAATAACCTGCAAGTACCCGGGCAGAGGAAGCTCTTCTCGGGACATCAATATACGCCGGACATTGTTGGTCGTAACCAAACTGGCGCCCAAAACGATGAGGATTGTAAGGCTCTGCATAGAACTCTCCGCCACATCGAAGAGGAAGGATGCTGCAGCGAAGGCCTATCACATACTCCATGGTTTGAAGATCCAGCACATCGGGTCCGGCGAAATGCCTAGTATCCCGCACCGTCTCATCATTATGAAGAAGATAGGGAAAAGGACGCCATTTAAAGTTGGCTTCAAACTTAAGGAATTTCCTAGCTTCCAAAGGAGTAAACGGAGAGGCAGAGGCATCCATATAATATAACATCTCCGGTACCCTTGAGAGCCCGGGGATTGTATGTGTACCTGCATCAATTTTTCTCCGGAGAGATATGCCGTGAAAATGACAACTAGCCCAAGCATATAAAAAGTGGGAAGGAAAGACTATAGTAGAATGTCCGGGCCCTTTCCTATGATTAACCATAGAGTTTAATCCTAAGTACAAGCGTGCAAATACTGCGGGAGCAAAAGCTACTGGCCTTCCATGCACAAGGTTACACGCTATCATAAAAACCCCAGGTCTAATCACCTTATGATTATCTAGCATAATAAAGGAGCAAATCCACAATGATATAAAAGCGGCCAAATTTGTGTTTGAAACGGGTTTTGGAGGAGGATCAGAACTTGAATCATACTAGGAACTAGATTTTGACTTCCTAAAGAAATCTACCCAATCTGAGAAAAATACGTTCTTGTTGGCATCCCGTCTTGCAAGCCATTGAAAGATGTCAAAAAGACTCCTCAACACAGAAAATTCGGAATTTTCCCTATTGCACAATATACTATTGGGTGGGATTACTTCATCATATACATCACCAACTACCGAAAGCCCTCCAAGACTTTTGACCTCCCATAAAGAAATCCCCACTTCCCCATGCAAGAAGTGGAAAGTATTTGTCTCCGGACACCAAAACTCTACCAATGCTTTGAAAAAATTCAAATCTAAGTCATATCGACCAACTGAGGCCACAATTCCCCCAACCATCTCTACCCAGGATAATTTTTCAAAATATTTGCTAACAATATATTTAGCCCAATAAGAATAATGAGGGAAATCTATTAATTCACTTCTAATAGGATTTCTAGCCCTCCACCCCGGGTGATGGTTAAAGATTTTATGACCTAGAGTTTGAAACATACTCAAATCTCTAATTGCCCCGTCGGGTTTCAAATGAATTACATTGATTGTACAACCTTCATTACAGCGATTTGAATACAGTCGGGCTGTAGCCATGGGAGCCGGAGGAAGCTTCACCCACTCTGAGTGTTCCTCTCCTTCATATCTGATTGGAGGTTCAGACCCGGGACCAAAAATAGGTTTGCAACGGGGAAAGATTTGACCTTTTGGGATCTCACAATGATTTTGATCGATATCCCAAAAAGGCTCGAGGTGAGGATTGTTGGCCATCTCAAAGAAAAAAAAGAAAAGAAGCTAAGGGTTCCTACTTCTCTCACTCAATTTCACCAAAAAGGATTTCGTGAAAGAAGTATGAAGGGGGCAATTTGTTTATATAAAAAAAATACATGTCCTTATCTTATTAGAATTAAAATCCTAATTCTAATAAATTTAATTTATCATAATCTTGGCCAAATCAGGATTTGATAAAGAAGCATATCCCGAGACAAATCAAGGGGTATAAATCCCACGATCACTTGAAAACAAATCTCAAGACAAAGTTCATACTTCTGAAGCATTGAAATGCATGCCAAGGACATCCCAAAAGGGGTTGTTGAAAACTGTTGCTGAAAATACTGAAAACTGCTGAAAATTGGTATAGAACTCCGATTGAGGTGGGATCTGCGACGTTGGAATTAGATATTTGGATCTTCTCTAGTTGTGTACAGCGCAACACCCTTTGGTGGCCCAATCGGCGCAGATTTTGATAAATAAAAGGGTCAATTCCAGCAAATATGCCACCAGCAATTCTGCCAATCTGATTACCCATTTTCAAAAATTGATGACCTTTGCCAGAAAACTCCAATGGAGGTGAAATTCGTGATGTGAGAAACTAGATATCCAGATCTTCAATAGTCATATACAGCACAGGCCCTTTTGGCAGCCCGGTCAATGCATATTTTGGTGAAGAAAAAGGCTAGTCCTTGCAGCCTGGCCAGCTTGACTACCCTTTACTCAAATGCCAATAACTTTTGATAGGGAGCTCCAATCGAGACGAAATTTACGGCATTGGAAACTAGATTTCCTCCAACCATATAGGATATAACTCCTAATGGCGGCTCAGTTAGGTGCAGTTCTTGATGGAAAGGGAAGTTAATTGGCGACCTAGTCAATATGAACCCTGGTCACAAACCTCTTTCAAATCTCAAGTGCAAGGCAACCGGCGGATTATGGATCCTATATAGAGGGGCACAGATTCCGAGGTGGAGGGCGGTGTCATAAATAAAAAAATAAATAAATAAATATATATATAGATACTGATATGTAACAAATCATCTTATGTTGCAATAAACAAATTATTCTTTTCTCGTTGTCTCTACTTGTACTTTTGCCCCTTAATCGAAGGTTCCCACGACATTGTCTGGGGTAATTAATAATAGAGGCTTGCCTCTATTAGGAATAAAAGAACCCACAAACAAACAAATATGATATTTGTGCTTCGATATATCGTCTGGTGTCTTCACGATGCTAGGCACGTATTTTCGATCCCACACGTACGAGGTTACTTACAGGCCCATATGATCCGTACGAGTTGATGAAGCAGAAGCGTAGGGTTTCAGAAGACCATATGGGTCACATACGACCCGTATGATTTTTTGTCAACCCTGATTTCCATTATGCAGTGAGCCCATGCGGATGCGGCACATGTCACACGCTTTCCTATGTTGATAAACCCTATAAATATTGACTTTTAGGGTTTTGAAAAGCACCCATTACTATCTTAATCAGTCTTGGACGACGTTTGAAAGTGAGGCTTTAAGGAGAGGGAGGAGAAAGCTCATTGAAGATTTAATCACTAAAAGCCACCAATAGTGGAGGGAAGAGCATTTATGTTTCTTTTGATTTTGATTTCCTTTCATTTCTTTGTATTGAAATTGTGTTCTCCTTTCATAGGGAACTAACTTTCTATATACTTGGGTATGATGAACCCTTCGGTTAGGGCATACCTTGTGATATTGATTAATTCTATTATCGAATGATTGGTTTTGTTTGAGTATCTATTAAGTGTTTTTATTTGTAATAGTTTCTATGTAGCGACATCCTTGAAATCTATTTTAGTCCACCTTGGGAAGAAACGAAACCATCCCCGTATGTAGACCTACCTCAATAGAAAGAGCTGTGAGTACGCCAAGAGATCGGGTACTAAGGAGAGCGAGTCCTTAAGATGTCTTATTCTCATAACTCTTCCAAGATATAGGTTCCCCAGAACATTAATGCAATGAGGATATTAGGTATTGATCGTCTCGAGAGAGGGATTTAATACACCTTAGGAACTCTTGGTCCAAACCCTACCAATCATCAATATAGAATCTTTATCTATGTATTTTCATAAGAACCCGAGGGGAATTCATTTAATGTTGTGAAACACCCATACCTCTTGCAGCTGTTGGAAATATTTTCTAACAAGATCCCTACAAAGCAAGTAATACTTTTCACTTATTCAAATTAGCAGAATTTGTGCTGTCAGTCTGATTGCAACATATCATAATTCCAAATTTTCTATGCTTCACAAGGGCATAAAAGAGAGCATGAAATTTGTTGGTATATAAACAAAACCATGATTATCAATGGCAGCAAGAGTGTGAGTCTTTGAAAGCTTACTATGAAATCTGTTGGTATATAAAAAAAAACATGAAAAAAATAAATAATTCAGCAACAAACAAAAAGATCAACTAAATAGTGCTTACCTAGAAAGCTCAAACAAGGCCAGTACAACAGCCTGCCACACTTGCAAGAAGAAGACAACAAGATTGGTTGTTTGCCATAAAAAAATTTCTAATTATGTTCTTAACATAGCACATGTCAAAATGAAGAATTGATGTCTGCCACAAGAAAATTTCTAATTATGTTCTTAACATAGCAAATGTCACACCATAGTATTAGATGTGCAACAAGCAAATCAAATTTCAAAAACCCCAAACTAAATCAAGAACAGGTTTCACTCAAAGGAAGAAGAGAAGAGAAGGAACCCCAAAACTTTCCAACAAAAGTAAATATAGTAAATATAGTAGTTATCCCCAGTATTTTATAGTATCTTCTCTATGCAATGAAACAAAAAATTATGAAGAAACATGCATCAACTACGCTAGTGTTCAACAGTTACATAAACAACAAGGAAAAAAAAATTAACAATGGAATTTAGGGACCATTTCTTTTTCTCTACCTTTCTACGCCGCAAACTAAAAGCTATTCACCATAAGACAAGATTTTATCTAACAATGAAAACCAAATAACACAGAGAAAGAAAATAAAATAAAAGAAGTAAAATAAAAAATATATATAAAAACACAACAACAACAACAATTGAAAAATATTTATCCAAAAGCAATCAAAAGTCACATCTCAGACAAGCACCCTCAACGGCTCATTCACTGAACAATATGTCACCAATTTGACCATTCCTATCGAACCTCGCCACAATACGAAGCCCATCCAACACATCAAAACAATAAAAACAAATAAATAAACAATCACATCACAATTAAAAAGAAAAACCAGAGATCAATCAAATCACAGATCAATTGAAAAAATAATTCATGTGGTTATCAAAGATCTTGAGCATAAATATCAACTGTATTAACTGCATTAGGTTATCAAAGGAGAACCGACCAAATAGTTGATGAAATGCATAATTGTGGGAGATATGAAATATATAGGCTTTCCATGATATTAAAGGTACTGCAGATTCCATGACAGGAAAGTCAGTTTAATTTTCATATCCCATTAATGAAGACTAGTAAAGAAAAATAATTTACTAAGGTTCATAACAATATACTGCATTAAGTCCTACCCAAGCTAGTATCTTTTAAATTTCAAAAGGTTGCTACAACAAGCATCAAATGAAGAAAATAAACTTAGGGAGAAGAGTGTATACGTTTTCTTATTGCATTTTACTATCTTACCACCATTGATAATGGTCCCTCCCTAGTCACTTCATCCAACCTAGGCATATAGAAAAAGCCAATATACTCACAAAGCCCATCAATAAAAGACCATCTAAAGCAAAACCCTCTAAAGCCCTGCAATTTTGGCAACCAGTGCTACTTCATAGAACCTAGATTGGTAGAATATAAGTATCAAACACCTTGTGTGCACATAAGGTAACAATTCCTATACCCAAATCAACAACAAGCTAATGCCCAACCACTCAATTTTTGCATAAAAACTACACCAAACAACCATAATAGTGCCTGAGATAATTTAAAAACAATCAATAAATTATAAAATAAAAAAATAAAAATAAAAGCAACAATTTTGAGTTATTGATAGAGACACTTACTAACAAAAGGGCCTTTCGTCTCCCTAGGGTGACTTATCTCCCTCCAATCCACCTCCTTCTCCTCAACAGAACCAAAGCAGTTGTTCTGTTGAAAACATATCAACCATATCAAAACAAAGTAAGAAATGCCAATAAAAACAATTTGAAAAATTTTATCCAAAACCATTCCAATTTTATATTCAAGCCAAGACAACAACAAACCTAATGCTCAAGTGCTAAAGAAAAGGCCAAAGACTAACCAAGTAGTAGTGGCGGACTTCTGACAGCAAGGTAGGTCAAAGCGAGAACCTTGCCACTGAAATCGTGCTTAATCTGGATGAGAGCCCTAACAATCCCAATCAGATGGACAGAATTGGCAAGATCGAACACGGATCTCCACCAACAAGGGATGTAGAGCAATTCTAACAAGGAGGAGAAGGGCGAGCTAGGGTTGGAACTAGGGATTGGGAGTTTGAAGAGGGGCAATGGGTGCTGGGAGGTCGAAAACCCTAAATCATGTATGGTGCGAGAGGGATACAAGCGGGAGTGAGAGCAAAGATGGAAAGGAAAGTGAAAAGGATCAAAGGTGCGTAATGAAATTTTGGAGAAGGAAAGTGAAAAGGAAGGCGCGATGGTGAAATTTTCGGAGGGGAATTTAGCTAGGGAAATATCCCTAGCTAAATCCTTCTCTAATTATCATATAAAGAAAAATAACACAGTTTGGAATTAGAGAGGGGAAATTCCCCAGCTAATTTCATTATGTACATAATGAAATTTCCCTTGGTACTTTCATAATGGTAAAAACTAAAAGATATTAGCGAGGGCAATTTCCCTCGCTACTTTCATTATATAAAGGGCAATTTGCCAAAATGGCCTTGCTCTATTTATTTATTTATTTTTTTGGCCCTAGGTCAAATATATTTGTCAAAATGGCCCTGAATCAAGCTAGCCAAGAACCAAAGTGACTTCAGATGCAAATCGGCCTTTCAAAGGCCGATCAGCTCGAAGATGATGTTCTAGAGCTAATCGCCTTTCAAAGGCCGATTAGCTCAATACGTGGCCGAAGAGGACTTTTGAAGCTAATCGGCCTTTCAAACGCCGACTCCAAAGATAGTGCTCTCAAGCTAATCGGCCTTTGAAATGCCGATTAGCTCAACACAACCAATGTGGAGCACTTCTTTGAAGCTAATCGGCCTTTCAAATGCCGATTAGCTCCAAAGATGATGTTTTGGAGCTAATCGGCATTTCAAAGGCCGATTAGCTCAACACAACCCAGGAAGAGGGCTTCTTTGAAGCTAATCGGCCTTTCAAATGCCGATTAGCTCCATAGAGCTCTTTTTCATGGTGTATGGAGCAAATCGGCCTGGCAAATGCTGATTAAGCTAATCGGCCTTTGAAAGGCCGATTTGCATCTGAGTCAGCACTTTGGTTGCCGATCATAGCCTGCGCCATTTTGGCAAATATATTTGACCTAGGGCCAAAAAAATAAATAAATAAATAGAGCAGGGCCATTTTGGCAAATGGCCCTTATATAAACAATGAGACATAATGAAAGTAGAGAGGGAATATTCCCTTGCTAATAGCAGTATCTACACATGCTACATAATGACACTAGCGAGGGAAGTTTCCCTCGCTAATGTCATTTATACACAATAGCACATAATTGAATTAACGAGGGCATTTTCCTCGCTATTTTCATTATAGACACAATGGTATATAATGAAATTAGCGAGGGAAATGTCCCTCGCTCAATTAAGTGTATATAACACAATGCCACATAATGCCATTAGCGAGGGAGTATACCTCGCTAATGCCTTTACATATAATAATGCTATGTCTGAAATTAGCGAGGGAATGTTCCCTCGCTAATATCACTAACACAATATTGTAATGGTTTATGATGAAATTAGCGAGGGCCTTGTCCCTCGCTATATAGCTAGGGAATCATCCCTTGCTAAGTCGAGGCGCGCCAGCAACTTTAGCAACGGAGTGTTGTCTCTCGCTATTCCCTAGCTAAATACTTATTTGTTGAAAAATTCTAGCTAATTGGCAATGGAACTTTTTCCCTCGCTAATATCCATCACAATTCAGCTATTTTCTTGTAGTGAAAAACTCCTTCATGTCTCCTCCAATTGTTCTCACAATCGTAACTGCTTCTAAGTACATATCCTTAATAGCATTTATATATTTAACATGAATATTTTTCTTCTCCAACTCCCACCAAAGGACTTGTCTTGGTACCCTATCATATGCTTTCTCTAGGTCAATGAAAACCATATGAAGATCTTTCTTCTTCTCTCTATAGATCTCCATCAAACTCCTTAACAAATGAATGGCTTTTGTTGTAGATCTACCAGGCATAAAGCCAAATTGGTTACCTGACACCTTCGTAATATCCCTGAGTCGATGCTCTATAACCCTCTCCCAGAGTTTCATCGGGTGGCTCATTAACTTAATGCCATGTTAGTTTGTGCAGTTTTGAATATCCCCCTTATTTTTATATATAGGGACCAGAATTCTCTTTCTCCAATCGTTTGGCATCTTTCCCCCTTTTAATATAGAGTTAAAAAATTTGGTTAACCATAATACCCATAATTCACCAAGACACTTCCAAACTTCAATAGGAATACCATCCGGGCCACAGGCTTTCCTAACCTTCATCTTTTTTAGTTCCTCTTTGACCTTACTAGGCCTGATTCTATGTGTATAGCTAAGGTTCCTCTCTACTACTGATGTATAGGGATCTACCAAATTATCCTCATGACTTGTATTGAATAGGTGATCAAAATAACTTCTCCATCTCTCCTTAATTTTCTTATCTCCTGTCAAGACATGTTGAGACTTATCTTTAATACACTTGATTTGGTTCTGATTCTTCCCCTTCTTATCTCTTAACCGTGTTATCCTTTACATTTCTTTTTCCCCTTCTCGCATCCCCAACTTTTGATATAAATCAGCTAAAGATTTACCCCGGGCCTTGCTAATCACTTTCTTGGCCTCTTTTTTTGCCTTCTTATATTTTTCAAAGGCTTCACCATCTTTAGTCGTAGGTAACTTCTTGTACCAATATCTTTTCTCTTTAATAGCCTTTTGGACCTCTTCATTCCACCACCATGATTCCTGTGGTCGAGATCCTAGTCTCGTAGAAACCCCTTGACCTCACTCCCTACCTTCTCAATACGATTCGCTATCTCCTTCCATAAGTTGTTTGGATCATCTTCTATATTTCCAACTGACTCTTCCCATATTTTATTCCTAAATATTAATTGGTTATTCCCTTTTAAAGCCCACCATCTAATCCTATGTTGTTTAACCCTCTTTTCTTGTTTCACTATATCCTTTTTCTTCACATCCAACACCACTAACCTATGTTGGCATGGGTAGTTAGTGCTTCGCCAGGTATAACCTTGCAATCTTTACATATAGACCTATCCCTTCTTCTTGTAAGGAAAAAGTCTATTTTGGCTATTGTTACCCCCACTCTTGAAGATAATCAAATGTGATTCCTTTTTCTTAAAGCAAGTGTTGGTCAATACCAAATCATAGGTAAAAGAAAAATCTAAAATAGCTTTTCCTTCCTCATTCATATTGCCATACCCATAACCTCCATGGACTTGCTCGTAGCCATTACTAAGACTACCCACATGCCCATTAAGATCTCCCTTGATAAAGAGTTCTTGCTCACTTGGAATCCCTAAAATTACCTCGTCCAAATTTTCCCAAAACTTAGCCTTGACTTCTTCCTCTAAACCTACTTGGGTAGCATACGCACTCACTATGTTGATTATCTCTTTCCCCAACACTAGCCTCAAATGTATAATCCTATCTCCTACCCTTTTCACTTCAACCACTTTGTCCTTAATCTTTGGTTCCACAATAATTCCCACACCATTCCTATGTTTATCCCCTTCATAGTACCATAATTTATAATCTGTGTGTTACCAATCTCTCTAGCCTTGTTTCCTATCCACCTAGTCTCTTGCAAACGCACTATATCTATCTTTCTCCTTTTTAGAGTGTCTACTAACGGATCTATCATATACATGGCACAACGGAAAAATTAAAATTTCCAAACCCCTAGTCCAAACTGATCTCTCTATGTTTATCAAAACACAAGCAAACAATGTTGAAGAGCATGTACCTTTTGATGTCTATGCCAAATTCCTTTCTCTTAATCGGAGGGGATGTTGCGTCAATCACAGCAGTCCACAGACGGAGTGCCTCTAATGGTGATCCACGTAAAGATCAGCAGAAGCAACCTCAAAGGCAACGGGGTGATCTTCCACACAAGGTGCAAGCTATGGTGGAAGTTCGTTAGAGGATTTTTGGAGAGAAGAGAAAAAGGCTATTGATCTTTATTAATTTCTAAGAAGTGGTGTGTCTTTTCTGACCTGGAATATCATATATTTATAGGGCTCCCTAATTAGATTAGGGTTTGTTTCGAATTGGGTCTTTGATTGAAGCCCAGATCAAATTTGGCTTACAATCTAATCAAATTTGACTCATGATACAATCAAATTTGACTTATAATCAAATTCGACTTACAATCTTTCTCTTCCATTTAATTTTCTCATTTGAGGATCTATTCCCAAACAACAATTTTATACCTCATTGATATCTTCTATGCATGTGACCCATTAGGTTCCCGGTTATGTTGGCCATTCATAATCAACCATTGATTACGAATAGATCATGAGTGGCATCTAGCAACACATCATGACCCCCAATTTACCGGAAAGTCAATGGTCTGACTTGGAACCCTTCAGCAGCTAATGTTATTGTGTAACTTATCATTTACCATCTTATACCAACTTGGTTTGGAGTATGGCCTATGTGTAAACTCCCACTAGACTAACTATGTCACACCTAGCCTAAGTATTAGTTCCTTGTCCTATGGATCCATTACTCAAAACTTATGTCATCGAAGACTATCTTCATAACAAGTTACTCTGGCCAGAGATTCTTGAGCAATGACCCGACATGTGGCATGGGGTATACTCTACTTCTATCACGAGTGGTAAATCCTCTATTGGCTACCCAAATACCTTCGGATACTTCAAAGCAGTACCCAATCACCACCCTGTAAATAACCCTTGAAGGGAAACGTTGGAATGACATCAAAGCACAAGATCCATATCTAAAATAACTTGTGTACCTCAAGTCTAAGGATATCTGCACCATTGTTGCAATGAGATCTTCACTGACATTTTAATAGGATAACCATGTGAAGACTTATGGTAGGTCATCCAATGAACTTGCTACCCTTAGCAAGTATCTACATGTTCACTCAAAACATCTCCATGCTTCCAGCTTGTGAGAACAACTGCTTGATCGGATCAAGGAGCATAACATGTGCTAGTCTTGGTGGATCAATGATGTCTCATCTTATTGATCCTTCGACTCGGGATACTTTGATACATACATACACTACAACAAATTGAGTATTTCGCGGCTGTTTTAAATGCATTTAGCGGCGGTTAAAACCGCTGTGAAATGCATCAAGCGGCGGTTTTAAAACCGCTGCTATGACGAGCGCCGCGAGAACATTTAGCGGCATTTAATGGCAACCGTCGGTATAACCACCATTATTGCCCTTAGGTCATTAACGGCTGGTTAGAACCGTCGTAACAACAGCCGCAACATGTAGAGGGCGCATGGCGAGACTTTCAATTTGCGGCGGTTCTTAACCTGTTAAAAAACATCGATAAAATATGTAGCGACGGTTTGAACCGCCACTAAATAATGGTATTCCAATTTTTAAATTTTTTTAATTTTTATAAACCCTAACAATTCGAGGTGGTTATAACCGCTGCGGATTGTCAGCCAATTTACAATTTTTTTATATTTTATATTTTATATTTTATATTTTATATTTTATATTTTTATTTTTATTTTTTATTAACCTGTTATTTTTAACCGTAGCCAATTTTCAAAATTTTTTATATTTTATATTTTATTTATTATTTATTATTAACCTGTTTTTTTATACAATAATAAAAATTAAAAACCATTGAACTCCATTCAATCAAGTCAAATTTGAAAATAATAAAAATATAATTATAAATACAATACAGTTTTTCATCACTCAAGGTTGATAATCACCTATAGTCATTGCATGAAGATATAAGAAATATATAGCCTACGGGGACATGGGGTAACTTATAGTATAGTTTTACAATTAGAGAGAGCTTATTACTTGAGTTTTACAATTGATGCCGATTATTTTTGTTTCGTGCCTCTCTCAGCTTCTTCATGCACCACCTGCCACTGGACACACAATATCTCATCAACCGGTGAAATAACATATTATCTTGGTAGACAGCAACTCTGTAATTAACAGACAAACAAACAAGTGGTTCAACATATTATTACAATAGACACACACATTGTTTTTATGGTAAAAGCTACTTACCAGTATGCCCATTGACAAATGAGTAGCCTCTTGAGCTGACATAGGTTCTTGGATTTGGCAAAAGATGGTTCCTCAAATACATGGTTTTGCCCTTCGTAGCAGAATAAAGACATAAGAATACACACACACACACACAAAAGAAAAAAGAAAAAAAAAAGAGTTTGAGAAAAGAGGGGTAGATAAGTGCATGTACCTTTGTTATCACACAAACATCAACATTGCTGCCACTGCCCAAATCATTGAATATTCCAGAGCATATTGCCTCAGCCACCAGGCTTATTCCCTCATCTCTCTGTGCAAATATACATGCATATGCTTCAGTATTTTTCTAATGCTTACATAGAAGCAAATGTAATCTTGTAAAACTAAAAGTGGTGCTCCTCTAACAATTAATCACAAGTCATAACAAAAGTGGTGACTTCTATCATACAAATAACGCAATATACAAAGCCAGACTTGGAAAGGCAAAATTGTTAAAAGCTAATAGTAGCAACAGCTGGAGAGGGAAAAAGAAATGGGGTAAATTGAAAATTAAAAGAAATTGGCATTTACTTTCTCACAAATATTTAATACTGGTACTATCTTAGTCAAACAAATTGAGCATTGCTTTGTGTGGGCAGGTGAGTTTGAGGGAGTGGACTGGCAAAGACAGCTCCATTCATGTAAGAGTTCAATTTTTGTGTTATTAAATAATGTAAGCTACATTTTCTAGCTGAATCTATTATTTAAGAAACCCATATCATAATTAATCCAAAATCCTAATGCATTTAAAATTAGTCTTTAGTATACAAAGATGGATTCTATCATCTAAAAACTTGAGACAAGTACTGTTCTTTGCAGCTTTAATTATGTTTTTTATTATACTAATCATGAGAATATGTTCTTAGAATGTGATTTAAACCTACTGTCCAACAAGATAAGTCAGAAGAATGTGATTTTCAAACACTAAGTTTAATTTACAGAAACAACAGAACACTTTTTTCTGCATAAATTAAGTTCAAATTAATTACTACAGTTCTTGTTAAATTTTGGTTGAAAAAGAGAGAGAACCAGCAAAAGAGTGTGAGAATTTAAGATACAAACCAAGAGAAAGTTATTGAATTAATAAAGATTCAAACAATTTAACGCACCAAGAGAATGTTAGAATTAGAAAAGCATGATACTTCATATGTTAAGAGAAAAGCCTTGGTTTTTAAGGTAGATTGGGTTCTCATCTAAATGGTATACATATAGGAGGTGGTATACCTATACCTAACAATCTAGAATCTCAAATGAGTTATACCTGTTTGTTTAAAAGACCAAATCCTGCTGTCTGCCAAAAAAAAAAATGAAAATACAATTTTATAAGGTTTTGTCTCACAACCATCCAAGGCCTTTGGGATTGTTTAAATGTAACAGCTACAATAGAGTTTATAATTCCATACCAAATTTAAACCTCAATTCATCAATCATTTCATTTTGTACAGAATTTCAATCATTTCATTCTTCTCCATTACTTGTAATTTCTTTTTATACTAAAAAACAAAAAAAAAACAAGAAAAACAAAAAAGAGAAGTAGGCAAAAAGCTATGAGTTTGAAGACTCCAAAAGAACTTCTAAGGAATGTGTAGCCATGAACATAGTTTCAACAATGTTAGCACACACAAAAAAAACAAACAAAAACAAAATATTTTGCAGTTGATAACTATAAACAATTCACAGTGTCACCCCCCGACCCGGATTCCGGGAACCCGAGCACGTGAGCAGACCGGCCGTAACCAAGTAAGGCGCACCTCACTCGGCTACAAGGCCTCAGTAAGTAAAAGCAGATAACATAAACTCAAAATAAATATCTCAAATAACATACTTAAAAAGTCTCAGTGGAAACAAAATAAAATAAGTGGGTCCAGATGACCTACAAATGCCAGGCCCTAAATGGGTCCTACAAAATAAAATAGTCTCTCACTCAAAGAAATAAAAAAGATCCTCGGACCTCTGCAAAATACCCCGAACCCTCGATTGGCTCCTGAGCTCAAATCTCCTATTCCTCAGAATCTGAAAAAGAAAGAACAAGTGCGTGAGCTTTCGAATGGAACTCTCAGTAAGTATCCCTTGCGGGGTTCAAAAACAAAATCATGATATCAGTAGAAATGACAAATCAAGTCAAAACAATGGGGACATGCCCCTCAAAACATTTCCTAGGAGTCCACCACAAACAAAGACAAAGGTACGCCCTATCTACAGCAGCTCTCAAGCTCTGCAACGAGTTCCAAAGGAAAGCTAATCAAGACATCTCCCCCGGCCAGTATCATCAACAACTTGTTGGATCTCGACTCTCCGGTCGTGCGGTCCTCAGATCACCTGTCAGTAGCGCCACCTCTCGTACGTGTCGACACGGCCAGCGAATCACCCCCACTGACGGGCAGGACAACCAGAGTATCGTCCCTCTGGCATGGCAAGCTGAAAAGCTAGGGTGTCCCGTCCCTGATCGTTTCCCAAACGGAGCCCCCACGCTCCACTGAATCCAGGCAGAAAACCAAACAACAAAGCAGGGATACCAATATCCCGAAACAACTAAGCATGCTCAAAAGAATTCCAAGCAAATAAAGGAAGCATGTATGGTCTCAAAAAGGCAATAATATCAACAATATGATATAAACAAAGCCAAAGAAACTCTGAAGAGTGGGTACGAGGCAAGTATACTTACCTCAATAAAGTCGATCGGGATTACCCAACAAAATCCCGCCTGTCACGTCTCTATGACACAACCTGGTAGAAGAACTTATATCAATGTCGGCAAACTAAAAGAAATTTCCTAATTGAACATGCACGATGCTCTAATTAGGCCCATTGGACCCAACCTGGCCTAGCTTAATTTATTTTAAAATTACCAAAAATCATCACTGTGGCTTTCCATGCCCTAACGGTTAGGGTGCTATTGTATAATTGAGAGGTTCTGGGTTCTAATCCCACTTCCTTCCATTTTTGGCCCTTTTTATAAATTTGGTCAAGGAGCTTTAATTAAATAGTCCAGGTTCATTTTATCACAAAGGCAACAGGGCCTTGGTGGTTAAGGCCCACCAAACCCATGTGAGAGGTTTTTTGTTCAAACCCCCCCTCTCACACCTTTTTCTTCTTTTTTTGTTTATTTTTTATTTATAAGAAAACCTGATTTGATCCAATCTAGTCCACCTGACCGAACCCAACCTTCTAATCAAATTTGACCAAACCAATTTAACTTTAAATTTAGACTTGGACCCAAATCAATTATCTAACTTGTTTAAAATGAACCCAAGCCCACATTACTTGATTTAGACCAACTTGGTTAAATCAACTAGATCAAATTGGTTGGCCCAACCCTTTATCTCGAATTGATTAAACCTAATCAAGTAGCCATTTTTAATTCAACTTAACCCACGAATCAAATATAACAATCTGATCAACGTTAACCGGTTAATTAAAGCGATTACGTTTTAATTATTAACTAATCTAACTGTTTTCTCTCTATATTTCTCTTTCTCAGCTGCATCCCGACGGAACAGGGCGGCGCTCCGTCAACGACTGTGCCTTCCCTGGCTCAACGGTGGCCTCTGGCCCTTCACGACGGTAGGGAGCGGCCGCGAGGAGGTTCCTGACCCTGTCTGTCCCGGGAATCTTTCCGCGCACAAGGAGCCTATTCCTGGAAAGATGATGACCGAACTTCCTTCTCCGGCCTGTACTCGACGGTGTTGTCCTTCTTCCGATGTTCCAGTTCCATGGCAGCGGATGGTTGGAGGCTCCCGAAGTCCTCTCCTTCGTGACATCCTCTAACTATCATGCATGCATGCTTACGGATTTCAATGGAATAATGAGGAAGAAGACTTACTGTGGTGTCCTGGTGATGGTGTTGCGTGCCCGCGCGGAGAAGTTTGTGATGGCGGTGGCGTTAGCTGCAGTGGAGGAAATCTCCTGGGCGTTCCCTCTCCCTCCCTTTCAGCTCAAGGTCGCTGAAGACGAAAGCTGTTGTCTCTCTGGTCTGTGGTAGGGTTTGGAGGGTTGGGCTGCTTTTATAGAGTACTCGAGGAGGATCCTGGCGCTATTACGGTTACTGGCGCACATCAATCAGATCCATCTCCTTCCTTTTCTGGTTATTTCCATAACCGGCAGAGCCAGGGTTCCTCCCTCGCGGAGGCATGCGCTGGCAGCGATGGAGAAGGGAGACAACAGCCTTGTGATCGAGCTTTTGATCAGATGGACGGTGACCATCCCATCATGCCTCGGATCGAGCATTTTCTTCTGATGAGTGGTTGGGGTCTTTTGGCGATCAACGATCGGATAAGCATCTCATGCTCCGAACTTGACCCACATCTGAGATCAACGGTGTAGATCATAACGAATGATCAAAAGCCAGGATTTGTTATGATGCTTCGAACTTACGCTTGTATCTGAGATCATATAATCTCAGCCGTCCGTTTTCTCTAATACCCCCTCTCTCACGTGAGACTTTTGCAAAAAGCCCCCTGCTTTTTCCCAGGTTACATCCAGGTCCCTGGCCTGTGAGAGAAGGTAAATTCCCTCTAAGTCCTCAAACATTTTTGAAATTACGACTAGGTCCCTATCAGCCCTAATAACCTAATTTAGGAATTTTAACTAATTATTCCTTCTTTTCTAATTAAATACGAGTCATCCCAAACTTGGAGAATTCCTTTAATTAGATCCATCAATCACCAAGCTATTAAGGTTTATTTATTCCATAAAATTTCTTTATTCCTTTCAAGTTTCAAATTACTCTTAATTACCAAAATATCCTTGGTAATCACCATTAAAAACAATTATTCACTTTTCTTTTATCAAATCCAAGAAATTCCGAACTTGGACATTTCCTTTAATTAAATAAACTAATGTGTATTTACTTGTTCCCTTCATGTTCTCCAAACATGCTAAATTTACCAAAATGCCCTTGGTTTTAATAACTAAACCCAACTAGGTTTTAAATTATTAAACCTTCCTTTTTCAAATAATTTATGTTTTCGGGGAAAATTAATTCAACCACCAAAATATTAAAAATCCATTTATTCTAATTAAAAGAAATCTTGGATTTCACACACAGCTTGTGGATGTACTTCTCAGTCACTAAAGAAAGGCCCACAGTTTCATTCAAACATAAAGAAAACTAAAATTATTTCATTCAAGGAAATGCTAAAATTATTTCATTCAATCACTTCTTCTCCACACAAGATGAAAGACCATTAAAGTTATTGAAAGAAAACTAAAACAAACATAAAGGAATTAAACTTGTTGTGTTCACTAGTTTCATTCAAGGAAGATAGAAAAAAAGGAATGAAATTTTTTCATGGGAAGCATATGGTCATGTAAAAAAATTTAAAACAAAGTAAAGTGAATTACCTTCTTCCTCAATCAGCTTTTTTTAGCAACCTCACAATTTTGAGCAAGCCGGCGAATTGTCTACAAGCAAGATTATAATATTCTTAAAAAACATGGTGCAAATTGAAGACATTTGAGGCTAATAATAGATGTAGGTTATGAAGAAAAGGCTCCAATAGCAGTATATTATCCTTGTTCAATCTGCAAAAAAAAGAAAGAATTAGTGGGTTAGAACAAAGCTAATTGACTCTTCCAAACAAATCAGCTAATATATTATACTTGTTCAATCTGCAGTAAGAGAAATGGATAATATTAGCTGCCAAATTGTTGAATAAAATGCAAAAGCAGTCAAATTTAATCTGGTTACATGATATAGCTGGGAAAAGAAAGCCTTTTTGGAAGAGAAAAAAAAAAGAAAGCCATTTCCTTTTTGGAGACCATGGATTACAAATTAAATGATAGTAAAAAAGAAATCCCAACCCATCTGCAGAGAAAAACTAAAACATATCAATCCAATCCCTCTCATTAATTTACTCTGACAGTACATAGCAAAGAGAGGACACTCAAAAAATGGAAGTTAAAAGCGCAAAGAGAACCATGCCTCACAAAATGTAAACTAAAACATAATGCAATATGCTACATTTTCAATTATATCTGCAGGATTGAAGAGAGTATGACTGACAGGGGAGAATACCCTAATCCCAAATCTTGATGCAAAGTCCTACTCACAAGCAATCGAAGACATCATCATTATACATAAATGCAAATCACAAGATATGCTACATTTCTTATATAGCAAAACTGTCCCACCTTCACTTGATTATCCTGAGCTTGCGAGTAGGGTTCTGTATCAAACTCAAAGCAGAGGGTCCCAATGTTCCACTACAAATCCAGAACATGGATTATAGCACTGAGGTCCCATTTGACCCAAAAATCCAACATTTGGGACTAATTCAACTAATTGCAAGAAATTAAACTAGAGGAAACCAAGAGATTTACTATAAATTTTTTATAGTAAATCAGCTAATATTTTATAAAAAACACTAGAAAGAATTAATGGGTTAGAACTAAGCTAATTGACTCTTCCAAACAAATCTAATGCAAAAAATAAATAAATAAATAAATGCTCTTGTATATGTGCAGTTCCCAACTCATGTCTGAACTTTTGCTTAAATTATACATCCTTCCCAGGGCTCCATTTCAAATAGCAAGTTGTTCATAAAAAAAAAGTGAGAGAAAATTAAGTATATATGAAGAAGTATAGTTTTCAATTTCATAAGGTCATATATGTGCTTTGGAATTCCATGTCAAGGGGAGGGAGTTTGATTATTTCTAAAACACTAATCTATGTGTTGTATCCAATTCAATCCTGATTAGAGATAGCAATGTGGAATCATTTGGCATAACAATGAGTGCAGACATATTATCCTATTCTAGCTATGGACAAACAGCCCCAACTAACTTTGTTTCTAAGATGAAAGTTAGAGATTAACTTAAATTCTTCAAAATAACATGAAACTCCATATTCTATTCTATTCCCCTCTATATCTCCTAATCAAAACTTTGCCAAAGAGAACCAACTCCATATTCTATTCACATTAACATGTGAAAGTGCTTTCAGGACTTTTGTTTTTCTTAATAAGTATAGGCTTTGTGTTGGCACTTGTATGGAAATTACTATCACTATCTTATAAAAAAATATAGAGCATCAATGACAAATGTTCAATGTCCCTTTACAAGCTCTATTTTCTTTATCATTTCGGTTGTAGTAGTCTGAATTATATCATCTCTTTGCCCTATACACTAGAAAAGTATATGGAAATCAACAAAAATATAACAATCGCTAGTCCATTCAATGTACTATAGACTATGCATCTATTTCATACAAGGAAAAATCTCAAGATTTTTGCAGAACCTCTAACTCTCATAAAACCAAATTCATGGAAAGAGGAACCAATTAAGGCCAAAAGAGAACAGATTCAAACTTCAAGAAAAAGAGAAACAAAATTGATGCATACATGAAGCCATGGTTAAAAGAAAAACAGATCAAGAAAAGAAATCTAAGAATGGGTTGAGATAAACGAAAATAACTATACCTATACTCTGGAAAACCCCCGCAAGCCAAGTTTGGAGTTCAAACATAACCTAATTTTCAAAGGACAAGGAATTGATCAAAAGAAAGAAGATAATGGTTCTTAAAAGAAGAAAGGATACACAAATTTGATGAATAAATTAAGGTTCTTAAGATCATACCCTGAAGCAATCCTTGCCAGTTACGCCCCCAAGATCTCCAGGAGACGAAGAGAAGCTTCGCTTGATGGAGCTTGGCGTCGCTCGAGGGATTCTTCTTAGGAGCTCGAGAGATTGACAAAAAGAAGCTAGGGTTGGGATTTTTGGAAAAAGAAGGGGAAAATAAGAGAAAGGCGCAAACTAAAAAAATTAGGCGCGTAAAAAGCATTAGCGGCGGTTAAATAGAAACCGCGGCTAACGTCATGTATTCCTCTAATTAAAAACATTTAATGGTTGTTAATTTAATCCGCCTCTAAATGTTTTTATTCCACGACAGTTTTTAATATAACGGCCTCTAACGAAAACCATTTAGCGGGCGTTCAGTCAACCGCCACGTGAACCGTCGCTAGAGTTGCATTTAGCGGCGGTTTTTAAAAACCGCCGCTAAATGACCGCCGCAAAACACCACCTTCATTGTAGTGATAACTACACATGATAGGAATCCCACATTATGATCTCTATCATAATTTCCTTCATGCACTACAAGAAAAAAATTCTTTGCCACGAAACCTAATTTCGTCGCTAAAGGCTATTGTAGCCACGAAAACTACTTCGTCGCTAAGAGGGCCGTGGCTAAGCGAGATGCATCTTATCTGCGATGAAAATATTCAGTTTCTAAGACGAGCGATTACGTCGCTAAGTGCTTTGGCGAACATGAAGCTTGGCGCGACCCCTTAAATCCTTAGCCACGAATTATTTCATGGCTGTTGCATCCTCATTTCGTGGCAAAGTGTTTTGGCACGCAAAATTTGGCTAATTAAGTTTTCTTGGAAGAAATGCCACATTTATTTCCTCTTTCCTCTTTAAACCCACGTTCCATAAACCAAATTTTTCATCCTAATTAAATTTAACCCAGCTGTCTCCCTCAACCCCGTCTCCCCAAATTCGTCGCCCCCTTCGCGCTCTCATCTCCTCTCCCTCCACGAATCCGAGCTAGTCGCTTGTTTCGTCCAGTTCCTCCTCACCTCTCTCATCCCATTCGGCCGAAACCCAAGACCGGAACCACCACGAACTCGGTCATCTTCATCCTTGGAATTTTTTTCGTCATCGGGGTAAGGATTGTCTCTTTCCCCCTGTTATTTTTCAGTCAAGATCAGATTTAAGTTTTTTGGCCACCAACTGGGGTTATTTGGTTTTGCTCTGAATCTAAATGAAATTTCAGTTTTGATTTTGATATTTCAGTTTTGGTTCTGAGTTTGAGGGCTTTTCAATTGCTTACAGGTACGTTAATGTCCTTTGCTTGAATTTGATAGTTTGCCTACTACAATATTATTGTTTGTAAATTGATTGAATGTATGAAGTCATGATTGACTTAAATACTTGTTTAATTGTTCAATACAGCAATAAGTTTTGTTTCAATTAACTTCAACATAAACATACCTTAGACCCGTTCACGAGTCTATTAGAGCGCACGTGGATGCCTAGCATGACTGTGCTTTAATTGATTCTTGAATGGGATAGGGCCCTTACCGGAGGCATAAGGAGAACATTACCAAATTCAATGCACGTGACATCATTTGATCACTCGACAGGAAGGTCAAGATAAGTAGGGACTGGATTCGCAGCAAGAACAAATTCAACAGAGAGTATGCAGTTGGTATTGAGTCATTCTTGAACGTTGCCAAAAATCATCTGAATGCCCAGAATGAGGCTCATTGTCCTTGTCGCAAGTGTCAAAATATAAAAATGCATTCAATTGGTGTAATGCGAATGCATTTAATGCAGAATGACATGTAACCAGTCTATGACACATGGATTTATCACGGGGAACAGTTTGAGCAGCCACAGTCAAATAGGGAAGATGCGCTTCCACCTGATGCAGATGTTCATGAGATCTTGAATGATCGATTCCCACAAGACATGGATCACGAATCGGTGCGAGATGATAGTTTCGGAGACAACCTTGGTCTCGAGGACGATAACAGAATTATGAGCATAGAGCTGAGGCTGCTAAGTATGAAAAGTTGATGGCTGAGGCTGAGCGTGAGTTTTTCCCAGGTAGCAATGGTTCAGTTTTGAGGGCTATGGTCATGTTGATGAATATGAAGGTTCAGAGTCATATAACTAACAAGGGGTTTGACACACTGCTTGATATCCTCAATTACCTTTATCCTAAACCCAACAACATTCTTGTGTCCTTCTATGCTACAAACAAGATGTTGAAAGATTTGGGCTTGGGTTATGAAAAAATTGATGCATGTAAGTACGACTGTGCTCTGTTTTACAAGGAGCATGAATTTCTAGATAGGTGCCCAGAGTGTGATGAGCCAAGGTACAAGACCAGTACTAGTGAAAAGCGGAAGAAGATTCCACATAAAGTATTGCATTCTTTACCCCTTAAACCGAGGCTACAAAGGTTGTTCATGTCAGCACAAACGGCTAGAGACATGAGGTAGCACAAGGACAAGCAAGTTGATGAAGAAGGAGTTATGAGACATCCAGCCGATTCTGTTGCGTGGAAAGAGTTGGATAAGTTGTCCCCTCAATTTGGTGAGGAGCCACGAAATGTAAGATTAGGCCTTGCAACTGACGGATTTAGCCCTTTCGGCAATATGAATAACAAACATAGTTCATGGCCTGTGATCTTGGTTCCGTATAATCTGCCGCCCTGGATATGCATGAAAGAAAAATATACCATGTTGACTCTACTCATTCCGGGCCCGAAAGCACCCGGGAATAATATTGATGTGTATTTAAGGCCGTTAATTGATGAACTGAAGGAATTGTGGGAACATGGTGTGCGCACATATGATAAGTTCACTGATTCCGGGTTTACCTTGCGTGCTGCACTATTATGGACAATCAATGATTTTCCGGCATATGCCAATTTATCTGGGTGGAGCACTAAGGGATACTTGGCATGTCCTGTGTGCCTTGAGGATACTTCTTCTCAAAGATTAAGACGGAAAATTTGTTACATTGGGCACCATCGGTTCTTGAGAAAGAATCACTCGTGGCGTAAAGATAGAATCCACTTTGATGGAAATGTTGATATGAGGGATCCCCCTCGTGATTTCTCGGGTGATGACATACTACAACAATTTCAACACCTAATGTTTTGTAAGCCCGGTAAAAGTCCTGCTAATGAGAAGGAAAGAAAGAGGAAACGAACGCCCTTGGAGCTTAATTGGACAAAGAAAAGTATTTTCTTCGAGTTGGAGTACTGGTCCAAATTGAAAATCCGGCATAATTTGGATGTAATGCACATTGAGAAGAACATTTGTGATAATGTGGTTGGGACATTGTTGGGCATAGAAGGCAAAACAAAAGATACCCCTAATGCTCGTATGGATTTGAAGGACATGAACATACGATCAGCACTATGGGTAGATGTCGGAGAGACTGATAAGGTTGTCAAGATCACCAAGTATCCATCAGAATATACATTAAATCCGCCAGATCGTCGTGCGTTTTATGAATTTCTAAAGAGCGTGAAATTTCCAGAAGGGTATGCAGCAAATATAGCTAGATGTGTTCAAGATGGGAAGCTATCGAGATTAAAAACTCATGATTGTCATGTTTTGTTGCAACAACTTCTCCTGGTTGCAATTCGACCATATTTGAAAGATTTTGTATGTGAACCACTAATAGAATTGTCAAGCTTCTTCCAGCAAATTTGTAGCAGAACGCTGAAAGTCCAAGATCTAAATTGGCTGGAGATGAATATTGTCTTGATATTATGTAAACTCGAGAAAATTTTTCCACCAGCTTTCTTCGATGTCATGGTGCATTTGGCAGTGCATTTACCTCGGGAGGCAAGAATTGCAGGACCTGTTGGTTATAGATGGATGTACCCAGTAGAGAGATTCTTGGGCAGGTTAAAAGGATTTATTTGTAAGAAAGCTCGACCAGAAGGTTCAATTATTGAGGGATATGTTGTGAAAGAGGCGTTAAATTTTTGTTCAACGTATCTTCGTAATAGTGATATAGAGTACTTCCACTGGGAAAGGAACGAGGATGGTGGTGAAACTGATGCAAAGCTTTCCGTTTTCTCTCAAATTGCAAGGCCCTATGGCGGGTATAAGATGGTTCCTTTGTCGGACTCCAAAATGGAACCTATCTACTGGTATATATTGGAGAATTGTCCAGAAGTTGAACCGTATATGCTGTAAGTCTTCTCTTTAATTTGTTTTCAATTAATCATTTCTCCTAGTGAACCGAAAACTAAGATACTTATCAACTTATAATAATTTTTATTGCAGTGAACATCAAGAAATTTTATTGGGTGAAAGTCCCTTGAATATAGGACAAAGGCAAAGACTTTTGTTTCCACAATGGTTTAAGAGTCGTGCAAAAACATTGTATGATGAGGAACCTTCATTGTTGAACCAAGAACTGTATGCACTATCATATGGTGCAGATAAAAGAGTCTCCACCTATACCGGATGTGTTGTCAATGGAGTTCGGTGGAATGTCGTATCAGTGGACAACATTCGCACCACTCAAAACAGTGGGGTTATGGTGCACAGGTCTCCACTTGATGAAGAGTTAGACTTTTTTGGAAGATTGGTTAGTGTTGTTCAAGTAGGATTCATGTTCGGATATAAAGTCCTCCTTTTTCAATGTGAATGGTTCAATACTGAGTCCTCGACGAGGAAGAAATCAATCACTCGGCTTGTTCACAGTTATCATCTTACATCGGTGAACACAACAAGTTTATGGTACAAAGATGATCCATATATCCTAGCAACCCAGGCTCAACAGATTTTTTATCTGGATGATCCAGAATTGGGTAATGGATGAAAGGTGATTCAGAAACTCCACTACAGACATGTGTGGGATGTCCCTCAAAATGAAGATGCTCATGAAGCAGAGCTAATGAATCTTCATGGTATGGATGAAGTAGATGAGATCCAGGAGATACATGTTCCACAAGAAGATGATATACCAATCCCATCACTTCATAGATGGAATGCAAAACCAGAAGAAATCACTGATATTGACCAAGTTGATCTACGCTTAAATCCAACTGAAGATGGCTTAAACAATGATCAAGATGAAGATGAATATGAAGATGAAGATGAATATGAAGATGAAGATGAAGACTTATCATTTTAGGATGAAGAAAATAGTGTTCATAGTGATGACTATAGTGATTTAGATTGATAGCTTGTTCTGCTTATGCCTTAGTTTCTAATGTTTCAATATCTTTAAACTATTGGCGTTCGATCTATTTACAACTTCAATGACATGATATGTATATATTTATTTTTGCATATATATGTTTGTTCAATTTGGTAATGTGCAGGATGTTGAGGAAAGCATTTGGCCCGGGAAAGAGTAAGAAGAAACAGGGTTCGAGCCAAACACAACCACATCCACCCCCACATCGGCAAGCACCGCCATCACCTTTGACACCGTCACAGCAGCAGCAGCAGCAGCCGCAACCGCAGCCGCAGCCGCAACCGCAACCGCAGCCGTAGCCATAGCCGCAACCACAGGATCCAACCCATGAGCAGGTCTCCGCCTCATCCCAGGGTTCACATGCAGATGGTAAGTTGTAAAATTTAGGTTAGCCAACTCTACTTGCATTTCTTATACTTTATTGCCCTGAATATCGTGCAGGTTCTTCTACCACTTCCCAGAGAGTTCGTGGCCCATCTGTAGGCCTAGCCAATTGTGATAGAGCTCGATCTGAATTGATTCCTATACAGTGGGACTACGAACAAAAGGCGATTGCAACTATTGAGGCAACCAATGCATTCACCAATGAAATTGGGTGTGTTACTCGAAGCGGAGCTCCATTAATTGGTGTTGAGAGAGGTTGGAGCCAGGTTGATCAGGCGGTGAACCGGGATGTCGCTGATGCATTAAATGTTAGTTATTTATTATTTGTATGATCTCATAAATTTTGGTTCTTAACCATTTATTAAAATTCTTATGTTTCTTTGCCCTGTTTTGTGTATGTCTAATCATATTAGTTCAAGTTTGCTGTGGATTTAAATGATGAGAACATTTGGCGTTGGGTCGATGACAAAATGGGAAAGCTATATAAAGGATGGCGAGGAAAACTCCACAAGCATTACAAGAAATTAGCTGCTCAAGATCTTATGGTTGCACGTGCCACTCCCCCACCTCCGAAATTGTTCGGGGAAGAAAAATTGAGGAGTGGCATTACCTAGTTGACACTGTGTACACTAATGAGCGATATAAGGTATACTAATTGTATTTCCATGATATTAGTTAGTATTAGCAATATTCTCACTATGTTGATCTTGTAGAAAGCATGCACAGCGAATGCAGCAAACAGGCAGAAGGTTGTGGTTCCTCACTGTGGAGGATCCCGCTCACTAATCAAACATGTGGAACATGCCAAGGTTCTTAGTTAAAGTTTAAATTGGGTCATTTCTATATTGATGATACTAATGTCTATCACTCACTTTATATTTTTTTCTTTGTCAAATAAAAATTAAGGTAATCTTATCGAGGCTTGGGATAAGACGCACTATTCTAAGCGTAAAGGCACTTACATCAATCCTGAGGCGGAGAGAAGGGCGGTAAGAATAATAATAACCTCTGATTCTATTTGGTTGATTTACAATTTAACATGAACTAATATTCCAAGCGTTATTATCTTTTTTGTTTCTTGTAGAAACATTACAAGGAAGAGTTATTGAAGATCAAGCAGAAATTAGCTGAGGCATCAGGGACTTCACTAGAAGATATTCAGGTTCCTCTTTCAGATCAAATGAGTATCTTCGTAGATAAGAAGAAGAAACGTGGGGGCCTTGGCTGCTCCTTGAATGTAGGGAGTTCCTCACATGCTACATCTGTCGGTGCATCCGGGGAAGAAGTGCATATGCTTCAAGGACAGGTGAATCAGCTCCAAGCGACGGTCAATAAACTTCTACGGTCTGTTAAGAGGATAACAGCTCGGTGTGCTGCTAATTTTCCTCCTCCTGATGATGATGATGATGATAGTGATGATGATGGTGATGATTTTTATGAGGACCTTCATGATATATAGGGACCTCTTAGATATTGGAGTATCAAGACTTAACATATTATGAGGACCTTGATGATAGATAGGGACCTCTTAGATATTGGAATATCAAGACTAACATATTATGTTATTTAAGTATTTGGGAATACTTCTTTCGAAATGTTGTCTTGTAAAACTAGTGTATTTAGAAATTTTAATATAATTTTGTTTATGAAATTGAATTTATGGTAGAAACATACGGTCAGAATTGAAACGAAATTATATATGCAAACAAAAAATAATTTTGAAAAAATGGTTTTTTTTAATTTAGCGACAAAATATTTCGTCGCCAAAGCACCTCTTTTCCGTCGCAGAAACTAAAACTGCTGTAACGCCTGATATCTGCAGCGACGAAAATGTTTCGTCGCAGAAAGTTTTTGCGACGCAATTTGGCGCGAAAAAATTGGCTCGAATTTGTTTGAGCGCGAAGCCTTGAAACTGTCAGCAACGAAATTAGCGACGAATTTTGGTTGTCGCCCCTCCAAAATGTTGGCGACGGAGTCTGTATGTAGGTTAGCGACGAGCCTAAGGCGACAAACTGTAGCGACGCAACTTTTCATCTCTAATGGGTTTCAGCGACGAAAAAGGGACTTTCTGCCACGAAATGGGTTCGTGGCAAAAGGTTTTTTTTTGTAGTGATGCTATGTGTTGTATCATGGACTTCATTAATTAGAATTAAGATCTTGTATTATAGTGAACATCCAAATAATATAGAAGCCTTTTATCAAATAATTAAATTTGTACATAAAGTGTCAAAGGTGATTGTCTTTAGAGCACCTCTCCAATAGTATAGTTGGGAGGTAATTGCAAATAAACCCAATTCGAGCATACATTAGAATTATAGTTCTTGTATAATTAATTTATACATGAGTATAGCCCTAGTATTTATTTTTTTTATTATTCAATTACTAGAGAAAGGAAAAGGCGCAGCAAGAACTACAAAGGGACTGAGTCAACCCTAGGGGTTTACTAAACTCAGGTGAGTGACTATCACTATACTTGGGATGTTTTCATGAACGGATTTCACCATTAGTTTTATTTAAATGATTTTGCATGAGCTTTTATCTCGGAGTTTGTGCAATGTCGCTAGTTTTATATTTATTATATTACTAACAGTTTTATTGTTCTGTTCGTGTATTGAGAATGAAAATTGCATGTATAAAAAGAAATAAAGAACAGGGACAGAACAACATAAATGATGAAAATATCGATAGACTTGGATCTTACGTAGACATACTTGTTTATACTAGAGGAGGCTCAGTGATAGAGCCAGGGAGGTCTTCGGACCGTATATGATACCAAGTTAGGGAAGGGATTTTTTTTTCAAAACTCTGATTTTATTCCCAAAACTTTCCTTTTTAAAAATTCTGTTTTCTAAATAAAACCCCTTCCCATACCCATGGGGTGCTCGGTAGCATATACACATTATTTGCCCTAGTGTAATTGATTGAGTCCGACCAGAAGGATATGGCGGCATTGATTGAGCCCGCCTGAATACATATCTAGTATTATTCATGAGTATTGAAGTAGATGTGCATGCAAGATAGATATGAGCCCTACATTGTATTCATAATATGGCACTATGGTTGTCTGTGATTGGGTTTATTCGAGTTTTCTAAAATACTTGGCATGTTAAATTAACTTGAAGATAATGCATATGATTAGCATTATTTCATTACACTTATATATTTCCTCGAATTAGTGATTTTCACTGAATTGAAATATTGGCGCAGGTGGGCGAGAGTGACTACTCCATAGATGGCTATGACATGTCCACTAGTGGGTGGAGTTTATTTATGTCCAGTCTTAGTATTTGTATTGATGGATTTCAAGATACCCTGAGTGTATGAACTATGATATTAGTTCCAGACCTATTAGATTATATATATTTGTTTAGCATGTTTGTTTATTATTAATGTTTGTTGGGAATAATTACTATTGCTATCAAGTTGTTAATTAAATAGTAGAAGGGCTGGGTGCACTCTTGACCTGGGTGGTGCCACATTCGCCTTGGTTGGGAGGCGGGTGTGACATGTAGTTAACAGTGATTAATGGCAAGGATATATAAGTAAAAACAATAGTTTTGGAGGGGTATGCAAACATGGGTATTTAAGCAAATATGTAGTTTTAGAAGGATATGCAAGCAATTTTCTCTATATTTTTTTAAATAGCGCACAATATTTTTAGTAGTTCACTTTTCAATATAATCAAATTTTTTGATATTTGATGCTTATGTAATTTATTAGTTAAATCTTAATAAAAATTTTAGTTTTTTTCATTCGCCTAATTCATTTATTTATTCTTGGTAATTTTCTTGGATTCTATGGATTTTTTTGGTTTTTTTCTTTTTAACAATTAGTGGGTCAATTCGACATATTCACCAGCGACGCAGGCTTGGGCCATGCCCTAGGGCCAACCCCTTGGGGTTGGAGGGCCGTACAGACAAAACACGATGAGGAAGTGCACCATGCCAATTTGGGTACTGCCCATTTGACACCAATATGTAAAATGTTGATGCAAAATTAGGATACACCCTAATTTCATCTCAATTGTTGAATTTATTTGATTTGTGTGTGGCTAGATCAGGAGAAAATCAATAAGAGAACAGAGAAAGAGGAAATATATGCAGATTTATGTAGAAAACCCCTAAAATTGGGGGAAAAATATGGGAGAGAATGATTCCACTATGATCATCATGTTTGCCGATATCTGAATCAAAACAAAGAGAATGAAATACTCTAAATCTCAAAAAAGGAAATGGAGGAGGAGCTCGACTCTTCAGAGAGGCAGAGTTTCAGTATCTAAGGATTGGAATATGTCAAATGAGCTCCGTTTGTTGCCTTTTATAGGTTTCGGAAGCTTGGAGCGCAAGCTTTAAATTTCTCAACGTGTTTAACATGTTTGCCAAGCTGGTTCCAGCTAGGCATCCAGCTCGACACCAGCTAAGCAACCAGCTGGCACCAGGTTGGCGACAACTGTAGTTTTTCTAGAATGACAACCGGATAACAGTTGTAATCCTTCTAGAAGGTTTGAGTCAAAGAACAAATATAGACTTCTTTGGGTCGAAGAGCGAATGACTCGCCTTGAGTCGAAGAACCAATAAGCTGTTTAGGCTTGAGGAATCCGATGAACCGCTTTGGATTGAAGAATGAGTATACATTGAACTGAACCGGGGAATGATCAGACTGTATGAGATCGAAGAATGGACAAAAGATCTCTAGCCATAGAACGGATGGACCGTCTGAAACCGTAGAACAGATGGACCATCTGGAACCGTATAACGGATGGACTATCTGGAACCATAAAACAGATGGACTATTCGGGGCCGGGGAATGAGCTAAGAGGAATCTTGATCAGTATACAGGAAGCCATATGATCTGGACACGTGGGTGTCTGGATGAGAGCCGCGTGTCCTACCATTTTTACCCCTATCATAAAACATATTACATTACATCTACTTGCATAAAATTAAGCATAAAACCAAATGCTATACAAGACATTTTTCTTCAAAAATAAAATAATATTAATTTTGGACATGAATATATAAGATACTAAATGAATCTTTATAGATATAAATTTATATGTTTAAAAATAATTTAAAATTTTTACTGAACCGACTGCATCATAACCCAAGGGAAAAATAAAACCCTTAAAATGAGGACAGAAATAATTAGAATGTCCGGAGAGCTGTTGCTGTCCAGAGTACGCAGAATTAAATGCTTCTTATCTGAAATTTAATCGGTGAATGAAATCGGTAATAATTCATAATAATGATAAATGTGAGTCCTTAAAGCTTAAATAAAGACACTTTTCCAACTATATTATTCTTCAATCTTCATAGAAAAGAACATGCTACGCACTTCTCTTATCCAACCTTGATTCCAGGTATACGATACCAACAGCTATTCGATTGACGTGTGTCCTATCTGCTGAAATTCAGCTAATAAACGGCACTTGTTTCATCCTCGTTAAAACTACCCATGTTCGCTTCATCAGTCAATGCAGCTGATCGCTCCACTGCCGACAATCATATATCACCAAAGCTACAAGACATTGATCACGAAACAAAGAACCATCTGGGAATCAAGCTTGACAAGTGTCCAAATTAAGGAATACACGAACATGTCATCATTCTAGATCGGAAGGACGAGAGCAAAGCCATCCCACCGTGGTCTCCATCCAAACGTCACCATATTGATCTCCCTGAAGGTCAACTGGACGCGGCCCAGGCTTCACTGTTGCAGCGTCAGTGAAAATGACCAGTACCCTAAACAAAACCCAGCTCATGTTACCTCTCCACGTGGTTTTAATCTCCAAATAGGATCGTGACACTTAAGGAGTCGTAATATGTGTCGGGTTCTTAAAAGCAGAGATATTTTAGCCCTGTCGGGAAATAGATACCCGACGCGTCTCTCCTTGCCAGTGCCAGAAAGAGAGAGAGAGAGAGAGAGAGAGAGAGAGGAGATAGAAATGAATGTAGTTTGATCTCGCTCATTCGTTACCTGAATCTCTTGGGATTTCGAGTTCGCCGTTGCCCTCGCGGGGGATCCGATCGATCACGCATAATCTCTGTTTATTAGGTAAGGAGCTAGCTAGATCAAAGCTTCAGATCCGTGCTTGATTTCTTTGCATTTTTGTCGACCTAAGGGTTTTTTTTGTTGTGCGAATTCCTAATTTCCATCTTTGCATCAAGATTCAGTTGGATAGCGGAAGAGTGGGGTTTGTGATTTAATGGATAAATGAGCGGTTTTGTTGGATCTTGTAGTGTGGATAGTTCACATGGGTCTCCTAAATATTTGAACTTTAATGCTAAGAAAATCAATTTCTTTTTAGTGTTTTGTGGAATTTACTTTTACTGTGTTCTATGTGGAAAACGAAACTTTTTCTTGTGACATCGAGGGGTTTGGATCTTGATTATAATTGTAACGCATTGGCTTATGCACTCTTTGTACAAGTGCTAATATATATAGTACACGATCTTTTCCATACATGGAGATGTTAGATCCTTTGGAGGATAATATTGAACAAACATGGCAACTCTTTCAGGTGTGTCATGGCTATAAAAGGGAACACAGCAGAGAGCAGGACGCGGAGCTCAGTATCTATATTTATTGTGATCGGTTTGTGTTGCTTCTTCTATGTGCTCGGTGCGTGGCAAAAGAGTGGTTTTGGTAAAGGGGATAGCATAGCTGTTGAAATCACTAAGCAGACGGATTGCACTATTTTGCCCAATCTTAATTTTGAGACTCATCATAGTGGGAGCTCGGATGATCTACTTGAGTCAGGAGTTCAAACCTTTGAGCCTTGTCGTGACCGATATAGAGATTATACTCCTTGCCAGGATCAAAAGCGGGCAATGACCTTTCCAAGAGAAAACATGAATTACAGGGAGAGGCACTGCCCACCTGATGAAGAAAAGCTCTACTGTCTTATCCCGGCACCGAAAGGATATGTAGCCCCATTTCCCTGGCCAAAGAGCCGGGACTATGTACCTTATGCTAATGTACCCTACAAGAGTTTGACAGTTGAGAAGGCTGTTCAGAATTGGGTGCAATATGAGGGCAATGTGTTTAGATTTCCAGGTGGTGGAACACAGTTCCCTCAAGGAGCAGACCGATATATCGACCAACTTGCATCTGTTATCCCAATTGCCAATGGAACTGTCAGGACTGCACTTGACACTGGTTGCGGGGTATTTTCAGTTTTTATTCAATTCTTTTTCTGTTTTTTTGCTTGCCATTTATCCTTGTTCATTTTCTCAATAACTGCTGGTTCTGTTTAGTTGTTTATTAACTTCACATCTGTTGGTTATGAAAAATTTGTAGGTTGCAAGTTGGGGTGCCTATTTGCTTAAAAGGAATGTTCTTGCCATGTCATTTGCTCCAAGAGACTCGCACGAGGCGCAGGTGCAGTTTGCTCTTGAGAGAGGTGTTCCGGCAGTCATTGGTGTCCTCGGAACTATACAGCTTCCATACCCATCTAGGGCTTTTGATATGGCTCACTGTTCAAGATGCTTAATTCCATGGGGGTCAAATGGTGAGGGTCAATATGAGTCTTTTTTTTTTTTGAGCTGTTGTATGGTTGTGTAGTCTTTTTTCTTCTGTGAGAACTTTATTGTCTCCTCCAACTGGTCAGCGATTAGTGGGGATTCACCTAGTGAGAGAAGATCTTGCTGTTCAAGTTTTGTGTATGAGCATAGGACTATAAATTATTTATAATCTATAACTTATATTGTGAGCAAAAAACTGGAAAGTTTTATATTTAATTGTGATTTTTATTGGGTTTTGCTAAAATAATTGCTGAAATTCATCATTTGCAGATGGAATGTACATGATGGAGGTGGACCGGGTTCTCAGGCCAGGAGGGTATTGGGTTCTTTCAGGCCCTCCGATTAATTGGAGGACTAACTACCAGGCATGGCAGCGCACTAAGGAGGATCTTGAGGAGGAGCAAAACAAGATTGAAGAAATAGCTGCACTTCTTTGCTGGGAAAAGATCTCTGAAAATGGTGAAATTGCTATTTGGAGGAAGAGAATAAATGCTGATTCTTGCCCTGGCAGGCAAGACGAGCCCCATGGCAGAATTTGTGAATCGAGTAATGCGGATGATGTCTGGTACAACTCTTTACCTTCTTCCACCATCCACATACCATATTGTTCTTTCTAATTAGAAAGTTCTTGAATCATCTCATGCAATTTGATTGGAAAGTTTCTCTTGTGCAGTTCAGTACTATAAGTATAAACCTCTTCAGCTTGCTCTACTCCACTCTCTAACCTTTTCATTGAGTATGAGGTTTTTTTTGCTGAACATGTTTTCAATGGATTTTGTGATACATGGTTGTTTATGAAATATGAAAGGATACTTATAATACACCCAAGAATGTGATACCATTATCAATGTTTGGCTTCTATCCAACCCTATGAGGTTATGTTTAACTTATGCTGCATAGGTCCATTTATTTATTTGTGCCTCATCCTGTGGATCTTAATAGTGTAAACCAATTCATATATTCGTCACGTTACTGAGTCAATAAAGTTCTATTGGACATTTTTTTTTCTTTTCTTTTTCTTGTTTGAGATATGATGGTGGATGTCTCAAGCTTCATAAGTAATCCTATGAAGAAGTACAAAATAGTGATATCCTTAGTTACGCAATCATATATGGATCTTCGTCTAAGCTTCATAAAAAGTGCATCTTTCTTTCTTTTTTTAACTGACATCTTTGTCTTTTGATTTTGGGATATGTATAATGGATGTGCTTCATTTTAACTCTATATGAACAGCTGCACTAGCTTCTATTCTCGAACATCTGTCCTTGATTCACCGATCAACTTCTCTGTTCTCCTATTATAAGGCAATATTTTATTTTTAGTATTTCTGCCATCTCATTGGGTTTAATTTTGGTGGTGTTAGGTACAAGAAGATGAAGGCCTGCATAACTCCATATCCTGAGGTTAGCAGTTCTGAAGAGGTTGCCGGAGGTCAACTGAAGACCTTCCCGGATAGACTCAATGATGTGCCTCCCAGAATAGTCAGCGGTTCTGTACCTGGGTTTTCAGTTGAGGCATATCATGAAGATAATAGATTGTGGAAGAAACATGTTAATGCATATAAGAAAATCAATAAGTATCTCAATACTGGAAGGTATCGCAATATAATGGATATGAATGCTGGTCTTGGTAGTTTTGCTGCGGCAATTGAATCTCCTAAATTATGGGTGATGAATGTTGTGCCAACTATTGCGGAGAAATCCATGTTGGGTGTTGTATATGAGCGAGGACAGATTGGCATATATCATGATTGGTATGCAGCCTCTTCTCCTTTAAGGCAGCTGATTTTCCTTATGTTCAAGATTGTTACATATTATTATGTATTGTCTGTTTGTTCCAGGTGTGAAGCTTTTTCCACATACCCAAGGACTTATGACCTTATCCATGCAAATGGTGTTTTCAGCTTGTACAAGGATAAGTAAGTCGTTGACCTCAGGTTTTTTGTTCTCTCGCCTGTATGTGGTTGATGTCCAAATAGTTATTGATTTTTTTTTTTTTGTTAAATTTTTTTTTATCTGTTTTGGAAGGTGCAAAATGGAAGACATTCTGTTGGAGATGGATCGCATTCTGAGACCAGAAGGTGCAGTTTTCTTCCGTGACGAAGTTGATGTACTGATGAAGGTCAAAAGGATTGTGAGTGGCATGAAATGGAACATAAAGATGGTGGATCATGAAGATGGCCCACTTGTTCCAGAGAAGATACTTGTTGCCGTGAAGCAATACTGGGTTGGAGGCGGAAAGGGCAACCAAACAATTGCGGAATGAGCTGCAGATTGCAGTACCAGGCAATGAACAATGCACTGGATGCAGATCTCTAAATGCTCATCAGTGCGAGGGAGTGCATTTCTCTCCTCCAGCCCGGCATTTGAAATATTGGCGTATCCTATGATTTGTTAGGTGATTTTGCTTCTATTTTATGATTTTGGCCTTGTATAATTCCTAATTATTAATCAATTGCATATCTTCACCCGGTTCTGAACTTAGCCTGATTATGTGTTAGTTAATGAATCGTGAGATTTAATTGTTAAAGAGGACGTATTCCCGTGTTAACGTCACCCTCACCGACACCAGATCCGATGGTTGAGGTTAAATCGGCTAATCAATCCTACAGCCAGTCGTAGATCTTCCACACACAAACTATAAAGAGTGAGATCCCATCCTCACTCTCTGGTCTTTCACTCTCATTCGGCAGCGCCAAAGCCCAGATCCCGATGGCGGGATCGCGTCCCGCTGTCCGTCCGATCCCTATCTCCCGCCGCGTACTCCTCTCCGCGTTCCTCACACTCCTCTCCCTCTTCTCCCTTGCCTCGTTCCTCTTCTCCGCCGATCACTCCTCCTCACCGCCGGCCGATCACCGCCCCCAACGCCGGTCCTTTCTCTCCCTCCCCTCTGATCCCCTCCGCTCCCGCGTCGAACTTCTCCGCCGCCACGCCTCCGGCCACCATGCCCTAGCCTCCGCCTATGCCTCTCGGTCCCTCCGCCTCAAGCTTGACCACTCCCGCCTCCTTCGTCAATTCACCGACCTCCAGCTCTCTCTCTCCTCACTTCTCCCCCGCTTGGATCCCGACTCCGTCCCTGACGAGGACGCACTGCGACCATTGGAGAAGGAGGCGAAGGATCGCATTAAGATCGCCCGCCAGCTCGTCTCGGAGTCCAAGGAGTCGTTCGACACACAGCTCAAGATCCACAAGCTCCAAGACACCGTCCTGTCCGCCCGTGACCAGCTCCTCCGTGCCCATCGCCTCCGCTCACTCTCCGGCTCCATCGCGGCCGCTTCCACCCCCAAGTCCCTCCACTGCCTCTCCCTCCGCCTCCTTTCTCACCCTCTCGCCCCCAAAACCCTAGCTCCCATCCCCAATCTATCTGATTTCTTTGATCCCGATGCGTTCCACCTGGCTATCTTCTCCAACAACGTCATTGCTGTTGCTGTCGTCGTCTCCTCAGCAGCCAAGAATGCTGTTGATCCCCGTCGGCTTGTCATCCACGTCGTCACTGATAGGATGTACCTCCCGGCCATGCGCGTCTGGTTCAAGCTCCGTCCTCCCCCCGGCGGCGCCCGCATCGAGATCCGCTCCATCGCTGACTTCCCCGTGGGACACCAGGATCTTGATCTCTCTACTCTTCGGTTCTACTTGCCGGCGATTTACCCGGAGCTGCGACGGATTGTGCTCTTGGAGGATGATGTGGTCGTGCAAAAGGACGTAGGAGAACTATGGAGGGTGGATTTGGAAGGGCGGGTGAATGGAGCGGTGGAGATGTGCTTCGGCGGATTCCAGAGGTTCGATAGGTATCTGAACTTTTCTCATCCGGTGGTGGCTGAGCGGTTCAGCCCCAGGGCATGTGCATGGGGGTTTGGCGTCAATGTGTTTGATCTTGATGCATGGAGGAGGGAAGGTTGCACTGATCGCTTCCAAGAGTACCAGAGCTTGGTAAGGTTGCACTGATTGATTCCACTGAAATTTTGATGCTTGATTTTGAACCATTCAACATTCATTTCTTAGGATTTTTGTTGCTTCACTCCATAAGCTTGATACTTGCTCTAGCTTCACTACTTGAAAAACCAACTCTAGTTAATCTGCCCTAAACATCATCTTTATGGTTTTGAACAGGAAATGGCAAGGCTAATCCTTAATGTTCATTCTGTTGAGTTGATCTATACCAAATTTCCATAGTTTCTCATACCATTAATGAGTTATTTCCTATGTGGTACAGGTCTTGGGTTATCATGAGTTTATTTTGCAAAACTTGTCTTTAATGGTTTATAATACACATATATCTATTGAAAATGATCAACACCTTGAGAAAGTGCTTATTGTTATGCAATTGTGGTATACTTTTGAACATTGTTGTCCATACCTTTCTTCTACTTTTCATGTGCCAGTACTTTATACTTCATGTGCTTGGTTTGTTGATCTGCCTCAGCCATAGATCCCTTTCCGGACTTTGAATTACTTTTTTTGATGGAGAATCTTCATTTATCATTGATTTTCCAATTTAAAGTGATTCACATATTTTTTTGACTATTGTTAATATTTTTACAATGTTGTTGGTGAAAGAATGTAAATGAGTAGAATCTGCATACCATTTTCTTGTATAAGATTTTCAATTATCCTATCACAATATTCTTTCTCAAACTACATGATTAGATAATATTAGCTGACGTACAAATGCTGTCATCTGAATTTGTAAAACTTTCTGGCAGAATGAGGATGCTACATTGTGGAAACCTGAGGCTGTGCTACCAGCAGGGTTGATGACATTCTACATGACAACAACTCCGCTGGACAAGTCATGGCATGTGATGGGGCTTGGGTACAATCCCAGCGTGAGCCTGGAGGAGATTCACAATGCAGCCATCATACATTTCAATGGAAACATGAAGCCCTGGCTTGATGTTGCCATGAACCAATATAAACAACTTTGGACCAAATATGTTGATACTGAAATGGAGTTCCTTCCTCTCTGCAACTTTGGCCTCTGAACTTGCAGCAGGCAAACAAAACTCATTTATATACATCTTCAAGCTTCACCCTTTCTCACATTCTGTAGAGTCAAATAGCTTTGTTCTTCTGGGCAAAAGTGCCTTCTCTTTGCTTTTGTTTGTTTTGAAAGATGTTTCGTCCACTCCTGGTTGTCTCCATTGTTTGGTAATCCTTCCCAAATTAACTTATTATTATAGATATTTGGCCTTCAGTCTGATCATCAAAGGTCATTCGAATTTTTTTTTGCTTCTTTGAAATATATGTGCCCCATTTTGGCTTATATTATCTTTGGGGAAGCTTTTATATTGTTTTCAGCATCTGCGGAGCCTTAGACTTACTGTTCTGAAGCAAATTCTTCATCAGGCAAGAGATACTATTTGCCTTATGTGCTGGAGAATTTGGAGAGTCTATGTGTCAATTTTCTATATCACTAATGTGGTATTCTTTGACATATGCAGCTGTGGTGATTTTAGTTTCTGCGTTTCTGGATTTGAATTTGACTATCAAAATTTTTTCGCACTTGTTTGACACACATGGTTGAGGTTGGCTTTATGTTGCATGATCATCTATCATTGGCACCATTATGTTACATTGTTATGCCATCTACTTCAAACTTTTACAAGTATTTAACTCTGCTACCTAAGATGGTTAATAATGCTCATAGTTGATTCTTTTGACATTATCTAGTCCAGAATGCTTACTACACTGATTCTACAAATGAGATGCTTTTCTTGCATGTATGAGTGCAACTCTTGTCTTTGTAACTCCAATAGTGCCATGGTTATCCGTCGTTAGCTTTTCACCGTGCGGGTTGTATGCTTTTTGCCCTGCCTGACAGTCAATTTTTTTCATATTCACTTAGCATTTGTCTGTCTTCTTCATGACATCTAGTTTACATATTTTTTGGGTTTGTAGAAAACTACATCTTGTTCTTCTTGTTCTTCTTGTTCTTCTTGTTCTTCTTGTTCAGGTTATTATCTTCTGAGTTGTATGCTTGGAGATTAACGCTGTGATCTGATTGTGGGAAAATGGGGGAGAAGAAAAGCAAGCTTTCTGCATTTGCTTATCATCCATTTTCATTTTTCTCCGATTTACCCTCGATAAAAATTGGGAGTTCTATTTTTTAATTACTATTACTTTTTTTGACATAGTTTTTTACTACTACTTTAGATGTCTTGTTTCCTTGTTTCCTTGTTTCATGGACCTACTTAATAGTATGAATGTACCTCATTCTCATAAAGAGAGGTTGATGGTCAGCGGGTTGCTCAAAACATCCTGGCATCTTGGGGATATTGTATTTATCAGCTCCTCTATTTTTTCATCAGATCTTTGAACTTTCCATCCTATGAAATTTGTTTTTGTTGTTTTATTCACTGAATTCTTATGGGCCTTTATTTTCTTGGGCTCTTCTGATATTATATTGGATTTTCTGTTATCCAGTAATTAATGTACACAACACAAACTATGACCATCAGTGCTTGATAATGTTGTTTTTTGCATATTAAGATAATCTCTGCAGGGATGACTTTCAAGAAGAATCCTCCTATTTTCAAGAGAAGACTAAGCAGACTAGAAAGTCGTTACATCCCCTCTTGGATGAGGTCTACATTAGTGCTTCCCGCTGTATGTTTGAGCTCGCACCTGGGCATACAAATGTGTTCTACTATTATGTTCCTTTTGTTACTTCCCCCGGGTGTGGCAAGGTCATTGAAGTCGTCCACGTCATCCCTTGCGTCCATCATTCCCTCGTTTGTAAAAGTGAGGCTTTGTTTTACGATGTATTCTATCGGCACCAGCTTTTGTTTCTTGGAGGCATAAGCTGCATGAAACCAATATAATATTAGAAAGTTAATCCTCGGATTACCCCAGTGAAAATACGTTGTTTTCATCAAAAGCATCTATGGTTCCTTCTGAACCAGATACTCTAGGTGATTGCCATAATTGCAAGATTCCACCCTAGTTGGTCTCTTTTTTGGAGTTTCTTACCCATGTGATTATCCCCCTAGAGATCTTGTATCGTTTCAGGATTATAATTCTTAGACAGTAGTAGTTTTAGATTTTTTGAGTCTCCGGGCATTCGACCAAGATATGTTGAGTCATTTTTTCTTCCTCGTTACACAGATAGCATGCTATTTTGGTTCCATTCCATTGTCTCTTGGCTAAACTAGCCAATGTGAGAATTTTGTTATCCCAAGCCAGCTAGGCAAAATTTTTTACCTTCTTAGGGCAGGGTAACCTCCAAAGACCTTTCGAATAAGGGTATCTCGTTCCTTCGTCTATAATAAGATCATGTAGGGATTTACCTATGCATCTGCCTCCTGCCCGCAGGGTCCATGTGCATTCATCCCCCTCTGCATGACGCATATCTGTTTTGCCTGTTAATTCTCGGAGCTCTTGGTAGCCTTCCTTGGGTAGCGGTCCTTCTTTGAGGAGTTATACATCTCTTTGGATATGGTGCCTAGCTTTTGTAGGGTAATGTTCAGTTCCTTTATCATATGTGTGAGGGAGGATAAGAGTGCAACAGGTGCTCGTCCCTCAATCCATTTGTTATTCCAAAAGTCCACCAAGTCTCCTTAATCTGTCACGCCCTGACCCGGATTCCTGAACCATGTCGACATGTACGAGAGGTGGCATTACCGAGGTGCGACAAGTTTGTCGCTTGTGGTCGAGGCTGCGTTGTTATTGTCCGGGGGAAAGTTTGTTGAGCTTCTTCTTGAAACTCTCTTCTAGAGCCCAAGGGCTGCTGTTGGATAGGATTCGTACCGTTGCTGTTGATTGTGGTAGACTCCTAGGTCTTGGTTGTGCAAGGTGTATCCCCTTGATGATTGATGATTCTTGGATTTGATCATGCTTAACTTATCATTTATCATCTTTGTTAGATTAACATCTTTGTGATTCTTGTAGGGTACTTACTGGGCTTTCCATTCGAAAGCTCACCAATTGTTTTCTCTTCTCTCTTTTTCAGGTCCTGAGGACTAGGTGACTCGGTCTCAGGAGTCGTGCGAGAGTTGGTGGTTGTTTGCCGAGGTCGGAGGACCTCACTTATCTTTCTTTTTGTATGAGAGACTTTGATTTTAGGACCCTTGTATGGCCTGGTATTGTGTATGGCATTTGGACCCTTTATGTTTTATTTTCCGCTGTAGGACTCTGAGATTATTTATCTATGTTATTTGAGACATTTTGAATGTATGTTATTTGCTTTTGATTTACACAGGCCTTGTCTCCGAGTGGGGTGCGCCTTACTTGGGTACGGCCGGTCTACTCATGTGCCCGAGGTCCTGAAATCCGGGTCAGGGCGTGGCAGATTAAGGTAAATCTGTCACGCCCTGACCAGTACTCCAGGGCCTCGAGCACGTGCACAGACCTGCCGTACCCAAGTAGAGGTGCACCTCACTCGGATACAAGGCTTAGGTAATACAAAAACAAATAGTAGCAAATAAAACAATTCAAATAATGTCAACAATATCTCACAGTTTTATAGCGGAATAAGATCAAAATGGTACAATCACCCTACATAGTCAAGGCCCTACAAGGGTCCTATAATCAGAAACTCACAAACAAGAAAATCTGAGGTCCTCGAACCTTAACTTGGATATCCCGATCCCTCGCGCAACTCCTGAACCCGAGTTATCTACTCCTTAGGACCTGAAACAGAAGAGGGAAACAAGTGGAATGAGCTTTCGAATGGAAAGCTCAGTAAGTACCCCTGCAAGGATACAATGAAGTCAATAGAGACAATCATGAAATAGTGATTCAAACGAAACACAAAACATAATAGAACAAGGCCAAGTACAAACACACAAGGATCACTATCCAAAGAATACAAGCACATAGCGAGGAGTTCAAACAGAATAAGAAGAACACTTGGGTCTTCTCCCCGGCAGTCATCGACCTCAGCCGATCTTCAATCTCAATTCAAAAAAGACCCTCGAGTCTGGTACCGCTCTTGCATGCACATACACGGTCAACGTATCATCCCACGACGGGTGTACAACCAGGGTATCCTCCCCCTGACAGGAAAACAGGACGAACAAGGTGTCCTCCCCTGGAACACTCGCACCAAATCTGTACCAAGCGGGAGAAACCACAACACAAGAAGAGCTAACGCACACCTACCCGGACAGAGCATAGGCTCAAGTGTTTCCACCGCTACGTGCCGATCAACGGGATGTCATGTTCAGCAACAAGAAATAACCGAAACACACCTACCTGGACAGAGCACAGGCTCAAGTGTTACCACGGCCACGTGTCGATCTACGGGTGAGCATGTTCAGCGTCACAAGCATACCCAAACAAGGTCAACACATCATCATGCATACACTAACATGGAACTTCAACAAAATTGGAGAACAAATATGTATATGCAAATCCAAGCAATAGGATACCAAAACATGATAACATCAAAAGCAAATAAACACTCAAACCATGAAGCAAACTCAAGAATACAAAGCCAATAAACCCAAACCTGGGTGGGAACTAGGCAAGAGCACTTACCTTTATCCAAAGTCTGCTCGACTGACCTGTATTACTCCTAACGTGGCTTAACGCTCTACGTCCAAATCTGGTAACGACAAACATAACTTAGTACCATCAATAAAAACAAGGTGGTTTATTATTATCATTAGTGTTAATGCAAAATTCTGGTGATTCTGCGCAGTTATAATGAATTGCTCATAACTTCTAATCCGAGAACCCGATCTTGCTGATCCAAGATTCGTTAGAAAGTTCTTTCCCTCATCTTTCTAATGGTATACTACACTCCTCGATCGGGGAAATATAAATAACCAAACTGCCCCTCAAAAGGGATAGCCAGACTGCATGCCACTAACCAACTTCTAATTGACCAACTTAACTCATGGTTCCAACCCTTTTTAAGTTGGTTCGACCCAATCTGACATGTTGGAATTTTACTGAACCCAACCCACTTGTTTAAACCCAACCTCTTTAACTAATTCATCTACTTGATCCAGCCCATCTTCCTTGAAGTTGTTCAACCCCAACCATTTATCTCAAACTAACCCATACCCAACTATTGTTTAAAGAAGCCTTAACTACAATTCATGTGGCCATTTGCATATATACTCATCTTTCTTTCTATCCCATGAGTACCCATACATCCTCTTAACCTTTCTCTTTCTACTGTTAAGTACATAATCATTAGTGGAAACCAAAGTGTAACTTAGTGAACACACGCCCACACATACTAGTTAATAACTTCTTAACCAAACCTAGTCCACTTCATGCTTTACTATCAAACCAGTCAACTATATTTTTAACTTGAGCATTAACTATGGTTAACACTCCTCAAAACAAATCACAGATCCAATACAGGACAAAGAAGTCCAAACTCATTAAAGAAACTAGATCCATTAGTCACCATACACAACCAACAAGGCCTTCATTAATTTCAAAACTAATATCTCTTACTCTTACCATCAAAGCAACAGTCACACAACACTTAATCCACCAATACATCAACAGAAGTCCACAACCATGCCCTCTAATCATTTCATCCTACCTAGCAACCCTCACATACTCTCACTAACATTCTCTATGAATTTATATTCATGTCTACACTCAGAATTTCAGGGACAAGCTCTACACCTCAATGATAGTAGGCTCAAATCCTTCTTCAAATCAATTCATGCCTGCATCTATTCTCCCATAATCTACCATTATGAAAACAACAAAGTATGTTATAGATGCCTTTTACCGAACATGTGTATATCTATATCTCTATTGAACCCTAAAACTTTACACCCAACTATTAGTATGGTGTTTAACAATTGCATGAAATTCATATTATCATCCATCTCTTCTAGCATGTGAGAATCTTGTACTTTAAACCGTGCATGGAACTCCTAAAAAAAACATAGACCATTGGTTAATAGGCATGCATGAGATATAGTCTTTGAATTTATTCACAGTCCATGCCCAGGTTTAAACCCCCAGCAAGCATGCACCCTCACAACCCATCATGCTTTCTATTACTGTGTGTTAACGAATTAAAGGAAAACATATGCTCTTCTTTAGGGTTTATAGGACTCACCGTGGGGGCTAAGCTCGCGGTATTCTACCACAAGACTTCGGCGATCGGCATCATTCCGAGGCTCGCTTCACCTTGCTTGGATGTCAAACTTCGGTGAGGTTATGTCGGGCGGTGCTCTCGATCTCTGTCTCTTGGTTTGGATGATGGAGGCTTGTGGGCGTGAGAACGAGGCCATTAGGTTTTCTCTATTCTTATAGAATGTTGTGGTGGAGGGCGGATGAGATCTCAATCCCACTGATCTCGGCTGACGGGCGTATTCAAATATTTTCCATAGGTGGTCGGTGATAACCGCGAAGAGAATCGGGTTGGAGATCTTTCTCTCTCTATATCTCTCTCTCTCTCTCTCTCTCTCTCTATATATATATATATATATATATATATATATATATATATATATTACAATCAAGCAGTTCGGATGTCCGGCCGCCTGATTGTAACATTTTTTTTATCTATTATATATATATAAAAGATATATTAGATATTTTTTATAATGTATTTAGATATATATTGATTTATCTATATATTTTAAATAATATATAGATATGTATATATAATTTTTAAATTTATATGTACATATATACATGTATTATGAAGATAAGATAATTTAATATATATATATATATATATATTATTTAAAATATATAGATAAATCAATATATATCTAAATAAATTATAAAAAATATAATATATATTTTTTATATATATTTACTATATTAGGGTAGTGATAGGATCAGGTGGAATCAAGTGTTGTCGGCCTGATCCTAACACTACTATATATATAGAGAGATATTAAAACAAATATATATATATATATATATATATATATATATATATATATATATATATATATATATATATACTCGAAACTATGCTACGTACTTTATCATCAGGTATGTCGCGTTTTTGGCCCACTTGCACAGTATTTTAAGGAAATCCAACCGTATGGATGGAAAGAACATCGAAAAATAAGCTAGCATGTTAATTTTCATACAATTTGGGAACTTGTAGGGTCTTCATCTTAAAGGGTGAAATTTTGAACTGGTAAGATTTCTATAAATTTTCACTTGCTAAGATGAAGACTTTACAAGTTCCCAAATTATATGAAAACTTACGTGCTAGCTTATTTTTTGATGTTATTTCCATCCATATGGTTGGAAATCCTTAAAACACTGTGCAAATGGCCAAATGGGAGGCGACCTTATATATATATATATATATATATATATATATATATATATATCATGAACGTCCTCTATCTATATATATTTATTCTTTTATTTGAATTTATTTTCTTTTGAATTTAAAAAAATTCTATATATATATATTTATATATTCATAATATCTATCAAAATACTCCCTTATTTTTGTTCATATTTGCACATGAGTCCTTGGTTTTTGAACCCTTTGCATGTAGGTCCCTCATAAGAGAGAGAAGTACATTTTTTTTGTTAAGTCCTTGACTCTTTCCTAAATTATCAGAAGGTCCCTGGCAGTCCCACTTAATCCTAGTCAGGGTATTTTCCAATTAAATTCATCTTTTCACATAAATCCAATTCGTTCAAAATATGAGAAACTCCGGTAATTAACAAATAAATTAAAGCGCAAATAGAAAACTTTTATATATTCCCATTTATATATTCCCAGTAAAATTTCAATACAACCCAACCTTGGGGACTTTTACTTATTAACCTAATAATTAAGGAAAATAAATAGAAAATTTTATTTCCCTAAAATTTCCGGATTTTACACCATTTGTCATTCGAAAAGTCCACCGACTCCCCTTTGCCGGCTGTAACTTTGATGCCCATTTCAAAAGGCTTCCAATTTGAAGTGATCCCTGGCCAGGAATATGATGCTCATTATGAGGGTTAAAATATAATACTCGAAAGTAGTTGTATTGTAAAATGCGCCGACAAATTCCTGTCTCTCCCTTAATTAGTCGCCACCATCATTTCGCTAACATTGTCGTATTGAAACATTTTAGGTCAATTATGCCCCTTCCACAATTTTCCTTTGGTCTGTATAGATGCTTCCAACTCACTAGTCAGAATGTTTTCCTTTGTAGGTCCAGTCCCCTCCAGAGGAAATCACGTTGTGACACATTGATACGGTTTATGACCCAATCCGAGAGTTTATAGATGACCATCCAATAGTTGAGGATCGTATAAAGGATTAAGTTGATAATTAGGGTGATCCACCCTCCCATAGAGAGGAGTCTTACTTGCCAAGTTTTTTTTTTTTGGACTTTCTCAATTAGTTGTAACCAATCCTCTCTTTTTTGTTTTGTACCTGGCATCAAAATGCCCAAGTATTTTAGCAGCAACCTCTCAAGCTTGTAGTTTAGTATGTGATGAGTGCATAGTTATACATATTTTCATACTATATTTGCAAGCACTCAACCTATCTTTTCATATAAATTTCTCTATTTTTGTGCCCTGTAGGTATTTTGTTGTGATCGAATAGGAAAATTATACACTCAGAACAAAAAAAAAAAAATTAGAAATCAGGACAATACGGATCAAAAAGAGCCAAATAAGCAAGTATACGGCCGTGTTCCAGAGCTTGCCTATACCCGTGCAACTCAAGGGATTCTAGGAAACACGTTTTCAAGACAAAACACAGGTGTGCTTAGATTTGCACGCCCATGCTCCATTATTTTTTAAGTCTATAAAAGGGAGCCCAATGCAACTTTTTGAGAGGACCTTGGTTGGATCGACTTTGGGCGATTCTTGTGTCGTCGGCTAGGATTTCAGAGAGGAGATTGAAGGCGAAGAAGACACCGGTCTTGGGAGTTTTTATTCTTTTATTATGCCTTCTTCCTTAGATCTTGTTAGGGTTTCCCATATGAGAGGCTAAACCTTTTGCGGTGCCTTGGGTCCTTAAACCCTAAATGATCTTGTGATTCTTTTCCTTTCTTTTAATACTAGGTTTTCTATTTTATTATTCTTTTGAATTGTCTATGTGTGCTTAATACTTGTGGCTTGTTAGTATGAAAGCGTCGATCACATATCTGCAGTTGCTTGATGTATGAAGAGAAATCTCGATCAAGCAAGATTTAGGCATAGATGATGGGGGGGAGGGGGGGGGGGTGCATACACGCAGAAAGATTGGATGATCGTAGTGATTTTACAACACACTCTCTGGATTAGGGTAAAATCTAATAGTAGGAACCACAGAACACTAAGAATAATAATAATGGAGTCGTTTAGCGAAGTCGCTGTATGAGACTAGGGTTTGGCAGCACGAGAGATCATGGTCAAACTAATTTAGGGTTCTCCACGGTCCAAGAATATATCAACTAAATAGCCGGTATAAGGAAACTAGTCAACAAGGGATTCTTAGGGATAGAGATCTAGAGTGTCATGCCTTCTTGACTGATAAACTTAGATATGCCAACAATTCACTTTAGTTTTAGTTCTTCTTTAAATTACATAGTTAGGATCACAAAAACTCTAAAAATGTTTTAGGGTAGATAATATATAAAAGATAAATTAGTACTAGCGTTGTCGTTCCCTATGGATTAGACTACCCTACCCTCAGGGTACTTTACTACTTGAGCAACCGCGTGCACTTGCGGGCAAGCAGCACATATCAAGCTTTTGGCACCGTTGTCGGGGAACGACAATTCTAGGAACATTAGGATTTTGTTACTTTAGCCACTTTGTTTTAGTCTTAGTTTTAGTATTAGCTCTAGTCTATTTTGTGTCATTGTGCTATTGTTAGGTTTAATCTTGCTTTTCTCTGTTGCAGGTACCGGTGCATGCCCAGGAGCTCCTCTTATCCATTAAAGGTGCTAGATGTAGACTTCGAGCGTCACCTCCGTAGGAAGTTAAGAGAGATTGTTCTTAAAAAGACCGCAACAGTGGAGAGTAATGTAGAGATTAACCAACTGGAGGCGATGGCAGCACCGATCCATTTTATCTCCAATATGGGCCGACCAAATCTTCATGGGGTCAAGTCAAATATCAATTCGCCTCCAATTGCTGCAAACAATTTCGAGTTGAAACCCAACATCATACAGATGGTCCAACAGACGTGACAATTGGACGAGTTCCAAGATGAGGATCCATATGCGTACCTTACAAGCTTCTTGGTAATCTGCGATACTATTAAAGCGGATAGAGTACCTGAGGATGCAATTCGCCTCAGGTTGTTTCCTTTTCAATCAGAGACAACACCAAAGAGTGGTTGAACTCATTGCCCCAAGGTTCCATCACTATATGGGCGCAATTGGCTAAGAAGTTCTTACTGAGGTATTTCATGCTAGCCAAAATCATGAAGCTTTGGATCGATATCTCTTCCTATAAACAGATGGAGTTAGAGACACTTTACGATACATCAGAGAGATACAAGGAGATGCTCAGGAAGTGTCCACAATATTGAATAGTAGACTGGATGCAAGTCCGTATCTTCTATAATAAACTGAATGTGTCCACCAAACAGATGTTAGACTCAACAACCTATGGTTCCCTTTGTAGCAAACATCCCAATGTGGCCCAAGCGCTAATCAAAGAAATAACAACCAAGGGATATCAGTGGAGTTATGAGAGGACCAAACCCATTCGAGTTGTAGGGGTTTACGAAGTAGATACACTGACAATATTGGAACCACAAGTTGAAGCAATGAACAAGTGCCTGAATAACATAACACTTCAACAACAGGCACCGGTAATGAGTTGTGGAACATATGGGGGCCAACCAAGCACTACGTGCTCACCTTTAGAAGTTGGTACCGAGCCTGTGGAGAAGTGGATTTTGTGGGCAGTCAGGGTCGATTTCAAAACAACTCATACAACATCACATACAACCTAGGGTGGAGGAATCACTCTAACTTTTCTTGGAACATTCCAGGACAAAATCAAGGACAACCAAGGCCAAATCAACCACTAGGCTTCCAACAGCCAACAAAAGAGAAAAAAGTGTCTAGTTTTGAGACTATGGTTACACAATACATCCTGTCCATTGACGAACGCCTCAAACACCATGAGAAGCTCACGAGGAACCAATAGGAGTCCCTACAGAATCTTGAGCATCAAGTTGTGAAAATCACCAAATATCTGACTAAACGACTGCTAAGTGCTCTCCCAACTAACACATAGGCTAACCTAAGAAAGTCTGTGAAAGACATCACTCTGAGAAGTGGAACTCACCAACCCTACGTCAAACCAAAGTTCAAGAGGATACACCAGTTAAGAAAAACAAGAGGGAGAGAAAACCTGGGAAAAGGAGTCCGATGTGTTAGAGAATTCGGCCAAAGGTAAAGAGAAGGAAGCATCAAAGCTACCTAAGTACCAACCAAATTTACTTTACCCAGCCAAGGTCAGAAAGGATCAGTGATGAGTGTATCAATATACATATTTTCATATCATATTTGCATGCACTTTGTTTATCTTTCTGCATTGTTTTCTCTATTTTTGTGCTCTGTTGGATATTTATTTGTGATTGGACAAGTAAATAGGTACCCGGGAGAAAAGAAGCAAAAACTTGAATAACTCGAAGTGTAAAAAGCTAGGAACATACTTTTCAGAGAGTGACATGGCCTCCGCACGGCCATGTTAGCAGGCGTGTCAATTCAACAAGTGAAATTAAATTGATAAACTCCAAGGTCATGCCCAGCTTATTCACACATGGCCATCTATCAATTAACACAGGCGTGTGGAGGTCGTGTGTCAATTGAGACGGGCGTGTAGAGCTCGTGTGTCAGATGACACGGCCATGCGTCAATTGACACGGGTGTGTGGAGTCGTGTGCAGGCCATGTAATTCCAGGACGAGCCGAAACTACGTTGATTTAATTCCAGATGATTCCATAGTTACACATGGGGTGTCAACACGACTGAGACACGACCGTGTGGCATAAAATTGATGTCTATAAATGGGCGTCGGATCAAATTTGCAAAGGGACTTTTGACGGATGGACTTTTGGGGATTTTTCTACCAACAGCTAGGGTTTCGGGCGGAGATTGAAGGTAAGGGAGACATCGATCTAGGGAGTAGTTTACTATCTTTTATCATGTCTTCTTCTTTAGATCTTGTTATAGCTCTCTTTAGTATTAGAGGCTAAACCTCTTGTGGTACCTCAAACTCTAGATCTTTAGGATGAACTTGTGATTGTTTTCCTTTTCTTTAACACATAGGCTTATCTTTTCAATTGTTCTTGTGAATTGTCTACAAGTGCATAATGCTTGTGGTTTGTTAGTGCGAAAGCGCCGATCACATAATTAGAGTTTCTTGATACATAAAGAAAGATCTTGGTTAAGCTAGATTGGTCATAGATAATAGGGGGTACTCATACGTCGAGAGATCGGGTGATTCGCGGTGTCAACATCAACACACTCACAAGATTATGATAAACCCTAATTGTGGGAATCACAGATCGTATGGCGAAGTCGCTGTATGGGACTAGGGTTTAGCTTTCATGAGAGATCAGAGTCAAACTAATTTAGGATTTCTCATGGTCCAAGAATACATAAACTAGATAGCCTGTATTAGGAAAATAGTCGAGCAAGAGATTCTTAGAGGGACAGAGATCCAGGGTGGCATGATCTCTGTATTAATTAAACCCTAGAATTGCCAATTGTTAACTTCAGTTTTAGTTCTTCTTTAGATTACTTAGTTAGGATCACATAAACACCCAAATATTTTAGGCTAGATATTAGAAGATAAATTAGTACTAGCTCTGTCATTTTTTGTGGATTCGACTACCCTACCCTACCCTCAGGGTACTTTACTACTTGAGCGACTTTGTGCACTTGCGGGCAAGCACACATAAAGTTTTTGGCGCCGTTGCCGAGGAACGACAATTCTAGGAACATTAGGATTCTGTTTTTTTAGTCAATGAGAATTAGTCTAGTCTATTACTTTTCTTTTTATTTTTAGATCTGATCGTTGATTTTCTTCTCTCTATTGCAGGAACTGGTGTATGACCTAGAGTTCTCCCTACCCATTAATTGTGGAAAATCCAGACTTCGAGCGTCAACTTCGTAAAAATATTAGAAAAATCGCTCTTGAACAGACCGCAAAAACGGAGACAAGTTTAAAGGTTGATCAACCTATACCAATGGCAACACAAACATTACAAGAAAAAACCCTTCAGCCACGAACCCATTTCGTCGCCGAAAGTCCCTTTTTCTTTCGAAAAACACATTAGCTTAATGAAATTTATGCGTCAGCCCATTTTGTCGCAATAGACTCGTCGCTAACCTACATTCCGCGACGAAATATTGACTTCGTCGCCAACATTTTGGAGGGCGACAACCATAATTCGTCGCTAAGTTCGCTAATCGCATAGCTTCAAGGCTCTCAAGGCTCGAACAAATTACGCCAATTTTTTCGCCCAAATTTCTGCCGCAAAACTTTACGGCATCTAAAAATTTCGTCATTGTCGCGCCAATTTTTTCGCTACCAAATTTCATAAAACTTTCTGCATGATTTAAAAATTTCGACAGCGAAGATATTAGGTATTACAGCAGTTTCAATTTCTGCGACGGAAAAGAGGTGCTTTAGTGACGAAATATTTTGTCGCTAAATAAAAAAAAACCATTTTTTAAAAATTATTTTTTGTTTGCATATATAATTCCTGTATGTTTCTATCATAAATTCAATTTCATAAACAAAATTATATTAAAATTTCTAAATAAACAAGATTTACAAAACAACATTTCGAAATAAGTATTCCCAAATACTTAAATAACAAAATATGTTAGTCTTGATATTCCAATATCTAAGAGGTCCCTATCTATCATCAAGGTCCTCATAATATGTTAAGTCTTGATACTCCAATATCTAAGAGCTCCCTATATATCCTGAAGGTCCTCATAAAACTCATCACCATCATCATCACCATCATCATCACCATCATGATCATCATCATCACCATCACCATCATCACTACTATCATCATCATCATCATCACCATCAGGAGGAAAATTAGCTGCATTGAACAATTTTCCTTGCTGTATTGAACAATTAAACAAGTATTTAAGTCAATCATGACTTCAACCACTGAAAACTCTTATGGTTATATAAGATAAGAGTAAGAAAATTTGAATAAAAAAACTTCAACCCATTGCTCTTATGGTTAATAGAACTTAATATAACAACAATGAATCATTAAACGAATTGGAAGTTTTTCAAACTCAATTCATCATGTACAGTTATTGGGTATTAATGAAATTTCAAGTGTCAAGACAAAGAAGAGTTTGCAAAAATGAAATCAAGGCTTTATCATGAATTGTAACTTTAAAAGAAGTTGATGCACTAATCATCAATGTAATTGAAACTGCGGTAGCAAAGTTCCCAAATAAGATAGATTCCTCAATCATGTTAGATGGAAACATAAAACTCTCAAATTTTTATCAAAGAACATCATGTTAAAAATGGTCTCATTGGTAGACCAATTGTCATTTCAAACCAAAGATTAAAACTTCAAATAGAGTTATGAAAGAGTTCTCTTGCTCCATGTTCATATATAAAATGTATATTTGCTTGCCTTGTTTTGAACTTTTGTCTTTGTGGTTTCAATTTTCATTTGTCTTTTTGGTGTGCATCTTCTTCTTCAGAATCTGATTTAAAGCGTACCCTGCATATCAACAATGCATAATCAGAAGAATATTGATGTACATTGGTGTGAAGTAGCACCATATATAAGAAATAATATTGAAGTGAAATTAGAACTTTATATTTTATTTCTATTTTTCATAGAAATGGATAAATAATATTATTAAATTAATCAAAATATACTTTATTTAATATTTTTTTAATCTTCACGCAGAATAAATTTTAACTTCATATTAAAGTTCTATTCATCCATAATGGTGAGTATTAAATGAGTAAATTAGAATCACAATTTTTGACTCTCCAAGTTGACCTCAAGGAAATATAGAAATATAAGCTCTGATATTAGCTCCTGTTGGTAAGACATAACAAATTAAAAAGATGAAAATAAATGAACATAAAATTTAAACAAGGATCCTTGAATACTGACAATTTCTATAAAATTTTGGATGATTTATATTAAAGTATAAAATTGTGTGGTAATAGTATACATTGGGAAAAGTATAATAATTTATATTGAGATCTAAACATGTTTTAAAACAAGTTTAACTTTATATGAAATAGAATATTTGTTTTCAAATAGGAACACTGCCAGTGAGTTTATTGAATTCTAGAGGTCTCCTTTGTGGTGTCAAAGCTTGTTGAGATAAATGATAACTGAATTTACCATGTATATAATTAAACAGAGAATAAAACAAATAATGAACCAAAGCTATCATGTTTCTAAAATTGGCAGAGTTTAATGATAATGCGAGGAAATCGGTAAAAATTTTATGTTTAAAGTGGTACACTGGTAATTAAAAAAAATATAAAAATATATATATCTAATTATACAAATGAGGTTTGGTAAGTAATCAAAACAATTGTAAAGGGCGTTGGGTAAATAAAACAAAAAAGAAAAGAAAGAAAAGTAAGAAAGAAGATGCCCAGAAGAAAGCGATGCACACACGCTATTGTTGAAGTATTTTGCAATAAAAATAGGAAAGAAGATGCCCAGAAGAAAGGGAAAGAAATCCATTACCTCTTGCACGCTATCACCAACCATCCACAACAACCCCCATCAAGACCAATTCCTCCAAGCAAAAACACCAATCTAATCCCTGTTTAGTTCCCTGTTTTCCCTTTCCCAAACAACTTGTTTGCTGACTTAAAGGAAGGAAGAATGTGAGGCATCAAATTTTCTCTATAACATAGATTCATTTAGAGGTAACGATGAGATGAAGAGCATATACTTGAATAGGAGGTCATAGTTAGAGGAATTTCAAAAAGTGTGGGCACTATGTTAAAGGAAGCTTTATCCTTGGTTATGGAATACATTTTACAAAATGTCCAGAATCTATCTCAAGTCTTAGACCAGTAGCTAGATTTACCATGCATTTGATATGTTACTAAGCATGCTTTTTTACATGCTCTTCTGTTGAAACTATATAGTTCATGCAGATTACATTCCATGCACCTAATGTTGAATCTGGATTCCTAATTCTTATTTCATCATTGCTAGGTTTCATATTACTTTAGAAGGCCATGTGTTAATGACATAGTGATCTTTAAGAGCCCTCCAGTCTTGCAGGTAATAAAGTGGTTTAAAAGACCGGTAATTTGTTTATACAATTTTCTATTTACTTCCTTTATCACTCACTCTGCAGTTTATCATGCGTGAAGTGGGTTATACCGATGATGATGTTTTTATTAAACGAGTAATTATGCGAAGGAAGGTGATGTTGTAGAGGTATGACTAATAAATTTAATATAATTGTTGCACAATCAGAATTCTAACATTTGCATTTCCTAATCATTCTTCATTTGCATTTCCTTTTCACAACAATATTTGCTTACCCTATTTCTATTTTAATTATGTCAGAACTTCTTGAATTGGTAGATGATTTGATATCATTGTTTCATTGGACACAACTTTGGTAATTAAACTTTTCAAAGTGGATAATTACAGCTGCATTAGTTGGGAATTTTGATTTGTAAATTTTAATTATCAATGTACCTTTTTAGAGAAATGATTCCACATGGAACCGTAATCACTGACCCGCATTTGCCTTGAGTTATGTTTTCTCGTCTCCCACTTGTTGCAAAAGGAGAAGAACCAAGTTAACAAACCTCATATAATATATACGCTTTTGTTGTTTAACAATACATTTTAACATGAGATTGCACGATTAAGAATTTGTAGGGTGATCATACTACAAGCTCTATATCTTGAGACCTAAATAGGCCTATAACTGAAACCTTTATTCATGGTGACTCAATTCATGATCAATTCGACAAACTTCTAAATATTTGGCCTAATTTCTTCTGTGATTGATCATGCTTTTTGCTCATATTAATCTATGTTAAGAGTATGTTACCCAATGTTAATCAGACGACAACAAATTGTATGTACCAAAACTTACTCTAAATGATTTTGTAAATGAATCTCTTAGCTACACCAACTAAGAACTGGTTCCTAGATTGGGAGTTTGAAAACTATGAAAAGGAATTGTTGATGGGCAACGAGACACAGCAGCAGCGGCAAAGGCTTGCCGGAGCAGCTGATCTCCTCCAGAATTGTGACCTCTCGCCACCCATCAAGTTCTTCTCGCCACCCATCAAGTTCTTCTTCACACCAATATGTACATTGGTGTGAAGTAGCACCATATCAACAATGCATACCACAACATAAAACGGGGAAAGAGACAATCCCTTACCGAAGTTCGCAGGTTGGGTCTTGGGTTTCGGCCGGACGGGATGAGAGCGCGAAGAGAGCGACGAATTAGGGGAGACGCGGGGTTGAGGGAGACGGCGGCCGGTTAGGTTAAAAGTGGGCTGTTAAAAGTAAAAATTAATTTTCTTATATTTATATATTTAATAATTTAAATATTATAAAAAAATTATATCTATTTAAATTAAATTTAGAAAGATAATATTTAAACAATTAATTTTTTAATTCACAAAAAATAATATATATTTAAAAATATATAGATATATATTTTGTAAATTAAAAAAATTAATCGTTTAAAGTTTTAAAATATTTAAAAAATTTAAATTCCAAAAGAAATTATTTATAATAACGTGGTGTTTACTTACATGATTTTTAAAGAAAAAGGTTTTTATGAATTTAAAAATTAGATATTTAATTTTTTAAAGTATTAACAAAATTTATATTCCCAAAAAATTATATATAATGAAGTGTTCGGATTTTTTTTTTACTTACATGATATTTTTCTAAAACACTTCAAATATTTTTCAAAAATTATGAAATATATTTATTAAATTTTATCTCTTAATTTTTTTTAAAAAAATTATATTAATATTTTTTTAGGATTTAAAATAGTAGAAATTTATATATATGTGTGTGTGTGTGTGTGTGAAATTTAAATTTTTTTTAAATTTAATTTTAGTATGTAAATTTTAGCAAAAACAAATAATTTTGGTTAAATTTTAGTATGTAAATTTTGGCGCCACATTTTGACCGCCAAAACAGCTTTTCCAATATTCTTCTTCATGTTCGGCCAAAGCACTTAGCTGACATCGAATCGCTCGTCTCGGGTTAACAATTTTCGCCGCATGAGATGCATCTCGATTAGCCCACTTACCATGTTAGCGGTTTAATAAATATTTTTCGTGGCTAAAATATCCTTTAGATACTAAATTAGGTTTCGTGGCAACTATTTCGTGGCTGAAGGGTTTTTTTCTTACCTCAAAAACGCGATCAATCTCAGATTTTGCTAAACCAAATCTAAATGGTATTTGGTCTAGCATTAATACGCCAATAATAACAGCTCACAACTTTGAGTTGAAGCCTCATGTCATTCAGATGATTCAACAGTCATGCTAGTTCGACGATTTCCAAGATGAGGATCCACAGCACATTTGACTAGTTTCTTGGAGATCAGCGACACAATTGTAGCAAACAAAGTGTCTACTGATGCAATTTGACTCAGATTATTCCCGTTCTTAGTTAGGCTGAGCCAAACAATGGTTAAGCTCACTACCCCAAGGGTCCATCACTACCTGGGCTTAATTGGTTGAAAAGTTTCTCATCGGGTATTTTCCATCGGCTAAAATCACAAAGCTTCGAAGTGAGATCTCCTCCTTCCAACAATTGGCATCAGAAACACTCTATGACACGTGGGAGAGATACAATGAGTTGCTTAGAAAGTGCCCACAACATGGTATAGTGGATTGGATGTAAGTCTAGACCTTTTATAACGGATTGAACGTAGCAACCAAACAAATGTTTGATGCAGCAGGTGGAGGCCCCCTATGTAGTAATGACTCCGGTGTATTGAAGGACTTAATTGAGAAGATGGTGACCAACGAGTATCAGTTGAGTTCTAAAAGGAATAAGCCTCGTCGGGTTGCAAGGATCTATGAAGTTGATGTGCTAACCACCTCAGCAGCACAAGTTGAAGCAATTAATAAGCACCTGGATACTATGATCCTACAGCAACAGGCACCAGTGATGAGTTATGGAACATATGAGGGCTAACCAAATCTTATGTGTCCTTCTTAAGAGGTTGGCACTGGACTTGTAGAGCAAGTAGACTTTGTAGGCAATCTGACAGATTTCAGAATAACCCATATAGCACGATATAGAACCCCGGGTGGACGAATCACCCTAACTCTTCATAGAGCACCCCAGAACAAATTCAAGAGTAGTCAAGGCCAAGTCAACCTCTAGGCTTTTAGAAACCAACACAAGAGAAAAAGGAGTCAAGCTTTGAGAGCATGGTTGAACAATACAACAGGGCCAGTAACGACTCATTAAATGCCAGGAGGAGCTTCTGAGGAAGCAACAGGCGTCACTACAAAATTGGTATCATCAAGTTGCGCAAATTGCTAAGTCTTTGGTCGAACGACCACTAGGTACTCTTCCAAGTAACATTGAGGTCAATCCAAGAGAGTCCACGAAAGCCATCATGCTGAGGAATGGGACTGAGTTTCCCTCACTACAACCAGAAAATTCAAGAGGATACACTTGCCAAGGAGGATGAGAACAATGGAACTAGATGAGTGGAGTAGGAAGTGTCAAAGGACACAGCTAAAAGTAAGGAAAAGGGAACATCAAGGTTGCCTGAGTACCAATGATAAGTGTTTAATTGCACACATTTTCTTATATTTTTCATATATATTTTGCATACCAATTGGTGAAAATGTGGCCTACCAATGCTTAATAAGCGTTATGTTTGATAAACAGGTCACATAGAAGACATCCCAAGAGATTGGAGGAGTTTGACGATAAGTTGAATATAATTTGAAGCAATTTTAAACTCCGTATAGGTCCGTACAGGATGATACAGGACCGTATGGGGTGAGATACTTCTCCAAGATTTTGACCTAGAGCTAAATGGGATGGTACACATTGTCACACGGGCCCATCTGGACCTTACAAAGAGTTGTACTACATATTTTCACATGGGCCCGTCTGAACTATACAGAGAGTTATACGGATTAGTATGCCTTATCGTACGGGCACGTATGCATCGCGGTTTCAGCGCATATGACCCAGTCTTACCACACAACGGGCCCACATGAAGGAGGATGTTACACACACGCGGTTCAAAAAAAAAGGAGGGTATAAATATCAATTTTTATGTTTTAGAGGGGGAATCTACCATCTAAGAAAAAAAAAAAACTATTCCACTGAACCTTGGAGAAGGGGTAGAGAAGTGGCTTGAAGGAGAGGAAGAAGAAGCCTCATCAAGAGTCGAATCTATCGCACCCGCCAACGATCCTCGCTAACGGTGGAGGCAACAGTATTTCATAGCATGTTTGTTTCCTTCACTTGTTAATTTGTATTGGATTTGTGTTCCCCTCTAATGGGGAACTAACTCCTTAGATACTTGGGTGTGATGAACTTTTGGGTTAGGGCTTAATGCTTGACATTGATTTCTATGTTGCTTAATTAATTGTTACTGGGTTGAGATCTATTGAATATGCTTTGATGTATTGAATACCTTTGTTGCGACAGCCCGAGTATTCGATAGGGTTCATATGAGGGAAGAAGCGAACACCTCCTCATATTAGAATGACTTTAATAGAGAGTGTTGTGAGCACACCGAGAGATCGGGTGTTTAGGTGAGTGACTCATTCAAATACATTGTTCCCACAACTCTTCCAAGTTATAGATTCCCTAAAACCTAATGCAATGAGTGTGTTAGACATTGGTCACCTCTAGAGAGGGATTGAATGTTCCTTAGGAATCCTTGGTCCAACCTCGTATAATTATGAACATAGAGAGCCTTCGTCGATATCTTCCACTAAAAACCCAAGAGGGATTCACTACCCGGGTATCTCCTCTTTTGATTGATCTTCACAAGATTTACCCCATTCTTAGTAGTCCCGAGTCATTTAGGTCATTTTGGTATTTAGATTAGTTTAATCCATCACCAATTTGCGATTAGGCTAGATAATAGATGATTAGTTAGTATTCATATTTCTTATAGTCGTTGTGGTTCGACAACCCGCTCTCTTGAGCCCACTTTATTACTTGTTGACAACCCGTACACTTGCAGAGACGCATATCAAGTTTTTGGTACCGTTGTCGGAGACTATAGATTACTAGGAGTACTAGCAGTCTATTAGTTTAGTCATTAGTTTTAGATTTTTGTTTTTCTTTTTATTTTCATTTCTTCCTTTTTCTTTTTGTTTGATTCTTTTGTTCTAGCATACTAATCATATTTCTCTATTTGTTTTGCAAGGAAATTTGTGCATGACCTAAGCAAGGCCAATAGGTCTAATCGAGGGAGATAGTAAGGTTGAAAGGAATTTGCACTGCAGGCTCAGAGAAGGAGAAGAGTCAGTCCTAGACCAGTCCTCAAAGGCTGAAAATCAAATCCTAGTAGAATTGAATATAGAAACAGAGAACCGTCCATTCATGGCAGAAAGAAGGAGGAGGCTATTGGAATATGAAAAAAACTAACTACACAGGGGAAGAATTCAGTATTCACCCTCCGGCGGTGAACATGACTAACTTTGAGATAAAGTCAAGCACCATAAGCATGATCCAGAACTAGGCACAGTTTGATGGTCGTCCAGACGAGAATCCACATGTGCATCTGGCGCGTTTCATTCAGATTTGTAACATGTTCAACATCAATGGAGCATCTTATGACACCATCTGATTGATATTATTCCCGTTTAGCATGAGGGATGCTACATACAATTGGCTTACTTCACTGCCCACAGGAAGTATTAGGACATGGAAAGACTAGGGATGTCAATGGGGAGGGGCGGGGGTGGAGCAGGCCTCTACCACCACCGCCCCGCCTGAACTATCCCCTGCCCCACGCGAGCCCCGCCCCGCCCAACCCCACCCCACCCAAATAGTGGTATTTTCAATACCATAACCGCTACCATGGTTTTTCCTCAAGGCCCACCCCGCCCCGCCATGCCCATATTTTTAACCTTTAATACATGGTTTTTTCTCATGCCCCACCCCACCCCGCCCCGCCCATAATAATCATATGTAGCAGCCTAGAAGCTACCGCAACATACATACTACAGACATGTATATATACAGGAGATATTAAAAAAATGAATTTTATAAAAAAAAATAGAATGAGTTTCTTGATTTTTCTTTCTTTTTTTTTTATATAGAAACATGGGAATACAATTGCAAAGACACAGGCTGCATCACCATGCTCAAATCTTCATTATCTATAGGAACAACAGTGATATAATCTTGCTTAAACCACTCATCTGCTTTTATTCCTGCTACATTTATACACAAGGCTGGACTTGGATTGAGAATCCTCCTTATTATGTTCTTAGCACTAGGTGAAAACCACTTGGGTATCTTAGTTTCTCCCCTGTAAATCTTTTTGATAAAGAACTGTGAGATTTCGATCCTCGAATGGAAGATGCCCAGCAAGCATGACATATAATATGATACCACAAGACCAGATATCTGAGATTGCACCATCATAACCTTTGTTGGCAAGAACCTCACGAGCAATATAGTTAAGACTTCCGCAAGTTGTATACAGAAATCCATCATTCTGGCAAGACACATACAACAAATCAGCATCGTGCAATACTTGCAACTACAAAAAACAAGTTTAATTACATACCAGAACTAACTCGAAGATGTTGCAGCAAAGCACTGAGACTGAAATCTGATATCTTTATGTTTCCTTTTGCATCAACAAGAATATTTTCAAGCTGTAAATTAAATCAACTCATAAGTACTTTAGAGAATAGAGAGTTGACAACAATGATCAGAATCATAAGAAATAACTAACTAACTAACTTTCAAGTCTCTGTGAAAAAATCCTTTATCATGACAATAGCTCACAGTATCAATTAACTGTTGAAAAAGCTTCCTTGCCTCTCTCTCTGATAGCATATCTTTCAATGCCTTCAAAATCCAAAAGAAGCAATTTTCAGGATAAAATTAACATCAAATTAAAAGCTTTATTTTAAATAATAATATTCTAGTGATGAAAGAAATATAAATTTTCTAATTACATACAATTCTGTCAAATAATTCTCCTCTATGTACATACTCAAGCACCATGTAAATCTTAGTTTTACTTGCCAATACTTGCATGCCATACAAATCAATCCAACCAATTAAAAGAACAAATTAAAACCCAACATCCACTGCCATTTCACTTCAGATTTCACACCATCTTGTTCTGTTGATTCATCTACTTCATCTGAATTGATTTTGATTTCATAATCCTATGATTTTCCCTACAGAACTACATACAATGCATTAGATTGGAAAGAGAAAGATTAAGAACCCATAAAAGAGACTTACCTAAGTCATGCTTTGATGAGAAGGTGGCTGTACTTACCAACATTAACATCATCACCCAAAGACCTCTGACTCATCCAAGGAGAAGGTGGCTGCTGCATTTAAAAACAATCAATGAAACTAATAATTTTAAATGCTTACTTTCATTTAATACAAAAATTAGGAATTTTGAAGATTAGAAATCAAAATCATGGTAAGATGACTTGCCATGTAAGGGCTAGGTTTTGTAGCGTTTGGATCAAGACCTGATAAGAGTGCAGCTATAGGAAAAATAACAAAGTAAAGAAATAAAAAGAAAACTAAAGCATTAAGATATGATTCCAAATATGATGCTTGTTTCTAGTTTAAGCAACGTGAAGCATAATAAAAGAAAAATAATACATAAAAGCACAATAATAAGTCAAATTCAACATAATAAGTCCAAGTTCCAACATGATGTCTCATCTCATTTCAAATTCCTGCAGTCTAGACTCTAGCTTACTCCTTTAAATGTGAAATGCTCAAGTGGTCAATCCTATAAGAATACAATAAAAAGAAAGAATGTTAACATGAATACTATAAGATATTTATGATAGAGAAAAGATAAATAAATTATAATATACTATACCAAATCAAGAGCAATGGAATCAATATCATCTTCCTCCTCACAAGTTGAAGCAATATCCAATGAAATTGAATTTTGATCCAAGTAAAAATGTTAGAAAAAAGTTAGATAGATTATTGATCAAAGTTCTAATAGAAAGTTAAAAATATAGAATTTGCCTTCTAATTGATTCATTAACCAATTTTGGGTTCAAGTCAAAGCTTCCACCATAGTTGGATGAAGTCTACTATGATATTGACTCAACAATCGACCACATGTACTAAATGTAGACTCTGAAGACACTGTGGACACAGGTATAGCAAATATATCTTTAGCAATCCTTTGCATTGTGGGATACTTGACTCCAGCCGTTTTCCACCATTGTAATATGTCAAAATCGGGAGATCTTGGTATAACAACTTCCTCCAAATAGAAGTCAAATTCTCTCCTCACATCCTATTGATAAACTCTTCATAACCATCTGAAAAACAGTTTTGTTGAACCAAGGTGGAAGCATTGTTTTGCGCAACTTCAACATTTGAAAACTTGTTTTCATATTCAGAAATCAAGTTGCGACAAATCTCATCAATTCTAAATATTTTCATATCACAAGCATCTCCGTATATATTAGAAAAGTGATATTCCATCATGCATTTCTTGTACCTTGGATCAAACACCATCGCTACTCCCATAAAGCCATGAACTACATTCCAATATTTATCAAACTTTTCCAGCATCCTATTAGCCATTAATGCAATTGTCATATTAGTATCAGAAAACCATTCGGACAAAGCTAATTTGATCTCACAAATCTTTGGAAAATAAACATTTGCAGTTGGGTAATTAGAACCTGAATAAAATATTTGCAACTTTCCAACAATTAATCTTGCCATCTCCCAATCTGTCTGTGTTGGACAAATTTTGCACATTGGATTTCTTAACTTTGCACGGTTGAACACATCGTTGTAATATAAAGCTGTCTCAATCATCATGTATGTCGAATTCCATCTTGTTTGCAATCAAGGCACAATTTTTTTGAAGTTGGAATACGTAATTGTCGAGTAGACTCTTCAAACTTTTCTATTCTTTTTGGAGTAGCTATCCAAAAGTGAGCACTTTCATGAATTCTATTTATGCCTTCACCAATGACATCCAACCCATCCTTCACAATAAAATTTAAAATATGCTCACATCAACGCATATGAAAAAAATCGCCTCCAAGCATAAGTGATTCCGGATGAAGACTATCAAGCAAAAGGGTTACAACTCCATCATTGATTGAACAATTATCCAAAGTAATAGTAGACAATCTTTTGTCAAGCCCTCCAAAAGAATTTTCATCAACTCATCTGTAATTACTTCTTTTGTGTGTGGTGCAGAGACATAACAATACCTACATATATAATCATGCTTAGATTAGATCCATCCACTGACTTAGATATAAATAAAAATAAATAATTAACATAAGCACTTTATTTAAAATCATACCTCAAGGTTCGTTTTTGTAAAGTCCAAGTCTTATCAATGAAGTGAGCAGTTAGAGCCATATACCATTTTTTTTTGGTGATCTGCTGTCCACATGTCAATTGTAATTGCAATTCTACTATCATTTGACTCAATCATTTTCATTGTTGGTAACTTCTGCTCTTGTAAATTGTAAGGATATCATTCTTTATTGTGTTTCTTCTAGGAACATTGAAAAATGGTCGGAGAAGAGATGAATACCTCCTAAAGCCAACATGATCAACCATGGACAAAGGGTACTCATGAATTATAATCATTTGAGAAAGCTCTTTTCTTGCCAAGGCTTGGTCAAAGGCATAATTTTTAAGCTTTGTTCCATCACCCTTACTTTGCTTTACCACTAAAAGTTGTTGTCTGAGATCTTTGTGTGTTAGCTTTCGACATCTCTTCATGTGGTCATGCAAATGAGTGGTTCCATTCTTAGCTTTTCCACCAAGCATCCTTTTGCAATAATTGCAGATTGCTTTCCATTCTCCATCAACTTGTTGTCTTATGAAATGTTCCCACACAATGGATTTTCACTTTTTGGGGTTATAAATATTAACATCATCACCTGTTGATGGTGTTGATAAAGATTTATCTATAGTTGGAGTAGCACTTGAAATTGGAGTTGAAGATTCACAAACCATTGGTAAGGAGTAGGAACTAATTTTGAAGTGATATTTTCAATAAGGGCTGACGATTGAGATTCACCTTCCATGATAAATAATTTTGCATACACATTAAAATATTACATGAGAAAATAAAAGCATAAGAAAATAAAGATTATTATATATGTGAGTTAAAAAACACCAATTACATGCATAACAAGTGACAACATGCATACTGATAGTTTACCATCATCAACAGGGGAAAAAAATCTTGAAAAACAGAAGACTCCATTATGGACAAGGAAGGAAACACAAGAAAAATCGATTCATATGGACCCAAAATTGAGAATTGAATTTTAAAAATCAAATACAGAACAAACATTTACAGAGCAATATATATTGGTCTGTTTTAATGAATACATATAATATAATTAATCTATAAAATTATAAATAATCAAACAAAGCACAAAAATGCACAATAACATCAATAAAATGGCTAAACAAAGAACAAGTCAGATTCATGCTTACACTGAATCCATGGTTTTCAAAGAGAACAATATTACAATTCAGATAAGGTAAAGGATACAATTAAGAAGATGCTTTATATCTCTGAAAAAAAATATATGTACCAACAACACTTAAATGGCTTGGCATGGAGAACCTTTAGCTGAAGTTTAATACCAAGATTGCAACTAAATCCAATTCAAATGATTTTTTATACCCATGTCATTACAATAGTGCAATCATATAAGAGGACCAAAAAAGACAGGGAAGGAATAAGACTGAAGTTTTAAAGTCATCAGACAGAACAGAACCGGTGCATTATGAAGCTTGAAGGTTTATATTGAAGCGTGGCCATGATCAGCAACATGCCAAGATTAAATTATCATCACAACTACTATTTGATAAGATGAACCAAGATGGCAGATAAAAATATCAATGAAAAGTAAAACAATTAGCAAAAAATCATGAGAGTGATTTTTATTGAATTGCTAAATAAAAATGGCATTCCATAAAATGAGAATAACATGCTTTTCATCAATATCAATGATCAATTATTCTTACCACCAAAAGAGGAAGAAGAACTACCAAAAGCAAGAGTTGATGATGCTCCAAAAGAAGGTGTGGAGCTTCCTAAAGCTAGTGAGGATGAAGCACCAAATGTTGGAGTTGAAGGCTGCCAAAAGACACCAGCGGATGTGCCACCAAACAATGAACTCCCTGACTGAGAACCAAAAGGATTTGGGCTTCCAAAGGGTTTAGGAGAAAAGGGATTATTATTGGCACAACTTGTTTGCCCAAACACAGAGGAGCTGAATGGGCTACTTGACTTGAGGACTGCCCAAAGGCTGCATTTCATAAGAGAATCAGTCAGAACAAGGAAAAAACTGCATATTAGAGAATACCAGCTATAAGCATCAACACAATAAAATCTTGATAGAAAATAAAGGAGTGATCCTTGACATGCGGAGAGAGGAAAATACTCACGAGAAGAGAGAAGATGGGAAGGGGTCGCGAGCTTGTGAGCTCGACTAGAGCTTGTTAGCAAATAAAGGATTGATCATTGACAAATAGAGAGAGGAAGATACTCATGAGAAGAGAGATGGAGATTCAGAGAAGGACCAGAAGGTGAAGTAGATGAATAGCCATGAGGGATTCGAGCTCCCTGGCGACTCCGGCTCACAACGGTGGCCACCGTGAGGGATCCAAGTATGTCGGAGCAAGGGCCGGGAAAGCTCGAGAGATGGAGATTCAAAGGACCATAAGGTAAAGTAGATGAACAACCGCCAAATTCCAAAGACTCCAAAATGAGTTCACTATAAACCCTAAAAGTCCAAAACTATATAATCCAATATATATATAATACAAGGATATTTTTGAAATTTTTTAGCGGGGAGGGGCGGGGCGGATTTAAAATAGATGTTTACCAAACCCGCCCGGCCCCACACTCCACACAAAAAACCCCTCCCCGCCCTGCCCCGTGCCCCGCTCTCCAACAAAAAAAAAAACGCCCCTTTCCAGGCGGATCGGGTCGGAAACCATGAATCGGGTCAGGTATTGCCATCCATAGGAAAGGCATGCTAGATAAGTTTCTTGGAAGATACTTCCCACCAAATAAAATTGCGCAGATTAGACATGAGATCTCATTATTTAAACAAGGGGAAATGGAGTCATTGTTTGAAGCACATAATAGATTCAAAGATCTATTTCGTTGATGTCCCCACCATGGTCTTGAGCCATAGACAAAGATCCATATATTCTACAATGGTCTCAATACCCACACTAGGCAGCTTGTGAATGCCTTCATTGGGTAATAAATACCCAGATGAAGTAGAGCAGCTATTTGAAGATATGGAATGCACTGAGTCACTCTGGTCATCAAGAGGAAGGCAGGCTAGTGGTGTTGAAGCCTGTAAAGTGAGCACAGATTTGGGCCTGCAGCCCAAGTAGCAGAATTATCCAGAAAGCTCAATCAGTTGACAACCAACAGCTCGAACTCAGTTGCATCTATTTCTTGTGGTACCTGTGGAGGAGGACATGGTGTCACACAGTATCCCATTGCTAGTGTCGAATTGGCCCCCATAGAGGAAGTGCAGTACATAGGCAATCCTCGAAGACCTCAAGGGACTCAATTTAAGTCATGCATACCCAATTGGAATCACCCGAGGCTAGCCTATGAAAACCCTCAAGGAACATCAACCTCCTCCCTCTCCTCCCCACAAAAAAAAAGCCTCAAGGGACAAAGAACACTATGTAGAACATTTTGGCTAGGTTTATGGTAACCAAGCATTCAGAATTTGGAGAATCAAGTGGGCCAAATTGCTAGGAATTCCTCAGAGAGACCTCAGGATGCTCTTCCAAGAAACACTAAGCCCAACCCATGAGAGTAGTTGAAAGCTATTACCCTAAGAAGAAGGAAGGAGGTAGCGTTGTTAGTAAAGACTCCTCCAAACAAGGAACCTCAAGTGGAGGTTGGGGGGACATTTGGAACCAAGGAAATTGCTACTGAAGATGAAGGGGTAATTCTGAAGGAGAAGGAGGTGGAGCAACTACCTATCCCTGAGTATCAACCCAAGATTCCTTATCTGGAAATATTAAGGAAGGACAAGGAGGGCTCTCAGTTTTAGAAATTTCTAGAGCTACTAAAGCATGTATATATAAACCTGCCCTTGGTGGATGTACTAGCTCAGATGCTGAAGTATACAAAGTTCATGAAGGAGCTACTTACCAACAAGAAGAAATTGGAAGAGATCTCGGCACTTATACTAAATGAAAATTGCTCCGTCCTCCTACATCCCAAATTGCCAAGGAAGGTAAAAGATCCAAGGAGTTTTGTATTCCCTTGAATTATTGGCGATGGTATCATGGAGCATGCATTGGTAGATTTAGGGGCTAGTATAAATGTGACACCCTATAAACTTCATATGAAATTGGGTCTTGGGGAACCAAAGCAGAAACGGATGACTCTACAGCTAGCGGACCGGTCAATGAAACAACCAAGGGGAATTCTAGAAGATATGGTTATAAAGGTGGAGAAGTTTATATTCCCCGTGGACTTCGTGTTTCTTGATATAGATGATATTAATGTGGAAGTATTTATTATACTTGGTCGACCGTTCTTAGCCACAACTCGTGCCTTAACCGACCATCATGAGGGAAAGTTAATAATAAGAGTAGGAGAAAATGAAGTTGTGGTCAATTTGCACGGGGCAATGCAGCACACCATGGACCATGACGACATCTCCTATTCTATTGATGACATTGACATTCTTACCTCTGATCACATGAAGGAGTTATTTGATGTGGACCCACTGGAGGAGTACCTTGGAGAATTGGGTGATGACCTTGAAGAAAATGCTACCGAGCTGGAGGGGATGCAGAATTCTAAGGAAAAAGTTAGGAAGAAGCCCCCTAACTGATTAAATTATGGAATAAGAAACAAGAAAGTGGGAATGGCAAAAACCCTTAGACCCAAATTGAGTTACTCCAATGTGCAAGATTGACCAAGGTAAGTTTCCTATCTACTCAAGTTTGGGGATGTCAAGATTTGCTAACTTTTTGAAGGGAGAGACCAGCGAGGGAATTCATTCATTTGAGCCACCATGAGATAGACCTCATAAGTACGTCAAGCTAATGATGGTAAAGAAGGGCTTCTTGGGAGGCAACCCAAGACTTTCATTGAAATTTCTTCAATTTTGCAATACTTATAGATTTAATTTGGTTCTAGAGTTTTGAATAATTTCATGATGATGATTTCATTGAATTCTTTGAATTATACCCTCTTTCTTATTAGAATTTGTGTGGCTCATGATTCTGCAAGGGTTGTATGTGTATTTCACAGAAGCAAGAACTCCCTAATGTTCACAGATGTCGCAGAGAAAGCGGCTATGGGAGGCATACTATTTCATGCTTCCACGATACTCACATTTGTCCATAGCTTTGCATCTTGGTTTCGGGATTCAAAGCATGAAACTCTTAATTTCCTCTTAATTTTGTGAGTTTCATGGTTTTTCATGTCCAATTTTGGAAATCTAGGTGTTGAATGTGCCTCAACCCAATGGAGTAACCCAATCACAAAGCGAAGTTTTGATCCAGGATACCCCTATTACTACCTCATCAACAATTCAGGACTGCGCCACCCTTGACTCTACCTCAAAATGAATGCCGTCATCAGCAAATAGAAGACGATGAAGACGACCAGGAAATCTCCGCTCTTGCTTCCACTTTGGGAACGATGGGGCTAGATGTGTCAACTGCATCAAGCAGAAAGTGTACTTCTCCCCTACCGGCTCCGCAGTCTCTAGTGACAGCCACCGCACCTTCTTCTGCGCCAGAGGACTACGGCACACATGACTAAGGATCATGGGGCACATCATCATCTTGTTATCTCATTTTAGTTATGTTTATTTTCAGTTCATCTATACTCTTTTGTATCAGTTAGCAAGGCTTCTCCCTCCTAAACTTGTTATCCTTATTTTCATTATGTGGTTGGTAATGGAATTATCATATTTTGAGTTATCCCTCTTCGTTCTTGTCTCACAGAATTGAGTGATCAAGGAACTACACAAGGGAGTTGTCCACAAGAGCACAATTGGAACTTGGGATCTTCACCAAGACACTAGGAAAGTTTTAGTTTGCCTTCCCCCTCATCTTTATTTAATTCCTCTTCCTTCAACTACTATGCTTACATTGTGTACATTGAGAATAATATACTACTTTAAGTTGAGGGGTGGATACAAAACATTTGAGGTTCATTGAAAAATTTTAATATGGATGTATGCTTAATGGCAACTTAGAATGCATCATTCTAAGTTTGGGGATGGGTAACTAGGAAATTCATTGCATATCTTCACAATCAAATTCATTGAATATCTTTATATAGGAAAGTCAAGCTTAGAATTGCAAGCGTTTGTCAACACCTGGAGATGGAAGCATGGAGCCATCTCCTTGCCATCAGGGAGAGGACCTACCGGAGCTGACCGTAGAGGTTCTCTCGATGCTCCATATCGTCAAGGGAGCAGTATCGTTGCACCGTCAGGACCAGATCGAGTTTTCGATAGGCGGTGCTCGATTTCAGTTAAGCTATAGTAACTTCGCCATCTACCTCAGCCTGTACGACATCAAGTACACTAGGACGGCCGAGTATGATGTGCAGGACATCTACCAACCTAGAGGAGAAATGTAGGAGTCCGTCTGAGGAAGACCCAGCACGGACCCGATCTACGACCCATGGTGATCAAGGGCATCCTTAGATGCATCCAAATGGTACTGAGCCACTCGATCACGGGACAAGGAGACAGTACTTGGGTGGTCAGTACTAGCGACTTCCTCCTCTAGAGCATGATGGGCAAGTTCTTACTCCACCTGGGATGGGTCGTCGCCCAATTTCTTCTACACCAGATGACGGATTACAAAGTGGGAGTCATATTTGCCGGGACCTACGTCATGCGACTGGCCCGAGGCATGGATATCTTCTTGGAGCACGTTACCGAGAGGATGGTGGTGGTTAGGGGCTCTACCCCAATCACTGTGGAGACGCTAAGATTGATGGGGATGCTGCACATCACAAACACTTCACGAGGCATCATTTACAGGGTTGCAGCTCCCGACGAGCCCCAGGACTCGACAATAGTTGCCAGGCCTAGCACATGACTATCTTTTTATTTTTCACCACTTTAATGTTTTTTTCATTTTTTTTTTCATGTGTCACAAAAGAGCTAATCATCTATATATTTTTTTGGGGATTTTACTTTTTGTGCCTTCAAAGTTCCAGGAGAAATTGAATTCGAAACATGGTCAGGAACCCACAACGTACAAAAGCAGCTCCATTACCCAATGATAGTGAGTAAAGTTCAAAAAAAATCTCTTCCCTTTTGTTTTGTATGCCATATTTTTTTCAATGCATACATTGTGTACATTGGGGACAATGTAAAATTTAAGTGTGGGGGAGGGGTTAGTCATTGCTTATATTGTCTATGATGAGTGTTGATTTAAGTTGATCTATGATAGTAATGATTGGGACTCCGCTCTATATCTATGCAGGAATTTGAGTTGAGTGCCAAATTTTTTTTCACAAATATATTATATATTTAGTTTTGCCTTTTCTTGAAACCCCACAAAAATTTTCACGCACAAACCCTGACTTAGGTGCCACTCTTCCGCTTAGGTTTGGATTCTAGCTAGTTTGACCAATAGTGAGGATTTTCCTATTGATTAAAAAAAAATCCGGAATGTCGAATCCATTAGGGATGCCCTACTGAAAGAAAGGTAAAAAGTAAGTCCGGAAAGTCGAATCTATTAAGGATGCCCTTCCAGCCGGGAAGTCAGATCCATTAGGGATACCATAGCGAAAAATTAGAAAAGATGATAGAAAGACCAGTCATCTTTGAAGCATGAAAGCCATCCTTGAGTAGTCAAATCTTGGGCATCACAAATATTCACTTGATGACCTACCGCGGGAAATGGCTATCTCACTAGAAGTATGTAGCTACTACCCAAACAAAAGAGTCAAAAGAAATTAGAAAAGAAATAAGGTCTAGAGTAGCCGGACTAGGCTTTAGTCAATGTGATGCAGGAGGCTCGAGTCAAATATTGGTGCCGGGTTATCGGGTTAACGTAAAGATGGGAAGTTATCGAGTCAATTTCAAGATTGGGTCGGTTTTGGGTGTGGTTCGGTATTTTGGCCATAACTTTGGCTACCGATATCGGAATAGGGCGTTCGACCCCAATTCGGAAAGCTCTTTGCGGCGCGCACAACATGGGGATGTCATATTTGAGATAATTTTAGTTATTTATTTTCTATTTTTAGAAATAATTATCCGCCGAATTAGGGTTTTTGGTCTTTTTTCTATTTTTGGTAATATTTCATATGCCAAATTAGGATAGGATTTGAATCCGATTTGATCTCGGATTTTTAGAAGTTATCTGATTTGTTTAGAGTTTTAAATTTAGATAAGTTTAGTTTTAAATAATAATTTGTCAATTTTAGCAAATTTAGATTAGATGATAAGGTTTCTAGGTTAATCTTTTGAGGCTATTTAACCCGGCTTGTGGGTTAGTTTTTCATTATTGAATTTTGATTAATAATATTTTCTTAAATTTCAGAGTATTTTCTCTGGTTCTTTTGGTTCTTCGTTTGTTCTTTCTTGCAGTCCTTGGACCTGGCTAGCTCGCAGGATAATCGCTACCCCACCCGGCATCACAATGAGAGGAATCTTAGGGTGAGCTACAAACACACACACACTCACATGGGGGCTATGAGTCTAAGGTAGCACATATTTTTCCATAAAAACCATAATGACATTCAACATTGTGCTTTACCGGATACCAGAGGGACTCCCAACTATTTTAAGATCGAAGATCATGCACTCATCTGTTTTTCTATTCCATATTCTCTATACTCGTGGACAACCAAAAGTTCAAGTGTGGGGTTATTAGATGAGTTCATAATTATACATATTTTCATACTATACTTGCATGTACTCAGCCTATCTTTTGGCATAAATTTCTCTATTTTTGTGCTATGTGGGTATTTTTTGTGATCGAACAGGAAAACAGACACTCAGAATGAAAGAAATGGAAATCGGGACAATTCGGAGCAAATAGAGCCAAAGAAGCAAGTACACGGTTGTGTTCCAAGGCGTGCACAAAGTGCATGGGGGTGCCTATGCCCATACAACTCTCGAGATTCTATTTAACCCGTTTTCAAGACAACATGGGCATGCCTAGATCTGCATGCCCATGCTTTGCTATTTTTGAAGTCTATAAAAGGGCGCCCAATGCAACTTTTTGACAGGACTTTGGGTGGATCAACTTTGAGTGATTCTTGCGTCATCAACTAGGGTTTCAAAGAGGAGATTGAAGGCGAAGAAGACATCGATTGATTGAGGAAGTTTTATTCTTTTATTATGTCTTCTTCTTTAGATCTTGTTAGGGTTTCCCATATGAGAGGCTAAACCTTCTACGGTACCTCGGGTCCTTGAACGCTAGATGAACTTGTGACTCTTTTCCTTTCTTTTAATACTAGGTTTTCTTTTTTATTATTCTTGTGAATTGTCTATGTTTTCTTAATGCTTGTAGTTTGTTAGTACAAAAGTGTCGATCACATATCTAAAGTTGCTTGATACATGAAGAGAAATCTCAGTCAAGCTAGATCTCGGCATAGATAATACGGGGTGCGCGCATGCCAAGAGATTGGGTGATCCGGTAATTTCACAACTCACTCTCCGGATTAGGGTAAAATCTAATTGTGGAAACCGCATAACACTAATAATAATAATCATGTAGTTTTATTGCGAAGTCGTTGTATCGGGCTAGGGTTTGGCTGAACGAGAGATCGTGGTCAAACTTATTTAGGGTTCTCCACAGTCCATGAATATTTCAACTAGATAACCAGTATTAGGAAATTAGTCAACAAGGGATTCTTAGGGGATAGAGATTCAGGCTGCCATTTCCTCTCAACTGATAACCCTAGATTTGCCAACTGTTCACTTATTTTTAGTTCTTTTTTAGATTACTTAGTTAGGATCACAAAAACACCAAAAATATTTTAGCCTAGATAATAGAAGATAAATTAATACTAGCTTTGTCGTTCCCTGTTGATTCGACAATCCTACCTTTAGGGTAGTTTACTAGTTGAGCGACCCTATGCACTTGCGGGCAAGTAGCACACATCAGTATATCTGCCATGGATTCTGGTGTGTGTGTGTGTGTGTGTGTGTGTGTGTGTGTGTGTGTGTGTGTGTGTGTGTGTGTGTGTGTATTTTCTCTAATAGGAATGAGTGAGCTTTTGTGGTAGTTTATTCTGAAGTCGGATATTCCCTCGTATAAGTAGAAGATCAGCTTCAAAATTTGTAGGTGTCCTAACTCTGATATACTAAGCACCAGTAAGTCATCCACATACTGTAGAGAGGTCATCTCTTCTTAGAACCCTTTTTGTGTCTCACATATCCCCTGGTTGATCTGTTGATGAGGATCTTTGAGTTTGATGTTGTTAGAATGACCCGAATCCATGATACCCACTTTGCCCCAAAATGTTGCGCCATAAGCATTTTTTGAAGGAAACCCCAATCCGCCATGTCAAGATCCTTTTCGAAGTCTATTTTGATTAATAACCAGTCTTGCTAGCCCTTTTTTAATCATGTGGATCAACTCTTCAACCGACACAATGTTATCACATTCCTTTTATAAAAGTCGTTTGCGCCTCATCAATTAGATTATGGATGGCCATATGTAATCTATTTGCTAGCACTTTTGGGATGACTTTTATCGAGCAATTTATTAGACTAATTGGTCAGTTATCCTTAATCTCCACTAGTTCTTCTGTTTTGGGTATGAAAAGGAATTTCTAGTTGGGCACATCCATTATAGAAGTCGGAAAATAATTTCAAGAGGTTAATTCTCATTAAAAAAAAGAAGAAATACAATATCTTTTTTCTTTTGAAAATAAATGTTTTCACTTCTCTATATATTTTTTAGCTCATACTCGAAGCGAAACCTTTTTTTATTTGTGTTTTGCTTCCGATGATCACCCTCTTTTCATATTATTAATTTAAATTGTTTTCAACCTAAAAATATGAATCAAGGGAAAGATTAGGTTCACACTATTTAAATCTAGTTATTATCTTCTTTTTCAAAAATCTCATATTGTAAATTATCCTACATATAGCAACTTTCACCAAACAAAAAAAGGGCTACTACACTCGTTAAAAAAGAGATTGAGAGAGACACTACAAGAAATGTTACATTTACTCACAGAAATTTTACTCACAGAAATTTAAGTGTGACTAAAACTTAATATATAGTCACACTTAGATTCATGCGTGAGTATTAAAGTAATTTATAGTCACAGTTATTTTATATGTGACTGTAGAGGTTTTTTTAGTCAGAAATTTTTTTTTACCGTGACTATAGGTTAAATATTATTGTCACTCTTAGATTCATGTGTGAGTATTAATGTAATCAATAGTCACGGTTATTTTATATATAATGTTAATTTATTTATTTTTCCCTGTAATATATTTTTTTGTTGAAATGTAATATCTGAGTATAAATCTTGATTTTACAAGGGGTTATTTACAAAAATTACAGTCTAAAAAAAATAGTTTCATTAAATCTGTTCGAAGAACTGCTTCAATGAATATAGATATGAACTTGATATCATTTAGCATTTTATTAGATGATGCTCCCAGTCCTGATGTGGAATCTGTGATGATGTTTGCTTGACAGAAGGTTGATGGAGTGTGTAGTACAAGGGATTATTGAGACACAGGTATGGCTTTCGCATTTTGGTTGGGCTATTATTTTTCGGTATAATCCTCAAAATAGTCCCTCTATTTTAACCAGGTGGCCTTTTAGTCCCTCTAATATAATTTGAGTCTTTTAACTCCCTCTATTTTTCGAGTTCGGTCCATTTAGTCCCTCTGTCAAATGGAAGTTAAATTTTTTGTTAACTTATACTGACGTGGCTTTTTTATAATATTTAAAAATTATTTTTAAAAAATAAAAAATAATAAAACGAGTACCGGGTTCGGATCCGAATGATGATAACGAATCCGAACCCTCATTTTATTACCACACAAAGTGTTCAGTAACGGGTTTGGATCAGTTATCATCATCCGGATATGAACCCAGTACTCATTTTATTATATTATTATTTTATAAATAATTTTTTAATATTATAAAAAGCCACGTCAGCATAAGTTAAGGGGAAATTTAACTCATGTTTGACAGAAGGACTAAATAGACCAAAATCAAAAATAGAGGGGGATAAAAGGCTCAAAACCTGGTTAAAATAGAGGGACTATTTTGAGGATTATACCTTGCTTTTCTCGTGCTACTTGAATTATTCAAGTTTTTTTTTCTTTTCTTTTCTACTCCCCAGCCAATTGAAAACTAAAGAAAAAAGTCATGAATGCCAGTGCCCCAGAAGAGAACATATGATTGATTGAATGAAGTGGGTGGCATATGATTTCATGCTTCTAGGAGGGTTGTTCTTCTTGGATCCAGATGGAATAGTTACTTTGTGGCATTATGATAAGCAGTAAGATTAGAATTGGACCATTCTAGCAATGAATTGAATTCTATGGCAAGCATGTTGTGCAACCAAATATTAGATGTCTAGATCAACTCCAATGCTCTTTCAAAGTGTCTTTGTCTTATATTATTTGATGGTGAATTTTTCTTAGAAGATCAGCATTAATTACTTTAGGAGAATTTTATGTTGGGAAAGGCATAAATAAGATCAAAACATCCACCAACTTATTCCTTTAGGCTTACAATATTTCCTTTTTCTTACGTGTATGACAACCTATTCCTCTACTTGCAATGGCGGATCCAGAGGAGGGCGGGCAGGGGCCACTGCCCCCCCTAGAGTTTGGGAAAATTTTTTATTTTCTTCAAATTTTGAATTACCCCCCTAAGTTTTAATAAATTTTTTAGATAAATATAAAATTTATAAGGGTTTAAGTGAAAACCTAAACTAAAACTATCTTCAACCCCTTCAAATTTTGCAAAATTTCCCATTGCCCCCCAAAGTTTTAAAAAGTTTTTTATATAAATATAAAATTTATAAGAGCTTATGTGAAAAATCTAAACTAAAACTGTATTTTTTTTTTGTGACATAAAAGAAAGGAGATTGCAATTTAAAATTCCCAACTTGTTCAAATAGGTGAGTGGTATCTACATTTTATTTATTTATTTGAGTTCATGTGAACTTATATACACAAAAATTGTATTTTAATTTTGATTTCTTCTTTATCAGATGATAAAAGATTATTGGTTCTTGGAATTTAATATTTTGGTATTAGAAGTTGGAAGTATAATGAGATTGTCAAGGTTATAAATTTAAACTTTAATTTTATTTATATTCAAATCATAAATATATATGAGTATATATATGCTTTAGTTATTATATAATTATAATTCAAAATTGATAATAAAATAAATTTATATTTGACAATAACTTTAGTAGTTCGCCCCCCCTAAATCTAATTTCTGGATCCGCCATATTGTCTACTTGTTTCTAATACTGAAGTGTTTTTTCCTCTGTTTTTTTTCGGAAGAGTGCATGTTTGTGAGATTTCCTAAGGCTTTTATTGTACTTGTTTAGATGGTTCATGCTTCTTTGATGAGTTTTTGTTTTTTTGGCTTTGATTATTACAATGAGTTTATTATGTGTCTAATTTTCTACTTTGAGATATAATAGTTCTTGATCTAGTTATTAGTTTTTCATATAAATACTGTCTCTGCTTTACCTTCATTTTGGAGGCCACTGAGAGTGCTATACTTTGTTTGAAGAATTCTTAAGTGAAAGAGAGAACAATGGGAATTTATGTTGTACAAGTGGAGAATGGAAAAGTAGGAGAAAATGGGTAGCCTTCGGTTGGTCTAGTGTACCGGAGTATCCTAGCAAAGAATGGCTTTCCACCACTTGAAGCCAATATGAGCACCCCATATGGGAAGTATTCAGGTGTCAACTCTTCAATTCTCTCTCTCTCTTTTTTTTTTGAAGAATGCTGATTAAGAACATTGATGTATAAAACCTTCTTTTTTATGCAGAAATACAAGTAACAAACATCCTGGAAATAAAATGCTCTGATGGCGAGAGTTTACTAATGGAAATGTAAATATCGGGATCTCATTTTTGTGTTACTATATTCATGGATGTTTTACTTGAAATCTATTGATGATTTATATTGTAGGTTGGTTCTTATTTATGGAAAATATACAAGGAAATATATGAGGTGCATTTTATATGTGATTATAACATGGACGTACTTCTTTAGAGCAAACACTTCATGTTTTTGGGTTTTACCAAACTTGAACAAATTCAAAGTGGTGCATTTTATATGTGATTATGATAATTTTAAGTAATTAGGTGGTGCCAATTTAAAATATATTTGTGAGTGGAGTTTAAATTTTATATGAGTAAAAAATACTGAAAAAATAATAATTTTTATTTTTATTCACACATAATATCCATGAGTAAAAAATAAAGAAAAATAATAGCTACTACTTTTACTCACGGATAATATCTATGAGTAAAATAAAAGAAAAGTAATAATCACTATTTTTACTCACGCATGTACAAGCGTGAGTAAAACCTAAAAATCTATTCTCACAGAATTTTCGTCACAATATGTCTATACCGTCGCCCTCCTTTAGTCATGGCATTTTTAGCACCGGTATAAGGTTTTTTTCGATGAGTAAAAATATTTTGATCTATACTCACGCTTATTTATACTTTTACTCACACTTATATTGGCGTGAGTAAATGTAACATTTCTTGTAGTGAGATTAAAGCATTGATAGCAAATAATTGGCTAGGACGAGTTAAATTTCTTGTTATTGCAGTCTCTTTTTGTGTCATTGACTTGATGCTCTGAAAGTTTATTTGTACAGTGAGTGGCAAGGAAAATCATATTTCTTTGAAGATTAGCACCAATCCATGTGTTTCTTTGGTTTTAAAAAATAGATATATAAATCACATTTATTGAATATTAGAAAAAGGTTCCTAGTTGAACAACTGGTACAAGTAGTTTCTGGTTCTTAGAGAATTGTGAAATACAGACCGATACAAAGGCATGCTTGAGGGAGTGGAGACCCATAAACAACCAAAACATCCTACACACCAGGGTTTATCAGAAATAGCCATACTCTGGCAGTAGAAAATTATAAATAGTAAGATTTTCACAAGAATATTGGATGTCATATTGATAGATGCATGCCACGTGGAATAGGATTAGTAGCATAAATCTGCAAATTGACTGGCCTTTCAAAATTGTCAACTTGTATGATACCCAACCGTTAAGACAGGCTATTGCTCTCATCTTTGTTACTATCTCTGTGTCATATAAGGTTTTGTTTACTCTTTTTTTTGGCTCTAGAGAATCGTCCCGATATTTCAAGAGCTCACACATGTACCCCTAACAACTGTGATATCCCCTATGTATCTAGGTTTACTCGTTCTCTAAGAAGTTCATACCCTAATCTTATTCCTCGTGACGTACATGTTTTTGATAAAACATATAAATTCAGGTGAGAAGTGTACACTAAATATAAGGTTATAGCTGTGGGAGTATGTACTATTTATGATTTTCCTAGACATGGAGGGGTAGGTCAGTCGGGGGTCTCTGCACCAAGGGGTTGCCATCGTGCTCATCTTCGAAGTCTACTCCTAGTGGTCGGGCACTCTGCTCCTCATATCTTGTTAGAGCCAAGCTTCAACTGACTATTCCATGCATCTCCTGTAATAGAGTCTTCTTTGTTTTCAAAATATTCATGTTGAAACTTCTAACATTGCTCCCTGTACGTTGTTGAATTAATCATCTCCTCAGACTTTCGTTCAAAATGAGGAATACCTAAACTTTGATTTTTCTTATACGTGCCATGAAAAATTGGAATCGATGTGCATCCAATTCTTGAATTATGACAATTAGACTCCACATGATCAAAACCTTCCTCCACAACCACTAGTCCCTAGTCACACTTTGAACGGCACACGTACGTACACGAGACTAGTATTTATCAGCTCCTCTCTTTCTTCATCAGATCTTTGAACTTCCATCCTAAGAAATTTGATTTTGTTGTTTTATCCACTGAATTCTTATGGGCCTTTATTTTCTTGGGCTCTTCTGATATTTTATTGGATTTTCTGTTATCCAGTAAATGTACACGTACAACACAAACTATGACCACCAGTGCTTGATAATGTTGTTTTTTGCATATTAAGATAATCTCTGCAGGGAATCCTCCTATTTTCAAGAGAAAAGACTAATCAAACTAAATACAATATCTTTTCTCTTTTGAAAATAAAATTTTCCACAGTACGTGAGTAGACGCGAGAAAAATGATATTTCTTGGAAGCATTAGCACCAATCCACATGTTTCTTTGTATTCAAAATATTCATGCTGAAACTTCTAATATCTTTCCCTGTGTTGTTGTCAGTTGTTTTCATTGTTTTAAAGAAGGATGATTCAATAAACTTTCGTTGTAAATAAGAAATATCAAAATTTTGATATTTCTTATACCATGAAAAAATGGAATTGGTGTGGATCCATTTTTTGATATTTCTAATAGCATGAGAAAATATTGCACTGTCAATTCACACCAATTCCACCATCTTTAACATGAAAAAGTTTGATAGTTTTTTTTTTTTTGGTAGTAGGAGCCAACCGGTCAGCACCGGCTGGCTAAGTAAATCCATAGGTGTGCATGTCTCTGGATCGAATCCCAGCGACTACACATCAACGCCTCAAAGTCTTTGGCGATGAAACCACAAAGAAAATACCCACACTGGGGGTTCGAACCCATGAAGGGTGTCTGGCCATCATACCATCATACCACTACGCTACAAGAGCGTTGGTAAAAGTTTGATAGTTTTCATACCATGAAAAAATGGGTAACCTCTATAGAATTTTGAGTAGCAATTAGACACTACACTCAACATCTTCCTCCACAACCTCTAGTCCCTGGTCACACTTTGACTAGTACACGTTCAATCATATAGAATTTTAGCCCACAACACCCAAAACATCAAATTTATTAATAATGAAACTTATAAAAGTCTAACAACAAAATAACCACGTTCAATTTGTAAATTTTCTTATTTATTTTTTGCCACCAAACTTAATTAAATGGAAAGAAAACTTAATTAAGAATTTTTAATCTGTACTATTGATATAATCCACGAGTCATTATTTCATGAATACAAAAAAAAAAAAAAAGACTATTGATATAATCCAAGAGAACTAAAAGAAAAAATATCCCAGACCTCACATAATTTATTTAGACTAGTACCATGGTTGAAAAATGAAACCATCCCTTGACTTCTCTGTGCCCATTAAACCAGAAAGTACTCTATAAATGGAGATCTCATCACTATATATATATCTTCTCACCACTCATCACAATTAGCACAGAAACAAAGGTTTGCACTTCATCCATCTCTTGTCAATTACTTAAGCTTAATTTCCCTTCATATATAATATAAATAGCATTCTCATGAAGAGCTTTAATCTTCAGGTGCACCGGCATCCACAGTACTGGTTTCTTAGCTTGATCAAAATATCCATCAATGGAGATAAAGATGTCAGATGAGATGCTGAGTGCAGTGGTACCAGTCATCGTCTACTGGGTCTTCTCAGGCATCTACGAGCTCCTAGGAATCTACTTTGTCAACCACCGCTTACACCCAAAAGGAGAGGAAAACGAGAAGAACGCTGTTTCCAAATTAGAAGTGATCAAAGGCGTGCTTACCCAACAAGCTCTTCAAATCACCATCCTTTACCTGGTTACCAAGGTGATACACTGATATATATGTGTATACGTTTGCCTAGTTAGTTAAACAGAAGTACTCATGGGTGCATGCATGCATGCATGCTTGTTCTTTCTTGCAGGTTAGGGTTGATGATGAGAAAAGAGGAGTTCCAAAGCCACAACCCTCCCTCCCAGTGATAGCACTGCAATGGTTTATTGGCATGATAGTGGTGGACACGGTGCAGTACTTTGGGCACCGTTACTTACACGCCAACAAGTTCTTGTACAAACACGTGCATTCAACTCACCATGCACTGGTAGTCCCCTACGTCTATGGAGCTCTATATGGCCATCCTTTGGAGGGCCTTTTTCTGGACATCATTGGCAGTGCCCTAGCATTCCTTTTCAGTGGCATGACTCCAAGAACCAGCATCTATTTCTTCTCCTTCTCCACAATCAAGGGTTTGGACTTGCACTGTGCTCTGTATTTCCCTTGGAATCCCCTCCAGGCTTTCTTTCCCAACAATTGTGCGTTCCATTACACTCACCACCAGATCAAGGGCCACAAGTACAACTATGCCCAGCCTTTCTTCATCTCATGGGATAAAATACTTGGAACTTACAAAGAATTCACCGTTGAGAAGAGGGAGGGTGGAGGTTTCCGAGTTTCTCTTGCTAAGAACCAGTAGAGAATTAACTATTGGATGCTATTGCTGGGTATATAGCCTTGCCATCCATGTCTATGTACTATTCTATATAATGATATCTATGAGCTGTGCTAGCTCCTTGTTCAACCATTATTATTATGTGTTTCTCGTCAGAAAAAAAAAATAAAAGAGTTTCTCATTCACAATAGAAATTGAAGAGTTCATTACCAATTAAGTGGTCATGCTGCTAACTTTTCTTCACAATATATATATATATATATATATATATATATATACGGGGATGATATTATAAGGCCAGCTGGATTACTGTGCAAGTAAGGTCGTCTCTCATTTAACCCACTTGCATAGTATTTTAAGGATTTTCAACCATATGGATGGAAAGAACAACAAAAAATATCTAACATGTTAATTTTCATACAATTTGAGAACTTGTAGGATCTTTATCCTAACGGGTGAAAATTTATAAAAATCTGACCGGTTCAAAATTTCACCATTTAAGATAAAGACCCTACAAGTTCCTAAATTGTATGAAAATTGACATGCTAGCTTATTTTTCAATGTTCTTTACATCCATAAGGTTGAAAATCCTCAAAACACTATATAAGTGGGCCAAAATGAGGCGACCATACTTACACAGTGATAAGGCTGGTCGCATAGTATCAGCCCCGTATAGTGCCTGGCAGTGAACGGGCGAAAGATAAGGAGGAGATCAAACTATTTACTATTACCATTGTATCAGAGATGAAGGGAGAGCTCGTCGATAGTAAGTGGATCACGACAAAGCTGAAATTGATTTGTGACGAGAGATATAATTGAAGCTTGAAAGCCTTCAAGGATGGTCACTTCATCGTCGCGTGTCTATCCCTAGATGTTGCAAGGAGCTTTGAGGCGATTGGAATAACGGCATTGTCGGATTTCTCCCTCATCTTCATAGTGTGGTCACTCAACCTGTGGAATTGGGACAGGGCAAAGGAAGCGATGCATTATGGGTGGAGATAAGACACCTTCCCTTCTTATGTTGGCACAGCGACACTGCGGTGAGGGTTCTAAAATCGATTGGCAAGCTCATTTTCTTAGACAACCGGAAAAGATAGAGTGCACGCTAATGACATCAAAGTAATGGTGAGGGTGAGGCGGGGTAAAAGGATGCCATGCTTAATTCACTGAAGCAGATAAAGCTATCAGCACAGACAGGCCCAATTGCGGTAGATGATGCGCCGATAGATTCCTGTCTCTCCCTTAATAAGTCACCATGACCATTTCGCTAATATTGTTGTATTGAAACATTTTAGGTCAATTATGCCCCAACCACCGTTTTCCTTTGGTCTACATAGACACTTCCATCTCACTAGTCGGTATGCTTTCTTTTGTAGGTCCGGTCCACTCCATAGGAATCACGTCGTAACGTGTTACTGCAGTTTATGACCCAGTACGGGAGTTTATAAATGGTCATCTAATAGTTAGGGATCGTATAAAGATTGAGTTGATTAGGGTAATCCACCCTCCGATAGAGAGGAGTCTTGCTTGCAAGGTGTCCATTCTTTATTTTGACTTTCTCAATTAGTTGTAACCAATCCTCTCTTTTGGTTTTTTATCGGACATCAGAATGCCCATGTATTTTACCGGCAGCCTCCTATGCCGGTGTGTGTGTTTGCTCTAATAGGAACAAGTGAGCTTTTGTGGCAGTTTTTTTCTAGGCCGGATATTCCCTTCTACAAGTAGAAGATCAGCTTCAAGATTCGCAAGTGTCCTAACTCCTCATGTACTGAGCACCAGTAAGTCATCCGCATACTATATACGGAGGTCATCTCTTCTTAGACCCCATTTTGTGTCGCACATATCCCCTGGATGATCTGTTGATGATGATCATTGACTTTGATGTGGTTAGAATAACTTGAATCCATGATACCCACCCCAAGAACGTTGCGTCGTAAGCATTTCCAGAGGGAAACCCCAATCCACCATTTCAAAATCCTTTTCGAAGTCTATTTTAATTAATACCCAATCTTGCTGGCTCTTTTTTTTTATCATGTGGATCAACTCTTCGGCCGCCACAATGTTATCCTAGATGCACATTCCTTTTATGAAAGTCATATGTGCCTTATCAATTAGAGTGTGAATGACCATCTGTAGTATGTTTGCTAGCACTTTTGTGATGATTTTTATCGAGCAAGTTGTTAGATTAATTGGTATGTTATCCTTGATCTCTGTTAGTGCTTCCATTTTGGGTATGAGAAGGATGTGCGCCCAATTTATTCTTTCTAGTTGGGCACATCCATTATAGAAGTCGAAAAATAATTTCACGAGGTCATTTCTCATTAAAAAAAATGAGAAATACAATATCTTTTCTCTTTTGAATATAAATGTTTTCACTTCTCTAGATATTTTGTACCTCATACTTGAAGCCAAACCTTTGTTTTATTTGTGTTTTTCTCACAATGATCGCCCTCTTTCATATTATTAATTTAAATTATTTTCAACTTAAAATTATGAATCAAGGGAAAGATTATGTTCACACTATTTAAATCTAGTTATTACTTTCTTTTTCAAAAATCTTTTATCGAAAATTATCCTACATATAGCAACTTTCACAAAAAAAAAAAATAAATAAATAAATAAATAAAATAAAAATAAAAATCGCTACTACACTTCGTTCTCAAAATAGTGTTCGAGAGAGATTGAAGCATTGGTAGCAAATAATCGGCTTGGATGAGTTAAAATTTCTTGTTATTCCGGTCCCTTTGTGTCATTGACTTGCAATGCCCTAAAAGTTTATTTGGACAGCCAGTGGCAATGAAAATCATATTTTCTTTGAAGATTAGCAGCAATTAATGTGTTTCTTTGTTTTCAAAATAATTCATGTTGAAACTTCTAATATTGCTCCTCGTACGTTGTTGAATCATATCCTTTATTTTGAAGAAGGATGATTCAATACACTTTCGTTGAAAATACGGAATACCTAAACTTTGATTTTTCTTATACCATGAAAAAAATTGGGTAACCTCTATAGTACCGACAATTCTTGAATGACAATTAGACTCCACATGATCAACATCTTCCTCCACAACCACTAGTTCCAGTCACACTTTGAATGGCACACACGTTAGTCCACAAGCAAACATGGAAAAAAAAAATTATCATTAATGAAACTTATAAAAGTCTAACAAAATAAAATAAAAAAAACTTAAAGTAAAACTTCTATATATATCAAGCATGCCAGTGTTGGTTATTCTCTGCAACGAAGCACCCCGAGCAAACCAAGAAGGACTTGGACCATGCTTAAGTTTAGTAAACAGAGTAAAAGAAAAAATATCCCCAAACCTCACATAATTTATTTAGACTAGTATCATTGTTGAAAATTGAAACCATCCCTTGACTTCTCTTTGCCCATTAAACCAGAAAGTACTCTATATATCTTCTCACTACTCATCAAAATTAGCACAGAAACAAAGGTTTGCACTTCATCCATCTCTTGTCAATTAAGCTTAATTTCCCTTGATCATATATAAATATCATTCTGATCAAGAGCTCTAATCTTCAGGTGCACCGGCATCCACAGTATTGGTTTCTAAGCTTGATCATTAATATCCATCAATGGAGATAAAGATGTCAGATGAGATGCTGAGTGCAGTGGTACCAGTCATCGTCTACTGGGTCTTCTCAGGCATCTACGAGCTCCTAGGAATCTACTTTGTCAACTACCGTTTACACCCAAAAGGAGAGGAAAACCAGAAGAACACTGTTTCCAAATTCAAAGTGATCAAAGGCGTGCTTACCTACCAAGCTCTCCAAATCACGATCATTTACCTGGTTACCAAGGTGATATACATATATAAGCATAAAAATTATTAGCTATTATGTATACGTTTGGCTAGTTAATGCATGAAATAATTAATACTCATGGATGCATTATTCATGCATGCTTGTTCTTTCTTGCAGTTTAGGGATGATGATGAGAAAAGAGGAGTTCCAAAGCCACAACCCTCCCTCCCAGTGATAGCACTGCAATGGGTGATTGGCATGATAGTGATGGACACAGTGCTGTACTTTGGACACCTTTACTTACACGTCAACAAGTTCTTGTATAAACACGTGCATTCACCTCACCATGCACTGGTAGTTCCCTACGCCTATGGAGCTCAATATAGCAACCCTTTGGAGGGCCTTTTTCTGGACATCCTTGGCAGTTCTCTAGCATTCCTTATCACTGGCATGACTCCAAGAACCAGCATCTATTTCTTCTCCTTCGCCACCCTCAAAGGATTGGACTTGCACTGTGCTCTGTATTTCCCTTGGAATCCCCTCCAGGCTTTCTTTCCCAACAATTGTGTGTTCCATGAAACTCACCACCAGATCAAGGGCCTCAAGTACAACTATGCCCAGCCTTTCTTCATCTCATGGGATAAAATACTTGGAACTTACAAGGAATTCACCGTTGAGAAGAGGGAGGGTGGGGGTTTCCAAGTGTCTCTTGCTAAGAACCAATTATAGAGAGAATTATTGGATGCTATTGCTGGGTATAGCCTTGCCATTCATGTCTATGTACTGGTATATATAATGATGTCTATGAGCTGCGCTAGCTCCTTGTTAAACCATTGTTATGATGTGTTTCTCGTCAGAAAAAAAATAATGAAAGAGTTTCTCATTCACTATAGCATTCTTTTTATCTTCACAAATTAAATTGGAAAAATTTAGTTTCTTTTCTAGTCTCTCACAATTGACTTAAACTATTTTCATTCCAAGCAGACATATATAGGACTGATGCAAGGCTAATGCTGCAAATGGACTCCCAGATTGCATGTGCAAGACTTAATGCTCCCAACGCCGAAATGGAGTTGGCTTACCTTCAAACCAAAATTCATATATATACAAAGTTTCCTTATTATTATTATTTTTTTCTTTGCAAGCAAGCTAATCAAAACAGAAAAAAACTAATCTGTAAAGTACTTAAAAGTAAACCAATCTCAGAACTGCAGTCCAACTGCGTTTAATGCCTTCTCCAACCATCTCGGTTTATCAGTCCCTTGGTGAAATAGGGATAGGTGGGGGTTTCTTCTTCCATAATTCGCCAATAGATCTGCGATGCCATTGATCTCTCTCGGGCAAAACATTAACTTTGTCTCTGGGTGTCTTCCCATGATGGTGTTGATCCTTAAAATGTCACTGTGAAAGCTCCAGGTTGTTTGAGGATCAGGTCTGTCCAGTATGCTCAACACCTCAGTACAATCAGTGTATATCTTGTTTGGCTCCAAGTTCCATCTCTCAGATTGTTCCATAGCTGTCCCAATTGCTAGGACTTCAGCTTGAAGGCTTGAATCAGCATAGTTTCGGTCAGCTCCTGCCAGGATCATAGTCTTTGTGCCTTTCACCATTATAAATCTTGTGCCACAAATACTTAGTTCAGTACACCAAGAGGCATCAGAGAATATAACAAGAGATGAATTGTGGACAGAGTTTAGAAGGAACTCCTTGAGTTTAAATTTGTTTTTGTTGAGCTGGTCCCAGGTAGTATAGCAGGCTTGTTGGAATAGTTGTGCTGGTTGCTTCCTGTTGTTATTGAAGACCAAATCACATCTGGCCTTCCAGATGCACCATGCCATATTTGCCACTAGTGCTTGAAAAACCTAAGCATCAATTCTTGCATTGCCACAGGGTTCTAACAGCCATTCACCTTTAATTAGTGTGTTCAAATCACCTGTAATGTCAGTAAAATTAAAGACCATCTCCCAACATTGCCTTGAAATTCTGCATTGATATATGATGTGTTCCACTATCTCATTGTGAATTCCACAGAATGGGCAAGGAAGGTGAGGTCTAATGTTCAGGTGGTATATAAGTTGATATGTGGGTAATCTGCCATGTGCCAACCTCCAAATGAAAGTCTTGACCCTTGGGGCCACTTGCAACTGCCATATCTTGTGCCACCCTTTCCACAGGTTAGATGGATCACAAGACTCTTGATTTAGATGATTGTAAACAGCATTGGTGGTCCTTGCAGCTGGGGTTTTTGTCCTTCACACCCAATGGTTTGGGTGATTGTCACTCACTGTTAATTTACTTAGTTTATCCAAATCACAATGAACACCAAACCAGGTAATAATATCAATGTGATTTAGGTGGTCTTCATCCACAAAGTCTTTGATTGTCAAGGTCTCCACAGGACATTGCATGTTAAGGAAGGTTGGCTTTAGAGAGATGGGTATATCAAATACCCATGGATCATTCATAAAGTGTGTAGTTGTAATATTGCAGCTGTCTAAATAAAGATTGGTTCTGACGACAATGGCTGTTTTATGCAAGATTTGGTAGAAGCAAGATGTGTTTCTCATGTTGTGGTTAGCCTAGGGATTTAAGTTCCCATATTTGAATAAGAAAAGCTGGACCCAAAGTTTGTCGTCCTGATTTAATAGAGCAAACAAATTTTTTGTCATTAATGCTATCTTAGCTTTTCTGAGATCCCTAATTCCTAGTCCTCCCTCAGACTTGGCAAGTGTAGTAGTATTTCATCCTATGTAGTGGAGGGGCCTGCCACCAGCAGTGCCACTTCCCCAAAGAAAAGATCTGGTCAGTATGGAAATTAGGTCAAGTATTGTGTCAGGGATTAAGGTGCATGACAAGGCATAGACAGGGATAGACATTAGTGATCAGTTTGAAAATATAGATCTTCCAGCTAGAGAAATTGATGAGTGATTCCATGAGTTCAAACTGGCTTTGGTTCTGTTGACTAGGGGTTGCCATTGCTGAATTGGAATTCTCTTAGGAGATATCAGTATTCCTAAGGATTTAAAAGGGAAAGTACCTAGGTTCATACCTGGGATATTTCCTATGGAAGTTTTAATCCTTCTATTGATCCATGTGGGTAAGTAACATGAAGATTTTGAGTAGTTTACCTTCCAACCTGTGAGGTCCTTGTACAGATTAAGGCACATTTTGCAATTCCTAGCAGCGGATCTAGATGCTCTAGTAATGATGATAAGGTCATCTGCAAACATCAAGTGATTGAAGTTCTTTCTTAGTCTTATGTTAAAGCCAGGTATCAGGTTTAGGGTCGTGGCTAGGTTAAGGATTGCTGTAAGATTTTGGGACACTAGTAGGAATAGATAAGGGGAAAGTGGGTCCCCTTGTTTGATTCCCCTATGACTGGGCATCCAATTTGAGGGTTGACCATTTATTAAGAAGGAGAAACTAGCTGAAGATATACAAGACCTAATCCAGGAAATCCAGATATCAGGGAATTGCATCTTCTTTAGGGTGACAAGGATGGCATTCCACTCCATGGCATCATAGGCCTTTTCTGCATCTATTTTTAACATCATCCTAGGGAGGACTTGGGAATCAGTTTCTAGGAAGTGAACTATTTCTTGTACAACAATAATGTTGTCACTGGCTGATCTCCCTTCAAGAAAACCAGCATGCTCAGGGCCAATGAGTTTATGTATGACATTCTTCAATCTATTGCTCATCATTTTTGCAATTATTTTGTAACATACATTACAAAGGGATATGGGCCTGAAATCAGATACTGTGCGTGGTGTATTTTTCTTAGGTATAAGGACAATATAGGTTCTACCCCAGGATGAGGGAATGTTGGTTGTTTGATAGAAGTGGGCAATGGCCATATTCAGGGCATCTTCCACTAAATCCCAATAGAACAGATAAAATTCAACATTGATTCCATCAGGGCCTGGGCTCTTTCCTTTGCCCATGCTTTTTAATGTCTGATATATTTCAATGATAGTGAAAGGTCTCGTTAATATTTCACTGTCTTCCTCAGAAATGATAGGGAGATCAGGGGGTAAAGTAAGGAGAAGCTCAGTTAGAGGTAATTGGTTTGATGGTGTCCAAAGTTTTGTATAGAATTCCCGGAATTGGTTACTAATCCCTTGGTGATAAGAGATGATATTGCCTTGATCATCAGCAATCCCAGAGATCTTGTTTTTATGTCCCCTTATCTTTGCTTGTTTATGGAAGAATCCAGTATTATAATCTCCATTCCTTAGCCATAGTAGTTTGGCCCTTTGAGCCCATCTAATTGAATTTTGTCTAATTAGAGCAGAGTGTTTATTGTATAAACCTCTTAAGGCAATGCTATCTAACTCCGAATATGTATTGTGTTGTTCTAGGGCCTCTAAGAAAGATATATCTGTTTCAGTCCTAGAAATATCCTTTTCTAAAGGTGTTAGACCAGTCTTTTTCCATTGTGCTATGTAATTCTTAGTACGAGCAATAGAATGTGTGAATGCATGCATAGGTGAAGCCCTAGGTTTGTAATTCTATGCTCTGCAGACTGATTGGTGGCATTGGTCTAATTCAAACCAGTAGTTTTCAAATCTGACAATTTTTTTTTTTAATATGGGAGAAGAACTTAGCTGTCAAAAACATGGGAGAATGGTCTGAGCATGTTCGAGTCAAATGTTTGTTGCAATAAGAATCAAAGTTTACTAGCCAATCATTATTAGCCAAGTATCTATCTAACTTGGCCCATCTCCTGGCTAGACCTTGCTGATTATTACACCAGGTAAAGGGAGATCCAAAGAAACCCATATCAAAGAGTTGGTTGTTTGAGATGAAGTCTGTGAGGTAATCAGACTTATTAGTGTAGTTACTAAAATCCTCCCCCCCCTCCCGTGCTCATCTGGGTTGAGAATTGCATTAAAGTCTCCCATAAGAATCCAGGGAAGGTTAAGGATGGTAATGGTTGACAGTTCATACCATGGTAATTTTTGGCTGTGGATACTTTGTGAGTTATATATCACAAATAGGACTCATTCCTTAGGTTTATCAGTTGATAGGATTAAATGCAAAACAAGGTGTGATTGAGCGATGGGAGTTACCTTGCCCACTTCTGGTTTCCAGAAAGTGATGATTCCCCTCGACATGCCGACTACTGGTTTGGCAGCCCATTCCTAGTGCTTGGAGAATTTGGCGCAGAATTTTGCAATCCTATTTTCATCTGCTCTAGTTTCCACCAAGCAGACAATATCGGGATGTAATGATTTCATAAGATTTCGGATTCTTCCAATAGTTTTAGGATTTGAAAATCCCCTACAGTTCCAAGACTGTAGTTTGATACTGTCCATAAAAAGAGAATAGAAAGAGGATTTTGGAAAGATGTAACCTGGTGTGAAGCGGCCAGCGATCTTCAGCAGCAGGGGTTACATGACCCTTCTTTATGCATACATCAGTCTTGATATTGGCTCTTAGAGCTAATGCTGCTTGTTTGACATCCTTTTGGATCAGGGCCAGAGGCATATCATCATCAAAGATTTCGCATTCCTTAGAGTCTTCCATTTGTTGATCCTTGTCCGCTTGTGCCTGTGCCCTCTCCGCAATTGCTTGAGAAACCCTCTAGACCAAGCAGTCATGAGATCTGCTCCGGCTATCACTTCCAGGTGGAGCTCGATGATCAGCATTTTGGATTTCTGACCAGTGCTTTGGGAAGTGATGAGGCGGGGAGTACTTAGCTTTGGTGGCTCTTGCCTTCACTGTGATCCATTTCCCTGACATCAACAGGAGCCGACAACAGTAACCTTTCAGTCATGGCTGATTGAGGTTCCTCAACGGCTAAAGCTTTTTGTTTGAGCTTCGCAGTAGCGAGCGACTGGGTATTGTCCGATGGTGGCGAATGGATAATCAGGGCACGACTAAGTTTTGGAATAGGGGGGAATTCATCCTCTATTAAGATAACCGTTGGATCCTTTCTCCTCATATCCCAAGGCGCACTCCCTGTTTGACCACTTTGACTGCCACGTCCTCCACGTGTTAAGCGGCTGCCAGAAATGTGTTGTCTTCCTCCTTGCTCAGCCGCTCCTATGTCGAGTCTTGTCAGTGTGTTAGAATTTCGGTGTGCCCGTTTGGTCCTCTTCCACGGCTACTGCCACGGCGACGACCGGCCAAAACCCAATCAAATTGGTTTTCTTTGATTACTGGTTGTTCTTGATTCTGATCATCGTTCTAATTCTCCAAGTGGGTCTCTCCCTGGGGTGGCAAGTCCAACTGCATGGATTGAAAGGGAGCATATGTGGCCGTTGTTTTACCCTCATCCTTCTTGTTGGTTGCTATAGAGCAGTTATTGATTGCATGTCCGATCATGCCACAGTGAGCACAGAAAGTTGGGATCCTTTTATAGAGTATGCCAACGATGGTTTCGTCTTCCTTTTCCCCGACCCATATGCCACTTTGGAGAGGTTTCGTGAGGTCTAACTCCACACAAAGACGAGCATACTTCGCCCTTCCAGTTTCCATTGTGGGGAGATCGACCTTGCGCGAGTGTTTATCGATTTTGAGGACTGGGCCGATCAAACCACGCAAGTCCTCCAACGTCGCTGGTTTCGAGAACTCCATAGGTAGATGATGAAGTTGAATCTACACCGCCGCCGTGTCAAGCTTCTTGAAGGCCGGCTGGAATCGTTCTCTCCATCGAATGATTTGAAGAACCATGCCATTGATGGTCCATGGTCCATCCCATATCACCTTTTCCACCATCTCCGGCGACTGGCACCTTATGTAATAGAAACTGTTGGGTAGATCGGAGATGGAGAAGGATCCTAATTCCTGCTAGAGTTTTGATAGTGATGTGCGGATTTGATCAAGAGGTAAAGCTTTTCCTAGGAATTTTGCATATATTGCTGTGTTCATTCTCTCGTATAGTTGCCGATTGAATTCTTCATTTGGTGTGAACCGTTTGTGTTGGAATTTCTTCAGCTTGTCGAAGTGGTCTTTCCGATAGATTGTGCCATCCTTATTGGCTAATATCTCCATACACTTGTTTGCTATATGGAACTAGAGGTGTCAACCTAACCGTGGTGGCCCATGTGATGGGCTAGTGCCACACGGCCCGCTAGCCAATACGACATGCGGCCAGCATGGGCCATGCTTGGAACCTAGTGGGGCAGACCAAATCGTCAGTTTATTTATTTATTTAATTTTAACCAATTTTAAACCCAAAAAATAAAATAAAAAATAAACTTTGTACAACTATAAAATTGCTATATTTGAATCTTGGGATTTATTTGAAATTTTTTTGGGATTTTTTTGGGAGTTTTAGGAATTTTTTGGATTTTCTGTAATTTTGAGAGTTTTGTAGGTTTTTTTTTTTTTTGCAAAATTTGGTGCTATTTCGGGATTTTTTTTTTTTGGATTTTCTTTTGGGGTGTGTTTTTTTTGGATTTTATGGAAATTTTTGGGAATTTTGGGAAATTTTTATAAAATTTTGAAATTGGTATCAGAAATATGAAGAAGATCGAGATATGGATGTCTACTATATATGGATGTCTACTCATCCTCACTACCAAACCTTTCTTCGAAGCACTTTAAGATTGTGTCACTCTAAATTGTTCTTATAAGAAACCCTAGTCCCCTTGTCCTCTAAGCATAGCACAAGAATCAATTAATTAAAATAGAGTCTCAATCCCCCTCTAGAACCAACACCACCTTTCTCAGAACTTGTTTTAATGGAGTTAATGCTCTTGCAGAATTGTTAATTTTTCTCAATCTCTAATATGATTTATAAATTTTTTTTCTTTCTTTATTAGCTAATACTCTTGTCTAACAGGATTCTGGATATTGTCAATTCCATATGCATTGTCCCAAGGAGGTTGGCTGAGCTTGGTACTACTCCTCACAATAGCTAGTATTTGCTCCTACACAGGATTGCTTCTACAGAGATGCATGAATGTAAACTCACTTGTTAAATCTACCTGATATCGGAGAGTTGGCTGTTGGCTACAAAGGAAGGTTCATAGTAGTTGTGCTTATGTACTAGAGCAATATCTTGTGACTCTTGAGTTTTTGATACTTGAAGGTGATAATTTGGAGAAATTATTCTCCAAAACAGGTTTTAACATTGCATGATTGAAGATTATAGGGAAAAAGGGTTTATGTTACTTGCAAGCTTGATCATTTCGCCTACTACTTGGCTAAAGAACTTGGGGGTTTTTGCTTATGTGTCTTTTAGTGGGGCCTTGGCTTCTATAGTTGTGGTTGGTACAGTGTTTTGGACTGGAATAGTTGGTGGAGTTGGCTTTCATGAAACAAAAGACCTCATTAACTGGAATAGAATCCCCACTACTGTTAGTGTATTTTCCTTTTGTTATAGTAGCCATGTTGTTTTTCCTATTGGAAATGCTCTGATACCACTTTGTTGGAAATGGATATGACTTTCTGTTGCAAACTCTCAAACTTTCCGATGATACTCCTCATCTTCTCAAGTGCAGTCCTTCCTTTTCACTCGCATCTTCTCAACGGGAACTTCTGCCTGAAGATTCTTTCACCTTCTCTAGAGGAACTTCTGCCTAAAGATTCTCCTTTTACTTGAGGTAGTCAAAACTTTCTCTATTCTTCTTTATCTTCACCTTTCAAGACCACCAACCCGGCTTGTGAATAATTTTACTTTACAGGATCACCAACCTGACTCCGGATAACTCTTCATAGGCCACAGAATCGACACCTTTGCTTTGATACCATTTTGTTGTACTCTGATACCACTTTGTTAGAAATTCTCTGGATAACTCTTCATAGGTTACAAAAGAGAGAAAGGAGGTTCTTAAAGGTCAGTTGAGGAGAGAGGATGAGTTTACCTTCCAACATAGAAGCTGCTCGAGAAGATGGAGTAGGGGGCTACTTGTTCTCCAAACACTCACCGAAAGGTTTCCGAGGCTGCAGACCTATAAGGGGTTAATTTGAGACCCAATATTCTTTACGGCTACCCGTCAGTTGATTTAAGAAGCTCACAACTGTGAGCTGATGGTCATGCTTCAGGGAGGCAGTGGAGTGGAAGTGGTTGGGAAATCTAGGGCTTGAGGGCTTTGTCGCAGAGATGAGCAACAAAGGAAATGAGGAGGTGATTTGTGAGACTTCTAAAATAGTTGCAAGTTGGCTCTGTGGCGGACAAGGGAAAGAAGGTGAGGAAGCAGATGGTAGTCAGCTCTCTTCTTAAGAACTTTTAAAAACACCTCCACCTCGCTGTGGATTCACAGGAACACTCTTTTCTTTACATGAGTTGTTCACCATGCTAAACCTTTGTCAAAACAAGATCCAAAAATTTTGGATCACAAGCCGCACCTTTCTTCCGCGAGTCAATAGTCCCCTTAACCGGGGGTTTAGTTCATCATTAAATTTAAATCTAATGTTTTAGTTTAACACACTGCTTATTATTTCATGTGTTGTCAATTTCACACATCAACCCATCCTTTAAGTACTCATTACATGCAAATCCTTTTGCATATATGCTCTCATATATTATTAGGATTATGAAAGTTAGTCCTTGCATTTACATGAAATCTCCAGCAGTTCATTAATGATTGCATTTGCACCAAAGTCTCTAAACAAGGTTTTAATTGTATGCAAGTCATTAATCCACAATATATGAGTCAGTTTGCTCACCTAACTGATGGTTGTTTATTTAAATTTGAAAATTTAAAAGTGGTACAATATTTCAGAGGGGTGATCTTTATAAGATGATTGGGTGATTTGAGAATAACCCTAGATGGAGGGTTGGGTGATTTGAGAAATGTTATTATCTAAGGTGAGCAGAAAGTGAATGAACTCCATGTTTTGACGGTTTTTGAATCAAATGATTTCCAAAAAGCTTTATGAATGTTTACATGAGATATTTTTAGTATTTATGATGAGATCGCCCTAGTTAGGGCATGTTATGATGCCGCGACAATGATTTTATTATAATATGATTTTCTATGCTATATGTGATGATGATGTTTTTTTTAAGTATTCATAATATATGATAGCCCTAAATAGAGGGTTCAGAGAGCATAAAGAGATAGAGTGAACAATGCATATAGCAAGGAAATGATCAAGACTAAGAGATGGGATTTCATTACAACATAGGTAAGAAAAAGAAAAATTTGGTATGCACCTTATCAACAATCACATATGTGTATATCTATGTATGAGACATTAAAAAAGGCAATACTGTTGATGCTACAGGAAATACATATAAAGGCAAGATTGTTGATGTCACAAGAAATACATATAAGGGCAAGATCGCTACAAGCCACTAGAAATACATATAAAGGCAAGACTGCTATGAGTTGTGGGAAATACAAAAAAAGGCATGACTGCTGATATCGTAGGAAAACAGGATGATGTATGTTGATGAGATTTTGTCACGCCCCGACCCGGTTTCCGGGCCTCGGGCACGTGAGCAAGCCCACTGTATCCAAGTGGAGACGAGCCCCACTCGGATACAAGGCCTATGTAATCAAATAGCTTGCAATAAAATAAATCCAAAAATTCATAAATAATCAAACTCAGAGTTCTACAACGGAATATAAAATCAGGGTTCGGAATACCCTATAACAATCTATACAGAATCAGGCCCTATAGGGTCCTACAAACACATACAATCTCACACACAAAGGAAACCTGAGGTTCTCGAACCTCGGCAAGCTAATCCCAATCCTCGCGCAGCTCCTGAAACCAATCCAACTAATCCCTCAAACCTGAATGAGAGAAAATCAAGTGGAATGAGCTTTCGAAAGGAAAGCTTAGTAGGTACCTCCGCAGGGGAATACAATGAAGCCAAGATGGATAACTAAAAGTGATCCAATCGAAAACATAACATGTTAGAACACAAAAATAGACACAAGGACCACTATTTGTTAATCTTGTAACAAAGAATACAACAAGCAATAGACAATAAATCTTTCACGTCATCTCCCGGTGCTCATCTTAATCACATCCAGACCCTCGAGTCTGGTAGCACTCCAACGTGCAAGTACATGGTCAGCGTATCATCCCACTGACGGATGGACATCCAGAGTTTTCATCCCCTAGTAGGACTACATAACGTTTAGACCGCCCCCCCCCCCCCTGAACGCCCGCAACTTATCTGCACTAATTGGGAGAATCTTCAATACAAGAAGAGCTATAACACCAACCCAGACAGAGAACAGGCTCACATGTTTCTATAGCCACATGCTGATCAACGAGAATGGTATGTTCAGCGATCTCAAGGATATCAACAAGCATACAGTAACATGGGAATTCAACAAAACAAGAAAACGAATATGTGTATGCAAATCAAGCAAAAACATACCACACATGGTGTCTTCAAGTCCAATAAGCAATGAAGCAAAATCAAAGAAAATCAATAATATCTATGCCAAACAACTTTCAAACAATGAAACAAGATCAAGGATTCAAAGCCAAGAAAACCCAAAACTGGGTAGGAACTAGGCCGAAGTACTTAACTTAATTAGCGATATCCGGGATCACACGAGACTCTCTCTTGATACGTCTCTGTGTCGAATCTAGTAAGAAGACTTATATCAGTAATTATACCATGCATGAACTCTATCTGTTTAGATGCACATGCATGACTCACAAACGGGTCATAGCCTAATCAAATGGGTCCTGTTATACAAGTCCTTCTTACTAGGCCGTGAGTCCACTTTTAAATATCCAAGTCTCATTATCCATCCAAATAAGTTGACATGGCCTGGTGGTTAAAGGCCTCTCTATAAGCTTTGTGGGGGGCTTGGGTTCAAATCCCATCCCTTACCTATATATATATATATATATATATATATATATATATATATATATATATATATATGTAAGTTGTCTACTTACTAATCTGGCCCACTAACTAACCTGACTAGGCCTATCTAACTGCATCCAAATTCCTTTGATTTTAAAGAAGCTGGTTTTATTTAACTTGAATTTGATCCAACCCAACCCCTTATAATTGATTGAACACAATCTATTAAATTTTCTAGACCTAGCCACTTATAATCAACTAGACCCAGCCTGTTAATTGACTAAACCGGTTTGATTTTAATAAACCAGACCCAACTTGTTTGATCAAAGTCACACCTAACCTAATTGATTAAATCCAATCCGACTTAACTCATTAGACCCTAGCTTGATTTAACTGGACTTGACTTAATCCAAATAGCTTTAATTTAATTTGGACTTGTGTCTAATCGCAACTGACTTGGCTCAATCCATTATCTCTTCATTATACTCTCAAACCCGGTTGAACCCAACTGTCTTAAAACTGGTTCAAACCCAACTGACTCGACTCAACCAAATCATCTAACTTACAATCAAACTTGATTAAATCCTATTACTTATTTTAAACTAGACCAGACTTATCAATTGATTAAACCCGTTTTCGATTTGGATTAAAATTTAAATCCCTGTTCATCATCTCCGTCCAGACCGCCTTGCCGGAGGGGAGTGGCGCCTGATAACGTGCGGCAGTCGCCGGTGACGCCTGGATAGTCGGAGTTGCCTCTGTCCCAAGATTTTGTTTCCCTAGCACGTGGTCCACACCCGTGAGTGCCTCCATTAGTGGAAGTCCGACGATTCTCTCTCCCCCCTTCGTCGGAGCGTCTCTCCTTGACGGGCTATGCCCCTTTCCGGTACTCGGTCCCGCAACATGACGTCACCGGAGATCACTTGGGCCCTATCTCTTTCCCGACGCCCTAACTATACTATATGCATGCATGGCTGTTAACGAGAACAAACCAGAGAAAAGATACTCACCGGAGGTCGGTGTAAGCCTGGTTCTTGATGCGCCAAAACTCCTCTCTCCCTGTGCTTCTCCAAGAACGATTCCTGCTTCCGTGATCGCGGCGTCGACGCCTCCTCCTTTCTCTATCTCTCTATCTCTCACGGAACATATGGCTACTCTCCAATGATGACTGGGGCTCACAAGAGGCCTCTTCGTTTTATAGAGCGCTCGTTTGAATTCGGATAAGCTCCGATGATTCAAATAGGTGATCGGATAACGTTATCTTTGATTCAAACTTTTATTTCTAGAAGATCGTCGTATTTGGATAAACCATGCCACGGCGCACGCGGCGACCATGCACTGGAGAAGACCAGGCTCCGCCTTGCGATCGATCTCCCTTATCGGACAGCCAAGATTGATGCATGAGATCCAATGGCCATTGTCTCGTTATAACGCTTCGTGATTGGCGCTCTGATATGATAAACGACTACTATGTTAGGGTGATAAACGGCCCGATCTCAATATCTTGCCTCGAACTTATTCGTCTCCAGATGAGCGGTTGTGATTACTCTATCTCAATAAAACGAATGGAAGGCCAGGATTAAATCCTCTGCCTCAAACTTAACCTTCAATCTCGCGATCATTTAATCTCCACCGTTCATTCTCTTCAATAACTTTCTCTGCATGAGTTTTGTGGCATTTTGAAAGTAAGCCCTCCTCTTTTATTTATTTTACATGAAAGTCCCTCGGTTGAGAGTGAGACAAAATTATCCTTTAGTCCTCAATTTTTCTAAAAATTATATTTAGGTCCTCAATGATCCCAATTAACCGTAATTAGGGTATTTACCATTTTGATCTCCCTTTATACCCATCATCCAAATTTAGTAACTTCCTTAATTGGCACATTAATTACTTAATTACCTTAAGGAGTAATTAGAGAATTTTATTCAAGTAAAAAGTTAAACAATTCCAAACTTGGGAGACTCTCCCTTATTCACTAAACAATTTCAAAAATGACTAATTAAAGCCTAATAAGAAAGACATTAATTCCTAAAGACTAAAACATAATAAAATCTTGGATCTTACGGATTTGGTATATACATGACAATATGATTGATGTTTTCTTGATTGCTTATGAATGATGCATTGTCATTCTTTCACAGGTTTTTATATCGAGTTTTCGTATGAATGACATGATAACTAGATTCAAGAAATATGTGATTACTGACATTTATATTCAGATTCATAATGAAACTTGACTAGCATACATTGTTGGCATTATATCTTGATTGAAGATATGAGAACTTATCAATATATTTACTATATATGATTTTTATATGATTATGACCAACATTACAAGTCTATTTATATGCATAGGACATGCATGTTTCTATCCATAGAATGTTTTTAGTATGAAATGATATATTTCCATATGATGACATTTGAGGGGAATGTTTTCTCTCATTGAGCTTTTGAAAGCTCATTACTCTCCTTTCCTAGATCATAGGTACAACACAGGATAGAGGTCAGGGTCCCGAGGTGAGGCTTGTATTGGGTGTGCATAGATTGCGGATGGGGTATAAGGCTCTAAGCAAAGATTATTTTGATGTTATACTTTTTAACACTTGGAACATGTCTAGGTTGTGCACTTTAAGGTTTGATAATTATATGCACATGATACTCCTGTAGAGATACACTCTTATGGGTATGCACATATATGACAGGATGGATTTTTATTTGATATCAATTTTATTATTGTGATTTTCCCTATCATATAGTGGTATCAGGAACAGGAAGAAGATAGCTTGACTGCGACTGGTGTAAGGAGCTCTTCCTGGTAATGAACAGTAGGTGTGGGCTGTAAAGATGGGTACTTACAGTAATCTTCTAAGTTCTTCAAATTTTTAGATTTGTAATACCTCGGTGAAGATGTCAACCAATTGCTTTCTTTTACCACCACATACTAAAACTTTAGCTGATGATTGTGCCATTATGCTTGCTTCTTTGGAACCCAATGTAGTAGCATGACCTGAAGTGCTTCCATTGATCTCAACTTGATCATTGTCTATGAATCCATACAACCTTGATTAATCAGTAGACTTGTAAAGTACACCATTCAACTATGTTCTTTATGGTTATCTTAGAATTCTAAACATATGTTCTTTGATTTAGACTTTGCATATAATGAGAGAAATGTTAAGGTACTTAACTTTGGTTTTGTACTTTTGTATGAAACCATTAGGATTAAGTTTTATCTTGGAGACCTATTTGCTTGCAGTGATCTTGTCTTTTGCATAGTCCCCAGCTATTATGTGTTATCGTTGCAACCAACACTAACGCAAGGACTTCCTGTATATTAAGGGGCAATAGTGAAAATCTTGTGGAATAACCTTACTGATAGGATTGGTGCTTTGGCCACATCAATTGAATAGTCCATGAAGACATGGAAGGCCACAGTGACAAAGATATAGAGATGGTATTTGTAGCACTGTGTACGGAAGAAAGCTGGATAAAGACTTTTTACTTAAGGAAGACATCTTTGCGCAAGAGATTCCACATGTTTTTTGACTATTGAATTGATTGTTGAAAATTTTTAATTATTTGCACCTGGAAGTGGTTGTGACTTGAATGACTTGTTGAAGGTCTTGTTCTTTTCCAAGGGATTGTCAAACACATACTTTTATGTTTAATTTGTAATGGATATGAATTTTAATTTTCAGTATTAGCTTGTAATGAACTTGAATTTGTTATTAGCTTTCAGTGGATGTGAATTTTTCGTATTCCTGACTTTATTTTTTAGTTTAATGAATGCATATGTTGAATGTGTTTGGACAAGATTATGGGAAGACATCTATTTTTTCATGTACAATCTTGCACACATTTTGTCTTTTGACTTCCCCTATTTTCGTGGAAAGAACACTCCAATAAAGTGTTGGCCAAAGTGACCTCACTTCCTATAAAATTAACACTGGAAGTGGAAAAGTTGTCACTTTGGCGTTCTTTCACATAGGTGGAAACAACACTAAAAATGTAACTTGTTGACTGTGAAATTGGGTTTGCCTTGAGATCAATCCCAATTCCGAGTCTACGGTTGAATTTGTTTGATTTGCAGGGATTTGAACAATGAGAAAGTGAAAAGAAAATCAATCAAACAAGAAGAGGAAACAAAGATCTAACGTGGAAAACCCTTGGTAAGGGAAAAAACCACGGATGAAAGGGGGAAATTCTCATATATTTGGGCCTTGAAAGCCATTTTACAAGTGGAAAAGGAAAAAGTGGATCAATCTTCAGAGAAGCAGAGCTTCGCTGTCTGTTTTTTCATGTCCCAAATGAGTCGAGCTCACTGCCTTTTATAGACTTCGGTGGCTTGGAGAAGAAGCTTGGTATTTCAACACATGCATTATTGAATTAGGCCACGTGCTCTGCCAGTTAAGCCTCCAGCTAAGCGTCCAGCTGGATTTGAGCTGTTTAACAGCTGTAATCCTTCTAAAAGGCCAGCCTAGCGATGACCAAGCTCCCTCAAGAAGGTTTCTTGTAATAAGTGGCGTTATTCCGATGAGTTGAGAATGTATTTCAGGTGGAAGAAGTAAGGAGTGTTTCTGGACTGATGAGTCAATGTTGTCTTCCGATATGCGTTGCATTGATGATTCATCGGCGCAATCTGATCTGATGTGTAAACTGTATTTCTGATATTGAGTGGCCGATCCGATATGGTGCAAGAGATGGTTGTTGTGATTTGGGCTGGTTCAATATAGGCCGGCCCAATCTTAATGAGGGACCCAATAATGTCGATACGTGGATGGCTCTGATGCGCTCCACGTGTCTTACCACCTTTCTCCTTATCAGAAGTCCCCCCTCAAGTATGCTTGAGATAAGCTAAGCATACAATTATCTCAATAAGTTGTTTTTCTTCATAAGAGACTTGGGGCTACTCACCTATTCGCGATGACTCCTCAATGCTCCTTGTCTCCCGAGTCCTTCCTCAGTCTCAACAAAACGGGAAGTAGCTTAGTAGCCTTCGATCCCTTTGCTCCTGATGGTCACCACAACCTCGAGTTGAGTTTCAATCTTCCCTCTAGCCTTATCAACTCCACCGAGTCTCTTCTTGGAGAAAGATGAAAACGTTGCGAGGGTTTCACCTATCCTCCTCTTCTCTTTTTATGTAAAGTTCATCGACTACTATTGGCGGATCACGAGGGAACAGGGAGCTTCACGAGAGAAACCATCACCCGACCGAGATCCTGAATTCTCAGTCACGGGCATGGTTTCTTTTCTTTTTTCTTTTTCTTTTTTTTTTCTTTTTGTGTTTCTTGGTTAGGGTTAGACTTAATTGATTAACTCTTAATCAATGTTAATACCATAACCCAATTATCCTAACTAGAATTCAATTCAGCCCCTCTACTTTTTTCAATTTTCATACACTTCCCTTTATTTGTAAATAAACCCTTGGCTCATCTCTTTATTATAAGAAGGCTTGTAATTAGGCAAATAAACCCTCATATTAATACCTAATTAACATAAGTCTTTGATTAAACCAAGAACTTTTAAACATGAACAGTACTTCAAAGGGGTGGCTTTTACAATAGTATAAAAAGGGAGGTAAGGGGATGTTGGTTCCTCGCAGATCATTAGTTTGAACGATATGGGTGATAACAGCTGTCCCTTTTTTTACAAATTCTTCCTTCTTGGCGATCATACTCGGAGTTTATGGATTCCTAGATATTTTCATCCGTGCATGACGTCTATTGTTAATGGGCCAATAATGCTGCGAGGGCCGAGTGGTAACTACTGGTGGGTAACGTTATCAGGCCTCAGGGAAATGGGAGAAGCTAAGTTTACTGAAGGGTGGTGAGACTTCGTATCCGACCACCGATTAGAAGAAAGGGATCTCCTCATGTTTGTCCTCCGCGAAAGTGGATGTTTTGAGGTTTACATCCTTGGCTGGAACGGATGCCAGAAGATGAACACTCTTCATGTTGTTCCTGGCCAAACATCAGATTTCACTGTACTAAGTTCTGCCAGTGATGAAGAGTCATCCGATTCCTCTTGATTTGGACGCTTTCTCTGTATCTTTCACATTCTGTCAATGAAATTTGTGTTTCCATGATTCTATTTTTCTCCGATTCTCTCTAATTTGGTTGTCTTAAGAATTTGGAGAATGAATTTCTTTTGTTTTGTTGTTGACGTTAATCTCCCAAGAAACAGGATGTGTTCCGTCTTTTGATATAATGGGCAATGTAGGGAGTCGATGAGGTTTTCGGATGTAGACGATCTGTAGTAGACTCTTTGATACAATCCGTTATATGGTTAACCTATGTGGTTCTTTTGTAGGTGATTGCCATGGCCTCGTTGCCGTAGCGAATTGTTATGACTTTTATCATTTCGGACCCGTATGGTCTTTTGCGCGATATTTAGTCGTTGAGAAATTGAGCGTCTTAATTAATTCTCTTTGGTGTTCTCCGCGTTTGTCGCGGTCTAGAGATTGACTATAAGGCTTTTTTTCAAGATACCTCGGAAATATAACACTTTCTTGACGTCGTTTCAGGGGCGCGAGTCGAGGAATTCAAATTGCCCTCATTGATAGAGATCCCAATCGAGGAGTTGTCATGAATTGGGAAGGTTCAGTCCGTCTAGGTATTAATTGCGCTTCTAGGGGCTTTCTCTGGTGGATGGTATAAGAGAAGATGGATGGAAGCTGCTTGAGATAATCTTTCCGACCAATATGAGTAGTAGTAGAAAATATTGGGAGCAACAGCCGCCCTTCCTTTTACAGGTTCTTTTCTACCAGCGACCATACTCAAAGGTTATGGATTCCTAAGGGCTTCCACCAACACATTGTGTCTACGCAAGGTAGATGGGATAGAGTTCGCGGACCGAGCTGGGGTATTTGGACGGTTATGCTATCTTCCTGTGTAGAACTTGGAGAATTCAAGTTTATTGCTGGATGGGAGGACTGTGTGATCAATCATCAGTTGGTGGAAGGAGACCTCCTTGTGTTTGTTCTTGATCAGTACGAATGCTTTAAAGTTCACATCTTTGGGAGAGTCGGTTGCCAGAAAGAGATGGCGTTGATGGCCGTTCCTGGGGGAAATCCAGTTTTCAGCTCTAATTCTGACAACTCTAATTCTCTTTAATTTGTTTCTCTCAATTGTGTGTACTTTGTCAGTTGAGTCTTTGAATCTTCTGAAACGTTTCCTCTTTGTCTGTTCTGTAATGGCCCAAATTTTCTTTAGTAGTTATCGTTTAAATTTTAGGGAGAATAGTAACATTTCGAATTTTTCGTAATAGATTGCCTGATAATTTGTGAATATTTAATGAGATTAATGGGGAGATAAAATTAAGCAAATAATTAAATTATTATAACTTTGTGGAATGAGGGATAATGGAGGAGATAATTTTGATTAGATTGGCATGTGACAAAAGCTAGGGAGATAAGTTAAATTATTTGGTTATTTATTGGATTAAATAATAATGAAAGAATAAAATAAAAATAAATTAGAAATTTATTTTTATAATTTAAGTAAGGAGATGAGAGGAGAGAGAGGGAGATTAAATTCTCTCATCTCTCCCTCTCTCTCGATTTTCAAGTGAAAGAATTAGCCCTAGCCCTCTTTTCTCCATCTCCATCTCCATTCCCATTTCCATCTCCTTCCTCTCCCTGCGGTACCCGCGCCGTCGGCCTGACCCGTGCTCGCCAACCACCGGCCGCCACAGAGGTCCTCGCGGTGCACAGCGCCACGCCGGAGGCTACTGCTGTGGCGTCATCCGCCCACTATCCCTCTGCATTGCGGCCGGCGTCGCCGGTGATCGTCCCCCCTTCTGCGTCATCACACAGCGGCACCGCCAGCGCGCTTCGGCCTTGTGCCTCCATGAGCCACATCCCACCATCGCAGTCCGCCCAAACTCTGGGGCTGCCCCTATAGCTCACGCGAGCCTCCCGGAAGCCGCCGCCGCCGCCGGCGGCCATCAATTCTTCTCCGACGAGCTGCGGCTTAGAACCAACAGATTGAACACCGGTGAAGTGCTCTCTTGCCTTCCCATCGCCTGAACAAGTCGATCCAAGCGGTTTCCTCTTCCCCCGATTAATCTTCGGTAAGTACTAGCGCGCCTAATTATAAGATCTAAGAGAAAGACCTTAGAAAGTGGATGAGAGGATTAAGGTGGTAACCGGCTTGAGTCTTCTTTAGGTGATCGACGAGAACTGGAGGTGAACCAAGGCATTCGAGCTGCGAAGCACTAACCTGTGGTAAACATTTATAAAAATGGTTGAATTTATGTTAAAATACGGGGAGGAAGGACTGTGTATTACCAATTAAGCCTTCCAATTTTGTGGTCGATTATGAGAGTAATGAGTGAATGTTGTATGAATTTCGGAGCCCCAAAAACAAAGGAGACTCTGCCGAAATTTTATCGACCAAACTTAAATTATACACCATGATTGATTATAGTAGTTAATTACTCTTAAGAGCATGTTAGAGGCTACAAATCATGTTAATGGTGAAGATAGCAAATCCTGGACTTAGAGTATTTCTCTTATTATCTCCATATTTTGTAAAATATGTAGATGCATATTAACTGGAAGCATTCTTTAGTTAGGTTAAAGAACTTATTGTATTCGTTTGAGCCTAAGAATACAAGCTAAGAATACGGTTTCATATTCCTAAATTTCCGTATTTTGGTTTCTAGGAAAAGAAAAAGGCAAAGGTCAGGTCACTGCTGCGGAAGGACCTAGCCAGCCTTAGGAATTACTCAGACAAAGGTGAGTGAATATACTATACTTGGAATGGTGTGAGGGAACACAACTGTAAATCTTCTTATTTTATTCGTATTTTGATCGTATTGAGTTTTGAGGATTTCATGTTATGAAATCGTATGATGATCATGAAATGTTTGCAGATTTCAAGCATGCTTTATCGAATTATTCGGAGTCTGTATTTTGGTTATGCAAAGCATGTGAAAACATTGCATATTTTTAGAAACTGCTATAATAAACATATTAGTGCATTTCATCATACTTGAATACATGCCTGTGCCAGACGTGGCTCTGAGATAGAGCCAGAGAGTACGGTACTAGGTAGGGAAGGGGTGGTTTTATATGATTCTATTTTTACTCGTCCAACTATCTGTTTTCAAATCCTTCTGTTTTCCAGAAAACAAAACCCCCTTCCCGTACTCTTCGAGTGCCTAGTATACGTATATACTCTTATAGCTCACGGTCGATGAGTTGGGTCGACCGGAGAATATTGGGTTTGGTTTATTCCACTCTGGTGCCGCTGTATGAGAGTAGAAGTGTAGATGACACTAATATGATAGAAGATGAGGATTTAATTCCGTAGTTTGTCACCTCCACGGTTGTTGATACGGTCCAACCTGGAAGGCTACTGGCTTGATACGGTCAGCCAGGACATTTATGGAATTTATTTCCATCAGGCGAGGAGTTGTTTCCATAGCTTGTCACCTCCACGGTTGTTGATACGGTCCAACTTGGAAGGCTACTGGCATGATACCGTCAGCCAGGACATATGTGGAAACTAATTCCCGTTCTGATTATAAAGGATTAAAGAACAAATTAAAAGCATGTTATATGTTTTCATGGAACATTGCCATGGTTTTATTATGATCAGCATGCCGTTTTCCATGTTTTAAATATTGTTCAGTCCTTGTATCACCTTGTATAGTGATTCTCACTCAAGTGAAATGTGCAGGTAGACGAGATTGAGTATCCCTGTAGATGGCTCTGACTTAGCAGATGAGGATAGTTGTCCTTATTTAATGTATTAAATTTTAGAACGCTTCCGCAAGATTGTATTCTATGTATAAGATTTTAAATAGTATATTTAATAATCATGTTTATTAGTTTGATTATCATGATTAACAGGTTCAAATTATACAGCTTATGGGCTGGGTGCACACCCGGCCCAGCTGGTGTGACATTCTGTCCTGGTGTTGGGATAGGGCGTTACATGTTCAGTATCTGTATGTTTTTGATATCTTAGTTTGAAAGATAATTCTTCCTCTTTTTCCTTCCCTCTTCTTTTTTTTTGTGTTGATGCGAGCTTTCTGAGAGGGCATATGTATCCAATTTGCTTGAAAAAGTTGGAATGGTTTTTGACAGTCGAGAAACTATGTCAATTATTGTTGTATTTTTCGGGAATAAAGAACAGGTATATGTGTTCTTCAACGGTAGGTTGATCATAATCTTCTGGTGCGTAAGATTGGCGTGGTCATTTATTGTAGAAGGCTAACGCATTATTTTCGATGTGCGGGACCGATATGGTCTGTTGGTTTAGAAGGTCGGTGTAGCTCTTATGACGTATTGGACCGGTATGGTCTCTTTTTGATACATCAGACCGGTATGGTCCTCTTCGTGGGGGCCGGTATGACCCGTTATCGTAGTAGACCGGTATGGTCTTTTGTAATGAAGGACCGGTATGGTCATCTTCATCTGGAGACCGGTATGGCCTGTCGATGTTTTGGGACGGCTATGGTTTGTTGTTGATTTATCGGATTCAGATCGGTATGATCCTTTTTTGATGTATTAGATCGGTATGATCTTTTTTGAAAGTTGACGATTGGTTTGATTCTTTTTGTCTTGATGAGGTTGAAGTGGTTATGTTTTTGCGTGCAAGTCATGGTTGTGATAGGCATTCTGATACAGGAGGCACGAGTCAGATGTTTCCAGGATGGCGGGTCAACGTAAAGACGGGAGGTGGTTGAGTCAATTCCAAGATTGAGTCGATTTTGGACACGTTTCGGTATTTTGGCCATAACTTTGGCTACCGATATCGGATTCGCGCGCGCAACCCCAATTCGGAAAGCTCGGCTCAACACTCACGTGGGGTCCAAATTCCACTATTTTCCCCATCGTTTATTTATTTTTTGGGTGTTTTTTACTATTTTCGTAATATTTCGTATGTCAATTTAGGATAGGATATGAATCCGATTTGAACTCAGATTTTTAGGAGTTATCTATTTTGTTTAGTTATTTTAGAATTAGATAAGTTTTTCTATTAGACCAAAATTTGCCGATTTGGGCAAATTTGAATAAGAAGATAGAATTTCTAGGTTATCTAGGTTAGTTTTTTTTTAGCTATTTAAACACGGCTTGTGGGTTGAATTTTATTCATTGATTATTGAGTTATTTTCTTTTTAATGTTTCAGAGACTTTTCTTCTCTATTTGTCCTCCCTTTTCTTGCTCTTCTATCAATCCCCTTGTTTTACCACCTTGCTTGAGTTAATCACTACCACACTTGCGTCACATTCCTAGTGATCTTCATGCACGTTGCTCATTTTTCTAAAAAAGAAAAAGTAATAAGGGAGCTAATGATTTGTAGAGAAGTAACCAATTTTATTGATAGTACTTCCGTAGATGCTCAGCATGGTATGAGCGTTTAAGGCTCTGCCCATCCATTTTTGTAAGCCAATATGTCCCCGGTCTTACAATTTCTTTAATGATATATGGCCCTTCCAAGTTGGTGTTCAGCTTCCCTGTTTGGCTCTTATTTCCTTGGAACTTGCTCTCCCGGAGAACTAAGTCGCCAACTTGGAAAGTTATTTGCTTCACTCTAGCATTATAGAATTTCTTGACCTTTTGTCGATATACCGCAGCTCGGATATTGGCACAATCTCTCCTTTCTTCCAAGAGGTCAAGTTCAGCCATAAGCCGCTCTTCATTGACTACTGGATCAAAAGATTGCATCCGCGGAGTAGGGACTAATATTTCAGTGGGCAAAACCACTTTGACACCAAAAGCTAGTGCAAAAGGTGTCTCCCACAGAGTCCAGAAGCGGATGGTTGGTATATGCCTATAAGGCCCCAGGTATTTCATCCACCCAGCTGGACTCGTTCCGGAGAACTCGAGTCTTCAAACTATGCAACAAGGTTCTGTTAGTTACCTCAACTTGGCCATTTGTTTGAGGGTGTGTGACGGAAGTGAGCCTCGACTCTATTCCGAGATCTGTGCAAAACTTTTTAAATGTTGGGTTTTCAAATTGACAGCCATTATCAGTGATAAATGCTACCGGTATGCCGAATCTATAAATCATCGACTTCCACAGGAAGCTTTGACAAGCTTTTTCTGTAATGGAAGCTAACGGCTCGGCTTCTACCCATTTAGTGAAGTAATCAATCGCCACAATTAGGAACTTCAATTGCCGAACAGCTGTCGGGAAAGGGCCAAGTATATCTACACCCCATAAAGCAAAAGGTCTCGTGCTCACAATGGCTGTCAATGGAGCTGCCGGTCACCGCTGGATGTTTGAGTAGCGCTGGCATGTGTCACATTTTTTGACAAAATCCATCGAATCTTTGACAAGGGTTGGCCAATAGTATCCTTGTCGTAGAACTTTGTAGCTGAGGGCTCTTCCTCCCAAATGATCTCCAGCTATTCCTTCATGAATTTCTTGAATGACATAAGTTGATTCCGATGGACGGAAACATTTCAAGAGTGGAAGGGTGTGATCTCTTATAGAGCTGCCCTTCCACTATGCTACACCAGGATGATCTGATGACAATCCTTCGTGCCTCTTTCGGATCTTGGGGGAGGGTTCCATCTTGAAGGTACTTCAAGATTAGATCAATCCAACATGGTGTGTCATCGATATCCATCAACTCCTCAACCGGTCGGCATTCAATAGTTTTTGCCATCAGGTATTGAGTATTGATTGGTTTTTTGATATCTGCATCTGATGAAGCAAGCTTCGAAAGAAGATCAGCGTCTTGGTTCTCAGCTCTGGGAATTTTTAAAATGTAACACCTCTGGAAGCCGGAGGTTAACTTTTGCACCAAAGTTTTATACTTCGTCATGTTTTCTTCTCTGGCCTAAAATTCTTCAGCTTGATGTCCAACTACTAGTTGAGAATCTATATTGGCTTGTAGATTCTGAACTCCAAGCCCACGGGCTAACTGTAATCCCGCAATTATAGCTTCATATTCTGCTTCATTGTTTGTTTCTTTAAAGTTAAACTTCAAAGCAGTGGATGTTCTCCATCTTGATGGTGATTTTAGGATCAAGCCCGCTCCTACACCATCACTAGTCGATGAGCCGTCAGTATGTAGAACCCACTGATCGGAAGAAATTTCCTTTTCTTCGGATAATTTTTTATCTGCCCCTTCATCGTTATCCGTTATGGTGAGCTCAGCAATGAAATCAGCCAGTACTTGGGCCTTTATGGTCGTTCTGGTCTCATAACTGATATCATACTCCCCTAATTCTATCACCCACCGGGCTAATCGACTAGATGTATCGGGCCGATGAAGAATCTGTCTCAACAGTTGGTCGGTCAGCACCCAGATCTTATGAGATTGAAAGTATGGGCGAAGTCGTCGAGCAGAGATTATTAGAGCAAAAGCTAATTTCTCTAAAGGAAGATACCTGGATTTGGTATCTGTGAGAACTTTGCTGGTATAGTAGACAGGTTTCTGTAAGTTCTCTCCTATTTTTGCGAGCTGTCGTGACAAGCGTGTGATGTGAGAGATAGATGTGAAGATCTTCTCCTTGTCGGGGCTTGGCCAATAAGGCGGGTGACTGTAGATATTCCTTCAACTGCACCAAGGCCTTTTCATATTCTTCGGTCCATTCAACCTTGGATGCCTTCCTCAAAGCTCGGAAGAAAGGAAGGTTCCTTTCACCGGATTTTAAAATAAATCTTCCCAGAGTTGCTAGGTTGCCATTAAGCCTCTGTATTTCTTTGATGGTCTTTGGGGATCTCATTTCCAGAATAGCCCCGATCTTCTCAAGGTTCGCCTCAATACCCCGTTGAGTGAGCATAAATCCAAGAAACTTGCCTGATCGTACACCGAATGCACATTTGTTGGGGTTAAGACTCATTCCATGTATCCGAAGAGCATTGAAAGTTTCTTGAAGATCAAGTGTGTGTTGTTCAGCATTATCACTCTTCACCAATATATCGTCCACATATGCCTCCACATTTCTGCCAATTTGGTGCTTAAAGACTTTGTTCACTAGTCTTTGGAATGTGGCACCTGCATTTTTTAAGTAGAAAGGCATAACTTTGTAATAATAAGTCCCTCGCCCGGTGATAAAGGAGGTTTTCTCTTCATCGAATTATGTCATGCAAATTTGATTGTACCCAGAGAAGGCATCTAGGAAGCTGAGCATTTGATATCCCGATGTCGAATCTACCAAATTATCAATGTGAGGCAAGGGGTAGCTGTAAAACCCGCCCCAAAATAAATAAAGTTTTATTTTCCTAGAATTATTATGTGGCAATTCAATAAGGTGAGCAGTGAAATTTTGGGAAAAATCACAGGTTTGAATAATCAATATTAATTAAGAGTTAATAAATCAAGGTTAATTATGTGTTAATTAATCAAGATTAATCATAGACTAATTAATTCAGATTAATTATCGAGAGAAGGAAATAGACAAATATTCAAATCCCAGTAAAGGTGGATCTGGTCGAGGGACTGAAACAACCCCGTGATACCACAGTATGCCCGTGACGAAAGATTTGACCGAAAGCCGATATCCCGGATCTAGTCTGACGAGAGACAGATCCCGTGATATTACAGGGCACCCGTGCCACTGGGACCATTGACCCGAGATTCGCGGATCTGGGTCAGGCATGAGGACGAGAGAATCATGGCAGTGGACCCCAGTTTGAATAGAAATGATAAACTTACCCGTGATTGAATAGTGCACATGTAAGAGAATAGTAAACATGTGACATTTAACGGATTTTTGATTTATTAAAAATAATAAATTGTATGTTATTATATAACAAAGAGGAGAGAGAGAATGATATTTTCATTTCTCTCTCTCTCTCTCTTTCTCTCACGATCTGAACTTCAGATCTAGAAGTTTTCTTCTTCGGTTGAGCAAATCCACGCCGACGAGCTTCTCACCGGCCTCTTGGAGCCCAGTCGTGGCCGGTTACCACCTCATCCACGCGGAGCCCGGCCGTAAAAGCCTCATGCTTGACCCTCTTGCCACGCTACCCACACCCCAGTCGGCTGCCGGTCATACGCGCCCGCGACCAAGCAGCCCCGAGCCATGCAACTCGCAGCCCCGCCAGCCTCTACCCCAACGCAAGCCACCGCCGCAGCCAAGATCTGAGCTCGCCCTTGCTTGCGCGCTGCTGTTCCGCGCAAATTCCAGCCCTGCAGCCCCACCCGGATCTCCGTCATCCATCGCGATAGTGAGGATCCCTAACTTTGAATGATCATGAGATTTTGGGGCTATTAATGACTTTAATTAGGAGTCTAATGATTATTGATTGTATGTTTGGTTTGTAGAGAGTCATTTAAATTTAATGCCAAGTAATATTGCAAGTATGCTTATAAGAATAGATGTATGAAATTGTGAAATCCAAGTGTATTGGATTCCTTTGTGGAATGTTTGTACATTTTCGGGGCCCTAGAAATATGGGAGATGCTGCCGAAATTTCCATTGAATTCATGCATCATTACTTGTTAGTTGAGTACTTTCAAGTATGATGAATTTAGATGGACTATCACTTGATGATATGATCTCTTGATTTAGATAATTAGAGCTTCATGAATAACCGTATTTTTGTATTAAATATGGTGTGTTAGAGTGTAAAGGGACTAAGGTTTGTCACTCTATTTACTAGATCCTGATTCGGACGCGTGAGGCGAGACGAGGATCAGTGATTTGCTTCTAGTCAGGTATGCTCTCGCACCGGGTGTTGTGAGTATTTCTAACTCCCCACCCTACTTGTAATTTCTTTTCTATTCATATATTCGAGATAGATTGTCTCCTTGGATATATGCTTGCCATTCTGCTTTCTATATCTCTTTGAGATTTACTATTTATATATTCGAGAAGGATTGTTTCCTTGAATATATACTTGTTGTTCAGTATTTTCTGTAGGATGTCGCACAGGTGCTCTGAGTATTTCTAACTCATAGTATTCTATTGATTCTTGTTGTTGTTGTGCTAGATAGATGTTGGAGTCCATCTTTTGATATCTGCACTGTATGTTGACATGTTATGCTTGTTGCATTTGTCTGAACTTGTTGTTATGATATGATCTACTTTGAGGGAGTACCCCTTGACATTCTTCTTGTGTTGTTGTGGGATGACCAGGAGATGGTACCCCATGGCATATGGCCAGTGGGAGTGATACTCTATGGTATATGGCCAGTGGAGTACCCTCTGGCCCTACTTGCACCTGGGATGGTCAAGGGGGGTGGTATTCCATAACAGTCTGTTGATATTCTGTTCTTTGCATTGAGTATTCTTTCTTTCTACCTTGCTTATGATTCTTTATTCTTATTTCCTCGAGAGGTTCTCAATACATATTCGAGATGGGTTTTCTCATATGTATCGGATTTATATCTCGGGGAGATTGTTGCTTTCCTCATTTTCTTATACATATTTGAGTCGAGTTTACTCCTTAAATATGTTTGGCTTCCGATCTCAACGAGATCATTAATTATATATATATTCAAGATGTTGCTGACTTGGATATATATGTATACCTGTTGTTGGGTATTCGTACTAGCGATCTCTTATGTACAGGCATGATACGTCGGACGGAGGCCCCGGCAGAGGGTGTATAATATCTGGCCATGACCACTTGGTGCTCCATCGGACGGAGGCCCCGGCAGAGGGTGTATAATATCTGGCCATCAGGCCCCGACAGAGGGCGTATAATATCTGGCCACCTGGCTCAGTCAGAGAGCGGTATTTTCTGGCCATATGCACATGATTATTATAGCGCTATCCGACTTAGGCCGAAGACGATACTGATGGTGTCGTTGATGTCGTAGACATCTTAGTATCATATATGCCAGAGATTGAGTACATCTGTGGATTTATTCACATTCCAGTTACTTGTTATTTGCTAGTGATTTATGATTCACTCGCATGTTTGCCTTTGATCTATCTTATTTCTTGCTTATGGCTTTTTGCCTCTTTTATTGCTTATGGGACCCTACTGGGCCTATTTCTTTAGGCTCATTCGCTTGACCGAGCTTAGGCGGGGATATACCGAGTAGTTGACTCGGTTACTTGTATTTATCTCGAGGTCTGCGTACCTCTTTTATCTTGTGTGAGACTTGTATTTTGTACTCCTTTGTTGTATGGATTTCTAGGGGTGACTGGACTAGATCCTAGTCTTGGGTTGTGTAAACCCGGTATTGTGTTTGTATGGAGTTGTATAAACTCCTTTCTTCTTTTATCTTATAATTCCGCTGTTATCATTACCTCTGAATAATTATCTTATAGGAGTCTCTGAGGCCTTGCGCCTCCAATGGGGGCTTTTGCTAGTCCTCACTCGAGGTCGGCCGGTTGTCTACGTGCCCAGGCCGTGGTTCGGGGCGTGACAATTAATCTTTGGGGCAAGCTTTATTAAGATCAGTGAAATCTACACACATGCGCTACTTTCCGGTGGACTTCTTTACAAGCACGACATTTGACAACCAATCAGGATAGTTCACTTCCCTAATGAAGTTTGCCTTCATCAGTTTGTCAACTTCTTCTTCTATTGCTTGCAAACTGTCTGGAGCGAAGTTCCTTCGCTTCTGCACGACCGGTTTATATTCAGGGTTGATATTGAGGTGATGCTCGATGACTTCCCGTGGTACTCCAGGCATCTCTTCAGTCGTCCAGGCGAACACATCGAAATTGTTTTTAAGTAGATCTAAGATCTCAGTTCTTTGATCCGCTTTCAATTCCGCTCCCAGTTGCACAGTTCGCTCAGGCTGCTCCTCTTTTAAGGAAAAGGCTATCAGTTCTTCAACAGGTGTTGGCCTCCGTTTTTCCCTTTCTTCATCTTCCCCTATTGCTTCTTCAACAACTAGTGCTTCTCTCGCACTGTTCCTTCCTTTCCCCAAATCTTTGAGCATAGTAGTGTAGCACTTTCGGGAAGCCAGCTGATTGCCTTTCACCTCCCCGCAACCATTCGGCGTCGAGAATTTCATCATCATATGGTGCGTCGATGGGATTGCTCCCATCAAATTGATAGATGGACTCCCTATTAATACATTGTAGCTCGACGGACAACGAACAACAAGCAAGTTAATGTTCACAGTAGTTGTCCGAGGAGGGGTACCAAGGGATAAGGGGAGAGAGATCATACCATCGGGTTGGCGGGGACTACCATTGAATCCAATGAGAGGGGACTTCACCGGCTTCAAATTCTCGACCGGTATCTTCATTCGGTCGAAGGCACAAGAGAAAATAATATCCACAGAACTCCCAGTATCCACCAGGACCCGCTCGACCGTAAAGATGCCGATCTTTGCAGTAATCACCAAGGCGTCATCGTGAGGGTGATGAACACCTTCCAAATCTTCATCAGAGAAACAAATCTCCATGGAAGAGCGAGGCCTTTTTAGTAGTAGGACGTTCTGCACCGTTCCCACCATTCTAGTATAATTCTTCCTAGAAGTGGACCTTTCTCCTCCATATCCTGGTCCCCCTGCGATCACTGTGACGTGAGTATCATTCACAGAAACTGGTGGTGCAGAAGAGGAATCTTCAATTCTCTGTTCCTTCTGCAAGAATTAATCGAGCTTTCCCTCCCTTATAAGATCTTCTATCGCGTCCTTCAAATGGACGCACTCATCGGTTGAATGTCCCTTGTCTTGGTGGTACTTTCAAAATTTCTTGCTCTTCTTCCTCCTAGGATTATACTTCATCGGCTGTGGTGGTTTCAGGATTTTCTGATCCTGAACTTGTAGCAAGATGTCCTCCCTGGAGGTGTTCAGGATGGAGTAATTGTGATATCTGGCCATTCTCCCTGGATTATATCTTTCCCTATGAGGTAGTCTCCTATCATCAGGTCGCAACGGTTGGTCCCGGTCCCGTGCGCCTTCCCTACGAGGCTTGTCTTCTATCAAGGGTCCCTGTTTGGGATCTTTGTATTCCCTTTTCGAGGGTTCCCTGCTGCGGAACTCCTCCATTTTGAGAAGATATTCTTCATCCCATCTGGCTTTCATCTCCTCCGAAGCTACATATTTCTCAGTAATTGCAAAGAATTCAGATATGTCTCGAGGGACATCTCTGGTGAGGGAGTCTTTAAATGGTCCTTCGTTCAGTCCCCTGATTACAGTTCCCACCACCATGATAGAACTGAGGTCCGTCATCCCGGTAATATCCTTGTTAAAGTGACGGATATAGTCACGCAAACTTTCCGTCGGCTTTTGTTTGTAACCCAGGAGGATGATCGGATTTTTCTTCAATCGCTTATTGCTAGTAAAGCGCTGAAGAAAAAGATCAGAGAGCTGCTGGAAACTATACGCAGTTCCAGGGGGTATACTCCGGAACCAATCATGGGTGATGCCATTAGTGTTCGTGGGAAAGCACGACACATTACGGCTTCCGAAGTCCTATTGATCTCCATTTCATCTGAGTACCGTTCAAGATGTTCAAGTGGATCCGATGAACCGTCAAACTTCTAAATATTCGGTGGTTTAAATTGGTCTAGGAATGGAACTTCCCATATTTCTATGATAAATGCGGCGACCAGTTGAAGAACTCTCTCCTTCTCAGTGATATATCGCCATGGCGAGTGATGATGACGATAAGGTGAATGCCGGCGGGGAGAACGATATCCTGGTGAATATCGACGTGGCAAACGATCAGAAGATGGTAGATGCCAATCTGAAGCTGATCGGTGTCTGGTTGGGTGGTTCATCAGTGAATAACCTCTTCTTCTTGTGGTGTGCCGAGCTGGAGAGATAGAGATTCTCCTTTCCCTCCTATCTCTTCTCCGGTCTCGGACATCAGGGATCCGATGTGAGTGATGTGGATCTGAACTTGCAGTAGAGGACCTAGGACTCCCAACTCTCCTTGGAGAGTGCATCGCCCGATGTTGGGGAGGGTGATTTGCTGATCCATCTCTATCAACCCTCAGAGGTTGGGCGTCATGTGGCACGGTAGTTTGGGAAACACGTTGTTGTACATCATGCAGAGAATGCTTCAATTCCTCAATCTCTCGCGCTATGGCCCTGATCAAGGCATGCATTATCGTCAACGACTCCCTTGCTCTTCTGGGGTACCTCCACCCCTTCGGGAGCTACTGGAACATCTCCAGGTGTGTGATCGTCTTCCAAAGGAGAAGCCAGTGGAGCTTCGCCTTTTTCTTCTTGGTGTTGAAGCCTCTTCGACTTTCTCACTACAGTAGCCATGGACTTCTTGCTCAACTCCCCACGGACGACGCCAAACTGTTGACTGTGAAATTGGGTTTGCCTTAAGATCAATCCCAATTCCGAGTCTACCGTTAAATTTGTTTGATTTGCAGGGCTTTGAACAATGAGAAAGTGAAAAGAAAATCAATCAAACAAGAAGAGGAGACAAAGATCTAACGTGGAAAACCCTTGGTAAGGGAAAAAACCACAGATGAAAGGGGGAAATTCTCATTTATTTGGGCCTTGAAAGCCATTTTACAAGTGGAAAAGGAAAAAGTGGATCAATCTTCAGAGAAGCAGAGCTTCGCTGTCGATTTTTTTCATGTCCCAAATGAGTCGAGGTCACTGCCTTTTATAGGCTTCGGTGGTTTAGAGAAGAAGCTTGGTATTTCAACACTTGTCTCATTGAATTAGGCCACGTGCTCTGCCAGCTAAGCCTCCAGCTAGGCTCGAAAGGCCCACCGATCTCGAGCTGTTTTGACAATTTGTAATCCTTCTAAAAGGCCAGCCTAGCGACGGCCAAGCTCCCTCTAAAAGGTTACTTGTAATAACTGTCATTATTCAGATGAGTTGAGAAAGAAGTGAGGAGTGTTTCTAGACTGATGAGTTGGTGTTGTCTTCCAATATGTGCTGCATTGATGATTCATCGGGCCAATCTGATCAGATGTGTAAACTATATTTCTGATATTGAGTAGCCGATCCGATATGGTGCAAGAGATGGTTGTTGTGATATGGGCTGGTTCAATATAAGCCGACCCAATCTTAATGAGGGACCCTATAATGTCGACACGTGGATAGCTCTGATACGCTCCATGTGTCTTACTACCTTTCTCCCTATCATAACTTTTCCCCACTTCCTTTGACTTCAAGGAAGGGGGGCTTCCGCCCACTTATGGATTTTCTGACATTTTTCATGAAATGAATGCCCCATCAATGACAAATACATTTGGGATTTTTGTTTATTTGTTTTCATGGGATGATTTGATATTTTTTTTAAAAGTAAACCCTTATTATTAATTATCCAGACCAAATCTTAGGAACTTCCAATTATGAGGCCAGCACAAACATAGACACCATATATGTATATAGAGTTTATATCAAGGTGTTTTGGATTTTTTTTTATATTTTTGGTGGACTAATTTTGATTTGAATTAATTCTTGAAATTAACTGGTTGTATTAACTTGATTTAATCTAATTGATCAAGTTGATTTGTCACATGACTCAACTAATTTTATGTTCTAATTTTGATTTTTTTGATTAATCAAATTGATTAATAAAATTTGGTAGGATTATTCAAATTGAATTTAACTCAAATAATCAGATTTAGTATAATTAAATGAACTAGATTTTTAATTAACAAGGTACCTCATGGTTGATTAACTTGAGCAGATTTCATGCAAGTTTAATTTGGGTCTTAGACTTAATTAACTATTACATTTTGTTATTTATTTGCGTTTTAACATGTATAGTTTATATATATATATATAATTGTGAACAAACCACTAGAAGTACGTTCTGATTTGAACCCTTAAGTTCTTCTTGTGAGAAGGAATGGGTTATCAACTTTTCTTATAAAAATTGATAACTTTTATAGTTGTATGAATCTAGTGCTTCTTTTTTTTTAAATTAGCCGACAAGCGACCCTACGAGAGATTTAAAGGGCACAACTACACAGAGCTCACCTACATAGAGGAGGATTCTACCACGGAATAACCTCAGTGTTCCAAACAATTCTAAGTAGAGAACCTATCACTACCTTGTGTGCAGGGGCTGGGGGGGGGCAAGGGGTGCTCACGCACCCCCTTGGCTCCAGGAGGACTCCTATAGTCCTACCTCCATCACGGTATTAGATAATTTTATTAATTATTTTATATGATGATGAATAATAATAATAGTTATTACATCCATAACTAAGATATATGGGTGGAGTTATTGGAGTAGTTGGTTAGCACACTTCTCTCACACACAAGAGGTCTCTGGTTCAAAACCGTGCGAAAATAATTTTAAATATTGATTTTTTTCCTCTTCATGCCTTTAATCATACTCCTGAAAAAATAAAATTATTATTGGTCCTTCACTTATGCCAACAATCCTTTTTTGTTGGTTTTCTCAGAAAAAACAAAACCTGTAAAAAAAAAGGACTGAAAATTAGTCATAAGCTAATCATAAGTTAGTGATTTGTACCTTTTGAAAAAAGTTGTTCTATAGAAACTGTTTTAGAAAGTGTCAATTACCAAAACAGTTGTCTCGAACTTTTTCAAAGCTATTTTAAAAAGTGTCGATTACCAAAACACCCTTTATTATTATTATAATTATTTATTTTTAATTATTATTATTATTATTATTATTATTATTATTATTATTATTATCATTATTATTATAAAACTATTTTTGGATTAACCTATCAAAACACAAAAAAAAACAAAACGCTTAAATTCTTTTAAAAGCATTTTTTTGAGAATTCCTTCTATCAAACTAAAACCGCTTTTTTCATAAGTCAATCCAAATAGTCATAACCTTTTCTTTTAATTAATTTATTTAAGTATCTACTAAATTAATGTTAAAGAAGACATATTAAACAAATAATGTTAATCACCCCTTGTCCCTACCTCACTTGCATTAATATTAAGCATCCACTATCCCTGCCCCAAAAATGTAATGTTAAGCAGCCCCTTAATTTTACCACCCGTCTAATACAAGGTAGTGGTACCGTTAGGCTAAGAAACATTTGTTTACATGATTAATTATATGGAAAAGTAGAAGCAGAGAGAAAGAAAAGTAAGATATCTACTTGCTTCCCCTTTTTATAGCTGAGCGAGAGGGAATTCAGATTGTGACCAGCTTCAAATTTGGTATGGTTTGGACTTGAAAGATTTTGGGATTTGAGATGGTTTGGATTTAATGGGTAATTGTTTTTTAAAAATTTATAAACTGATTATTTTTCTAAAAATAATTAATATCAGGATCGTTATAGAATTAGGAAATGATAAACAATCTAATACTAATCCACCACGGTATTATATATATATATATATATATATATATATATATATATGGGGTTTGATGATGTCGGAAATTATATATTTCCAAACCGCCTTATCGATTCCTCACTGGAGCATGTTTGAACAATTTTTAACTATATAGATGGAAAGATCATTAAAAAATAAGTTAGCTTGTCAATTTGCATACAATTTGGGAACTTGTAGGGTCTTCATCTTAACGGATCAAAACTTATAGGAATACGAACGGTCGTAATTTCAACCGTTAAGTGGGAGGACCAAACGATTATCAAATTGTATGAAAATTGACAGTGATAGCTTATTTTTAAAGCAGATCTTCCCATCCATAAAAAATACTCGAGGGGGCCAAATGGGCCAGGAAATAAATAAAGATTCTGGCCACGCATCCTCATCCCTCATATATATATATACAAATTAATGGATAATACATTTCAATTGCCTTACATCTCATTCATTTCACTTAGAAACTTATTGAACAATAATACACTGACCTGTGCTTCAAATATAGGTGATTATAATCTTTGTTGTAGTTTTTTGTTTTTTTAATAAAATAAATAAACCATATTTATTAATTAAAAACTAAGTATAAAATCATAATAATCATAACATCAACATAAGAACATAATCGGAAGCTTGTAGTCTCCCAGGATATACCAATTATTTGTGGGGATCATCCTTGATGTCGTCCTTGATTGGGGTCATGGGGATCTTCTGTGGTGATGGTTAGGCTCCTTTTCAAGGTAGACTCTACTGCCACTAGCTTGAGTTACTTGGTCTAATGGGCTACATCAAACCAAAAGGGTAAGGAAATAATTAGTTTATGATATTTGTTTTTAGTATTTTTTTTCTTTTACCATCTTGGTTAGATATTTGAAAGAAGAACTCAATTTAGTTGATGTCTTCAAGGTATGTAAAGTTTTGTACCTGATCATCTATTCAACTTTAATAAGTTGTAACAATAGCTTCAGTCCTCAATTTATATATATATATATATATATATATATATATATTTGAATATTCTGAAATTGGTATTTTACTTTCTAAGTGTATACCAAACAATATGTTTTGTGTTGAATTGGTTCTGAAACACTGTATGAATGACATAATAGACAATAGTAATCTTTGCTTGGGAAATTGACCTTCACATTGAGGAGCTTTCGGCCTAAATAGTTCGCGTGAATCAGAGCTTCTCTTGGAGTAAGCACCTCTAATCTCGGTTTGGGGATCGAAAGTGCTCTATACGTAATCAGCTACACTTGTCATCCTTCAAGCTTTCCCTTTTCTGCGGAAATAGGATCGCTGGAGGCTGCTGACTAAACAACTCAAGCAACCTGCAAACAAGAGAACCAGAACAACACACAACACACAAGACAATATTTACGTGGTTCGGCAACAATGCCTATGTCCACGACCCACACCCTCACTATTTCAGATTAGAATCAAGGAAGAAGATGAACAGGAGATACAAAGCTCTCTCTCTCTCACTGCTGGTTTTCAACTACAAAGATAAGCCTCTCTTTGAACACTCACAGTTGAACAACAACCTCAATGGATGAAGAAGGCAACCTTATATAGGCTCTTTGCTGGTGGAGTTGCCAAGACACATACTGTCTCTACCTTGTACCAACACTCACATGGCCACTTCTCTCAGAGTGTCGAGGCTCACGTAATGCGGTGAGCTGTGTCCGAGCAATTTTAAGTGTCAGAGATTACACTTCCAAGGTTCGGCGCCACTCTCAATGTCGGTACGCCAGCAGGGATTTCCGCCTTGATCCTTTCCTTGGGCCCACCCTGCATGCACTTGGATGTCTTCATCACCAGAAGAAGAGTAGCTCCCACTCGCTAGGTAGCTCCTTGGTCGAGCTCCTCGGTCAGTGGCTCCTCGGTCAGTAGCTCGGAAAAGCGGACCTCGGCAATGAAGACCGAAGGACTCCATTCCTCACACAATCTCCCACTTGAGCTCCGGACGAGCCTATCCTTCTCTTCCTTGTCTTCTTCTCCTCGTTCTCCCACTTGAGACTTACTATCCTTCAGCTCTCAAGTCTCTATCTGAGATCTCCTTGGGTGTGGGTATCTTGGTTTGCTTACTCCTGCAAACCAATGTAGGTTGAGCAAGTTCTCAACTTCTCCATTGTGACAACCTTGGTCAACATATCAGCAGGGTTGTCCTTAGTGTGGATCTTCTCCAGATTCACCTTCTCTTCAATTAGCTCTCATATGAAGTGATACTTGATGTCGATGTGCTTGGTCCTTGAGTGGAACACTGCATTCTTTGCTAAGTAAATGGCACTCTGGTTGTCTGAGTGCAGCCAACATTCACTCTGCTCCTTGCCGAGTTCCTTCAAGAAAGCCTTCATCTAGATCAACACCTTGCACGCCTCCGTGGCTGCGACATACTCTGCCTCCGTTGTAGAAAGGGTGATCATCTTCTGAAGCTGTGACTGCCATGCTACTGCTCCACTTCCAAGAGTGAACACGTAGTCTGTGGTACTCCTCCTCGAGTCCAGATTGCCGCATGGATCAATCCACATAACCGACCAGTCTTATGCGTTGTTCACCACAGCATAGACTCATCCAAGATGTCCCTCCCAAATACCAAAGAATCCACTTCACTGCCTCCCAGTGTTCCTTCCCCGGATTGCTCATATACCTCGCTACTTCACGCATTTGCATGGGAGATGTCCGATCTTGTGCAAGACATGCGTATATAGAGAGCACACCAGTTTGAAGCATAAGGAATTCTCTTTATCTCCTCTTGTTCCTCTTTTGGTGGTTGGAGCTTGCTTCACGAGAGAGTTGGAAGTGTCTTTGCCAATGGAGTGCGATTGGCTTCATAGACTCTCCATTGGTACATCACCGAAGTACCTTCCGAACATATTCAGCCTGTGATAGCCGAAGCTCTCTCTTCTTTCTGTCTCGATTAATTCGCATGCCTAGAATCTGCCTCGCCGGGCCAAGATCCTTCATTGCAAATTCTAGAGACATCGTCTTCTTGAGATTCTCTATCTCAAGTATGTCGGACCCTGCAACTAGCATGTCATCAACATAAAGAGCAGCAGTATGATATAGGAGGTACCTAGGTTCCTGAAGTAACAATAGTGATCCGAGTGACACCGCTCGAATCCAACTTCTTGTATGAACACGTCGAACTTCTTATACCATTGCCGAGGTGCTTGCTTCAACCCATACAAGCTCTTCTTCAATCTGCACACTTTCTTCTCCTCGCCTTCAACAATGTATCCCGTCGGTTGTTGCATGTAGATCTCCTCCTCCAAGTCTCCATGAAGGAAAGCAGTCTTCACGTCTAACTGCTCAAGGTGGAGGTCCTCCACCGCTACAATGCTGAGAATAGCTCTGATGGTTGCAGTCTTCACCACTGGAGCAAAAATCTCTGTGAAGTCTACTCCGTGTTCTCGCTCAAAGCCCTTGACCACAAGTCTTGCTTTGTAGCGCTTGCTTCCATTAGCTTCCTCCTTCAACCGGTAGATCCACTTGTTGTGCAAAGCCTTCTTCCTTGGGCGCTTCCAACTCCCGTGTCTTGTTTGAGGATAGTGATTTCATCTCATCATCCATGGCATGCTCCTACTCGAGAGATGAGTCTACTTTGCATGCCTCCTCAAAACTTTCAGGCTCGCCACTATCTGTCAACAATAGATAGTTAAGGCTAGAGTCATACCGTGGGTTCGGTTTGTGTGCTCTGCTGCTCTTCCAGCCAGCTGGTATTTTGAGAGGAACTTCCTCTGAGATGTCAGTCATCAGCTCCTTGGAAATTCAACTTATTGGCCGAGATGCTTCTCCTCGGACAGCTTCACGAATTTCATTTGGCAGAGACTCTCCTTGGGCAGAACTTGGCTCAGCATGTTCATCTTCAACAAAGATCCTCACATTGTGCCTCAGGTGCTTTCCGAAAATTTGTTGTTGGCCTCAAAATCGACAATCTTGGAGACTTCCTTCCTCTTTTGTTGAGTTTGACTGGTCCTTGTACAAATCTGCTTCATTGAAGACAACATCAATGCTCCGGAACCACTATCTTCAAGCCAAGATCCCATAGCTTGTACCCATAGTCATCAGTGCCATATCCAATAAAGTAGCACTTCCTCGACTTGGGATCCAGCTTTCCTCGGTTTTCAGGCTCAACATGTACATAGCCTGCAAAGCCAAACACCGTTAAGTAATCATACTTTACCTCATTTCCAGTCCAGGCCTCTTCAGGTATTCCTCCATCCAGGGAGTATGATGGAGATCTGTTGATCAGGTATGCTGCCGTATCTACGGCATAGGTCCAGAATGTCAGTGGTAGCCCTAAATGAATCCGCATACTCCTAACCTGCTCCAGAATCGTGCGGTTCATCCTCTCCGCCACTCCATTGCCTTGCGTCACGGGGTGTCGCCGTGAGTCTTCTAATCCCATTCTTGTCACCGGAAGGATTCCGAAACTCTTTGTTCGCGTACTCTCCTCCGATTATCGACTTGAGGCACTTCAACTTAAGTCCTGTCTCCTTCTCGGCAAGGGTCTTCCATTGGATGAACAACTCAAACACGTCTGACTTGTGCCTACAGTAATAGACCCATAGCTTCCGAGATGCATCATCAATGAATATCACGAAGTAGAGTGCACTGCCGAGGGACTTGACCTGAGCAGGACCCCAGACATCTGAGTGGATTAACTCCAGGCGTTCCGACTTCCTCTTTTTAGGAACCGTGGTGAATGTAACCTTCTTCTGCTTTGCCAGAACACAATCTTCTCAGAAGTCCAGATTCACCTGCTTGAGCTCGGGCAGCTTCCCCTTGCTCGTCAGAACTTGCATTCCCTTCTCGCTCAAGTGGCCCAACCTTCTGTGCCACAGCTCGACGTCTACCACTAACTAAGATGCTACTAAAATGGATTGTTCTCCACATGAGAACAAGTAGAGTGTGCCGACCTTCTTCCCCTTGGCTACTACAAGGGAGCCTTTGCTCATGCTCCAGGTGTCACCAATGAACTTTGTAGCCACGCCATTAATGTTCCTAACCGCCTTGCGATATAAGATTCTTCTTCGACGAGCTACTAATCGGCGCTTCTTGATGAAGAACACCGTGTCGTCTTCTTGCAAAGAAACTTTACATTCCCTTCCCCACAACTTCACAAGTACTTGTTGCCAAGGTGCACTTTGCGAGAGAGGTCAGCACGGTGAAGCTCTCCAGGACGCCTCGGTCATATGTAGCATGGAAGGATGCACCAGAGTCCACTATCCATGTATCGCACCGATCTTCCATCGACAAAGAACATGCACCTCAATTCTTTGGTAAGGTTCCACTGACATTCTTCTCTCCCTTTTCACTCTTCGGCGGAGCAGTGCAGTCTTTCTTCATGTGACTTTCCTGGCCACAGTTCCAGCAAGAATTGTCTCTCTTGCCGAACCGGGACTTAGAGCGCCTCATTCGGGACTTCCCCCGACTAGGCTGCCTTCCTCTGTGCGAACGCCTGCCTCGGTCGTCCATAGATAAGGCTAAGCTCCCAGAAGTGGATGGCTCTCCATCCTTCCACCTGATCTCCTCGGCCAACATCTGAGGAGCCACATCACTTAGTGTCAAATCCACCTTGCCCTTTGAGTTGAACACTGTGGTCTTGAACACACTCCAGCTCTTTGGCAATGATTTGATGAGGCAAATGGCTTGCTCATCCTCAGTGAACTTCACTCCAATGTAAAGATCTAAAGTTGTTTAGCTTAGAAATTCATTCAAGTGGTTGGCCACACTCTCTTCCTTAGACATCTTTAGGTCTATGTAACTAGTGACAAGATGTGCTTTGTGTGCTGAAGAACTCCCTGCATACATCTCTTCCAAGAGATCAAACAGCTCCTTCGTTGTCTTCGCCTTTAAGATGTTCGAAGCGACTGTTAGTGGAATTGTCAAACTAACAGCACCGAGAGCCTTCCGGTCGAGTAGTTTCCACTCATCATCTGTGGAGTCTTTATCTCTTTCGCCGGTCATCGGTCGCCATAAGTCTTTCTGGAACAGATAGTCTTCGATCTGCGTCCTCCAAAGATGCATAGTTCTCTCCATTGAACTTCTCGAGTTTACACTTGGTGTCAGCCATCTCCTCTCCGAGGCTTGGAGTTCACGTCACAGGTTGTTGGAAATTGACCTTCACAGCGAGGAGCTCGGCCAAACTCTCGTGAACTGAAGCTTCTCTGGGCACCTTGGAATCTCGTTTTAGGATCGAGTGCTCTACACTAGAACCGCTACACTTGTCATCCTTCAAGCTTTTCCTTTCTGCTTGGAAATAGGATCGGGAGGTAGCCTACGACTAAACAACTCAAGCAACCTCGCAAAACAAGAGAACTAAGAATACACAACACACAGAAAGACAATATTTATGCGTGGTTCAAAGAACAATGCCTACGCCCACGACCCACACCCTCACTATTTCGATTAGAATCAAGGAAGAAGATGAGCGAAGGGAGATACAAAGCTCTCTCTCTCCGCTTGTTTTCAACTACAAAGATAAGCCTCTCTTTGAACACTCCGCGGTTGAACAACAACCTCAATGGATGAAGAGGCAACCTTATATAGTCTCCTTCTTTGGTGGGCGCCAAGACAAACTTACATCTGCCTTGTACAACACTCTTGTATCCCACTTCTCTCTGATGTCACTTCGCTGGTGTGTCGGTACATGTCGAGATAGGCAGTCAGAGATTACACTTCCAAGGTTCTGCGCCACTCTCAATGTCAGTGCCTAGGGATTTCCGCCCTGATCCTTTCCTTCTACTGGGCCCACCCTCGCATCTGCTTGTATGTCTTCATCACCAGAAGAAAAGTAGCTCCCACTCGCTAGGTAGCTCCTTGGTCGAGCTCCTCGGTCCGTAGCTCAGAAAAGAGGACCTCAGCAATGAAGACCGGAGGACTCCATTCCTCACAAGTACTGCATGCTCTTTAAGTATATATAAATGATATGGTTAGGAGAAAAAGATAATTCTCAGCCACACTTTTTTACTTTGAAATTATATGTATGGAGTCCATGTGATATATATATATATATATATATATATATATATATATATATATATATATATATATATATATATATATGCACAAACAAAGAAAGTGGAGTGAGAGAAGAATGCCACTATGAACTAATTAAACCACACAATTAAATGATCGATGCATGGAGGTCTTGCATTAAGGGGAACACAAAAATAGTGGATCACTTTGTCAACTCTTTTCTGCTACCCTACTAGCTCAAGGACCACATGTGAGCAAGATATTCTCTTTCCAAGCTTTAATTAGATCTCTTAATTGACAAATCTCAATGCAACAATTCATTGGACTTCCATATTTCACTTTCTGCAGTAATGTTATCATATCTTTATCTTTAAAGAATCAAATGGTATATTCATGACTTCTCTGTCAAAAGATAAATAAAGAAATTAAAGTGACTCAATCTATCAATTTAGATTAAAGAAGCGAAAACATTGCGTTTGGAAGCGAAAACATTCAAAATAAACACATATACAAATAAAAGATAGAGACTCCGGTTACAACAAGATTAAAGAAGAGATTTAGATGCATATCCACCTCTTAGAGCTAGCAATTGACGGAGAAGCCTTTGAGGCGCTTCGAATGCCTAACAAAACTCATTAGGTTTGGAAATTTTGGAGCTATGGCTGATTGGAGTCGAGAATGGGCATCGATGCTTCCTTCTTTCAAGCAGTCGACCTCTCTCTTTCTCTCGAGGTGGGAGCAGAGCTCGAGGTCAAGATCATGTTTTAGGGCTTCTTTCAAAGCGACCGCTCTAGCCTAGGAAATTAGGGAAGATTACTGTAGAGTCCACATTTGTTCACTTCACGACTTTTGATCCCTCGACCAGAAAGCCCTATACTATTAGGTCCTTCTTTTCTAAACTTACGACTTTTTAGTCCTGCTGCAGGTGAGAACTGAACCCGTTACTTTGAAGGAAAAACCGAAAATACCTCCATTTCCCCAAAACACTACCTTTTTGGGCTGACGCAGCGAGGAAGCGGTAGCGGCAGGCTTTTTGGTTTTCGAGACCACGTCGTTGTAGTACTTTCATTTCTCTTTAGCTGCGAGAAGGCAAAGTGAGTCCTCTTCTTCTCCCTTCTCTTACGTCTCCTTTCTCTTGTTCTTTTCTAGAGAGGCTTTGTATTTGGGTTTTTAGTCTTGTAGAGAAGCTACTTAAGCGTAGTGAGATCTACTTGGCGGAGCAACAGGGAGACTCTTTACCAGCGAGAAAGCTGCAGTAAGGTAATAGAATTTCCCGGGGCGATGGTTTTACATAGCGTCACGTAGTATAATTCTTTTTGTTTTGCAGCGGCGTTCTTGTTGCGGGATTTTGATTAGGAAACCAATTTTCGCCCGTACTTGTATGATATATAGGGAGAAGATCTAGCGGCTTGGAGCTCAGCGGATTCTCCGCTCAGCTTGTTGGGAGTCGGTAATAGGTGAGTATATAGTGAGCGGTGGGATCTTATGACCCTCTCGGTGTGAGAGTGCATTATATAGCACCTGGGGCGATGCGTCGAACAACCTTGTCAATTGACAATTCTCTCTTGACTTTGTCTCGCGTATAGTGCAACATTTTTCCACTACGTTCCTTAACAAAAATAATGAGTTGAGCCTTATTGAGACCACAGGTGAAGTGGTATTTGGTATGGCCTGACTGCTTGGGATTCTTCGTTTCCAGCGTAAAGATTCCACTTTCTTTGTTAGTATGTGTTTTATTATTTTTCCATGGTAGTGTAATACAAACGCGTAGGACTTTCTGAATTTCTTAAAATATTTAGAATTGATCTTATCTACTTTGAGTACTTATAGACTCGAAGCAGCTTTAGTATTATGCTTATCCCTTTAAGTATCTGCTGTAGAGATATTTAAAATCTGACTTAAGCTATTTTAGTATTTTTGTTCTTACATTTGAAGTACCGTCTCACTTAGGAGTCTCTTGTATCAATCAGCAGGGGGATCCCTCTAGCGGGGAGACATGTCCTTAAACGACTTGAGGGTTCTTATCAAACTCCACGCAGATTAGGTGCACCGATTACTTTCGATTGTCGAGGCGGCGATTTGGGAATGTAAGGAACGCTTGCGCCGGGAGATAAACCTTAAGTGACCTTGCTATCAAAGGAAGTTTGATTTCACCTTCATAAAAAATGGCGAGAGAAAGGGTGGCTGACCCAGGATGTGCCAAGGAAGGCGGGAGACTACAATTGAAGGGTTCATGCTTCTCGAGGAGGAAATATGCAGCCACCTTTAGGAATAAAGACAATTGCAGCCCACACATGTGTGGTGGCGGTATCAGGGAGACGAGGATTCCCCACCGAAAGCATCCAAAAAATGGGTTTTGCAATGCGATGTGAGTCCAAAAGCTCAAGGATGCGTCAACCTTGTATGAGAGTACATGGACATTCAAGCAGGGATATTACTGCGAGGAAAGCCGCAGCGGCACATTGGTCTTGACGATGCTGAAATGCAAGCATGGATGGGAAAAGGAGGTTGCCCAGAAGCGTTCTACCACATGGGGAGTGAGGTACACCAAAACTCACGATTCTCTTGTTATGAGAATGCGTTGAAAAGGTGATGGAGACAAATCCGTAGCGTTGCCACAATTAAGAAAGTGATGAAAGCGGGCAATTCAAGCGTGGTTATTTTTTGTTTCCGTGCTTATGTGCATTTGGAGTTCAAGTTGGGTTCTGCCGGACCAGGTATTGTTGTTCGTTAGATGGAACACATTTGCTTGGGAAATCACGGTGGCATCTTGTTAGTTCGAAGCTGATGAGGCAAAGGAAGCTGACAATGATGGATTCTTCCATGCATCGGCGATTCGCCCGTGAGTGAATGACAATGAAACCGGCGATAATTTGGACACAGTTCCCTGCGCGTTCTACCGGGGATACAATATATGGCGATGAGGATTACTTGACAAAGTGCATTACATTCATATCAGAAGCCGGAGATCAAAAGGTCTAGTTAATACCATGCATGCAAGGGTGTTCCTTTCCTTAATCGTCCTCACTGCCTATTGTGTTTGCGACACCCTAGAAGGCCCGAACTTTGCATGAGAGGAAATACAGAGTCCTTGGGAAAGCGTTGGAAGGGAGGAGTGTTGGGCCTCTCTTTACCCCATATACATGCGCGTACTTCCTAAAGAAAAAGGGAGATTACGATGGCCAGCGGTGAAGGATCTCACGGCGCGCATATATACGGGTTTTCAAGCGCACCGTTGGCTGAAATCCAAAAGTCGATGTTGCCCGCATTAGGTCCCGAATTATTTGTTTTAGGGGCAAAGGTGAGTGCTGAGGATGTGTACTTTCCGAAGAGCGTCGGCAATTCGTGGATTCAATGCGCATTGGATCCAAGGAAAGTAGCGCGTAGCCACCTCCGGTCCGCGAAAGGAAGTAGTAGGCCGAACTCAATCGAATAATATTGACCCGCATGACTAGATAAGCTTTACCTATTTTGGGGATACTCTTTAGTACTCGTAGGATAACTCTTTTACTATCGGGGCTTACTTGGCTTACTACTCCAGGAAGAAGGCAGCTTTTGAAGTATCTTGTATAACACTTTGAGTATGGGTTGCTAGCAGCTTTTAGTATCGAGGATAAAGGTCTTTAATATTACGCATAACTCTTTTAGTATCACCGCTTAGCAGCTTTAGTATCACGCATAGCAGCTTTAGTATCACCTTAACTTGGCTTTAGTATCTGCATAACTCTTCTAAGCACAAGCAGATTATCTTTTTATGATGGTTTTCTTGCATCGCGAGGAACAAACTCATAGATATGATGATGTATACGCGGAAGCTTGAAGCATGTCCGTATTTGGCCCGGGAACACATCTTTTGCCCGGCATTGATATATACCGGGCTTCGAAGACACAATCGAGTCAAATTAAGCTTGCTCACGCGGTTGGCGTTAGGATGGAAACAATTGAAGTGTGTGACAAGTGCGCACTCTGGCGGTCAGCTTGCGGACAAGGATATGCTCTTGCGGGGCGTTGAAAGCGAAGTCCATGGAATACCTTGCCGCGCCGCGCATGCTTGCGCGTAATGCAATCGTGACTTCAAAGGCAAGTGTAATGCGCGTGTCGGTCATTGTTGGTGGATGGCTTACTTCCGCATGCCGGATGTCACGCCAATGTGTACATCACGGACCATATTTCTCTAGTCCCCGGCCGCGATAAAGCCAGCAGATGCATCGCGGCGTCCCTCCGACTACGATACCTATTATGAAGAGGAGCGATTTGAAGCGGCCGGCGGACAAGAATTGAGTCCCGGACACATTAGGCGTAGAGAGGTTGCTTGGGTGTGCGGCTGCAAAAGCTCTTTAGCCGCCATTAGAGGAGGACTTACGGCCTTGATAGATATACATGATTGATGAATAGTTGGGCGTTGAATGTAAATATACGTGATTCTAACCATTTTTTAAAGTAGAAAGTGCATCACATATACATTTTATCTTAAAATGTTTCACATGATTGATAATAAACCATAGGGTCCAAAATAGCAAGAAGCACTCAAAATCCTAAAGACTTAGTCCGAGATAATAAACACTTATAACAAGATAATGTGTTAAAAGTATTAAGCCATGATTAGTAAGCTTGATTAATCATGATAGTAAACACTTGGCCTATGATTGTAAAGAACCTAGAATATTCTTCGATGATGCTTCCTCGAGTTTGTGAGAGAAATTTCTCTACCGTTTCCAGGTGGAGTTTATTTAAGACTACATCCAAGTCGACAACAGTTATCTCGGTCGCGACATACTCCGGAGCCTTATGGGCGATGCAACCTCGAAGGCGATTCAGTGAGAGATTTTCATCATTAATATTTGCTCCATGAACCGCACTTGGCGTAAGCGAGGCGGTCTACCTTGTCACCTCTCTCTGCGATCACAGTGAGGCGGTCTACGGTCATGAGAGAGTTCCAACTTATCTTTTTGAAGCACTCCCCATACTTTCGATATATTAAGTCCTTGAGATTCAAAAAAGAATTGCCCTCTGCGTTTTTAAAATTATAGTTAGATCTGAAGGGAGAATGTCTGAAATATAAAAGTGAGTAACTTACCATTTCCACTGACTGACCACATCATATGTCCAAATTTTGTTGAGAGATGAAGTAGTGAATATCTTTACATCAGATTTTTCTTTATCCTAAAGACAAGGGAGATGCGAAATGCTTGTCCCGAATGATAGGCATAAGAACAACTTCCAATGAGTGAAAAGATTTGTGACAAACATCGACCATCGGTCACGAGGGACTGCATTTGAGGTGTGGTCTTTACATTTTACGGCGGTATCAGCGCCATAAAGGCCTCGTGATGGATCCACTTTCCTCTTTAATGGGAAGGCGTCTTTGCTTGAGTTCTTCGGCAACGTCATGCGGAAGACGAAGGCGTCCATGAAATTAAGTCATCCGGAGACAGATTTCTACCCTCGGCCAGATTGGTGGAATTTTCAAGTTAGAAGCGCCTTGAGTAGTAAAAGCCCATTCATTCTTCCAAATAATTGTGCTACTTTAAGAGAAATCAGAAGACACATTAAAATAAAGCAGGTTAGGGGTCCCAAATACTAAGCGGTTATGTTAAATACACTAAAGCCTTTCCCGCTAATACTAATGTCTTTAGTGTAATACTAAAGACTTAGTCCTAACTCTAATGTCTTTAGGTGTAATACTAAGACTTCCATCTAATATTAATGTGTTTTAGGGTAATGCTAAAGCCTTTGTGTTAAATAATAAACAAATGACAACAAGTATGAACATTGTTCTCAAGCTTTGTCCATCAAGCGGTTAAGATGAGAAGCTGATAGTATTTGCTTGCTTTTGTTTGCTAAAGCTGCTTGAATACTGTTGGCCGTTTGTTTTTAGGAATAAAATTTAGTAGACACCGCGGCGCTTTACATTTTTCTCGGCAGTGATAGGCGAGTGCGTCCTGCGCATGCGACCACATTTTTTCATCGGCCAGAGGGGCCTCCTGTAGCTGACTCAGATGGCGCATGATGGAATTCCGGGATGGCCGGTTGTCTTTTAAATGCAGCCGGGGATCGCATGAAGCTTCACTTGATAGCAACCAGGCGAAGTCGCCTCCGCTTCTTTGGTAACCACTACGTAGCACTTTCGACGGCGAGGATGTAGATTAGCCCGATAAGGTGAATCTCCAATGGGCAGATACGTTAGCCAACGAGAGATTGTAAACTTCCGCCAGTGGCCGGTTTGGGGGCCGCTTAGAAGCTTCAATTGTGGCGGGGAACCATACCCACAATAACGTGGGGGGCCTTCTATAGAACTTAAGTCGCCAATAGGGATCAAGCGTTCGTTGCGTGAGTTGTTGTAGCGGTCTTGATAAGCGAAAAAGATTCGATTATTTCGTGGCGCTTTTAGTTGGTTCCATAGCCAGATTCTTCTTTCACGTAGCCGTGAGGAGCTTCCCTCTTGCGAGAGGCTGAAGTTCAGGAGATTTCTTCTTCTTTCTCGACCTTGCCAGTTTAGCGGGCAAGCATTTCATCGGCGATATCCGCCATATGCATCCAAGGGGATCGATGGGGAGCTTGCGAGGCGCCTTGAAATAGTTGCCTTTCTTACGTTTGGTCGGTGGGGCTTTGTTGTGGAGATTTTGTGCGGCTCCTTTGCTCAGGGCCATTTGTTGCTCCCTGGCTTAAGCAACATATCTACTTACTTAGCATTGTAGGAACCTCGCTCGTGATGTCGTCTGTGATGCCTGAAAGCACTACGGCGTACATCGTCGTTGCGTGGGGAAGGGCTCCTCCGGCTGGGCGAGATGAGCCAGCTTGATCGGCGGCTCCACGGCCCGCCGGTCGCGGGATTTTTCTCATTCCTCTGGCTTTGGTTACTTTAGCGTCACGATCATCTGCCACACACACACACACACACACACACACGGCAGCGTGGACCCGAAATGGCCCGTCTAATTTTCTCTTCGTAGGCTGGTAAAGATGGCTAGTGAATGTTGGTGAGGGATGCCTGTTACAGCGTTCCTATGGGGCCGAGGTCACGAAGCTACGTGAGACAATATTACAAAAACATTAGTAACACTAAAGCTTTTGTAGGAATACTTTCGAACAATATTACAAAAACAATATTACAAAAGTAAAGTAAAATGCTAAAAGGGTGTAGCCTTATACTAAAAACGTTAATGTAATACTAAAGAAGCCTTTGTAGTATGCGAAGACTTTAACATCATACTAAAAGCGTTTGTACCAATATTAAATACTTTAACATAATGCTAAACACTTAGATGCGAATACTAAATACTTTTAGCGTATCTTAAGACTTTGAAAAAAAGCTGAGATTTTAAGCATGCAACTAAAAAATTAAGAGTTGAAAGCGATGAAGTAAGCTTACCTCTTTCCCCTCGAATGGTCTGATCGGTGTCTTTCTACGATTGGTGGTCTTCTTGCCCATTTGGTTTTCTCATTAACATAGAATTCTTGGAATTAAGCAGAACTCCGGACTTCTTTCAATGGCCTTTAGTTGCTTCGCTAGAACCGAGATTATGAGGACGATCGGCGACCTCTGAGATAGCCCGTGTTCTTGGAGCTTCTTCTAGAACACCTTTCTACTACTCGACGGATGCTCAGGTTGGGCGTCGTCGATGAGAAATTTATGCGGCTTGTGCCCATGCATATGTACCCGGTAACTTGAAGGTTAGCCGACATAATGTACTTTTCAACTTGGGGCGATGCGGTTTGTGGTTGGAAAGAGGAAGAGCGCCCATCGAATACACTACTAGTAATTTGACAAAATTTTCCTCCCCTCGCCTCTCCCGCTATAGACAAGATCCGTGAGTGTTCTTCATGCGATCCCGATTCCTAGAATAGGCTTTTGCAGCCGATGTATTACTGCTTGCAAGATCGCGGATCGGAGCTTTAGACGTTTGAAATCCACATTTGTTCCATTGCGGCCCTTGATCCAAGTATTATGGCGGCGCCCTCACGAGCGGAAAGTCACCAAGCTTTGGTGCTGTACGATTTAAATTTTTTGAAGCTGAATGTCATGAGCCTTCCTTCTCATGAGTGCGTCGGAAGCGACCCTTTCTGTACTACCGCTTCATCTCTGCGGCGAGGGCGCCAAATGAGAAATGAGTGTTAATGAGTTGCGCTGTGTTTTGGTTGTAAGTGCAATTCCCGATTCGATGAAGCGTCGGCCGTTGGACCGTGTAACGCCGTCCATTAACAGATTCTCCAGACATGAATTATGGTTTATCTCTACAGCCGAAAAGCATAAAATACATACAAACAATTTGGAGTTATGTGTATTGTTCTAAAAGCGAAGCTTATAAGATTTTACCCCAAACACACATAAGGCAAATACTAAGCGAGAATAGTGTGATTTTAAAACACTTTATTCTTGATTTCTAAAACGACAACCCGCGATTGAACACAATTCGGTATGGGGCATGAGAAAGTATCCAAGCCACAAAAGCCTAAGCAGTAAATCTCCTGAATTTGAGTTACAATACACATGCACAAATTGTATTACACTCACGAGATGATAAGAAAAAGGAAAGAGAATAAACTCAAAAAATGAAGCAAGCATTAGAATGTCCGAACACCCATGGTAGAATCCCTAATCTCCTCGTAGAAGAAGGGTTTGGGTTACATGAAACAATTCAGTTATGTGTATTGTTCTGGCAGAAACATAAGATTTTAAACACATAAGGCAAATACTAAACACATAAGAGGGAAAATACTAAGCGAGAATAGTGTGATTTTAAGCGCTTTGTTACTGATTTCTAAAACAACAACCCACAATGGAACACATTGATAGGAACATGAGAAGTATCAAAAGCCCCAAAACCTAACCCGTAAATCTCCACGAATTTGATTACAATACACATGAAAGGATCAAACCCCAAAACCTTAACGTAAATCTCCAGATTTGATTACAATACACATGCACAAATTGTGATACCTTTCTGATAGATGATAAGAAAAAGGAAAGAATAAACTCAAAAAAAAGAAACAAACAATAGAATCGAACAGAAGCTGGCCAGATGCCTAATCTCCTCGTAGAAGAAGGTTTAGGGTTGCGTTATGATTGTCTATATATACGCTTGAACTCCCATGGGCACTCATAAGGTGGCCGTTGCTTTGGAAGAGAATAGCAGGGGAATTCCAGAATGCGAGGTTGGCAGTGCGGGAATGCCACGGTGTCTTCAGCGTACTTACGTTTGGTTTTGGGGCTTTTACGAAAGATGGGGATCTGAAGAAGAGAATAGGAGAAATGGATTGAGAGCCAGCGTCATTTTCACGCGCCTGGGAGCGACAGCATTTTGTCTGAAGGGAGTATAGAGAAGGCCACGAAGCGACCCGTTAACTCCTAGGGGTATGCGTCTTTTCACCGAGGGTTTTAACAGCCTTTTGATCTTTGTTTGGGTTAGAAAGTAAAATCCACCGTACTTCAAGGAGGGACTAAGAGGA